>CAWUFW010002142.1:1715000-2360000 GCA_963921515.1 Calotriton arnoldi | reverse complement strand
CCGGAGCCCCATAGGACCCTTGCCCGCATCACATCTTCTATAGAGCAGCCACCACCATCACCCCGCCGCACCATCAACTGCCCCATCGAAACCACCACCTTTCCCCAAAGACTGGAAACACGCAGAGATCAACCCCCTGCTGAAGAAGACATCTGCCAACCCGACAGACCCCAAGAACTTCAGACCCATCTCCCTCCTCCCCTTCACAGCCAAGATCATCAAGAAGGCCATCAACGCCCAGCTCTTGGAGTTCATCGAGGAAAACCATGTCCTGGGCAACTCTCAATCCAGCTTCTAAAGCAAACCAGCACTGAAACCGCTCTCTCACCGCCACCGACGACATCTGCTCCCTCCTCGACCACGGCAAAACCGCAGCCGTCATCCTACTGGACCTTCCGGCTGCCTTCGATACCGTCTTTCTCGCACCATAATTACAAGACTACACAACACCATTCCTCTCAGAACCTACAGAGATCAGCTGCGGAGTGCCACAAGGCTCCTCCCTGAGCCCCACCCTCTTCAACATCTACATGCCCCTCTCACAGCCATCGTCAGAAATCAAGGACTCCACATCATCTCCTATGCCGATGACACCCAGCTGATCCTTCCCTTCACCAACGAACCTACAACTGCCAGAACCAACTTCCACAGTGGGATGAAGGCCGTGGCCACCTGGATGAAAGATAGCTGTCCGGTCTTGTCAACTCGGACAAGGCTGAAGTACTCATCCTAGGACTCGCCCCCTCAGCCTGGGACGACTCTTGGTAGCCTGCTGCTCTGGGAACCCCTCCCACCCCCACAGACCACGCACACAACCTCGGCATTGTACTGGACTCCTCACTCTCAATGAACTGCTAGATCAATGCCGTATCCTCATCCTGTTTCCACAAGCTCTGCCTACTCCAAAAGACAGTCAGATGGATCCCCACAGAATCCAGAAAGACAGTCACCCATGCACTCATCACCAGCAGACTAGACTACGGCAACGCACTTTATGCCGGCATCACCCAGAAACAGCTCAGGAAACTTCAGAACGTCCAAAACACCGCAGCCAGACTGGTCTTCGACATCCCCCGCCGCAGCCACATCATTCAACACCTCTGTCAACTCCACTGGCTCCCAGTCAATAAGAGAATCACCTTCAAGATCCTCATACATGCCTACATCGCTCTCCACAATGCAGGACCAGCATATCTGAACCACGGCCTCTCTTTTCACGCACCCGCTCTGCCCAACTTGTCCTGGCCACCATCCCATAGATCCACAAGACCAAAACTGGAGAAAGATTCTTCTCCTACCTCGCCTCCAAGACCTGGAACACCGTGCCCCTCCACCTCAGACAATCACCCTCGCTGACCCAATTCAGGAAGGATCTCAAGAACTGGCTCTTCAACTGAACATCCACGCCTAGATGGATCAGCAGCCCCCCCCCTCAGCGCCTTGAGACCCTTAGGGTGAGTAGCCGCGCTATATAAATTCCAGATTCATTGAATGAAGTTCACCTGTGGGTTGCCATAATCATATGCTCAGTTTTTATCCTCCTGCCAATGTTATCCTCACCAAAAGTCATTCACAAGTAATGACAACCTGTTGCTCCATGTACCGCTGCCCAAACAAGGGCAACAGTAAGGACAGTCAGCTGGCGAGCAGTTGTGCAAGGATCTTTGTTTCACAATTAATGAGTCTATAGTGGTCTATTGGATCCACACAGGAGCCTGCTTTTCATGTTTAAGGAGTGATATTAAGAGAGTCTCTCTCACTGAGGAGGATTTTTTATATACAGGCGTTCTCATATACATCTGGAAAGTGCGGGGCTAGGATATCTTCATATCATTTATAAAATTCTGATGGCAAGCCGTCAGAACCAGGGAATTTACCTGTTACAAGTTTACTTATCACCTCTTTAATTTCGTTTATTTTGAATGGCTGGTAGAGAAAGTCGGTGTGCAGCATCTAACCAAATTAGGTCTGTGTCTTCCATGTATTCTGAAACAAGACTGGACTACACTATAGTTTTGGAGGAATAAAGATTGGCATAGTACAACAAGAATGTCAACATTATCCCGTCACTGGTGTTTTGTCAACAACAACCTTCATCGTCTATACTAAGGACATCGTTAGTGGCCCAGGGCTGCTTTATTTTGAACTATAACAATGGCAGCAGTACTTGAACAACCCCTCTAAAGAATGTGGTCAACATCAAAATGATCAGGTAAGAAAAGGTGCAACAACAGACTACACTTTTGCTATCACAGAGTGTAAATATGGAAATTGCTGACAGCAATACCAAAAACAAGAAGTCAGAATTGCCTGGAGCACTCACTGTAAATTTTATATAAAAAAGAATTTAAAAAAATATATTTATTCAAGTATGTTTTACATAAAGCCATAATTATATACACATACAAAGCACAATATTTTTCAATCCAATAGAAGATTCTAATACAAGTGTTACAGATGGCATATGGTAATATACAAATCTTATGTGTACAACCCAGATGAAAGCAGTACAAGGATCTTCAAAAAAATAAATTCCGATGTGTATGCTATTTGCTCAGAGATGGTGCGACGACAAGAGAATCTTTCATGTCCAATACATTTGTAAAGAACAGCCAAAATGTGTTTCGTCTGCTAGACTTCTTCAGGGCTGTAAAAACACATGAGTATAAAGCTTAAACAAGGCCATCAAATGTTAAAAATCCATTAAAAAAGGATACACAACAACAGTCGGATAAAAAAATAAAATTGAAGAGAAAGTGCATCATGTGTAAAGTAGTAAGAAATGGATATCCGTAGTTATTTCGAAAAGGAAGCACCAACAACAAGCCATAATTATAGGCATGGTCAATTACTACCGGCCATTCCAGAGTGAACAGAGCACAGAGATAGTAGTTGATGCCGGGGAAACCCCATACTGTACCCTTTTTGAAGCAAACATAGAATAGAAAAGATCATAAATATGAAAGGTTGAAAGCTTCACCTGATAGCAGACGCATGTCACAAATTGGAGATAACATCCAGAAGCTGGAATCAGAACGTCTCACAAATAATTGGTAGTCTATTCTGTGAAAAACATTTTGCACAATTAATGGAAACGTGATGGGGCACACAAGCCATCTGAAGCCACAAATGAATATATAGGGACATCATTAATCATATAAACTAAGTACTGAAGTTTCCTGTTCACTATGATAAGCCAAAACAAGAAACAACCGATTCCCATTGTGATAAATGAAAGACAGACAGATAGTCTTCCAAATATAGTGAAAAAATAAGTAACACAGTTTGCACAAGGACATAAAAAGCAAACAACGCATTAGTACTAGTTTGCTAATTTAAATCATCCAAGCTAACTAGTTTCTAAAAACAGAAATAAAAGGGGTATTTAATTGTAAAACTATTAAGCTAGGAATGATGTGAGTCGAGAACTATTTAGGTTGTATACATACTGCCACAAAAGCAGAAAACAACAGCTTCAGAACAACAGGGAAAATCTCGAAATTCAAACAGACCCAAATAGTAAGTCAAAAGGTAATATTATACAATGCAGTTATGCAAACAGAACACAACAGGGGTCCCGAAACACCAAGACTGATATAAAAAAAAGTCATAAATACCCTTAATTTAAAGGTATAATCCCAAGTGGCCGAACGGACAACCGTTGCCCCGTTAATTGAAGACTGCGAGAAAATTAAAAAGTCTTACAAATGGGGCATGGCCAACCGCCAAGGAAGATGGCCGCACTGTGAGGCGGCTCCGTCCAAGCACACCCGTTCGAGAGTAAATCCGCCCAAAGATCCGGGAACACTGATGCCGAAATCGCCCCATCGTGTCCCGCAGCCTACAGTGGACGTTCTGCACCGAGAACCGGGCGCTTCCAATAAAAGGTGGCGGAGAACGGCTTGCCTGCGTGTGGACTCTGGTGGGGCAGCGCAGGAGGAGGAGCGCTCTGAGCCCGGCTGCAATTGCGGTGATTGGCACTGAGGCCGACGAAGAACGTAACACCCGGCGACCTCGGAAGCCGGTAATAAAGTGAGTGTGCAACGCTCCGGCGGGAGCCTGAACCTCTGCGGGCTCACCAGTGGGGAAATCGTAGTGAGCTGCGTGCTGGAGTTGGGAACGTGCCCTGAAGAGGCCTGGGCTGAACGGGTACGCGGTGAAGATAAACGGCGTCGGGCCGTTTCACCAGCCAGGACCCGCGTTTGTTTTGAGAGCCCAGAGGAGAACATTGACTGGGTTGGCTTAGTCCGCGAGTTGGGCGGGAGCGGAGAGGCTCGAATGCGGAGCCGTAGGAGCGCCGGCGAGTCCCTATGGCATAAGCTTACTGGAGCAACGTGCGCTCGACCGTCCTTGCCGGCATAAGAGGAGCGCTGATATGAACTTCACGGCCACGAGGCCATAAACGCTCCCAATCAAGGCTGGGGCTGAGCGGACGTTGAATTGGGCATTAACCAAGAACCAGTCTCGGCCCGGGGGTGCCCGCGAAAGACACCGTGAGTGAGTCCAGTGGGCTCCATTGCTTCTACCCAGCTTCGGACCGGTCGTCACACCGGAATACACTTGAAGGAACAACGTGTTGGGGGACATTTGAGTGCAGGGCCAGCATACGCAGCTCCAGCTGTGGAAATACTAAAGTACGCATCACGCAGAGACTGTGCAATTTCGGGACCCGGCCCTAGAGTGGCCACCGGCTGCATTACTGGGCGGGGGATCTGTTGGGACACCACATACACGTGTCGCTGCCTCCCTCAAAGTGGCCTGTCTGGCTCTCGGACTCCCCCGGTGCCACAGGTGGAGAAGCCCAAAGGCGATTGAGTAGTCGTTCGGCCTGGGCAGGACCAAATCGGAACTGGGGTGTGAGCACCGACATAGTGAGTAGTGACAAGTGGCGGTGAACAACGACAGAAGCAACGAAGCGGTGGGCTGTTGGGATCCACAAGAGGGGTGAAGAACACTTGGTGAACCTCGACAAGTGACGCAGGGGGACTCCTTGGCCGTAAATAGGGGATTCACCTGACAGCGCATAGGCCCCAATATGGCTGGAGGCCGCAACGCCAAGTCCACCATGCAGGCCAAATTAGACAAATACGCCTGGAGCAAGGGCGCGGGAGCTAAAGAAAAAGAACTCGATGATGGGCCTGAGAAGAAGCAGGAAGGGCCTGAGAAGAAGCAGGAAGTGCCTGAAGAGCCGGAACTAACTCTTCACGACATAATGTCAGCCATTACGACGGTCAGAACGTCACTGGAGTCCAGAATTGACAATGTCTCTACAGAAGTCTCATTGATAAGAGCCGACATGAGGTCAATGAACACTAGACTCAAGGAAGTTGAATCAACTACAAGCTCCCTGGTCAAAGACACATCCACCCTCCAACAGGCAGTGAGCAACCTAAAATCACGCAACGACAGGATGGAAGCTCAGCTGGATGAGTATGAGGGGCTTCAAGACGTAACAACGTGCGTATTCTTGGTGTCCCTGAAAAAGCGGAAGGACAGGCAACAGACTTATTCGTGGAAGAACTTGTTACGAACTATTTAAAGCCATCAAGTTTGTCAAAGTTCTTTACGATCGAACGGGTGCATAGAGTGCCTGGGGGTAGACCGAAGCCCGGTGCCCCCCGCGACCCATAGTAGCGAGAGTCTTCAACTATAGAGACAGAGACGTTATATTACAAACGGCTCACACATCCCTTGAAATTGAACTCGACAACAGTAAGGTGTCCTTCTTCCCTGACTTCACGCTAAAGGTACAGCGGCAGCGCCGAAGCTTTCTAGAAATTAAAAAAGCCTTGCGTGACAAAGACATTAAATACGCATTGCTCTTCCCGGCCAAGCTACGAGTGGAATCGGAGGGAAAGGCCTGGTTTTTCGCTTCTCCGGAGGAGGCATGGGACTGGCTCGACAGCTGGCGCACAGCAGGAAAAAAGGGTCACCAGAGCCAACGGGACAGAACAGGGGAACCACGAGTGGAACAGAGGGTAAGATCCTCCCCAGAGGGAAGAGTGGTGGCTGACGGCGATAACGAGGTCTAGTCAGGATTTTCTACTTCTTTCATAGACTTGCAGTGCTCATGCTGAGAGCCCTACACGAACTTGATTCCCCAGCTTGTACGCCTTCAGGAGGAGGGTGAGATGAGCTGGGCTGCTGGCCACGAGGGGCAAAAGAAGACGCAACTTGCAGTAAGATGGGGAAAATGGAGAGGTTAAGACACTGCACTAGTGTTCCTATAATGTAATTGTTGAACGGATGTGGGGTTGACACACGCTCCACAAGTTAACGGGGTGGGCGATAGGCACTCTGCAAGTTTGGGGTGGCGGGAGGGTCCGATACCGCCATGCAGGGAGGCAGGGAGGGGGTAAGTTTTATGCAGCGGGGGTGGGTTTCCAAGCACCGAAAATCTCTGGCGAGCACTACGTTGCACGCCCAAATGATCCGTCAAACTTCATCGGTGAAAAGGAGCGGGTTGGGGACTCTTTAGTTGGAACATTAGATAGTTTGGACAAGGTAGGCACTACACGAAAAGCTGTAGATAGTACACTCCATGTAGTGGGAAAGTTGGCACTGACAACGGGCAGGCTGAGATGGAGAAAAGCCCCCGCAAAGTCTGGAGGCGGGTGGAGGTCTTCCCGCGCAGACACAGATTAACAACTCACATGGTTACAGCATTAAAACAGGGGCTTAAATTGTTGTCCTGGAATGTGAACGGATTAGGGGATAAGATTAAAAGAGTAGTCGTGCTACAATATATAAAACATCATTCCCCTGACGTGATTCTACTCCAGGAGACCCATCTGCTGGGCAATGCATGTAAAGCAATGATGAGATGGGGATTCAAACTCGTAGCGCATTCAGCGTTCGGCTCCGGCTCTCGGGGGTGGGAATAATGACTCATAAGACATTCTAGATGACGACTGAGCGCACATGGACAGATAACTTGGGTCGATTTGTGGCAGTCTCTGGGATGTGGGCGGGAAGGACGCTAAACTTAGTATCTGTATACCTACCGCCGGGCCTTCAGACCCCAGCATTTGGAGACCTTGGTGATCTCCTGCTTGCTTTACCAGAGGGTAGACTCCTGATTGGGGGTGAGTTTAATTCAATAGTCTCGGATTCTTTAGATAGGTGGCCCCCGAAAACATTACCTCCCGCTCATACACAAATCCACAATTTCATGGAAGCTATGGGCCTAGTAGACGCCTGGAGGACACTCCATCCAGGGGAACAGCAGTACACATATTATTCCGGGGCTCACCGCAGTATGTCCAGAATCGACTACATCATAACGCTAGCGGACCAGTTAGAAAACGTCAAAGAAGTGAGCCAACTAGCCTGGGGTATATCAGACCACTCATCTGTATGGGCCCAAATCGAGGTGGGAGAACCCAGAATTTGTAGACTAGCACCTATTAATCCATGGTATCTCAAGAACCCTCAAATAAAGGAGAAACTTGTACAAGACACAGAATTGTACTTTCAGGAAAACGAACGGTCGGTGAACTCGGCTCAGACATTATGGGAAGCCTATAAGGTTGTAATTTGAGGAGCCGCTATCTCTCAAATATCTGGGGTTAAAAAACACAAGCAGGAAGAACTAGTGAGTTTAGAAACAGAAATACTGGCACCAGAGGAGAGGCTCCAGGAGGCGCACCTAGACGAGACGAGACACGCCTTAGCGTTAAAGACGAAGGAGTATTCTGCAGTGGCCACTGATGCGGCCAAGACATTGCACAGGGCGACGCTCAGCAAGATCTATGACGTTGGGGACAAAGCCGGGAAATTGCTGGCCTGGTTGGACCGTAGGGAACAAGCAAGTAGAGTGGTGGCGGAGCTCGTACTGGAGTCCGGGGAGAGACTCACTGAGCCGCAGGAGATTGCAGATGCCTTCGGCATCTACTATCGTGGTATATATACATCTCAGACGCCATACGTCGAGGAAGACATGCACTCCTTTTTGGGGGATATATCCCTGCCTGCTCTCTCTGAGGAGGATAGGTTAGACCTCGACCAGGAGCTGAATACCACAGAGGTGGAGAAAGCCATACACGACTTAAGGATGTGACAGGCGTCGGGCCCAAATGGTTTACCCATTGAACTGTACAAGTTGGCCTCATGTAAGATCGCACCCTATCTTACCGAAATGTTTCGAGAGAGAGGGGTGGGGGCGGGACTGCTTCCTGTCGACCAGAGGTTGGCGATGATCGTGGTAATTCATAAAAGTGGCAAACCTAAGAATCTATGCTCGTCTTACAGGCCAATAACACTGCTCAACTCAGAAGCCAAGATACTGGCGAAAGTCTTAGCCACTCGTTTGCTGCGCGTCCTGACGTAACTGGTGCACCCGGACCAATCGGGCTTCATGCCAGCTAGGAACACTTCTCTTAACTTGCGGAGACTACAGGGAGTATTGGACCGGGCCAACACGATATCCGAAGACGCGGTGGTGGTGTCCCTGGATGCAGCCATGCCGTTTGACACAATAGAATGGTCTTACATGTTTACAGTATTACAAAAACTGGGGTTTGGCCCGGGCTACTTGCGGTGGGTCCACCTCCTCTATTCTACACCGCTTGCCCAAGTGGTGGTCAACAACAGGAAGTTTACAGTGTTTGAACTTGGTAGGGGTACCAGGCAGGGTTGTCCCCTCTCCCCATTGCTCTTCGCTTTGGTGCTCGAACCACTGGCGATGTGGATAAGGAAAGATCCTGTCATTAGGGGGCTAAAGTGGACAGAGGGCTGGGAAGACCGTATTTCGTTATACGCCGATGACATCCTATTGTATTTGGCATCCACCTCGGCCTCCCTAAATAGAGTGCTTCACATTTTCATGGTATTTGAACGATTTGCCGGCTACACGATTAACTGGTCAAAATCGGTCATCTATATCCTTAGTGGAGAGATGCCTTCCCTGCCCAGAGGGTTTGTATAACGGAAGCAGAGACGGGGTTTAAATATCTGGGGATCCGAGTCTCTAAAAACCTGACTTACTTCTATGTGCATAATCTTCTACCCCCGCTGCAGAGACTCAAAAGTGACGTCCAGCACTGGAGGTCGCTCCCATTGACCCTGTTGGGGTGTGCAGCCTTATTTAAAATGATGTCTCTTCAACGGTTTCTATACGTCTTACAGAACACGCTGCACCCGGTGGGGTCTGATTACTTTCGAAACATAGATGGTGCCCTGAGGGAACTTCTGTGGGATGGCAAACCACCTAGAATTGCCATACAAAAGCCTACATGGGGGTGGTATGATGGGGGAATTGGTCTCCCTGACATTAAGAAATATTACTGAGCGGCGCAATTAGTCGCTATAAATTAGTGCACGTACAGACCACAGGAAGACCCCAGATTTAACATGGACAGGTGGCTACTCCCGGGGGGGAGCTTTGCAGGGGCATTGTACACTAATCCAGCCAGGAAGAAATTGTCGGGGCCCACTGGACACGCGATACATGTGTGGCGGGCGGCTACAAGGAGTCTGGGGTAGGAGGGAAAGATCACACTGGCCACCCCACTCTGGGACACCGACCTACTTGGCAGCCTGCGGCACACCCGAGGATTCGACCGTTGGGACTTAATAGGGATCTCTAGGGTTGGGGATCTATGGAAGGCAGGAAAAATTATTCCCTTTGCCCAACTACAAGTAGAGTATGAACTGGCCAATACTGAGTATTTTAGGTACCTGCAGGTCCAACATGCGCTACTCGCGGTGACAACACAGGGAGAGACGCCGCCAGACTCCACCCCACTGGAAGACAGGGTCCTGGATGGGAACCTTCCAGAAAAAGCCATATTGTTAATATATAGAAAACTCGTCAATAACATGACAGACCCTCTAGTTCGACTAAGGGCCAAATGGAATTACGATGTCGCCGGCCTGGAGGATGACGAATGGCTTGAGGCCCTGGCCTCTCCTAAAGAAATTGCTATATCCTCCAGGCTCCATCTCATGCAGCTGAAAATGGCAATTGCCAAGAGAAATATCGCTAGACGATGGAGGGCGAAGGAACCACCAATGCTGGGTGACTGGCGAAAAGACATGGACTGGTGTATGATAACAGAGAAAGCTGTATACGAATCCAGGGGATGCCCCACTAAATGGACACAGATTTGGGGAAAATTGAATGATTACAGGGGAGGGATATGTGATCCCCCAGAGCATGGGCGGGGTGCTGTTATGGGAATGCCGGATGTTGGCGGCCCCAATGTAAATGGTTTGTAATGATTATGGGACTTCTGATGTATAGCGAAGCCTGTGCTAGTACAAATTCAGGTATATGTAAATTCAAAATTAACCACTGTGTATGCTCCTTGTCTCAAATAAAACGTTTTATAAAATAAAAAAATAAGTCTTACAAATGATAACCTACAAACAACTTAGTGTGGTTCATATGAACACACAATGATTGTGGTGACTCAAGGGGTGCAGTGTAATAATTCAAATGATGAAAGAACCATTACCAAAGAAAGGCGAAAATAATAATGTTGCTGGACACCAAATCCATACCCATGCATCTCATATACAAATGATCAAGAAGAAAGAGGCATTATAATTACTAAAAGAATCAAAATCTACTTCAATGCAATGCATCAGTATGACAAGCCATTAGTTGTGTGGTCTGTATAAGTAATAGGTCACATTTGCCCTCCACTGGGAACCAAACACCACATTGTAGCGCTTGACACTCTCAGGGCAGCTGAGTAGAGCAGTCCACGGCCTACTCAAGGGAGGTGGTCTGGGCTAGTAATCATCATCGGCTGGCACGCAATAATAACACTCAATCAATGATTGTCCAGTCTGTTCTTTTTCTTTTGAAAACAGAAAAGTACATTTATGACACACACACTACTCAATACTATGCAGTAATTTACAAATATACATAAGGCTGATGGAAATATATTTTGATGACATTGCGTATTCACCTCTGGGCCCCCAAAGGGGTCAGGTTCAACAAACCACGTCAAAAACCATCATCTTAGGAGTAAATCCAATAATCAAAAATAACCATGTGTGGATGCACTTATTAATGATAATAAAGTGTATGCACTTTGATCACTAGTTACTGTCAACATCATTATTTCAAAAAAGCTTTTACAAAAAAAAAAAAGAATTTCTCATGGGTCTGTGTGCTTTTATATACTTGCATCGTTGAAAATGCAATTATAAAAGTAGCCTCTAGAGGGCATCACATTACGATCACACCACACTGTAATCATAGACGTTGTAAATTCTTTTAGACACCTCCAGGCCACAATAACTGTGACCATAAACTTTGACCCTAGAGGGCGTCGCACTCCCAGCTGTAGAGCACATGCTACAGCCTCGGGAGTGCTTGAACTCAGCAGAAAATCCTGAGGTGGTCATGCTTTCCTAGTCCCGTCAGACTTTGGGTTCGTACTTTATAACAAGATGTTTAGGACCTCCTCGGGGGAGCTGTGACGCTCTGCAATCCCCCCTCCCCCAGCACTCTCCTTTCCTCTTTTTAGTGGTGGCCCCACTGTCCTGGGGCCGCCACAACAGCAGAAAACAGTGTGCTTTCACAAGCCCCGCAGAGAATTGTGGGGCACTCCCTCCTGGGAGCGTGCATCTTTTATTAGTGGCTTTGCTGCTTTTCTTTGATGTGCTGCGTGCCCTTGTGACGCACGGTTGTCTTTTGTTCTATTTTTTTCCCTCAGGGTGTCCTGTCCCACATGGAAACCCTCAAATGCTCTCCTTGATGGGGGCAGCTCACAGAGACCACCCCTGGCTGCCCTGTTGGCTCCCTGCACAAGTAGCACTCTTCTGTGTTGCTGTGGGAGCCGGCAGGTGTCTTCTGCCCTGCCCACTCTTGAGGGCAGGGTGCAGCTTGTCGTGGCGGCTTCCCAGTCCCTCACTGGGGGGAGTGTGGCGGATGCTCCTCTTTGCCTGCTTGCTTCTGGGGCCCATGGAGAGGGTCCTGGGCCCCTCTTCCTCCAGTCGTAGGGGGTGTACGATGTCGCTCCTCAGATTTCCCCCAGTGCTGAGGGGCCAGGGATGGGGTCCCATGCCCCATCTGCAGCGCGGGTCTCCAGTTTTCTCAAGAGGAGGCTCCACACACGCCCCCTCCAAGGGGTAAAACTTTAGGGAGTCCTTGCGGCGACCCCCAGGCTCTGGCCCACCTTGGGGGGGTATGCATCAGTCAGAAGTAGAGCTCCATAGGCTCCTATCGCTGGGGGTCAAATGCTTCTCAAACAGATATGTCTGGCCCGTTGGGCCGTTTCACTCCATCTTGGGGTTATTTTGCTCCCGGTGAAAGCCCTAGTCACCTGGAGCACTTTCCCTTGGCCTCCTGGCTTCTAAGGCAGTGAACCTTGCAGGGGGCTGATTCCCCTGGCTCCCTACACCAGCCTTTGTCCTTCAGTTCTTCTGGGACTCTCTCCTCTTTGGACCAGAAGCCCAGTGTTTACCCCAACGCGTCCTCAGAAGGATGTAAGGTGACCAGCTTCCCTGGTCCTGAGAAGAGCCCCACTGGTCATGGGGTCAATTGAAATTAGAGTCCTTAGTCCAGATGGGCTCAGAGGGTTCCTCCTTCCAATTGTCAATGGCTGCTGCCTCCAGTGTCCAGCAGAAAAACACAACCAAGAGAGCTCTCCTCCTTGTGCAAGACCTTTTAGGGGGGGGGGGAAATTACAGAAGCGAAGCACCGCTGGCCTATCCTGGGGTGCCATGGCACTTCTCCGCCCCTGTCCCAACCTTCCTGCACAGCCTGCTGGGACATTTCAAAATGGTGTCACCCAGGAGTCACTGGTCACATCAGCTCTGGGGGCCTCAACTCTGCCCCTCTCGCACATCAATGCCAGGGCCTTTCCCACCAAACCTTCAAAGGCAGCCCCTTGCTGTGTTGTCTCCAGAGGTCTGGGCTCCCTCTTTTGCTCAGTGGGCTTGGGGAGGCCCATCCCTAATAGTGTGACAGCTGATTGATTGATGCAGAGTATTACACCTCACTGTTAATTGCTCCCTTTGCGCGGGGAGGCTTTTGTTCCGGCCGCTGGAAAGAAATGTAATTAACTTGGCACAGCAAGGTGACAAAAGGCCTGGGCTCTGATCCTGAGCTGAGCCAGAGAAATATGGCAATCCTGGATGACCCATAAGCTGTACAGATATCTTTTTAAACTTGCAAAATTGATTTTCCCACACAGGTTACGCCACCAATTCGGTGTCACTGGTGTCTGTAGTCCAAAGGGAAGTGAAGCTGCACTCCAAAGCAGCTTCCCCCATAGGTGTATAATGCAGTGGCGGCCGGCATGGCTCGTGGGTAGCAGGGCGGGCAGGTTGCGTGGGGGCTGAGAGGCGGGGGGTCGCGCGAGTGGTGGGAGTGGGTTCGCGCAATAAAAAAAAAATGAACTTACCCTGCCGCCAGGTCCCACGTCTGCTCCTGCTCTCCTTGTGGAACTCAAGGAACAGGAAGCAGATCCCACTGACCAATCACAATGCTGCAATGCAGCGTTGTGACTGGTAAGCATCCAGGCTCCCCTAACCAATCACAACGCTGCAGTGCATCGTTGTGATTGGTTTTGAGCATCCTGGTTTGACGCTCAACCAGGGAATGGGGAGCGGGGAAAGTGTGCGTGACTGGTTTGGGCGGCTCGAGAGGGGCAACCAAACAGTCATTGCGCACTTAGGAGTGGGCAAAACAAAGCAGCACAAAGCTGCTTAAAAAACAGTGGGGCGACGCTCCTACGCCATAGTGGAGGAGCCGCCACTGGTATAATGGAGTGTCACTGCAGACAAGACAGTAAACCACACTGACTTTCCTCTGAGAGTACCCTAACATTATGAGACCTACCCTTGGTCAATATCCAATCCTGCAGAGTCCCCTCTGCACCAGGCTACCTGTGCGCAGTTACAGGGCTGCACATGACAGGAGTCTCCCAGGCGCAGCCCTTATATGTGTGCCAGCCAAGTGGCCCTTACCCTTGCTGCGTCGCAGCGGCCTGATCTTAAACGGCAGACACTGGTGGTAAACATGCGCAGTACATTTACTGTGAGTTTATCGTGGGTGAGTCACAGGTTATGAGGCTCCCCCACAGTAAACGGTCCAAAACCAGATGATCAAAAAATCCAGGTGTATTAGATGGACAAAACCCATCATCTCACACGCTGTCTTTCTGAAGCTTTTGTTTTCCACTTTTTTTGGCAGTATAGCTTTTTGCAAAACATGCTTGAATAAAAATTAATTTGATCAGAATTCTCCTTGATATAAAATATACACTGAGTGCTCCAGGCAATTCTGAGTTCCTGCTTTATTTGTGAAGCAAGGGATCTCCAGGATGTCTCGCCCTTGCCGGATGCCCGCACACAGGTGTATTTCCTCTGAAGCTTTTCTTCTATCTCTGCCATCTGTATTCTGTGAGTTTGCTTCTGATTTGTGCTAAGCTGTCGGGCATACTTCGCCTCAATGTATGTTCAAGGGTCTTAATGTCCCTCTCCAGAGAGATCAGATATGTTCGGAGGGCTCTTTGATACCATTACATCTGGCTATACAAATACCTCTCACTGTCACTTTAAAAGCCTCCCAGACCATACCAATGCTCTCCACTGACCCTATATTTCTTATTTCTCTAGAAGAAGTCTAATATCTCTGATCGGAGTTCCACAAACAGGTAGAGCTCAATAGAAAGTGCCCTCCCTGTCAGATGGGTGTGCATGTCTCAAATATCGATCAGGGCATGGTCTACCATGATACAACTAAGCTGTGCCACACTGGCCAACCGCTCATCAGTTGTGGTTGTCAATCTGTCTAGATGAGCTTGCAACATGCAATTAAAATTGCAATCCCATATTGGGGTTTGAAGGGTTTGAGTTTAGTACCACCCCCTATAGCGTGGCGAAGAACCCCAGATCGTCCGTTTTAGTATCATAGCCGTAAAAATGGTAAGGCGGAGGCCTCTGTATCTCGCCTAGAGTACTGAGTAGTGACCTTGATTGCCTGCTCTAACACCCTGCACATTAAACAGAGAGCTTTATTTTACAAGGGTAACCACCCAGTGGGAGTGAGAAGAATGGACGATCCAGCTTAGGGCACTGCCAGTTTCTCTGCAAACTTATCTACAGATGGGGATGTAAGGTGTGTTTCCTGCAGCAGTGCTATATGTATGTGATGGTGTTCAAGGTAGCCAAGAATCTGGCACATTTTTTATTTGTCTCGAACGTTCCAGGTCAGGCAAGATAGTGATTGTTTGGGGCTAAGAGCTTGCATGTGGGTGGCTGAGTCTATAAAATGATGTCATCAGTTTTACATGTGGGGATTCATAGCCATGGTGGGCACATTCAGTACCCAACTCAGGTGATGTCTCACACTCATAACATATTAACAGAAAACAGTAACAATTCCCCTCCCCATCCCTTCTACACTGGCAGCCCAATCCTGACAGGTCATATCCCTCAACAGCAACAACATTGGCTAGCCTCTCCTCCCACCAGAGGACTGAAATATCTGCGGCTTCCCTTGTTTGCATATTGGATTTCAGTCTTCATAAGTTGTTTCTTCAGAGAGAAACATTTTCACATAGCCACCTGTACAGCCAGCGTAAAGCCAGGAAACAGGGAAATGACATTACCCTCATAGGATAGACTGCACTTTTCTCTCGCCAGGAGCAGATCTGCGTCATGATCTCTGAAATTGAGAAGTGATCTGTGTGCCCTTTTCACCACTAACAGTTTGGCCTCTGGTCCAAATAGCGACAGGAGTAGTTTTTCAACAATGTCTTCCAGCCTCCCAGTATTGGTTGATTCTGGAATACCACTGATGTGAATGTTATTTCATCGCGATCTGGCTTTGCGATCTTCAATTTTGGTAGGAATTACATGTAAAGCCTTCTCCATAGCAGTGAGTGACTCACCTCTCACGCTTGCATCATCTTCCTGGGATGAAATCTTCTGCTCCGCCTCCTTGAGCCTGCTATTCTGTTTTTCAACTTTCCAGGATATAGTATCTATACTCTCAATAAGAGTGTCCATTTTGCTATTGACAGCAGACTTTCCTGCATGGCTCCCAGCAGGGATTTCATATCGTCATCAGGTATGCCAGCACCTAATTCTAGCCCAGGCCCGCCGCCATCCGCACTGCGTTGGCTGTGTCAGGGTTCAAAATGAAGTTTCAGCTGACGTCTGTCTGTTTTCCCCCATGGTGTCTCTGTGCAGCAGGGAGAGAGTACAGATGTGGGTAAAGTTCAGACTCAGGATGATCCGGTGGCAAAGGGAAAGTGTGGGCCAAAGGGTGTCAGAGTGCCAAGGGTGCACAGTGTAATAGTCCCCCACAACACACTGCATGTTATAGCCTCGCTTGTAGGCCTTCCGTGGCCAGCACTCATCGCACGTGGCTGTGTGCAGGCCAGGTCAATGAAGTGCGCACCCTGCAGTGCCCATGAGGCGTCCCGCTCTCTCCCATCAGGTGCAGCTGCTGTAGGACTGGGGGCATTAGCAGATTCTGGACTCTTAGCAATCTTAAAACACCAGTAGCTGGTGACAGTCCAGACCCACAAAGGACATAAGCAGAAGAGTAAGAGCATTCCTGTATTGCACCAGGGCAGTTGAATAATGGCAGTTATGTCCTTCAGTAATGGGGACGGGGTACCAATGCAATGCAGCCGCCAACTTGCACTGGGGAGCTTCCAGGGTCCGGTAGCCCAAACTCCTGGCCCAAGGGGCACAAGGAGCAGAGCGTCCACACCAACGTTCCACAACACTGCAGCACCAGAGGGGAGGAGCAGGTCCCATAAGCTCAATTCCTCTGCTTACTGATCAGAGAGTGGTGGGCCTCTCCATCTCCACCAGGGCCAGTGCACTTAAGTGGCAGCAGGCCGCCAGCCAACCACTCCCTTGCCAGTCTCTCACAACCAGGGTATGAATGCTCCACTGAGCAGTCCTCAATCAGCAGTTCCTTCCAGAACCGTGGCGCAGGTGCAGTTCCCCACTTAAGAAGCTCTCACAAGGCCTCCGTCGCCATGTTTGCCTATCTCACCTCGTCCGGTCTCAGCTAAGAAAATGGACGATCTCCATGTCTGTCTCTATCAAAACCACATCAGGATCCTCCAAAAACGACGCACCGGGGCGATATGTCTTTCTTTGGTGGTTTACTGGGCGATGGATTATTGGCCTGCAGGAGCCTCAGAGAGGTGTGGTAATCTTGCCTGCCAGCTCACTAGCAACCATAGGCTATTGCCCTTTTGGCGAGAAATCTGACTCTGCCCTGGAATGTTTTAAAGAAAGCAGGGCCACACCACGTTCCTTGGGCCGGTCTGCCCCACCCAGACAGTTCCATCAGCAATTTCGCTCCTTTCAGGGCTACGGTAGGGGTTTCCAATACTGCTAGCATCAAACTGTAACACCAGCCCAATAGGTCGCCCAGCCCTTTGGTGCCTGAGGCAACAAATTGCAAACACAACACCCACGATATTAGAGACAACGTGCAGCTCTGGGCCCCAACTCTTCAGCATCCTCTCATTGCCTTCCTAAAGAAGGACAAAATCAAAATGCTCACACTAGCCCAGGTCATGTCTACCATAGACCTGAGACTGGATGGCGGCATTGGACCTGCAGGATACTTATTTCCATATCACCATCCTGGAAGCCCACAGGTGCTACCTGCAGTTCACAGTCTGCCATCATCATTGTCAGTTCACAGTGCTCCCTTTGGGCCTCACCAGTTCCCCTACGGTCTTCATGCACACCTTCAGAGGTTTGGGGTATCAGTATTCCTCTACCTCGACCACTGCCTGTTAAAGACAGGCCTGCACCAGGCAGTCATCAACCACCTCCAGACGATAGCAAAACTTTTCTTATAATTAGGGTTCACTATCAAAATAAAGAAGTCATATCTGACTCCTTCACAGATGCTCCCTGTAAACAAAGCCATCTTGGATAAGGCACGGTTTCATGCCTTTCCCCTGGAGCAGACAGTCCAGGACATTTTGGTTATGATCCAGATGTTCCAGCTTCTGTCCTGGATCTCAATGCAGTTGACTGAGGCTGCTGGGATTGTTGGCCTCCTGCATCCTTCTGGTGAAGCATGCCAGACGGCCAATGGGGCTCTGCCTTGGGACCTGAAGTCCCAGTGGGCACAGCATCAGGAGAATCTGTCGGATAATATCCAGATTTCATCAGAAACTACAAAATATCTGCAATGGTGGCTCCTGAACTGTTATTGGGGTGGTGGCAGACCCCTCTCCTCACCCACCCAGATTTGACAGTGGTAATGGATGCATCATTTCTCATCAAGGGAGGCCATCTGGGAGAGGTAGTTAACAGAGGCCTCTGGTCTACGGGTGCTTAGTGGATTAATGCGTCCACTGTAGGGAGCCTGTGTTCGACCTCATGGGCACAGGTTGAATTCCCAGCAGGTCCACTCAGCCTTTCATCCTTTTGAGGTCGATAAAATGAGTACCATTGAGTTGGGTAATAATAAACATCTGTTATTCAGCACCAAGATACGTGGGTGAACGTGTGCTTTACAAATACATGTTACGTTATATTATGGTCTACAGCAGAAGCTCAACTCCATATTAACTTTTTGGAGCTGAGGGTGATCCATTGGTGTTGAAGCTGCCCTGTGATACTGCAAGAAGTGGGGCAGGGTGGGGTCTTGGGTCCTGTGTAAGGACGCTCTATGCCTCGGGAAGTGGCTGGACCACCTTGTGGGATCTTTAAACACCAGGAACAATAAACTCGGCCACTGAAGCTTAGCAGAACATAAATGGCAGTTAGCCCCAGAGGTGAGTCCGGGCATCTCCCATCAAGGGGGAGAACCATGGCTCGATATTTATGCCATCGTCAAGAAAACATAATGTCAATACTTTTGCTCTTTGGGGGTTACCAATAAAGCTCTCTTTTGGAGACACATTCCACTTGAAGTATAGCTCGGGACACCATCCCGCTGCTGCCTCTCATGCCCCGAGTTCTGAAGAAGATCAGGAACAAATGGGGCCGTCATACTAGTGGCCCCTGATAAAACCAGGAGATCCTGGTACCTGGAACTCCTTGGCAAGAGTATCTGTCCTCCAATCACTCTTCTGCTTCAGGAGGATCTTCTATCGGAGCAGCAGGGCAAGGTGCCCTCGAGAAGGGTATTTTACCCGCTCGTTCCTGTAGGACTTTTTGATCTGAGCCAGTTCACAGATCTACCACCTGGGGAGATACGGCTTTGGTATCTATTGACAAGGTGAGGAATCTGTGGTTACAAGTATGCATCAGAAGAACAAGTTATTGTCCTTTGGTAACAATATTTCTGGTAGATACCCTATCTAACTGCATTCCTCACTGACCATCCAGCCTCCCTGTCCTGTGAATTGAATTGTTTTCCAATAAAAAAGGTCCCAATCAAGAGACCTGTAAACTGGTCATGCCGATGGGAACTGATGTCAGCATTCATGAGTGGCGCTATATGCCGCTCCGCTCATCACTTCCGGAGCAGATCGACATTGAAGCAGAAATGCAAAACGCCACCTACTGGCACCCAGCAGCACTGCTTTATAGTTTCCGGATCCAGTCTGACGCCAGAGGACTATTCACAAGGTGAGGAATCTGCAGTTCGAATATCCAGTAGAAAGATGGTTGCTGAAGGGAAGTAACTTGTTCAATAAAAAATTATGTGGATACCTTTTACACTGGAGCTTATTGGGCTGAATAAACCACTTCAGAAGTCTGGCAGTTTTCAACATACGTCTTACTTTCTTGTATAGAGGGTGTTCCAGCATCAAGGCCGCTGACCGTGATCTAGACTTACATCCCACGAGAGTCACTGTTCCTATGAAAGAGAAGTAGAGAATGAAAACTACAGTCGTTCTAATACTGTAATGGCTGGGAACAGTGTGTCCTGATCTTGGTGCCCTCACACACCCCGAAGGATGTCATGCTTCCTCATTGGGCAATGCTCCTCGTCAGGCCGGCGCTGCAATGCCCTACGGGTCCCCCGAAGGGTCACTTTATCAGAGATCTTTTTAAGATAAAGCTGTGAGGGTGCGTGAAGGTGTGATTGGCAGTGGTGCCCTAACGTGAAGTTAAAAAATGACTGGAGGGGTAACTAGTAGATTTATTGAGAAAGGGGCCCCTCTGCCATCAGTAAAAAACCAAAAGGTTGTGCTGCTTGAGGGGGATAATGGTCCTCGGTAGCTAAACATACAACATACTCCTAATGGGCATGTTTAGAGGTTGACATGTTTCGCGCAATGATTGGTCTCAGGAGGAGATCCCACGCGCTTCTTCAGGACCAGAGAGAGTGCAGTGAGTGATAGGAGAGTGTGGTGGCCTGTAACAATTAATCTAGTGCCAGTAGAATGAAGGAATAGTATTCCAAATTTCACATGAGATGCGGTTGTGGGTGTCCTCGAGATAGTTCTCGCAGGTTAAGGAGGCCTGCTCACCTACCCGACCTCACGCCGTCTCCGTCTTGTGATCTAGACTTGGCAGGGAGCACAAGGCAGTGGCACTTTACAAAAGCTGTCTTTGACAGGCACAAATTTACTACATTTAATGGAAAATGTGATGCATGTGACCTCCCCCAGGCTTCTACCCAGTATCACTTATTATGGGCCCCATTCCACAGCAGCAATTTAAGCACTCCCCATGGGCCAGCCTCCTTACCACGTACTCACCTGATCTCGCTGCTTAGTTTGATGCAGTCTGAGCCAGCCAGTTTCCTGGTCAATTCTCCCCCTTAATCTTAAAGTCTCCTCAGCAAACCTTTCACTGATTGTGCTGGCACTCATCTGAGCCTCCCAGTAAAACGCTGCCCAAGTCAAACCTCTCCTTCTCTCCACTTTGGGCCTTTGGCTTTGCTCCCTGCTATGCTTCCACACAGACTGTAGTCAGGCCATGTGTTCCTCTGACAGAAGTTCTTGCATATACAACTTCACTCCTTGCACTGTACCAATCCCCTTATGGCAAACCTGTAGTTCCTAGCTGTGTGTTTTCCAGGTGGCAATTAACCAGACAAGTGGATGACTATGATGAATTTTGCAGACTCTCTCTAAAAGGCCATCTTGTTCACGGACTCTTTGGCGCCTTGGGAATTTTGTTTATGCTCATTGCAATGGGTATATGATTCTTGACCATGTTTAGAAATTTACCATATCTGGAAATGAATGTTATCAATATTTCCAAAACATATCACCTCGCCTAATTAGATGAAACAGAGGAATAAAAATGTTGAGAGAATCTGATGAAAAAATATTGAGAACATTTGAAAAACATCAACAGAAAAGCCATAGGGCCAGGGAATTTGCTTTTTATATAATTAAGCTACCATGTTTTAGGTTTAAACCTATAATTACTGATAAAACCCCACTGAAAGGAAAATAGCCATCACCAGTGTAAACATATAAACACTGAAAAAACACCTTTGCAACCAAAACTAAATGTCATTCAAAGAAAGGAAAAGGTGAGTGAAAGAGTCATTTTTATTTCTTCCTGAAGGGGCCAATACAATGTAACTCTGTTATACAAGGCAGCAGCCAGAAAGACTGGGCTAACATTATTCTACTTGAATTTTGTTGTTTAGGGATATCACTAAAATATTGTTTCTTCTTTTTGCTTTTTTCAGTTTTGTGGTCTAAAGATGTAGGGTTCAGAAGCATGTTTTTAGGTCTTAGTTAATTATTTTAAAAACCGTAGAGAATCATGAAATATCAAAATATTATTTGATATTTTGGCTACGTTTGATTCTTTCACTGATAGGTAAAATGGCTGGTTTGATAAGAATCTTTTCCAATCGGTACCATCACATTTACCCAAAGACAGAGAATGGGTTAAACCCTTTGATACATCAGCCCCTGTTTCTAGCGAGTCAGTATTGATAGTAGGTGAATTGCCAAACACCCCAGGGTTTAAACATTCAATGCAAGGTGTAGTGACGTATATGTGAAAAGAGCGCTGTCATCAAGCATCTGGGATAGTGGTGAAAACATGACAACAGACGTTTTGAAAACACGGAACGCAGTGTCACTTGGAATTCTGAGGCAAACAGTTCTTACAAAGTTCAACAAAGATTGGAGTGATATTGTTTGTATTTACAATAATTCAGCTACATCTATGAAAAAGTTGTGTGATGACCTGTCGAAATCGATACCCGAGCTGAAGTGCTTCCCTGTAAGAGATCATTGCCACTTGCTAGATGGTATGCTGAAAAAAACAAGTTACTTACCTGTACACTGTGGTTCTCCAGTATTGATATCTTTCATAGATTCACATGCTTGTATCTTCCCAGTCGTCATGGTGGGAGTCTCGCGGTAGTTAGAAAAGAAGTACCATAGAAGTACATAGAAACCACCAAAAGGAGAGAAAAATTTTAACATTCATCAGCATCTTTATGTAGGTCCAAACTTTGACCAATCAGAGACCAACCCTAGACCTCAACTCCCCAGCAGAGCCACCAGACCTCAGATTTCGCGCACAAGTGAGCTAAGGTTAAGAAGTAACATGAGATCAGAAGTGGCAAGCCTAGACGGGGAGGAGGGAGGGCCGCGTGTGAATCTATGAAAGATATCAATATTGGAGAACCACAGTGTACAGGTAAGTAACTTGTTTTTTTCTCCAGCATTAAATCTTTCATAGATTCACATGCTTGTATCAGAGTAGTTAGCAGTGTCATTCCTTAAATTTGCGACTAGGCGAAGACCTTCATATGCAATAAAAATTAATATATTTAAACATACCAATACATATGAATCCTGAAATCCAAGTAAATCACTAATAGCAAATAACTCTGTGAAAATCAAATATACGAGGTAAATAGAAGTGATAGATATGAAAAGACTGTACCTTAAGCAAACAGATGTCTCAGGACAGCTTGACCCACTGCAGCATCTGCTTTCCATGCCGAGTCTAGGCAGTAGTGCTTGGTGAATGTATGCACGTTAGACCATGTTGCCGCTCTACAAATGTCTGGAAGCGATACCCCGGCAAAGAGGGCTGTAGAAGCTGCCATCTTCCTTGTGGAATGCGCAGACACTTTTGCAGATAGAGGTTTTCCAGCTTTGTTATGGCAGAAAACAATTGCAGAGGAGATCCAACATGCAATACTGCTCCTTGAATAGGCTTGGCCCTTCCTTGGCGAAGTAAAGGAAACAAATAGCTGATCCGATTTTCTGAAAGTCTTTGTTCTATGAATGTAGAACTTGATGCATCGCCTTATGTCCAAAGAGTGCAATGCTCTTTCAGCAGCAGTTGAAGGATTTCCAAAGTATGTAGTGAGCACAACTGGTTCACTCAAGTGAAAAGTTGGAACTTTAGGAATGAATTGAGGATTTGTTCTCAATAATAGCTTGTCTTGTCTGAATTGAAGGAAAGGTGCAGCTACTGTGAAAGCCTGAATTTCACTGATTCTTCTAGCCAATGAGAGGGCCAAAAGGAGAGCTGTTTTCCATGAAACATATTTTAAATCAGCCTTGTGTATGGGCTCGAAAGGCGATTTCATCAATTGGGCTAGTACTGTGTTTAATTCCCATGGGACTGCAGGGCGCTTTAAGGGTGGAAAAACCCTGAAGAGACCTTTCATAAATTCTTTAACAATTCCTGTTGACCACAAGGAGAGCTCTCCTGGTTTCCTGCGAAACCTGGAAATTACCGCCAAGTGTACTTTGAATGATGAGTGAGCCAATTTTGACTTAGCTAAGTGAAGTAGGTAAGGCAAAACCTGTTCCGGGGTTGATAGCAAAGGATGTAAGTCTTTTTCCGCGAACCAATGGCAGAATCTCTTCCATTTTGCTGCATATGACCTATTAGTGGAAGAAGCTCTGGCCCGTTGGGAGGATGGACCTGCAATCCGGAGCGATGTCTAAATCTGTGAATTCATAGTCGTGAGGTTCCAAGCTGACAAACTTAAAGATTTTACTTGAGGATGAACAATCTGACCGTTGCTCATTGAGAGTAGGTTTGGCAGTGGAGGAAAGAGAATGTGCGGAGATATCGAGCACAGGAGAAGCTCCGTGAACCAAAACTGCCTCGGCCATGCCGGAGCTATGAGAATGAGATGACATGGTTCTTTCTTCATCTTGCTCAATACTTTTGGGATGAGGGGAAACGGCGGGAACGCATAGGCGAACGTTCCCGTCCACTGCATCTGCAGAGCGTTCCCCCAAGAATTTTTCTGAGGGAACCTGCTGGCGAACCTTTCGCACTTCCTGTTGCTTTCTGTTGCGAAACGATCCAGTTTTGGAGTGCCCCACAGTTTGAAGACTCGTCGCAGCTGGTCCCCGTCTAACTCCCATTCGTGACATTGGGAATTGGTTCTGCTTAGAAAATCCGCCCAATCGTTGTCCACGCCCGGAACATGCTCTATTTGCAACGCTATGTTGTGCTGAATTAGCCGCATCCAAATCTCCTGGGCCTGTTCTGATAATGTGAGAGACCTGGTGCCCCCTTGTTTGGCAAGATAGAACATTGTTGTGGTATTGTCCGTTCTTACCAGAACAGAGGATCTCTGGATTCTTGGAAGAAAAGCTTGCAGTCCCAGAAAAACTGCCCTCAGTTCCAAAAGATTGATGTGTAAAAACGTTTCTTGAATGGACCATTTTCCGTGGATTTGCTATTCTTGGAGATGCGCCCCCCCAACAGTCCATTGAAGCATCCGTTGTCATAATGTAACAAGGCTGTGCTGGTTGAAACAAGAGGCCTGGAGAGATATTGCTTTCTTTTTCCCACCATCACAGAGCCTGCTTCATTGTCTGAGAGCGAGAGATGATGTCCTTGAATGAGCCGTGCACCTGAACCCACTGCAAGTCTAACTGCTCCTGGAGAGGCCTCATGTTCAGCCGACAATTCGGAATCAACGGGATGCATGATGACAGCATCCCCAGTAAGGATTTGAATACTCTCACAGAAGTGGACTCTCTTGCGCGTAAAAGGGTTGCTAAGCGCCTTATCTTGAGGTTCCGTTCTGAAGTGGGAAACGCCTTCATCAACTTGGTGTTCAGTAACGCCCCTAGAAAAATACGCTTCTGGCTTGGAATCAATTGCGACTTCTCTACGTTGAGTTGTAACCCCAGAGACTTGAAGAGCCGCTGACAAGCCCGCGTAGATAGATTTTCTGGTAGAGTGAAATGTTGCTCCTTTCACTAGCCAGTCGTCCAGGTAGGGGTAAACCTGGTGCCCCTGCCTTCTCAGAAAAGCTGCTACCGGAGCAATACATTTTGTGAAAACTCTGGGAGCTGAGCGAAGGCCGAATGGCAAAACCTTGAACTGGAAGTGATCCCCAGCCACCTCGAACCCTAGGAATTGGCGATGCTTTGCATAAATGGGGATGTGAAAGTATGCATCCAAGAGATTGAGGGACGCTAGAAAATCTCCCTTGTTTATTAATAAGAGAATCTCTTGAAGGGACAACATTCTGAACGACCGCTTCTTGATGCATTTGTTCAGCTGTCTGAGGTCCATGACCTGTCTCCATTTCCCGCATTTTTTCTTTATTAGGAAGAAATTGGAATAAAAGCCCTTCCCTCGTTGACTGAAAGGCACCTTTTCTATAGCCCCTTTTTTTAGTAGAGTCGAAATTTCTTGCTTTAACAAGAGCAGATGATGATGATGCATCTTTCTTGTAGGTGGAGTTCGAGGAGGCTTGTGGACAAATTCTACGGTGTGGCCGTGTTGGATGATGTTCAGCACCCATTTGTCCTTTGTGATGGCTTGCCATTGACTTAGAAATGGAGAGAGCTGATGGGACTGCAGAGGCTGAAAACGAGATGAGGTGGCTGGCGGACGACAAACGTCACTGACGTCTTGAGGAATCCTGCAATTCTCCACGTCCTGCAGGCTTGCGTCTAGCTGATTGCTGATTGTATGACAGATTGGAAGCACAAAATTGCTGCTGTTGCTGTCCTCCATATTGTGGTCTGTAACTCTGCTGAGCATATGGTTGATATCTGTATGACTGGTAGGACGTTCTTTGCTGGAACTGACCTCTACCTCCACGAAAGGACTGAAAACACCTTTGTTGCAACGTGCCTAAGGAACGTGCGGTTTCAGTATCCTTTTTGATGCCCTGTAGCTCTTCGTCTACGTGCTTTCCAAACAGATTTTCCCCATCGAAGGGCATATCCAGAACTTTCGATTGAACTTCGGGGCGGAAGGACGTCGCCCTAAGCCAGCCTTGTCTATGAAGAACTGCGGCACCTGCCATTTGCCTGAAAGCAATCTAAGACAGATCCATTGCAGAATCAATCACCTCCGAAGACGCTCTAGCACCCTCCTGCAGGAGGTCCTTCGCTTCTTTCTTTTTATCCTCGGGAAGGTGTTCGAGAAGAGGAGCCAGATCTGACCAAAACGGACGGTCGTACCTCCCCAAGATCGCTACAGCGTTAGAGGCCTTGATAGCAGTAGCAGCCATAGTAGCAAAGCGTTTGCCGATGCTGTCAAGGTGTTTGCCTTCCCTGTCTGGAGGCACCGAGCAAGGAGATTGCGGATTCCTAGAACGCCTCTGCGCAGCTTGCATAATTACTGAGTCCGGACGAGGATGACCAATTAAATACGCCAGAGCAGAATCAGGTGCCTTGTATTTTTTTTCCATCCTCGGTAACACAGCAGGAACGGAGGCTGGGGTTTTCATAATTTTCAAGCCTTCACTCCAAATGTAACCCACAATCAGAATGGATCGCACCCATTTCTTTGTTGCATCCTTAAAATCATAAAGAAAACATTCGGTTTGTACCACAGGCAAAGGCAAATCGAATCTTCTAGAGGCTCTCTTGAGTACTTCATGGAAGCCCCCAATATCTCCCAGGGGGAAAGCCGCTGGAGGGGGGGGAAGGCGACAGCGAAGATGGAGCCACATAATCATCCCATTCTTGACCAAGTAGGTCCGGATCCTGAGTGAGCTCACCCTCCTCGGGTTGATCGTCTGCCTCACTCTCGATGTAATCATCTTGGATTGTAATGCATCGAGGAGCCTGTCTCTCAACCTGTGCAACAAGCGGCGGAGTAACTACTGGTGGAGGCGGAGCAACCTGAATATTCGGACTGCCGGGCGTCAACGGAACCGGAGCGTGAGAGTCCGGAAATCTTTTATAATAGTCATTTAACATATGCCTATGGTCTGTGACCATGGAGATTGGCACCAGCATGGAATCTCTCTGAACCTCCTGACGCTCTTCATAATCCTCATAAGGATAGTGCTCTTGGAAAGAGTCGTATCTTTGGGCCTGAGATCGACCCGTGAATGAGGAATCCCCTTCCATATATTCTGAAGTGTCCTGGCATTTAACTCTGAGCTGTGAGGGGCTGTAAGCAGGGCCAAAAAGACTTTCATCCCCTGATTCCTCCGTATCAAGAAGGTGAGAGGGAAGCAACGGGGATATCTTGGGTAAAGGTGACAAGCCTGGAGATTTTGGAACCAAATGGAGAACTTTAATGTCCTGTTTTTGCTCCGTCGACGACGGAAGACGCCTGATAGTGATCGTTGTCGATACTGGCCGAGAGGGTGATTTAAACACTGTCGTCGACGGAGCGCCCGTCGACGGGGCCGTCGACGCCCTCGTTGACGATGTTCCCGTCGACGAAGTCGTAGACGCAATCGTCGACACAGTGTTCATCGTCGTCGAAGCCATCAACGATGCAGTCGACGAGGAAATCGTCGTCACCATGTTCGTCGACGATGCCGTCACCACGGCCGTCGACGATGAAGTCGTCGCCATAGAAGTCGGGGATTTAGTGGAAGTCCTCGACGATGGGTCCGTCGACGGTGCTTTTTTCGTCGGCGAAGCCTGTTTGAGAGGTGTGACAGGCAGAGAAGGAGTAGAGGATTTCTTCAGGCCTGATTCCTTAAGCTTAAGGGCTGTTTTATCGGCAGTGGAGGATTTCTCTACCTTTAATCTCTTTGAATCAGCCTTAATGAGGTAGAGCCCTCATTTTTACGCTTCCTCTCAGCTGAGGATGGCCCAGGGCTCTCTTCAACATCAGATCCAGAGTCTGATTTTGATTTCTTCTTCTGGAGCCATAACAATAATCTGACCTCTCTACCCTTTAGAGTTTTGGCTGAAAAGGTTCTGCAGTATTTACAGTCCTTGGCTGTATGTTTAGGGTAAAGGCAATAAAGACAGTCCATGTGTGGATCTTCAGAAAAAAGCCTTGCTTTCCCACAGGATCTACAGGGCCTAAAAAGACTCTTCTTAGAACCCTCAGACATCTTTGAAGCAAAGAAGGTAGAAGACAATACCTTGAGGTGAATTCTAGAAGGGTCTAAAGTTCACTCACTGACAAACTGAGCAGAGCTCATGGAGACTCCCTTACACACGACGTGCGGTTAGAAATCTGAGGTCTGGTGGCTCTGCTGGGGAGTTGAGGTCTAGGGCTGGTCTCTGATTGGTCAAAGTTTGGACCTACATAAAGATGCTGACGAATGTTAAAGTTTTTCTCTCCTTTTGGTGGTTTCTATGTACTTCTATGGTACTTCCTTTCTAACTACCGCGAGACTACCACCATGACGACAGGGAAGATACAAGCATGTTAATCTATGAAAGATTCAATGCTGGAGAAGCATCTTTACAATCTTCAGAGTTAATGAAGAATGCTATGGACTTTGTAGTCCATTCTGGTGCATTTTTTCGTTATGCGTAGGAACTAAAACGCAAATATTTCTAATTTTGTGCTTTGTGTGGCATCAAAGAAAGTCATCCCAATGGTGTAATTTAGCCGGTGATTCTCAGTCCTAGAGGCCGCGAATGCTATATTATCCATGTGGCGACCATTTACAGAATTTTTGCTTAGTGATGATGCCAAAGGCAAGAAATGTGAGGATCTTTGGTAGCATATTGATAGGGATGTGAAAAAAAGTACACTTTACTGCATTCTTACATTTTTACAGGAAAACATGATTGCTGTAGTGGACATAATCAAAAAACTAGAGTCTGAAAACCCCCTTGTCTATCAAGTGTTCACCGTAATTGGTGTAGCTGTGAAACTGTTGTATGTTGTAACAATGAGTTTCTCAACAACGACTCCCTAAACCACGGGGTCTGTAGTACGACCGCGTCTCAACCACGATTTCTTTTACCACGCATTCTTTTACCACAAATTTTCGTGGTAAAGGAATGCGTGGTAAACCCACCCCCTAAAATCTAAACTGAACCCTTCCCACTCCCTAAAAACTACCCCATACCCCCCACCTCCCACCCCCTAAAAACTTACATGAACCCCCAACCTCCTAAAAACTAACACTAACCCCACCCACCACCTTAAAACTAACACAAACCCACCACACCCCTAAAAACTAATATGAACCCCCCACTCCCTTAAGACTAACTCAAACCCCTCCCACCCCCTAAAAACGAACACAGTAAGTAAGTAGTATGCTTATAAAGCATAGAATGCTGAGGCGTCTTGGCGCTGAGGGAGGACACACGTTTAGCACAAGTGAGGGACCTTACTTCTGCCTTGCAAAGAGCCACGTCTTCAGTAACTTCCTGAAACGAGGTCTAGATGGTTGGAGTCTGATATCATCCGGTCGCTGGTTCCATAGTTTAGACGCTCGGTATGTCAGGCTCCTACCCCCCCATCTGGCTCTGTGAATCCTGGGAATCTGGACTAAACCTATGCTGGCCGATCTAAGGTTACGCTGAGGAGTGTACTGTAGAAACAGTTTTTGTAGATCCGCCGCTCCACCCCCAAACTGGGTTTTATGTACCAGGCACAGAGCTTTAAACTCAATTCGCTGTTGCACCTGCAACCAGTGGAGGGTTTTAATGCTGCCAGATATGTGGTGGAACTTGGGAATGTTCAACAACATTCTGGCTGCCGCATTTTGGATACATTGCAGTTTTGAAAGTTGCCGCTTATTAATGCCAATGAAGAGGGCATTACAATAGTCGATTCTAGAAAGGATCAAGCCAATGACTACTGATGTCCGCAATTCAGGAGGAATAAAAGGGAAGATTTTACGGAGTACTTTCAGCTGAAAGAAACATGCTGATGTAAGCTGGTTAATTTGGCCTTGAAAGCTCAGCTGATCGTCCATTAAAATTCCCAAGTTCCTGACCTTTCCTGCGGGTACAGGGCAATTTCCTGCCTCTGCCAGCCACCAACCCTGGTTCCAGAGTGGTGCACCAGACCCAAACTCCATCACTTCAGTTTTCCCTGTGTTAAGTTTGAGATAGTTCTGGTGCATCCAGGCCATGATATGTTTTAGACAGCTGTGGAACTTAACTGCGATAGTGTCAACATTGGAAGAGATGGAGATGACCAGTTGGGTGTCATCGGCATATGACACTAACGAAAAACCATGTCCTCTGGTTAACTCAGCCAGAGGTGTCACGTAAATGTTAAAGAGTGTTGGGGACAGTGTAGACCCCTGGGGAACTCCACAGGGGAGGGTGAAGCTCTCTGATTGCTGGTTGCCCCAACAGACCCTTTGTTCCCTATCTGAGAGGAAAGAGGTCAGAAGACTGAGCGCCCCTTCACTAACACCTATTTCCTTCAGCCTTAGAATCAATACCTGATGGTTAACGGTATCGAAAGCGGCTGATAGGTCCAGGAGGATTAAGATGGCCTTGCCACCGCTGTCCAGTTGTCTATGTATCTCCTCCGTAGCCATAATCAAGGCAGACTCTGTGGAGTGATGTTGTCTGAAACCGTGTTGAGAATGGTCAAGAATGTTATTCCGCTCTATAAATCCCATTAAATCTTGATTAATTGATTTTTCCAGTATTTTAGCCGCCAGCGGCAGGCAGGAGATGGGACGGTAATTTTCGATCACATGGGGGTCGAGAGAGGGTTTTTTTAAGATTGGCTTATTACAAGCCTTCTTCCACGAGGTGGGGAAAATTCCTGAGCGGATAATGTTGAGGGGTAAGTTGGGTGCTGACTTTGTTCGAAGACAGATGCATAATCGCCGGCGGACAGGGGTCTGCTGGAGATTCAGATTTAGCTGCTAGTAGCAAGTCATTTGTTCTTTCCATGGAGAGAAGAGAGAAACTGCTGAGCTGACTGTATGTGGACAGCCTGCCTGAGCTTACTGTCTCCTGCATACTAATGTTGCAGGGGCTCGAAGTTTTACCTTCCAGTTCGTCGTAAATCCGTCGAATTGTTGTCTGGAAGAAACTAGCCACCTGGTTGCAGAAATTGTAATCCAGCACAAATTGGCTTTCTAAGTTAAGTTTAGATAGTGCCGTGACCGTCTTAAAAAGCTCTTGTGATGAGTTTTTAGCCCCCTCTATTTTGTTAGTGAAGTACAGCTTTTTTGCATTAATAATGGCTTGCTTGTATTCCTCTAGGGCATGCTGGTAAGGCAGTTTACTCTGTTCACTGTAATCTGCTCTCCAAGACCTCTCTAGGTGCCTGCACCTGATTTTTATGGCTTTAAGGTCAGGATTATACCAAGGGGCAGAAGCCCTTTTTCGCCGTTGAGTGTTTAATCTAAGCGGAGCTAACTGGTCAATAGCAGCTTGGATCCAACTGTCCATGTTATCGGCTGCCTCGTTAACATTTCCTCCTGGGGATGGTGGGCTAGTGTTAAGCAACTCTATTAGCTCGCCTTTTCCTATTTTATTCCAGGCCCTAGATTTAACCTGGGGCAGGTTCTTGGGCTGGGAACTGTCACTCCCCTCCCACCCCCTAAAAACTATCATGAACCCCCCACCCCCTAAACACTAATACGAACCCCCTCACTCCCTTAAAACTAACTCTAACCCCTCCCACCCCCTAAAAACTAACACAAACCCCTCTTACCTGTCCTGTTCCTTCGACGCTCCTCTCAACTTCGCACATCCCGAACACTAGACCGACTCAGCCTGAACCACGCACGTGCGTGGTTTAGGCAAAGTCGTCGTTCGGGCAAGTCGTCGTTCGGCTTGCGCCACTCCGGAACTCGTTGTTTCGGAGTCGTTGTTCAGGATGTTCCCCTGTGAAACATCTCCTTGAGAGTAGGCTGGGCGACACTTTTAGTGACTTTGACACTGCAACATGTTCCATGTTAGCATTCTTGCCACTTGGTAAGCAAAGAAATGTTGAGGAGCAATTCAGGAAATTTTATCTTACAGTGCATGAGAAATGGCTTGCAATGATGCATAGAAATGTCCCTTCACCAACCATGGCATTTGAAGTCAAATGAAGCCTCACTGAATTACCCTGCACACGCTCTAGATCCCTTCCATCAAGGGGAATTTTCTCCGGACTTTGAAAAGTACTGCTTCATTTTTGACCGCTTCAATATCTGAGGGCATATGCACCCAGTTCAACGCATATGTTGCAGAACCTGTCCCAAAGAATCGCAATCTTCAGGTGCACCAGTATTGGCATCGAAAGCTATGTCAGTGGTCAGAGTTAGCAAATTACATACTGGCTGTTTCTGCATTGCCCCTCTCAAGTGCCAATGTTGAGAGGGTCTTTTCACAGATAAACGTTTACACTGGAAGGAAAGAGCGAGCGCACATGAACAAAGACCCACTAAAGAAGTATTGTATGGTGTACTACAATAATTTTGATTTGTAAAAACGTATTTGGACCTCATATACCCTGTACGCACCCTGTCTATACACATGCACTATCAGTGCAGAAAGCAAGCAATAATAAACGCAAAACATTCCATAAACACCAGAAAAACACTTTCTGTTGTTTATGGAATGTTGTTTTTAATGGCGCGAAAATGTGTAACCACTGATAACCAATGTTTTTTAAGGTATTCAAAACACTGAAAAAAAAACACCAGATTTACCAAATAGAAACTGAAAACAGGAAAGCTTACATATAATGTATGCTTTTCGTATCCAAAGAAGTAAATTATAATAGGTGATGATATGTTTTAATCATATTTTGAAAATATTTTGAAAATATTCATTCAACTATATTTTAGTGTAATCTTGCCATACAGAATGAAAATCTCAATAGAATTTTTCAAATATGATAGCAAAGCTTGTATCAGAGACAAAAATAGAGCTATAAGGTAGAGTTATTAATGAAAAATACAGTCAATACAAGTAAGTTCTTTCTTGATTTCTTTAAAAATATTTATTAGATTTAAAGAATACAAAAAAAACATTCAAAGGAACAGAGCACTATCCAATATACTGTAGGTGATTGGGCATTATATACACTCTGTAGGCTTCAACCAAACTCTGTCTTTGTCAATAGCGCCCCTACTGTGCCACTTCTTCAACTGGGCTTTATCACAATGGGCATCAAATGTTCTCTACACTCTCTCAGGCCACCCATCTTTCTTCATCATTAAAAACCTTCAACTAACTTTATGGAGTACTTCTCCGAATGTGTAGTTCTCAACCAGATGCTATCCTCCAATTACATCTACACTGGAGACATCAATAATGATTTGGGGAAATCAAGCTCAAACTTCTACTGAGAACTAGATAGTGTCAGGATTCACCACCTCAATCAACTATCTAAAAAAGAAATCGAACAGCTGGAAAGACTATGGTAAAAAAGTCAGACATATCTAAATCCAATTTGATGAAATCCTAGAAGCTATTTAAGCTTAACATTAGGAAAATTAAAGCAATGTTCTTTCAGGATTTAATCTTTCACTAGCAGAACCCTTCCCATGCCTTATTCAACTGTTTATTTTAATTTTTCCTCTATCAAAATTGCTTAAGTGAAATCAGGCCACTTGGTAAATTACCACTACCACATAGCTTCACTCTTAAAATAACCAACACTTGGGTTTAATTACAGAATCTTCATCTAGTAGATCTAGCCAAAACAGTCAGTGAAACCTAGCAACCCCCTACTTCCAAGTTACAATTACAGCCAAAATAATCAAAGAGAACTTTAAACTGTTTGCATCTTTCTGGCTATTACTAATCAACACATTCCTATCTCAAGGTTTATTCCCCAAAAACCTAAAGCTGGGTACGATCACACTCAAACTCAAGAATACTAACGCTGACTCTGACATCCTGATAAGTTTAGGCCTATCCGCAACCTCCCATGGTAAAGAAAAACCATGAAAGAAATGAGTTGCATTCCAACTAAACAAGTACATAAGTAACAACGACCTACTTTCCCACATCCAATAGGGGTTCAGAGGAGCTTACAGCATGGACATTGACCATCCTGGAATGTATGTATTACATCCTCAACAATGGCAACATTTTACTACTTGTACATTTGGTCTTGTCACCGGCATTTGACACCATAAATCACAATCTCCTTCTAAAATTCCTAGAGTTTAGAATGGGCATCCGGTGCCTGGTTCTAAGCTGGTTCCACTCCTTCATGACAGGCTGGTCTCTGGCAGAACTGGGGAACTTCACATCTGCAACAGAACAAGTGAACTGCTGGGTACCTCAAGGCTTCACACTCTCCAATTTTGTTAATCCTTTATGTGGATCCACTTGAGCTGTTGCTAACAACGCTGCCATAGAGCTACACCAATACACCAATGATACCCAATCATCAGGACCACTAGATTTATGAGATTTTGAGGCTACGGTCATTTAGCATAATTTGAATTTTGCTGCAGGGATCCCATTATCTACTTTTTGGGCAGAATAATGGGCCATTTAGCATTTAATTGTGTGACCGCCCTGATCCCCTGCAAGTCATGTTTACACTCCATTATGCAATTGTAGTCTAATGTGCTTTGAGAATTAGGGGATAGAAATGTTTTGTATATGTATGCAGCCTTCGTACAAGAGTGTCAAAAACGGTAGCAGGTAAATGTTTGATGAGGTCAGGAACCAGCTGATGTTTAGAGATAAAAACATAGCAAGGAATAAAAAATGTATGGATGTTCCTGTGGAAAGGAGTCAGGTAACCGATAACGTAATTTTTGGAATTCAAAAGTTACAATATAATTAATATCTATAAATTGATTAACGAACATAATGCCTTTCTCCTGCCAGTGTTTAAAATAAAAGGATTTATTATGTATTTAAAGAAATTTATTGAACCAGATCGAGGGGTACATAAAGCACTGTTGAAAGGTAAGGTCGACCAAAAATATATTGTGGAGTAGAAAATGTGAATATCTTAAAAAAGGCTAACAAAAAATAAAGGTACAATTGAATATCTGGAAAACATCTTTAAAGGAGAAGTTATGCCGCAAAGAACGTTCAAATTCACTCCACGAGTGAATAGCTTGGTCTTGAAAATGGTTAATTATAGCATAAAATTGATTAATCAAAAAGGATGAGTGGTGAAGCTTAAAGTCTGGGAATCGAACACCTTCTTCATGTTTTGGACGCTTAAGTTTCGAGAGGGCAATACGAACAAGTTACTTACCTTCGGTAACGATATAGCTGTAAGAGACAGATTAGTTATGGATTCCTCACCTTAGAATTACCCCCAGGTGTCAGACTGGATCCGGAGAATTTTTTCCCTCAGCAGTACCCCTGCGCGTCGATAGGTGGCGTCGGTCGACTCCGCGTTCGTCGTTGGCGTCGTGGTCGCTGGAATGACGTCGCGGTATCTACTTAGACGCCGCCCTTGCGTGCTGACGTCAGTTCTTTACACGACATTCCATGCCAGAAGCGCAGAGCCATGCAAGACACTGAACACTGGTGCATGAAAACAAGGGCCCTGAAAGGGAGTCCCTTACTCTAGAAGTCAGTTTGCAGAACGGGGAGGATGTGTGGGGCGGTGAGGAATCCATAACTAATCTAGGTCTCTTTCAGATATATCGTTACCGAAGGTAAGTAACTTGTTCATCTGAAAGAGACAATTAGTTATGGATTCCTCACCTTAGAATAGATACCCCAGCAATACCAACCCCGGTGGTGGGTCTGCGAACCAAGTTCACACCAGAAAGTCCTGAAGAACTGAACGGCCAAAAAAGCTGTTTCTCCGGACGTGGTTGTCCAGACAGTAGTGTTTTGTAAACGTGTGCAGTGAAGCCCACGTAGCTGCCTGGCAGATGTCATGAAGGGGGACTCGACGCCCCAAAGCAGTAGTAGCTGCCGTTGCCCTGGTGGAATGGGCACGCAGGCCTACTGGAGGCTCCTTTTTTGCCAAGGAATATACAAAGAATGACCCATCGAGAGATGGTCCGTTTTTGTACGGCCCAACCTTTCTTGGTGCCCACGTAGCCAACAAAGAGTTGGTCATCCACCCGGAATTGTCTTGTGCGATCCAGATAGAAGGAAAGCGCACGTTTTGGATCCAGACGATGGAGCCGCTCTTCCTCTTTAGAAGGATGCGGAGGCAGAAAGAAAGTGGGCAAAGTGATGGTCTGTCCTATGTGGAAAGAGGTAACCACTTTGGGAAGGAAAGAAGGCCTAGTGCGAAGGACAATCTTGTCCGGATGAACAGCTAGGAAAGTAGGTTTAGAAGAAAGGGCTTGAAGCTCACTCACCCTGCGAGCAGAGGTGATGGCCAACAAGAAGGCAGTTTTCAAAGTTAAAAGTCTGAGCGCACATAAGATAAGTCAGAACCAAGTTCAAGTCCCACTGAGGCATTACGAAAGGAATAGGAGGGAAGAGATGAGTAATGCCCTTAAGGAATCTATTTACAATAGGGGACTTGAAAAGAGAAGGTTGATCAGGAAGCCTAAGAAAGGCTGAAATGGCTGAGCGATAGCCCTTAAGAGTGCCCAGAGCAGAGCCCTGCTGGGCCAAAGAAAGGAGAAACAAGAGAACCTCAGAAAGAGGGGCGGAAAGGGGATCCACATCATTTGCTGTGCACCATGCCACAAATTTGTTCCATCTGCAGGCGTATACCGTTTTAGTGGAGGGACGCCTGGCTGCCAAGATGACGTTACAGACTTCGGGAGGAAGGTCAAAAGCCGTCAACTGCCGTCGCTCAATCTCCACGCAAGGAGTTGGAGGCTGGACAGGTTCGGGTGGAGGACCGTCCCCTGCGACAGAAGATCCTCCCGAAGAGGCAGTCTGATCGGAGGATCGATGGCCATGTGTAACAGCTCGGGATACCAGACTCTTCGTGCCCAATCCGGAGCCACAAGAATGACTTGATCTTCTTCAGCACTCTGGGCAGAAGTGGTTTGGGCGGAAAGGCGTATAGAAGACCGCAACTCCACTTGCGACAAAAAGCGTCGCCTAGCGAGTGCCGCCTTGGAAATTCCAACGCGCAGAACTGCTGACATTGCGCGTTCTCTTCGGTGGCGAATAGATCTAACCAAGGCTCTCCCCACTGCTGAAAGAGACCTTGCACCACCTCAGAGTGAAGACACCATTCGTGATCCATCATGCACCTGCGGCTGAGTTCGTCCGCTCTGGCGTTCAGAGAACCTGCCAGGTGTTTTAACCACCAGGTATATGCCCTGATGTTCCAGCCATGCCCAAAGGCGGAGAGCCTCTTGACATAGGGTCCACGACTCCACCCCGCCCTGTTTGTTGCAGTACCACATGGCAGTGGTGTTGTCCGTGAACACTTGCACTACTCTTCCCTGGACAGAGGGAAGGAATGCCTTTAGTGCAAGACGAATCGCCCGAAGCTCCAGAAGGTTGATGTGGAGCTCGGACTACGCCGGAGACCATAGGCCTCTGATCTTTGCCTCTCCCATATGACCACCCCACCCCAGAAGTGATGCATCCGTCACCACTGTAAACTCTGGTTGGGGAAGGGAGAGGGATCTGCCATTGACCCAATCCCAGTTTGTGAGCCACCACTGCAGTTGTTGAGCAGTGCCCTCCGAGATCTGGACACAATAGGAGAGATTCCCCTGATGCTGTGCCCACTGGAACTTCAGGTCCCACTGCAGAGCCCACATATGCCACCTGGCATGATCCACCAGCAGGATGCAGGAGGCCATGAGGCCCAGCAGCCTCAGGGTCATACTGACCGAAACCCGGGATAGAGGCTGAAAGATCGGAATCATAGCCCGAATATCCTGGACTCGCTGCTCGGGAGGATAAACCCGAAACTGCGTCGTGTCCAGAACCGCTCCGATGAAAAGGAGCTTCTGAGAGGGAGTCAGGTGTGACTTCGGCACGTCGATAGTGAACCTCAGCGAATGCAGGCGGTCCGACGTAGTCTGGAGGTGGGAGACGACTGCCGGGGGCGAGCATGCCTTCAACAGCCAGTCGTCGAGATAGGGGAAGACTGGAACCCCTGATCTGCGCAGATGAGCTGCGACCACCGCCATCACTTTCGTGAACACCCGAGGGGCGCTGGTAAGGCCAAAGGGGAGCACGGTAAACTGAAAGTGCTCGTGGCCTACCATGAACCGCAGGTAACGCCGGTGGGCCGGCAGGATGGGGATGTGAAAATAAGCGTCCTGCAAGTCCAACGCTACCATCCAGTCTCCAGGGTCGAGAGCAGACAGGACCTGAGCCAGAGTCAACATCTTGAACTTCTCCTTCCGGAGGAAGCGTTTGACGTTCCCGAGATCAAAGATAGGACGTAGGCCCTTGTCCTTCTTGGGCACCAGAAAGTAGTGGGAATAACAACCACGACCTACTTCTGGGGCAGGAATGCCCTCAATGGCTCCCTTGGCCAAGAGAGCCATAACTTCCTGTTGGAGAAGGGTCAGGTGATCCTCCGACATGCAATGGAATTGAGGTGGCATGGATGATGGGGTAGTCTCAAAGGGGAGGGAGTAGCCCCTTCGGACTATCTGCAAAACCCACCTGTCCGACGTGATGTTGAGCCAGTGGGGGAGGTGATGGCTAATCCTGCCGCCCACTGGTGAATGATGGGCCTGAAAGGTCGGACTAGGAGGGTTTGGAGGCTGCTGCAGAGGGGGAGCTGGTGGACTGGCCCGCCCGCTGGCCCCCTGACCCACGGCGGTGGGATCCACGTCCTCGGCCGCGCAGAGGTTGGACAGCTTGCGCAGGCCTGTGGCTCTCGGCGGAACGTGGCAGGGCACCCCTTCCATAGCCACGAAAAGGGCGAAAAGCAGACTGCGTCGGGCGATAGGTGGAAGCGAGGCCCAAGGATCTGGCCGTAGCCCGGGAATCCTTAAAGCGCTCGAGCGCGTTGTCTGCCTTGTCGACAAACAGGCGACGGCCATCAAAGGGCATGTCCAAAAGCGTTGCTAGGACATCCCATGAAAAACCAGTGGACCACAACCAGGCGTAGCGTCTCAGTGCTACTGACGTGGAAATCGTCCTGCCCATTGAGTCGGCAGTGTCCAGCCCACACCGGATGGTGAATTTCGCTGCGTCTCTCCCTTCGGCAACAGCACGGGAGAGTACGGCCCGGGCCTCCTCCGGGCATTGTGGCAGCACCTGCGCAACCATGTCCCACACCTAGTGGGAGTAACGGCCCAATAGGCATGCTGTGTTCACAGACCGCAGCCCCAAGCTGGAGGAAGAAAACATCTTCTTCCCAAGGTGGTCCAGCTTCTTGGATTCTCTATCAGGTGGTGCGTTAGGGAATGCGCCTTAGGACGTGGAGGCTTGGACTACCAAGCTCTCAGGGGTAGGAGGGGAAGAGAGGAAAATGGGGTCACCCGGGGCCGGGCAGTGGCGTCGGGCAATCATCCTGTCCACAGGAGCCCCTGTGTTGAGCTTGGACCAAGTGCCCAAAAGGATGTATGTAAGGGCCTCATTGAACGGCAGCAGGGGCTCTGAGGAGGCCGCTGCCGGTTGAAGCACCTCTGTCAGGAGGTTAGTCCTGACCGCCACCGTAGGAAGCTCGAGGTTTAGGGCCTCGGCTGCTCTACGCAACACCACTGTGTAAGATGCACCCTCCTCCATAGCCACGGGAGGGGGAGATAGCATGCCAAGGTCTGGGGAGGTGTCCAGACCACTGGCCTCACCCAACTCCTCTCTCCAGTCCGGTTCCTCCAACTGGTCAGCAAGAGGTTCCACAGTCCCCTCCCAGTCCTCCTCACCCTCTCCTGTGAGCCACTCAGGGCGGTAAGAAACATCAGGAGAGAGTAGGGTACAAAAGTACTGGTCGGCACCGGTCCAGATGTCAGTCCGGCACCGTGTCCTCAACGAGGGGGAGGACGGGGTCGACGCCAGGTGGGGAGATAACCGGCGTCGGAGGCGGCGGGTGTGTCGTCACTGGATTCGGCGCCGGAGGAGGTGTCACGAGGTCGACCGGCGCCGATCCGGATCCAGGCCTGGATCCCTGGGGGCCCTGCGGCGTTGGAGCCGAAGCTGACAACATCGAAGGCCTAGAGCCCCCAACCGAGTCCGCGGGGCCCGAGGGCGCGCCGGCGGAGTCGGGCAGCCCGAAGATACAATGTAAGGCTTCGTAAAAGCTTCGAAACTGGGCAGGGGTCGCTTTGGGTCCCCTGCCCGCGGGCGGAGCCAGATGACTCCCTTCCGCGTCGCGTCGGCCGGAGAGAACGCAAAGAGCGACAAAGCTTCTTCGCCTTCTTCTTGTGCTTTGACTTACCTGAAGACGAAGACTTTGATTACGAGTGGAGGTGGTGGCTCCGCGACTGGTCCTGCGACCTCCCTCTCGACCGGGACCTCGAATGGCGCGGAGCGGATTGCCGGGCCTCGAGAAGCTTTCGGGACTGCTCCCGCAAAGACTTCGGATTCATGGCCCGGCAGTCGGAGCACAACTTTGGGTCGTGGTCGCGCTCCAGGCACCAAAGGCACACAAGGTGCGGGTCCGTGACCGACATCAGTTTGTGACAGAAGTCACAAGCCTTGAAGCCGGTCCGACGTGACATCCCTCCATGCACCAGGAGTCGATCGACTCAAAAAAGGGTGTCGACAAAAGCCGCAAAAATTGGAGTAAAAAAGTGACTCAAGGTACCGCTCTCTCCGGATCTGCGCTGGCTGGCGAGGAAAAAGAAACAACGGACGTCAGCATGCGAGGGCGGCGTCTAAGTAGATACAGTGACGTCATTCCGGCGACCACAACACCAACGACGAACTTGGAGTCGACCGACGCCACCTATCGACGTGCAGGGGTACTACTGAGGGAAAAAATTCTCCGGATCCAGTCTGACGCCTGGGGGTAATTCTCAGGTGAGGAATCCATAACTGTCTCTTTCAGATGTGGGGGTTTATCATTCCATAAGAATTTCGAACAAACGGAGTCAAGTTGTTTAAAATGGTAGTTGGGGATTTTAAGAGGTAGCATAGACAAGGTATAGAGAATATGGGGAACAATCATCATTTTTATAGTATCAAGCCATCCCCACCATGATAAATGCAACGCTTAGACCAAGATAGGAGTAATGCTTATAATCTGGATTTCAACATGGTGAAATTGTGACAGAGTGTATCCTGAATATGAGGAGAGAACCAAGCTCCAAGATATTAGATTTTAGAGGGACACCAAGTAAAATTAGTATTAGCAAACATGTACTGATAACAGAGGGAGTTCAATGGCAAGACTTCAGTTTTAGTAAAATTAAGTTTATGTCCTCAGATACTAGCAAATAATAATATTTCTTGTAAAAAAAAAAAAAAGGGGGTGCATGCATGTCAAGGGATTAGACAAATTAAAATGTCACCTGCATAGGCAGATAATTTCCAGTGAGCCATGTCTAAAGCCAGATATACGCGCAAAACAACGTATGCATTCCAGAAATAGTTCTAAGCAAAGGACAAATAATAACGGAGGCAGGGGGCAACCCTGTCTAGTAAGTCTGTGCAGGTCAAAATAGGGGGAAAACAGCCATTGACAAACACACTGGCGCGAGGATTACAACACAGTAATTAATAAAAGAGATAAATCTTGGTTCAAAACTGAACCATTGCAGAGAGGTGATATACGAATCGCCAATTAATGAGGTCAAAAGCATTTTCAGCATCCAAAGAGAGGGCTGCAAGAGGAGCATCACATTTCCCTGCTAGACTTATAATATTGGAAAACATTCTAGCATTGTCTGAAGCTAATCTAACCTTAAAATCAGATTGGTCAGGTTTAACCAGAAGGGGAACCACGGCTTCAAGGCAGGTGGATAAAACGTTAGCAAAGATCTTGCAATCAGTTAATAAGGGAATTAGGCCTATAATTCTTACAGAACTTTGTGTCTTTGTCCTGTTTGAGAATAATGACTATCAAAGCTTCCAAAAAGGATCTGCTAGCTTTAGATTCACAGAGAAAGGAGTTAAAAAGTTCTAGTAATTTGGGGGCAACAAATGATGAAAGGGAAGAAATAAGGTCAATAAAGAACTCATCAGGGCCTGGATCTTTTGCTGTTTTCAAATATTAGATTACCGCCAGAACCTCTAGAAGAGTTCTACCCAATAACAATTAATCAAATTTGTCTGTAATGGATGGATGCTTAGGAAGGCCAGCGAAGAAATCATTTATATTAGGTGCAGAAGTGGTAGTATCATCAGTATATAGTGCCTTATAAAAGGACTGGGAGGTAGTTGAAACATCAGTATTAGAGATCGCTGTGGAGTTATCAAGTTCATTAATAATAGGACCAACACTTTTACATTTTATTTTTAAGTAGTTCCCAAGCATTTTACTGGCTCTATTCTGGCCCCCATGAAATTTAGATTTAATGTTAAGTAAAATATTGCAGACATCATTGGTAGCAATTTTATTAAGGTCAGATTTGGCTTTGATCAAATCTTGTAATATAGAAGGAGATTTATAGATAAAGCAAGTGTGCTTTAGTGATTTATTATGTTTGAGTAGGAGGACGTATTGCGCATTGAGGGATTTCTTGTTATAGCAAATTTTATTGGGTTTTTGCAATATTTCAAGGCCGAAACGGCCCACATTTATACAGAGAAGATTGTGATATAAACTCCTTCGAACAGCTATAACACAAAAACTTGCACAGGCAGTCCCCGACTACCACCAATAAAATCCTTATTCAGATACAACATTAGACCGCCATCTCAGTCTGTCATGCTGTGGCTACATAGTTTTGTATTTCAGCTTCCAGCTGGGATTCAAAAATGTGAACTGGAGCTAAAACTATACCTCTGTAATCTGCCCGATGGTGCCATACCTTCGGGTGTTTTTGTGGGCATTCCCTTGCCTGGAGGAACGCAACCTCAAGACCCATACAATGGTCCATCCCTCTCTTCCATGCCCCCACTGAAGGAGGTGTGTTGGCTTTCCACATTCTAGCTATGTCTCTTTTCCCCACCGTAAGCCCCAGAAACAACAGGTGCCGTTTATACCGATGTCCTCCTCTTTCCTCCATACTGTGAAGAAGGAGCAATTTAGGAACTAATGAATCTCCCAACAGAGGACCTCCCCAAGACAGGATGCCAATCCCGCCGAAAACGCGTCAATGCCGCGCAGCTCCACATAGTGGAAAGGAAGGTACCCTCCGCCCCACAGCGGAGGAACAAGGGGGTTCCAATCACTCCCATGCACCAAAGGTGATGCCTAGTATAGTAAGCTCTGTGCAGATATTTTAATTGGATCAGGCTGAGACAGGATGATATTGCCGAAACGCGGGGAGCTGTTAAGGCTTCCGTCCAATCATCTTCATCTAAGTTGTCTATGTTGTCCTCCCACACTACCTTTAAAGCAGACAGCGTGGTGGTGCTGTTCCTAATCAAAGAACTGATACATTTTCGTGATTTTATAGGTTTTCCGGTCCCCCATTAGCAGCTTGCCCTCTAATGGGCTGAACTTTGGTAACTCTTGGAGGAATCGTAGATAAGGTGATATGGCATGACGGAGCAGCAGATATTGGTAAAATTGGCTGCAGCTGATAATCACTTTGCATTTCCTAGAATTACTTTAACACGGTGCCCCACATAACATCCCCTAGCATGGATATTCCTATGACGTCGCACTTCTGGAAACCTCTCAACAGTGCCACTTGTCAAAGGAAAATGCCCTGCCATGAAGGTGTCCACTGCGTCATATTCCCCCACCACCCCAGTCAACGGAGGGAGTGTTGCCACATGTGTATGACTGTCTGAGTCGCTGGGGGATGGAAGCCCACCCCCTCCCACTATAGAGGAAGTCAAGCAAGGAGGTGTCACCCATAATCCCATCTCCATAGCATATGCTGGATCATCCTGAGAACCATACCAGCAGTCATTAATAATCAGTAAGTGCGAGGCAGCAGAGTAGGATTGCACACGGCTGCAGCAATGCCCCTATAATATGTGGATTGAAAACATGTCCGGAGAGCAATACGAGTCGCTCTACACCCCCATGCCTCCCCCCCCGGAACTGATTTAGGGCTGCATTGATCTGACGGAACCAAGACAGAGGGATAGCGTAGGGGTAATTCTGGAGTTGGTATAGCATTCAGGGTAGGGAGACCATTTTGAAGATGGCCGATCTGCAGAGCAGGAACAACGGCAATGGGGACCATGCTTTCACTTCCTCTTTAAAGCGCGACAGCACTAGGGCTACATTATGGGTCCACGATAATGTTGTGTCTGGAAAAACGAATACTCCTAAATACTTGAACCCCCCAGTAGGTAGCGTTAACCCCGTTGCCCACTCCAGGTCCCCGCCATCACCACCCACAGGAAATACTACAGACTTCCTAACGTTCATGTATAACCTGGATGTCTCGCCACAAATCTTCATTATCTGCAAGATGCGGGGTCCAAAAAGAGGCTTTTCTTTCCACTAGCCTAGTAAGCTATGGTGAATGCACGAAAGGAGGCTTTAAAAGCATCCCAATTATTAAATATAGAGGTATCGTCAGATTTGTGAAATGGAAGAATCCATGTATAAAAGCATTTGCTTCCATAACAAATTGAGAATCAGAGAGCAGGGAATTATTACATTTCCATCTACTTTTTTTAGAATCAATATTAGAAAAATCAATTGAGGATAATACTATGGCATGATCAGATAAAAAAATATAACAAATTTCAGATGATTTTAAGGTAGGGAGCAATGATTTAGTAGCTAAAATATAATCGATTGTAGACATTGTATGATGTACATTTGGAAAAAAACGAAAATTCTAATTAATCGGGATTACATGCTTTCCAAACATCAAATAATGGTTGAGATGCAATGGCTGATTGGAAAGCCTTACGCGACTTGCCAGGTTTCAATTTGTATTTAGATTTTCTATCAGTGAAGGGATCTAACAATTGGTTGAAATCTCCTGCCAAAATTATGTTAGAGTTACCAATATTGGTAAGTTTCACATTAATATTGTGTCAGAACTCAGGGTCAGATTTAACTGAACCATAAACATTAAATGGAGTGACATGCTTGTTATGAATGACAGCATTTACCATTACCTAACGCCCCTCTGTGTCACATTGATTAGAACTAACCTGAATTCTCAAATCTTTATGACATAGAATAGCAACACCACCTCTACAAACAGTAGCAGGAAAACGTGACCAACCCATTGTCTTTTAAGTTTGACAGATTAAACAGCAATACAGTGAATTTCGTGTAAAAAGGCAATTTGACAACTGATGGATCGTAAATGTTATCATGCATCCATCTGCACCAATTCCTATGCGGCCTCCACAATAGACACGCGGCCAGACGGGAGAGTTGAGTGCGGAGTTTACCGAATTTGGAGCGGAGTTTGGGGCGAGCCGTGCGCCAGTGTGTGGTGCGTGGTGCGTAGGGGGCGGAGCCCTAGTAGCAGCGGCGGCGGTGGTGGTGGTAGCGGACCACGGACCGCTCGGTTAGTTGGTTGGCGACCTGTGGTCTGAGGTCTGTGGCGGCCTGTGGCGGACATAGGTGAGGTGCGGGCGGCGAGGCAGCGGCGAGGCGCGGAGGTGTGGAGAGGTGAGAGGCGTGGAGGCGGCGGCGGTAGGAAACGCTGCAGGGATCCCTTCTGTGGATCGGTGAGGCTTGCGAAGGTGAGTCTTCCGGTTTTTGAACTCCTAGCAGCTCCCCTTTGTGGGTTTAGCCCCCTGCCCTCCCCCTCGGTGACCAACGGTGTAATAGGTCCCTAACTCCCGCCCACTACTATAACCATCAGCATAACAGTGTGTCTGCTGCGCCGTGCTTGTCTGCTGCCTTGCCTTGCCGCCCCCCCCTGGACCGAGTCTTTCACTTACGGTGTCTGGTCCGAGGGGGGTGGACAGCGTGACTGCGCCGCTTTGCACTGTCCTGTCCTGAGCCGCCCCGCCCTGTCCTGCAGCTGCCAAAAACCTGCCAAATCCACCTGGTTCGGTTGGCTCCGTCCCTGGTCACCCCACCCCACCCCACCCCACTTCCACCTCGCGCAGCCTCAGTTCCAGTCTCCGCACTGCCAAGCCCGGTCCGGTCTGGTTTCGCTAGCCCCAGCCCCCGTCATCCGTCCAACACCCCGGCCCACATCTTTACTCTGACCCCTACTGGCCTCCTGTTGGGACTCCTGTACATCCCCCATATGCGCAATATACCATTTCAGTTCCATTTCTCATAGAACTGTTCGAGGCGGCAGGGGGGTACAGGGGGCCACAGGGGTCGTAAGGCAGGTTAGTGTGGGCAGGGAGGAGGAGGGGGTGGAAGAAAGGGGGGGTGTCTAAGAAGCACCGCTGGTACCCACCGGCCACGTGAGCCCCCCGTGAGTCAGGCCAATGGAGGTGCAGACTCTTTAACAGTAAACACCTCCGCATTAATTAAAAACGGGCCCTCAGAGAGCCAGGACAGCCCCCACGAGTTGACGCAGCCGCAATGCGAGACGATCTCCACCACTCAAGTAAGGTTGATTAAAATATTATCAAAAGCGAGATCAGACGGAGCGCCGGGTCCAAACGGCCTGCCGCAGGCCCTGTTTAAGGCAAACATCCCACTTTGGGCACAACAATTGGCAATCCTTTTTAGATCTGCACTGAGTTGTTCAGTCATACCCGACTCTTGGCGAGGTGCAGTAATCCATCCAATATACAAGTCCGGTGCTCATTCGTCCCCAAACAACTACAGGTTGATAGCCCTATTGGACAACGAGGCAAAGTATTTTGCGAGTATCCTACTTGAAGAACTAAGTTCCTGGGCCGATCAGAAAGGCCTGATTCCAAAAAACCAAACAGGCTTTACAGCAAATTCGGGCACAACCTCCAATCTACTGGCACTATCAATATTTATTGACAAATCGCTCATCTCATCGAAGGTGTTTTTTTGTTGTTTCGTCGACTTCAAAGCCGCCTTCGATCGGGTCCCTAGGGCAGCACTTTGGGCAAAATTAACAAAATGGGGAATCCCGGCCAAACTACTGGAGGCCATTGTTCAACTGCACACCGACACTTGGATACAAGTCAAGCTTGGCACTGGCACACACCTGTCCCGAAAAATCTTAACAACAAGAGGAGTGAAACAGGGGTGTGTGCTTGCCCCATTGCTCTTTAACCTGTTTATTGCCGATCTCTCAGCAGAACTGGATGAGATAAACAGCCATTCCCCAAAGATTGGCGGTGTGCAGTTGAGTAATCTTCTGTACGCCGATGACCTTGTTCTTCTTAGTCAAACCCGAGTAGGGCTGCAATGATTGTTAAATAAATTATATAGTTACACCACTACAAACAGCCTAGAGGTCAATCTAAAGAAAACACAAGTAGTCATATTCGGCCGAAAACATTACGGAGGTGGCGGCTGGAAGTACAACGACTCCAGCCTTGTCGTAGGAAAATCTTACAAATACCTGGGAATCAACTTCGACTCAAGGGGCACCTTCGCCAAACATCGTAGTGACATTTCAATGAAAGCCACAGCTCTCCGACTGAATTTTTCAAAACTCTCTAAAAAACTGATGGGTCCGAGTCTAACCCCAATGATGGAAGTTATGAAAGCCAAAGTCGGCCCTACGCTGTCATACGGCATTGAAATCTTTAGGGGAAAAATTAGCACAACACTAAATCAACATGTGACCAAGATCTATAAAAGTGTTTTTCGCATGCCAAAATCCGCCTCCGCCGCACAGATTCGATTAGAATTGGGCCTTTTAAACTACGAAATTTCCAGCTTAGGTGCCTATTTAAACCTGTGCCACAAGCTAAGGCAGGCAGAAGGTGGGTCCCTTGAGTCAATGTTGTGGTCGGACATTAGTTCTAATAATCCAAGTGGGACCTACAGCAAGCTCTTCCATGACTGTGTACAGCAATTTTCAGCAAGTGACCTTTGGAACCTAAACCCCAGTCAAACGGCCTTTAAAATTAGCATCAAGAAGCGCACTCGCATGCTGTCCCATATTACAGACAAAGCTGTTCTCGCCAAACGTAAGCACGGTAGAGGTGGAATCAACTTTACATCGGCTTCATATCGGCAACGCAGTTAAATCAAATAAAATAGAGTGATGAGATCCGGGAGAACAAGGAAGGTGCTTTCATCACCGAAACAAAAAAAACTAAAGCAGTTGGCAGCAGCGGTAGAGGGAGCAGCAGCTAACGCCTCTAACCAACTGATGTCCTCGTCCTTGTCCTCACTGGACCCGCTGGTTCCGTCCCCCGGTGGACGAGAGCCTGTTGGTAATAGGGACCGTATCTCTCCGCTGTGCCGCAAGACTACACAACCTCTCTCGATTCTGGAGTACTTTAAAAAAACACCTGGATCAGTTAAGCCTCTTTCCCCCCCACAAACATTGGTGGTGTCAAAGATTAGCAATTTCCAACAAATAACCGAGGCAAACATTCATATGTCACCGATCAGCAAAATCACACCGTCACTAGTTACCACCAGCGCTAATCTTAGCGTTAGTCCATCTGAGGATGACTCGAAAACGCCCCCGCGCTTCCTATGGTAACCTCTCCGGTCATTCAGCAGTCTTCCTCTTGTCGCCTATCCGCACCTCAGGAAAACTGTACGCCTCCTGACTTAAGAAATCATACTCGGACTGAAACAATTGAACGAATATCTAACACCGTGCTACAGCAATCAGATATTCTCATGTCCACGTCAACACCACAACTGCCATCAAGTCCCTCACTTCCACAAAATAACCAATCCCCAAGCCTCGGAGCACCCAGTCCCATCGTAATCCAACGGGAAGGGGCCCTGAAGGAGGATATTACATTGTTCCTACTGCAAATGTTGTCAAGTGTAACGGCAGCCACAGCAGCAGCCATAGCCACGACCACAAGTGCAGCCACAGTTTCCACAAAGTTTGAACGAGGAACTGACACAAAAGATCCTAAAGATCAACTGTTACTGGACTTATCCTTTTTTCTCAAAGATTCAGATGAATCACTTAACATGAAACAAGAATCAGACTCACAAGCCGCTTCTTTGTCATCCATGTCTAACATTTGGCCGCAACTGTTACAAACTTTTCAATCTACAGTCACGGCACTAAACTATCATTCCGACAAACTGGATATGCAAGTCGACCTTTTGAATACCTTAGCCGTGTTTACAGCAGGCATCGACAACAAGTTAGAGAACTTAAACATCCTAATAATAAGGGCTCAATCATCTTTAAACCTGGTACAATCAGTCTGCTGCTGCTCACCCATCATTGACAGCCTCTCAGCACTTCCAGCCTTTTTAAACTGTGTTTTAGACGAAGTCAAACAACTGTCAGGAGGCAGTGCCAGCAAGGGCCAGGTTCAGGAGCTCGCACAGTCTACAGACTCCGTCAAAATAAATGACAAGACACCGACATCAGAGGCTTGCGAGATCCCAGAAAGCAAAGAGGCGAAACATTCAGCAGCATCTAAGCCGTACCGCACAGCCCAAGGGTTGCCAACACCAGCTAAGTTGACTCCGCCCTTGTTGTTGAGCCCTCAAATTGTGAACGACCTTATAAATGCAGTCGACTCTACCATTGCAGACCCTGATTCTAAGTCACCCACTCTGGTCTCACCCCACTCCAAGACAATTTCCCAATCGCTTCACCCTCTCAGTAAGAGAGAGAAAAACGTCAACGCAAACAAAGAAACAAACTAACAACAATATGTGCGGCTGCATCCTCCAAACTGTTTCCATTGTTTAAGAACCGGGCCAACGAACAAGTCTCAAACCTTATTCCATCAAATCAGGACCAGCTGACCACAACAGCCCCTCTATCACCAAATCTCCAGCAGTCCACCTTTGTATATAATCAGGCCCAACCCGATCCTCCCCCCGGCCGAAGAAGCTCCGCATACAAATCTGAGGAAGTTGCGGTTGCTGAAAAACCAAAACCGCTTCGAAACGGCATGGAGCAAGCAACTGGTCAATCACAAGTTGTAAATACAAACCTGTTTATCAAAACGATTACTCACACCCAACCTACTCAATACTCTTGCATTCAAACTGCTCCATCAAGCACCGGAAGTCATCATCCAAAAGTAATTTTCAAGAAGACTCTAAAGCCATCAGAGGATTGTTTGACAACTCCGGATGGGCTTCAAGGTAATCCTCTACCAAATCTTGGAATAGCCCCCGACCCTCTAATTGAAAAAAAGATCTTAAATGATAAGGGCCATTGTCAACCAAGTGCCGTCAGTGATCCTCAGTGCTCCAAAATCCTTTTTGTCCCTGAATATAAATCAAAAGGTCATCACGGCGTCCTCAATAGAGCGAACATTATCAAATTACTGAAAGGAGTCCCGGGTGTCGATACATTGGCATCTGACGACATTGAATACATAGAATTTCTTCCACCAAGAGGGTCGCAACCCTCTGAAGTAACCTTGGTGACATTTACATCTGTAATCCGGGCACAAGCTCTTTTAGCCTGCAAAGATACTCTTCGGTCATGGGGAATCAAAATCTATCCCCACTTCAACCCAGGCTATCCCACGATACTAGCTAAACAATCGGCCACACAGGCAAGTGTGCGTCGGTCCTCGATCTGCGACAATAGCAAACCATACTCAATCTTAAAAATGCAGTAGGAGATGCATCTCTAACAGGAAGTCTACGGACCGCACCCCTGAAGTGCCATGAAATCCAAGACTGGGGGTGGCTATCAGTAGCTTTGTCCCTTAAGAACCTACCCTGACCACTTGGACAAACTTTGCCAAAATCGACCCTCTTGGAGGTTGCCAAATCTAGCACTCCCCAGCCTAAACCCACAAATTCGACAAATCTCCAGCTACAGTCTCGCCTATCCCCGTGCTCATGGAATATTAGCGGCCTTCAACTCAAAATGTCCTCACTAGAGACCCGAAATTTTACCTTTGGTCATGATCTAATTGCCCTCCAGGAAACATGGGCTACTTGCAATTATCCCATTGATGGATTCATTGAATACTGGAAATCAGCCGTTAGAGACCGTAAATACGGCCGCCCAAAGGGAGGACTGTCAATTTATATTTCATGCAGTCTAAAGGGTCCAACAGAGCTACTAAATTTCGAGGAGGACTGGTTGCTTGGAGTCAAAGTTAGCTCGTGGAGACAACAGCGCCCCCTGTTGTTGCTTAATGTGTACATCAATCCAAGCGTACGGACAAAAAGGGCCCATTTAAACCGCTTGCTTAAAATTTTGTGTGATCTAGCAGTGGCCTTCCCTTATGCCGACTGTTTGCTTACTGGGGATTTCAATACTAACTTGTTCCAAGGAAATTCGTCGGATTTGGGAGGTTGTCTCCCATTGTCGTTGTCGGTATTGAAGCCTCAGTCCAAACCCCTAAATCAAACACACTGCGCCTTGGGGGAGCTCTGTGTGTTGCAATTCTTTAGCGCAGGTTTCATAGTAATGAACGGCAGGTTCACACAGGATACTCCTCCAAACTGGTCATGGACAAATGGCCGAAAGTTCTCTTTTAGACTACACCATCTGTAACCTAGCTCTGTTCTCTCACTTGGAAAATTACAGCATCAAAGCTCGATCAGAGAGCGACCACCGTCCACAAGTTGTCATCATCAACACTAACCCAGCCTTTCACAACTCAGCTCCAACAACTCACAAGGGAGTTCATTCAGAAAATCTAAAACGTCTAAGATGGAACGATGAACTTAGCATTAACATCCTGAAGGAATGCCTGTTTCTCACACTTGGTGGTCCCCCCCACAGCCTCTCACATTGTTGATTGGTCAAATTTCTGTCAACACCTGCTAAACCTGTTTCCATCTCACCCGCATGCTAACTCGACCACCTGCTGTTCTCAGTTCCCCATTTCGAGTCAAACAGTAAAATTAAAGAAGATTAGAAACGCTGCCCTGCGGCCAACCAGGAAGTATCCAGAATCCAATGAGCGCCTTAACGATTATAAAACTGCTCAAAAAAACTACAGACAGGCACACCAAAAAGACAAACAACTTCATCTCGATCAATTTTGGTGTAAACTTCTCTGGGAAAGCAAAAACGATAACTCAAGAAACTTTTGGGCACTATTGAACAGACAAATCAATGGAACAACTAGACAGGGGAGTGCAAACATTGCGGAGGCAGAATGGGTCTCATTCTTGACTGATCACTTCAAGGCCAATGGAGGTGCAGACTCTTTAACAGTAAACACCTCCGCATTAATTAAAAACGGGCCCTCAGAGAGCCAGGACAGCCCCCACGAGTTGACGCAGCCGCAATGCGAGACGATCTCCACCACTCAAGTAAGGTTGATTAAAATATTATCAAAAGCGAGATCAGACGGAGCGCCGGGTCCAAACGGCCTGCCGCAGGCCCTGTTTAAGGCAAACATCCCACTTTGGGCACAACAATTGGCAATCCTTTTTAGATCTGCACTGAGTTGTTCAGTCATACCCGACTCTTGGCGAGGTGCAGTAATCCATCCAATATACAAGTCCGGTGCTCATTCGTCCCCAAACAACTACAGGTTGATAGCCCTATTGGACAACGAGGCAAAGTATTTTGCGAGTATCCTACTTGAAGAACTAAGTTCCTGGGCCGATCAGAAAGGCCTGATTCCAAAAACCAAACAGGCTTTACAGCAAATTCGGGCACAACCTCCAATCTACTGGCACTATCAATATTTATTGACAAATCGCTCATCTCATCGAAGGTGTTTTTTTGTTGTTTCGTCGACTTCAAAGCCGCCTTCGATCGGGTCCCCAGGGCAGCACTTTGGGCAAAATTAACAAAATGGGGAATCCCGGCCAAACTACTGGAGGCCATTGTTCAACTGCACACCGACACTTGGATACAAGTCAAGCTTGGCACTGGCACACACCTGTCCCGAAAAATCTTAACAACAAGAGGAGTGAAACAGGGGTGTGTGCTTGCCCCATTGCTCTTTAACCTGTTTATTGCCGATCTCTCAGCAGAACTGGATGAGATAAACAGCCATTCCCCAAAGATTGGCGGTGTGCAGTTGAGTAATCTTCTGTACGCCGATGACCTTGTTCTTCTTAGTCAAACCCGAGTAGGGCTGCAATGATTGTTAAATAAATTACATAGTTACACCACTACAAACAGCCTAGAGGTCAATCTAAAGAAAACACAAGTAGTCATATTCGGCCGAAAACATTACGGAGGTGGCGGCTGGATGTACAACGACTCCAGCCTTGTCGTAGGAAAATCTTACAAATACCTGGGAATCAACTTCGACTCAAGGGGCACCTTCGCCAAACATCGTAGTGACATTTCAATGAAAGCCACAGCTCTCCGACTGAATTTTTCAAAACTCTCTAAAAAACTGATGGGTCCGAGTCTAACCCCAATGATGGAAGTTATGAAAGCCAAAGTCGGCCCTACGCTGTCATACGGCATTGAAATCTTTAGGGGAAAAATTAGCACAACACTAAATCAACATGTGACCAAGATCTATAAAAGTGTTTTTCGCATGCCAAAATCCGCCTCCGCCGCACAGATTCGATTAGAATTGGGCCTTTTAAACTACGAAATTTCCAGCTTAGGTGCCTATTTAAACCTGTGCCACAAGCTAAGGCAGGCAGAAGGTGGGTCCCTTGAGTCAATGTTGTGGTCGGACATTAGTTCTAATAATCCAAGTGGGACCTACAGCAAGCTCTTCCATGACTGTGTACAGCAATTTTCAGCAAGTGACCTTTGGAACCTAAACCCCAGTCAAACGGCCTTTAAAATTAGCATCAAGAAGCGCACTCGCATGCTGTCCCATATTACAGACAAAGCTGTTCTCGCCAAACGTAAGCATGCATGGGCAGTAATTAATTCCTACCAGTTGGCTACACCGTCATCATATCTGCCCTGCACATATTCTTTGTACCTAAAATTGCGTTTCATGGCACTAAGACTGGGGGAATGGCATCTGCTGAAACATTTACCCATCTGGCGTCGCACGTCAGACAACCAACAGTGCAGGGGTTGTGGAGACTCGGTGGAATCTATGGAGCATGTTGTATGCCTCTGCCCTGCACTGCTGACTCAGCGCAGATCAAAATTGAGGCCAGAATGGAACAGATTGGGAGTTCGGTCCTGCAGACAGGCAATCATCGCGGCTTTGAACCCGGAGAACACAGCTCTAAATATAAGCTTCACTATTTTTATTCATTACGTATATCGCAAATTTAATCGGCAAATTGTAGGCCCGGTAGCAACTGTAAAAAGGGCCACAGGTGACTAAAACAAAACTGTAGATTTACAAAGCCCAACTTTGGTTTCTTCTGTGTTCCCCGTGCCTGTAACACTAGGGTATGTGAACCCGATGATCCTTTATGGACATTGACATTTGACAGTCATTTCAATGAATTGGTCACACTCTCCGCGTCCTCTTGTAACTCCCGGTCCCTTTTTCCTCAGACTTTGACAGTAACGCTCACTTTTTTCTTTGTTTGTTTACATTATTAATCCTTTTAAAAATACTTTGCTGTTGCCTTGTTTTAAAATTTCGTATCTTTATACCACTTTGGTCATTTTAATCATCTATTTTGTATATGTATGGCACGCATGTCCAGCTTTTATGATTATATTTTAATCAAATAAAGTTCTTCTTATCCCCACCAATTCCTATGATTTAGACACTTTTTAAATAGATGAGACAAAACAATGATATGTTTACCTATATGAGAGAATTTCATCTGCACAGTCTTGTTTTAGATACTGCATCGTAAAAGCATGCAGAACGTTAGAATAATGATTATATAGTAATGAGAAACTATGCTAAGAAATGACGAAGTTATGCTGAAGCATTTATGTGTTTATGAGAAAAAGATGAAAAACAAACCGAAACCTATAGAGTTTATATCGACAAAATATTACCGTGCATTGAAATGAAAGTATTGTCTTTAACTGAAATTGAACATTCATATTGACATTAACCAAATGTAAAGAATGCATTTAACAAGAAACCTGACATAGAGAGGGTTTTCCGTGATGAAAATAAAGAATTTGCATTTTTTTTTGGAAGAAACCTCTTGAAATGAGCCCACATGGCAGCGTACAGAAATAATACTGATATACCACTTGAAAGAAGAAAAACTTTAGTAGTGCTTAATATTGACTTGAATTTCATGTGAACCATGCATTTGATTAACTCGACAAACTGAAGTATTTAGAAATGTGTGATATTTAATAATATTAATATTCTCGTAATTTAGCTGTTCACTGTTTATGCCTCAAAGGTTTTTCTTTCCTTAGTCAACGTTGAATCATGTGAAAGCTGTCACCCAAGCCTTATGAGAATTTTCTGTAAAGTTTCCATTTGTGTTCTAGTGTTCAATGGACTCACTTCTCACTTGTAGCACATGTTAGACCTGGCATCCTTGGCGTGGGTCTCCCTTCCATTTTTTGATGATGCCTCCAATGTTATTGATCTGTTTTTGCTGGTTAAGATGCTTTGGGCACTGTGCCACTGCTATTCAGTGCCACCGTGCAAGTGCTCCCTATTGTAAATTGATGTATGTATTAGTGATTCCATGATTGGATGATTGGTTTACTTGTCAGTCCCTAGTACAGTCCACTGAGTGTGCCCAGGGCTTGTAAATCCAATGGTGTTGGTGGGCTTGCAGCACTGGTTGTGCCACCCACAGAAGCAGCTTGTAAAATGTGTCTCAGGCCTGCCATTGCAGAGCCTGTGTGCAGCCTAGGGTTGCCATGTCGACTTGGTGAGTGCCCCCACTTACCAGTCCCTAAACCTTCCCTTTACTGCATGTTGGTCACCCCTAAAGTAGGCCCCAGGGCAGGGTGCATTGTAAGTATAAGGTAGGACATGCCCTGGTGTGTGTGGCATGTCCTAATAGTGAATTACAGCCATTTTCGTTTTTCACTATTGCAAGGCTACCTGTTCCCCATAGGCCAGAATGGGCAGTTTGATTATTACACCTTATAATCCTAACTGACCCAGGGAACATGGTAGAAAAACGAATTTTGTATGCCTGAACTCAGGATGATAAAATACATCTTTTAGTGAGGTTGGTTTTAACATTCTGTGTTTGAAAATACCACTTTTAGAAAGTAGGTATTTTCTTGCCTAACCTTCCAAGCCTGCCTCTGCTAGGTTGTGTATTCCTTGTCTGGGTTTGTGAGTGACAGGGGCTGGGTGGCTCCAGGAGACAGGGTGAGTCAGCACAGGGCTGAATAGAGAGATCTGCATCCAGAGTGGAGGGAGGAGTTGCACCTGGGTCTGAATAGGGCTGTGCCTGCCTTCCACAATGCTGGCTCCACCTCCTGCCGGGCGGCTGAACACTCTGCCCCACATTCTGAAAGGAAAGAAGGAGTCCTGTAAACAAAGTGCTCCAGGACTGGCCAGGACTGGCCAGAACTGGTTTTGGACTAGGCAAAGGCCTCTCTGCCTTCAGAGAACAAAGAGAAAAAGTGTATAAAAAGGGGACCCAGTTCCCTAGGAAATTAGATCACTTTTGGGAAACAAGAAGAAACCTTTGCTGAGGAGCGGAACCAAGAAGAAACTGAGGAGAAGCCTATCCCTAAGCTAGAGGGATCTGCCTGCAGTGGTTGCCTGACTGCCAAATAAAGGAGAAGGGAACTTTGTGTGTACTTTCATCAACTTGTGAAGGATCTCCAAGGGCTTGATTGTAGAGCTTGCCTCCTGTTGAAGTCTCAGGGACAACAGACTTCACCCACCAGCTCCCCCTGTATTCCCTTGCTGGGAATTTGGACCTTCTGACACACTTGCGTGTCTTTGGGAGCTGGAAGCGCGACTCAACACGAAGAAGCGTGTCGCCGCAGCCGCTGAGTTTCGCATCGCCGGAGAAGAGTGTCGACGTCGCATCAGACGCCGTCGCATCCCCGGGGCAGAGCATTGACCTCGCATCAGACGCCGACGCATCGCAACACGAGGCGCGCCCCACATCCCAGGAGAAGATCGTCGACCTCGCATCAGACGCCGTTGCATCGCCAGGGAAGCGTGTCGCAGGGCCTGTCGCGGCTCCAAAGACTCATCGCAATCGCCGCACGGCCGTCGGGCGTGCACGCATCACCTCTTCGTTGTCGCAACCTCAAGAAGACGCCACTTTGTTTCTTTTGCACCAGATCTTCAACGCATCACCGTCCTTGCGTGTAAGGGACTACCGCATCACCTTCCCTGCAACACTTTTCGTTGCCCTGCGTTACGCATCTTAAGGTACATTAAACTCAAAGTGTCGCATTTTCATTTTAAGAGACTCAAGCTAATTCTACCATCTTTAAAGTACAGTATTGTGGATTATTTTTGTCGTTTATGACCTTGTGGTAAATCTATATAAAACGCTCTGGCTCTTCTGGACACCTGGACCGAGGTGGCGCCTCGCCGCGGCCCTCTGATCGATCTTCCGGACACGGATCTCTCCCGCAGCCCGATGCTCTTGGGGGACCCTGCCTGAGGGGGTCTCTGCCCGCCGGGCTTGGCTCCGCGGCCGGAGACTGCGCTCACAAATCTGAAACACTTCTTCCTTCCCGACGGACTCGTTCACGTACATCCTGACAAGAGGAGGGGTCCTCCACGCTTTCCCATTTCCAAGCGTTGTAGTTTGGGTGTTCATTCACTAGTTTATTGTTGGGGCGACAGATGCTTCCGTTCCTGAAGTGTAGGGTGGGGGGAGGACTGGGGGGTTGGGGCCGTTGCCTCGAATTTTTTCCTTCACTTTGTTTTTCTTGTTTTCTGGTTTTGTCACACCAGCACTCACACAGCACTCTAATCGGCGCATACTGGGACATGCAGAATCCACTCCTGGCACCTTGTTAAGCCCAGTGATGTCCGTCCCGACTGCCACACCCCCCTTGGGGACTCACTATCGCGCAACTATAACCGTTATGCCTGACACACCATCGTTAAGCACCTCCCTGTGCATTATGTCTTGGAATGTTGACGGTCTCCTGGATCGCTTCAAACGCATGGCTGTCTTAAGATACGCGCAGCGCCTAGGGGTGGACATTTTGTTGCTGCAGGAAACACCTGCTGGGGAATCATTGCCCCTTTTTGGCGTGCTACGGGTACGATAGAACCTGGCATTCGGGGTTCACTCGCGGCTCCCGCGGGGTGGCGATTCTGGTGAAGCGCTCCCTTCCCTTTGTGACAGTCCGGACGACCCTCGATGCCCAAGGCACCTTGGTGGCCCTTAGTGGCACGCTGAATGGTCATCCCCTCAACCTCGTCTCACTCTATTCTCCCCCCTCGGGGCTGACGGCTACCCTAACCAAATCTGCCGACCTTATGGCATCCTTGCCTCCGGGCCCCACTTTCCTTGGGGGCGACTTTAATGCAGTCTCCGCACCTGATCTCCACACAACCGGCCCCCCTTCTCCTAGTAGGATTGCACAAGCAAAACAGCTGGTGGTTTGGGCTGAATCCCTGGGTATATGTGATGCTTGGCGTGTTTGGCACCCACACTCTAAACAATTTACACACACCTCGGCGGCGCACCACACTCAGGCACGCATTGACGCCATCTTTGTTCCTTCGACGGACTGCCTCCTGATTCAAGACGTCTCACTCCTTCCGAGAGGCATCTCTGATCACTCCCCAGTGATGCTCCGTACAGGTCCCCCCCCCGCTTTTGCCCAACAGACATGGAGGCTCAACGCCTGGTTCCTTCAGGATAAAGACTTTCGGAAGGTGGTGGGGCGGGAACTCAAGCACTACTTCCTTTCTAACGAAGGGTCTGTTTCCTCACCAGGTACCCTATGGGAGGCAGGCAAGGCCACGATTAGAGGGGTCACCATGGGCCAGCTCAAGATCCAACGACAGGCCCGAATGGAGCAAATTACCACGCGGGAGGCGCAGGGTCTGCGCCTGGAGCGTACCCCGGCCCGCTCCCTTGACGCCTCCGATGCGAGACTGCTAACCCGGCTTCGCTCGGAGATCAGGCAGTTGTCGCTGGACGCGGCCAAACTCCTTTGGCGCTCATCCGTAGCCAGGGTGTACGGTTGGGGTGACAAGAATGGGTCACTCCACCGCCTTGCCACGTACCCTAGGGCGAATCGCATAATTCCCGAGATCGTGGCACAGGACGGTTCGCTGTGCCGCTCCCCAATGGATATGGCCCAGGCCTTTGCCACCTACTATCGTCAGCTCTACAAGGCCAGACCTCCCACCCTCTCTCTCTCGGATCTGCTGGTGGATGGAGGTGGCAGCCTCCCATGTATAGACCCCAACACTCAAGCTGACCTTGATCGCCCCATCACCCGCGAGGAGATTGGGGAAGCGATCGGCTTTATTTCTTCCGGCAAGACACCAGGTCCGGATGGTCTCCCCCAGGAATACTATGCACACTATCGGGACACGCTTGTTCCCCACCTGGCAGGACTGTATCGGGAGGCGGTGGAGGTGGGCTCCTTCCCTCGTGAGACGGACATGGCCACAATTGTGGTTCTGCCTAAATCCCAGCCGCCTTCGTCCTGTTGTGCCGATTACCGCCCGATCTCACTCATTAACTCCGAGATCAAAGTGTATGCCACAATACTCGCCCAGCGGCTTAAACCCAATTTGTCCACGCTGGTTCATCCCGACCAGTGTGGGTTCATGCCCTCACGTGGAACCCGGCATTGTCTTCGTAGATTGCAATCTGCTCTGGCCCACCGTCACCTCCTAACTCCGTACCTGGCGATTCTTCTTGTAGATTTCGAGAAGGCCTTCGACTCGGTGGATTGGGGGTTTCTTGGAGACGTTTTGGAGAGGATGGGCCTCGGACCCCGGTTCCGAGCCATGGTTGGGGTTCTGTACGCCTTCCCGAGAGCTCGAGTCCTTGTAAATGGGCTCCTATCGGAACCCTTCTCTATTCGTAGGGGAACGAGGCAGGGCTGTCCACTCTCCCCTCTTCGCCTTGGTGATGGAGCCCTTGGCATCCCTGATGCGGTCGTGTGAGCATGTGCGGGGGTTGGAATGGCCCAACACCGAGCCAGACAAAATTGCCCTATATGCGGAAGACGTCCTCGTCTACTTGGCAGACCCTGCCCAATCAGGTCCACATGGTCTTCGCATTTTACATTCCTTCGAACGGGCCTCCGGCTAAACCCTGATAAATCGGTTCTGGTCCCCCTCCATTTGTCTAGAGAATGCTTTGACTGGCAATCTGAAATACCCATTCGCCGTCAATCCTTTAAATATTTGGGGATCTGGATGACCCTGCTCCCCGAGCTGAGCTGGGCCCTCAACGTTACCCCTCTGGTGCGAAGAGCCAAGGCGGATCTCCAGAAGTGGCAGTCGCTGCCCCTGAACCCCATGGGAAGGGTGGCCCTTTTTAAAATGATGGTCCTCCCCCGCTTTCTTTACGTCCTTCAAAACACTCCCTTGTGTTTTCCTAAAACTCGGTTTCGCGAATTAGATTGTATAGCCACCAAGTTTTTGTGGGGGAAAGGTAGATCCCGACTGGCGCTGAATACTTGTAGGATACCTTCGTTCGACGGGGGCCTAGGAATGACTCACCTCTACTTATATTACCTCGCTACACGACTTCTTTCCATACATGACTGGTTCAACGGGGGTTGGTCGGACCCGGCCTACAGGCTCGAGCTGGGAGAGTTGGGCCTTGCTAAGATTCAGTCTATGTTGTACGGGGCCCCTATTTCCTCTCGCCTTCCCGAGGTGACGCGCTCGGTGTTGCTGGCCTGGCGGGCTGCACTGCGGCACACCAAATGGACACACACGCTGACTCAGTGTACTCCGTTGTGGAATGGGACCTGGCTCAGAGAAGTGAACGAGCTGCAGGGCTTCAGGGCTTGGGACCTCATAGGTATCTCACAGCTGGGAGACGTGTGGGTGGGGGACCATATGCATTCCTTTGGAGACCTCCAAAGCAGATTCTCACTGCACCAATCACAGTTCTATAGGTACCTGCAATTGCGACATGCCCTCTGCTCACATCTTACAACGGGTACACGGCTTCCCGACCACAGCCCACCTGAAGCTCAGATAATGTTTGGGGACCTGGGGGAAGGGTGGCATCTCACGTATCTATCGTACACTGATTAACAATACTCCCACCTCCTTAGATCGACTGCGGGCTCAGTGGGAGGATTGGGTTGGCCCCCTAGAGGAAGAGGACTGGCGTGATGCCCTTATGGCTCCTAGAACAGTCACTGCATCAGCTAGGCTGCGCCTGGTCCAGCTCTACTACTTACACGCAGCATATCTCACCCCGGCGCACCTCCATCGGGCGGGGCTTAGGCCGACCCCAGCCTGTACTAGATGCGGTAACGACCCGGCTGACTTCCTTCACATGGTGTGGGCCTGTCCCGACCTGGTGCAGTTCTGGAGGGAAATAGAGGAAGAGCTTACTGAAATCTTGGGGTGGGAGGTCTCCCATGACCCGAAGCACACACTCCTGGGCATTACTGACGGGTTAGACGGGTCTAGGAACGAGAAGGCCTTTCTAACTACAGCACTGGTGGTCGCCAAGAGAGACATCGCGGCCTCATGGAAATGCCCTGAGCCCCCGATTGTCGGACGATGGCGGGATGGGGTGGACTGGTGCGCCACGCAGGAGAAAGCTATGTATGAAGCGCGAGGGTGCCCCAAGAAATATCGCAGAGTGTGGGGGAAATGGTTGGGGGAGGTGGGGTGATCATTGGGGGGACTGTCCATTTGTTGAATAACTGCATTTTAATAGTAACTGTCCGATGGGTTGCGCAGAGTCTTATATGTCATCTAAGATTTGCATGGGTTTGTGATGCAATGCTGGTGTATTTTCTTTGTAAAATTAATAAAAATTTGTTTATCAAAAAAAATCTATATAAAAGATACTTATTTTTATAATACAACCTGTGTGGTGTCCATTTGTAGTGTTGTCACTGGATTACTGTATGTGTTCACAAATGCTTTACACACTGCCTCTGAACTAAGCCTGTCTGCTCGTGCCAAGCTACCAAGAGGGTGAGCAGGGGTTATTTCAGGAGTGTACCCCCTTACCCTGACTAGAAGCAAGGGTCCCTATTTGGACAAAGGTACCTACCTCTGCCAACTAGAGACCCCCAGTTCTAACTTTGGTGGTCAGCGGTGGGGATTCTGGACTTGCATTTGTGACTCATGTACAGTGATTGGTGAACACTACCTAGTGAGTACAGACCAAAACGCAACCACATACTTTTGGTAGATATTCTTTTCTGGGACTTTCTATTTTTGCTAAAAACTGCCAAGTTTAATCACCATGGATACAGCAGCATCCATAGTATCTGTTGATAATGATTGGGAGGAGGAGAAACTGGAATGCTACACCGTTAACCAGCTCAAACACTTATGCAGGAAGTTCAAAGTTTCTATGACCGGAATCACCAAGAAGAATGATTTCCAAAAGGCGCTGAGGGCCTGGGTTGAAGCAAGGAATACCCCTGAGAATGAGGAGGGGGCTGACAATGCAGATGAGCAGCTGGATGGGCCAATGGGAGAGGAGAGCATCTTCCCCCGTGGGTAGCAGTGTTTCTGCCAGAGGTCTGTCCCCAGAAGAGCTGGAGGACAGACAAAAGAATAGGATGCATGAGTTGGAGCTGGCCAAAATGAGTGGGCAGTTAAAAATTAGGAAATTGGCCCTGGAGTAAAAGAGAATGCAGCTTGAGCATGAGAAAAGTTTGAGGGAGTTGGATTTGAAAGCTAGGAGCTTAGAGATTACTCCCTCTGGTGGCAGCGCACCGTCAATGCCTGTTGAGGCTAGGGTGTATATTCCTAAGGATGTGGTTAAGGAGTTTTAAGAATGATGATATTGGGCAATGGTTCAAGGCCTATGAGGTAGCCATGACTTCACACCGGGTCCTTGAGAAGGATTGGGGAGCGGGGTTGTGGGGTCGGTTCCTTAGTGAGGGGCGGGATACTTTGTTGGACTTGCCCTCTGAAGTCTATAATTCCTACAGCCACATGAAGAATGCATTGATGACCAGGTATGGGTTGACTCCTGAACTCTATAGGCAGAGGTTCAGGAACTGTAAGAAGATTGAAGGCAGTACCTGGGTTGAATATGTGACTTTTTTTTGCAGAGCCTTGGATGGTTGGGTAAAGGGTAGCAAAGCAAATGATTTTCAGGCGCTCGTTGATTTGATTGCATGGGAGCACTTGTCCAGTAATTCTTTTCCTGAGCTATGCCAGCACCTGATTGACAGTAGGCTGACTAACCCTAGGCAGCTTGCTGAGGAGGCGGACCGCTGGGTGAGCACCCGGGTCCACAAGGGTCACGTGGGAGACTCCGCCAAGGGTGGGCAGGGTCCCCAGCAGAGGAGTGGGGGGGACAAGGGTAAACAGAGGGAGTTCCAGCAAGGGCCCCAAAGTAAACCCCAAGGGAACCAAGGGAAAGGTTCCCAGCCTCCTCCTGAGAATAAGCACGGGCCCGACAGGTCCACCTGTTCATAGGGGACCCCTGGTGTGCTACAAGTGTGGCACCCTAGGCCACAGGGCCAATGATCCCCAGTGCTCTTTGTTTGGAAAGCCAGCACCCCCTGGTGCAGTCCCCCGGCAGTTGGCTAGTGTAGCCCTGGGAGAGGAGATGGGTGCCCAAGGTGGGCGGGATCCCGTAGTATTGTCCCTTGTCTCATTAGGAGACTCTGAGATGGTCCCTAGGACCCAACTGCCTGAGAACACTAAAAAGTACAGGCAGTGGGTGACCATCAATGGCCATAGGGTGGAGGCTCTGAGAGACACAGGAGCCAGTGTGACAGCTGTCAAGTGTCACCTGGTGTCCAAAGAGCAGGTGGTCCCTGATGCATTCTACCCAGTTGTTGCCGCTGACAACACAGAGAGCCACTGCAAGGTGGCTCAGGTTCCCTTTGAGGGGGGTCTCTGGTACTCTTCAAGTAGCTGTGAGGCCAGCCATGCCTGTTGACTGTTTGTTAGGGAACAATTTGGAGAGCTCCCCTTGGGCTAAGGTGGAGCGGAGTGCTCATTTGGAGATGTTGGACTTGCCGGATTGGGTGTGTGTGACCACCCGGTCCATGGCAGCCAGAGGTGTTCAAGAGGACCTGGAGCCTGAGAGGGAGGCCCAGGTGCCTGCCAGAGAGAGAAGAGGCAGGGGGCGCAGGAAACCGGCCCCCGAAGTTCCCACGGTCCAGGAGGAGGCAGACCCTGAGGGGGATGCCCTGGAGCCTACATGGGAACAGGTAGCTGAACTGGGGGACCTGCCTGAGCTGACCCATTGGCAGCAAGATGGAGGACCCTCCAGGGAGGAGTTCTGCGAGGAGCAGAACAAGTGCCCTTCTCTCGTGGGTCTGAGGCAACAGGCCACAGACCAGGCAGCAGGTGATCAGTCTGGATCACATTGGATCTACTGGGAGAATGGTCTCCTGTATAGCGAGCCTAAGGTTGCTGAGCCTGGGTCAGCCCATGTGCTGGTGGTACCTCAGCGCTTCAGAACCTTCCTACTGGGTTTGGCTCATGATGTGCCTTTAGCAGGACATCTGGGGCAGGACAAGACCTTTGAAAGGCTTGTCACCCATTTCTTTGGCCCCAGATGCGCAGGAGTGCCGCCACTCACTGCAGGACCTGTCAGACTTGCCAGGCAAGTGGAAAGAGTGGGAGGAAGCAGAAGGCTCCTCTCCAGCCATTCCCTGTAGTCAGCACCCCCTTTGAACAGGTGGGTTTTGACATTGTGGGGCCACTGGACCCGAAAACAGCCATGGGCAACAGGTTCATCCTGGTCTTGGTGGACCATGCCACCCGGTACCCTGAAGCCATCCCTCTGAGGACAGTGACGGCCCCCGTGGTGGGACGGGCACTGATGGGAATTTTCTCCCGTGTGGGGTTCCCTCAAGAGGTGGTGTCTGACAGAGATACTAACTTTATATCCAAGTATATGGAGTCCCTGTGGCAGGAGTGCGGTGTAACGTACAAGTTCACCACTCCTTACCACCCCCAAGGAAATGGGTTGGTTGAGAGATTCAACCGGACCCTGAAGGGCATGATTATGGGTCTGGAAGAACCCATGAGGCGTAAATGGGATGTCCTCTTGCCATGCCTTCTTTTTGCATACCGTGAGGTGCCACAGACGTCTCTAGGTTTCAGCCCCTTTGAGCTCCTGTATGGTCACCCAGTGAGAGGACCTCGGAGTTTGGTCAAGGAAGGCTGGGAGCAATCTCCCAGGAAACCTCCCCAGGATGTATATAGCTACATGCTGGCCTTCAGGAACCAAACTAGGCGTTTCAGGCAACTTGCTGAGGCAAATCTGGAAGCCAGCCAGGAGGAAATGAAGCGGTGGTACGACCAGAATGCCACTCTGGTTGAGCTTCAACCTGGTCAGAAAGTGTGGGTCATGGCCCCAGTGGAGCCCTGTGCGCTCCAGGATAAGTGGACCGGACCCTTTGAGGTGGTGGAGCACAAGTGTCCTGTTACCTACTTGGTGGACATGCGGTCTCCCAGGAACCTCTTGCGGGTCCTGTACGTCAACCGCCTGAAGCCCCACTTGGAGAGGTCCCAAGTGGGCATGCTCTTAGCTACAGATGCTGGGATGGAGGAGGAGACCGAGCCTCTTCCTGACCTCCTGTCAGCCCAAGAGCAAGATGGATCAGTGGAGGGTGTGAACCTCTCTACCTCCCTGACACCTGAGCAGCAAGGTGACTGTCGCCAACTGTTGGGGCAGTTTCCTGACCTGTTCTCCCTGGTTCCTAGTGTCACTGACTGGTGCGTCCATGATGTGGACACTGGGGACAGTCTTCCTGTCAAGCACAAGGCTTACAGGGTGACTGACAGGGTGAGAGCTTGCATCAAGGAGGAGGTCTCCAAGATGTTTGCATTGGGAGTAATTGAGTCCTCTCACAGCCCTTGGGCCAGCCCAGTGGTCTTGGTCCCAAAGGCTGCTGCGCCTGGTGCCACGCCCGAACTCCGGTTCTGTGTGGACTACCGAGGACTCAATTCCGTCACCAGGACTGACGCACACCCCATCCCCAGAGCTGATGAGCTCATAGATCGGTTAGGGGCTGCCCGGTACCTCAGTAATTTTGACTTGACGTCTGGGTACTGGCAGGTCGCCTTGACTATGGGGCAAAAGAGAGGTCAGCATTCTCCACACCAGATGGGCACTACCAATTCCGGGTGATGCCCTTTGGGATGAAGAATGCCCCTGCCACCTTTCAGAGGTTGGTCAACCAGGTGTTGGTTGGACTGGAAGAGTTCAGCGCCGCCTACCTGGATGACATCGCAGTGTTCAGCGCCAGTTGGGAAGAACATCTGCGCCACCTCTGGGAAGTGTTGATGGTTCTGCGGAGAGCAGGCCTCACGATCAAGGCGAGTAAGTGCCAGATCGGGCAGGGTTCCGTGGTGTACTTGGGACACCAGGTTGGGAGCGGCCAGGTGGCGCCCCTACAGCCCAAGATAGATACCATTCTGGCTTGGGAGCCCCCCAAGACCCAGACAGCGGTGAGAGCCTTCCTAGGACTCACCGGGTATTACAGGAGATTTGTCAAGGGGTATGGCAGCATGGTTGCACCCTTGACAGAGCTGACTTCCAGGAAGCAGCCCAAGAGAGTGATTTGGACTGACACCTGTCAACAAGCTTTTGACACCTTGAAGACAGCCATGTGCACGGCGCCCGTGCTCCTGGCCCCCAACTTCTCCAAAGAGTTTATCGTTCAGACAGACGCTTCAGAGCATGGTGTGGGGGCTGTTTTGTCACAGATTAATGAGGAGGGCCTAGACCAACCTGTAGCCTTCCTTAGCAGGAGGTTACTTCCACGGGAACAGAGGTGGAGTGCTATTGAGCGTGAGGCATTTGCTGTGGTCTGGGCACTGAAGAAGCTGAGACCATACCTGTTTGGGACTCACTTCCGGGTTCAGACAGACCACAGGCCCCTCAGATGGTTGATGCACATGAGGGGTGAGAATCCAAAGCTGTTGAGGTGGTCCATTTCCCTACAGGGGATGGACTTCGCAGTGGAACACCGCCCTGGTACAGAATACGCCAATGCTGATGGTCTGTCCAGTTTTTTCCGCCTTAGTGAAGAGGACTCCCTAGAGGTAGGGTAGTTCTCCCCACATTTCAGCTGGAGGGGACACGTGTTAGACCTGGCATCCTTGGCGTGTGTCTCCCTTCCATTTTTGATGATGCCTCCAATGTTATTGATCTGTTTTTGCTGGTTTAGATGCTTTGGGCACTGTGCCACTGCTATTCAGTGCCACAGTGCAAGTGCTCCCTATTGTAAATTGATGTATGTATTAGTGATTCCATGATTGGATGATTGGTTTACTTGTCAGTCCCTAGTACAGTGCACTGAGTGTGCCCAGGGCTTGTAAATCCAATGCTGCTGGTGGGCTTGCAGCACTAGTTGTGCCACCCACAGAAGCAGCTTGTAAAGTGTGTCTCAGGCCTGCCATTGCAGAGCCTGTGTGCAGCCTAGGGCTGCCATGTCGACTTGGTGAGTGCACCCACTTACCAGTCCCTAAACCTTCCCTTTACTGCATGTTGGTCACCCCTAAAGTAGGCCCCAGGGCAGGGTGCATTGTAAGTATAAGGTAGGACATGCCCTGGTGTGTGTGGCATGTCCTAATAGTGAATTACAGCCATTTTCGTTTTTCACTATTGCAAGGCTACCTGTTCCCCATAGGCCAGAATGGGCAGTTTGATTATTACACCTTATAATCCTAACTGACCCAGGGAACATGGTAGAAAAACGAATTTTGTATGCCTGAACTCAGGATGATAAAATACATCTTTTAGTGAAGTTGGTTTTAACATTCTGTGTTTGTAAATACCACTTTTAGAAAGTAGGTATTTTCTTGCCTAACCTTCCAAGCCTGCCTCTGCTAGGTTGTGTATTCCTTGTCTGGGTTTGTGAGTGACAGGGGCTGGGTGGCTCCAGGAGACAGGGTGAGTCAGCACAGGGCTGAATAGAGAGATCTGCATCCAGAGTGGAAGGAGGAGTTGCACCTGGGTCTGAATAGGGCTGTGCCTGCCTTCCACAATGCTGGCTCCACCTCCTGCCGGGCGGCTGAGCACTCTGCCCCTCATTCTGAAAGGAAAGAAGGAATCCTGTAAACAAAGTGCTCCAGGACTGACCAGAACTGGTTTTGGACTAGGCAAAGGCCTCTCTGCCTTCAGAGAACAAAGAGAAAAAGTGTATAAAAAGGGGACCCAGACCCCTAGGAAATTAGATCACTTTTGGGAAACAAGAAGAAACCTTTGCTGAGGAGCAGAACCAAGAAGAAACTGAGGAGAAGACTATCCCTAAGCTAGAGGGATCTGCCTGCAGTGGTTGCCTGACTGCCAAAGAAAGGAGAAGGGAACTTTGTGTGTACTTTCATCAACTTGTGAAGGATCTCCAAGGGCTTGATTGTAGAGCTTGCCTCCTGTTGAAGTCTCAGGGACAACAGACTTCACCCACCAGCTCCCCCTGTATTCCCTTGCTGGGAATTTGGACCTTCTGACACACTTGCGTGTCTCTGGGAGCGACTCAACACGAAGAAGCATGTCGCCGCAGCCGCTGAGTCTCGCATCGCCGGAGAAGAGTGTCGACGTTGCATCAGACGCCGGCGCATCCCCGAAGAAGCGCGCTGCATCCTTCGAAGCGCCTCGCAGCACCGGAGAAGAGTGTCGCCGTCGCATCAGACACCGTCGCATCCCCGGGGCAGAGCATCAACCTCGCATCAGACGCCGACGCATCGCAACACGAGGCGCGCCCCGCATCCCAGGAGAAGATCGTTGACCTCGCATCAGACGCCGTCACATCGCCAGGGAAGCGTGTCGCAGGGCCTGTCGCGGTTCCAAAGACTCATTGCAATCGCCGCACGGCCGTCGGGCGTGCACGCATCACCTCTTCGTTGTCGCAACCTCAAGAAGACGCCACTTTGTTTCTTTTGCACCAGATCTTCAACGCATCACCGTCCTTGCTTGTAAGGGACTATCGCATCACCTTCCCTGCAACACTTTTCGTTGCCCTGCGTTACGCATTGAACTCAAAGTGTCGCATTTTCATTTTAAGAGACTCAAGCTAATTCTACCATCTTTAAAGTACAGTATTGTGGATTATTTTTGTCGTTTATGGTCTTGTGGTAAATCTATATAAAAGATACTTATTTTTATAATACAACCTGTGTGGTGTCCATTTGTAGTGTTGTCACTGGATTATTGTATGTGTTCACAAATGCTTTACACACTGCCTCTGAACTAAGCCTGTCTGCTCGTGCTAAGCTACCAAGAGGGTGAGCAGGGGTTATTTCAGGAGTGTACCCCCTTACCCTGACTAGAAGCAAGGGTCCCTATTTGGAGAAAGGTACCTACCTCTGCCAACTAGAGACCCCCAGTTCTAACAGCACATTTGATCGAATCTGTAACAAACTTTGTTACATCTCAGCGAAAGGCGCCTGGGAAAGGACTGACGACAGATTAATAAAGGTACCGCCTACTTCCGAGGATGTTACTAGACACTAACTAAATGGAATATAATGATCCTAAAGAAAATGCGGAGGATTACTTAATTATTCCGGATTTGTATATTTTGCCCATCACAACACAACAGCCCATCATGAACGACTAATGAAACCCCATGGACTGATGGAATCGATACTTTATGGGGTGTGAGCCTGGACGTATTGGAGTATAAGTTCCCAAATTAAGGAGGAGTCGAGTGCTGGCTGTCTGACTTTCTTGCATTCCCTGACTAGCATGCTGATGGTTTCTTCCTTGATCCACATATGTTTACTTATCGTGAGTTTTCTTTCCTTGCCCCTTTCCACTCGTTCTGGGTGGTATAGACTTTAACAAGCTGAACCCTAAGCGAACTGAGACCTTATCCTGTGCTATTGACGGATGGAAAGTGTGTGCAAGGAAAAAACCTTTCGGCTGAGAGGTTATCTGACTCCTGTCGTGGCAATCTGTGCTACATATCAGACACAAACTGATTTACTTGAGGACAGAATCCGAAAAACAACATTGATTGCTTTGTATGAGCATCCCTGAACCTGTAATTTCATGTACTGTTTGGTTGTCTTTGCATTAACTTTGTTATAATCTTGAGTTATGTTGAATCATTAGTCTGAGTAAACAATTATCTATTCCAGGTCCTCATAGGATAATTGTTCATTCCTCTAATATTCTAGTCCCTTATAGCTCAACGCAAGATCCATCGGAGGACCTACAAATTGGTAATGGTAGCAGTTTTTTGAAGGATTCTAGAGATTCATGAAAGGAGAAATAATGCTAGTAAAGTGAAAAATGGGATAGATGATTTGAGTTTATGATACTGAAGTAAAGGGTTATTTGTTTTATCCCGTTTCCGCTGCAACAGTTTTCTGGTAGCGTGTCGGATGGTTTATTATGGACTATCAAAACTGGGATATAAGGAGGATATTGTTATATAAATTCCTTTGTAGTTTAGGGTTCAGTGAGTTTCTTTGACCAAGTGTTAAAATCTGAAAATAGAGAGACGACAAGACCAGGTAATGAAAGTATAGATAGGATTGTGGAATTGTGATCACAGAAGTGTTATGTCTTTTTGTTTCCGTAAAAAGTAGTATAGATGTGTTATATTGAAGTTGAAATCTGGTCTGAAGTGGCCTAAGATCCCAGGATATACACCTACGGGTGGGTCTCAGTGTGGCATACGCTGAGTAAGTTTGTCTGCTGTTTCGAGGGTGCTGTGCGTTAGACGTCATCACCAATACCACCAGTGAAGGGAAAACTTTGTGAGAGTGTGATAGGTTAAGATCGTTGGGATTTTTCCAACAGTCCGCCGGGAGGATTCCTAAATATTTTCTTCAAGTCAAATCGCAGTGGACGAGGTTTTACTGGGTTTGAATGGAAAATTTCTGATTGTATGAGAATCTGTAATTTCTTTTAGTAGAGCAGACAAGAGTTGTTTAATGTATGTGTTGTGTTAAAATCGTGTTGAAAAAAAAGAAAAACTGAAATTGTAAAGGGAGGGTCAGTGCTGTGAGGAGTTGGGCTGACATCAAAGTGCCGCGCTGAGATAGGGTGGTTGGTGTGGAACCGCGCTGGGATTGGTTGTTGAGATCGCACAGTGATTGGAAGTTAAAACAATAATACAGAAGTAAGCATTTTTCAAAATACGATTAATTTGGATTGAAAGGGGGATATCATGAAATTCTTTAAGCGATTAAGGGCATTGGTACGTGGAGATGAGCCTATTCCTACTAGGGAGGGAGTTCCTGTGGCTCCGGGACGCCAGCTTTGCATATGTCTCTGGAGAGAGGATATCATACTTGTACTTGGTTAGGAAATTGGGTGAAATATACCGAGAAGGATGGTCCTTTGGCTTTTCCACAGTACGGAACTTTTAATGTACGAATTTTGAAGAATTTGAGGAGACAGATGAATGACTTGAAACCATTACCTAGGCCCATGCAATTTGAGGCTCTCGAAGAATGGGAACATGTAGCCCATAAGAAATAAAAGGAGAAATACAAGGGCAAATATAAAAACACTTTAAATCGATACGTAGAAGCCAAATGGGATTCACAGAAAAAAATATTGAGACAGGATGTTGCAGAGGGTGCTCGAATGTATCCTTTTAAGGTAGCTGAGAAATGTAAGGGGAGAAATGTAAATAGAAAAAGAAGCATTTAGAGGATTCTCAAGCACAAGTTCTTACATTGACTGAAGAGAGCACTGATGAGATAGATGATGAGCTATTGGGTGAGTTATTAATGAATCGACCTCCACCTTATAACGAAGAGCAGACAAATTCAGGAGTCAACCCATCTGTGGGAATGACACCAGATGCACCACCTTTACCCATTGGTTCAGGTCCTGGAAATTCCTTTTTGTCCGGAGGACAGACCCCTGGAAAAGTAGAATTTAATTCTGCTATGACCACTGGTCCAGATGCGATCTGTCCCTGTTACTATAGGTCCAGTTGTTCCTTTATCTCAGTCAGGAAGGAGAACATCACAGGTACATGTGATGACAATACCTACTGGATTATCGGGAATGAATCTCATTTCATGAGAATTGAATAGAGAGCAAATAAATCACAATGCAGCACATGCAAGAGGAAATACTGTGACACGAGAAAACGGAATGGGAACTAGTGAGAGAATCATACCTACAAGGGAAGAGAGATCAGACTCTTTGACTGGTACCTCAAAAACAATTCCCAAAACACCAAATAGAAGCTCACAGGCTATAGCAGGGAAAGTATTACAAATGGGGGCTCAAAGATTAGACACACCTGATGCATCAGATTATGCAGAGTGGTGGGGAGCCTCAAGGGAGAGACACGAATAAATCCATAGGGTCCACCCCAGAGGAACTTGATGACTGGATTAAGGATATAGCCCCAATGACTATTGCAAAGAATACTGTGGGAAAAAAATGTAAGGAAGTGGAAGATAGTACAGATAGTACCTTAGATATAGATAGATATAGGTATCCAAAGGTAGAACTAAAAGAAATGATATTGGGAACTATTAGTCCAGAGATGTTAGCAAAATACTGTGACAATGAATTACTATTCATTTGCAAGGATATTACCCAAAAAGCTAGAAACACACATGAGAAATGTATTCTCGGTAGCTCAGAAATATGGATTGGATGTGCATAAATCAGAGGCATTGCAGAAGACATATCGATTGGATTTCAGTGACAAAGATTTGGAAAGTTTAAACCCATCGGGAAAAAGATTACAGGTAAAAGAGCTGTTAACAACCCTCAAGCGATAGGGAGATGTAGAGAGATGAGAAGGCAGATGGGCTAAAAAGAAAGACGATACAGTAGTGGCTCTGCCTCTGTACCCCATGATTGGATGGGAAAATGAGGACGCAGAGGCAAAAGCATATCCCATGAGAGAAGTGTCAGGAGGAGGTTATGTCCATGTCCCTTGGACTAGGTCAGACATTTTGTCATTTACAAATGATTTTTCAAGGTAGAGACAAGCCTGTTAAAGGATTTGGATACCTTATTTGACACTGTAGTCCCGACCGATTTATGGACTGAGTGTAAGATTGCAGTTGATTAGCCAGAAACAGAGCCTACCAGAGATTAGAAAACTGGTGCACTGTCACCAGAAGTAATGAGAAAAAACAATCAGGTCATTACCTATTTGAAGGGGAAAATTCCGCCAAAAGAAACTGATTGGGTCAAAATAGACAGGATGACTCAAGAATTAAAGGACTGTGCATGCTTATTGTGAACGGCTTCTACAGGCATTTAAGCAATATAGTGGAATCGAGTGTGTCAGTAAAGGATATTGGACATTTTGTGTATCGGTTTGTGCATGGCTTAAGACCCGAAATAAGTGCAATGATACAGCAGCATTTGATTTGTTGGCAGAGCAAACCAACTGACAAAATTCTCCAGTACGCAAAGTATTGTGGAAATGACAGATTCTCGGCATAAGAAGTTGAAAGAGAAGTTGTGGTTGGCTCAGATGAAGGCAGCGAAAAAGGGTTACGCAGGTTTTGACACAGAATTTTCAGGAATGAACCAGGGAAATGGTCAAACAACTGCTGGAATGCGAGGTGTAGCAGGAAATTCACTGCAGAATTTGGTGCCTCAAGGAAGAGGAAAGGGGACTCCTATAGACGTTGAAAAAGACTTTTCTGTGTCACATTTGCGGCAGGTGCAGGCATTGGAAGAGCGAGTGTAAGTTCAATCCAGCAAACCAGATGATTGGGCTGTCAGTACCAGGGAAGGTGATGCAGCCTCAGACGTGTGATGTGATGCAAAATCAGCCAATACAGAGACAGAGAAATCACAATTCGGATATGCCACAAGGTCCTATGCCGCATTTGAATGGTCAGGTGCAGAAATACAATGTAAACATGGGTTTCCATACCAGTGATCAGATAAACCCGAATGCACAAGTAGCTTCACAGTACCTAGTGCAAATTGATGACAGTGATTCTGAAATGTCCCAATGACAGTGCCTGAGGGGGGAGGGGGAATGTGTGCTTGGCGCATCCCTAGAGGTAGATCAGAGTGGTCCCTATGTGGACAGCAAGGTAAATGGAACACCTATTTCATTCCTTGTAGACACTTATGCTACCCGTTCCACTGTGAGAACGGTGGAAATTCCCAACATAGCCCTCTAGAGAAAGAATCCAAGTTGTAGTAGTTTCCAACCAATTGCTATCAACACCAGTGACTGAACCTGCACAGGTACAAATTGGGTCATTCGAAGATTTACATAAATTTGTTGTGTGTGACTCAAGTCCAGTAAACTTGTTAGGTCGAGACCTGTTGTGAAAACTGAATTGTTCTATCTATTGTACACCCAAGGGAATAGAATTCCATATAAATGATGAAGATGTAGTATTCAAAATGGCCAAACAGAAAACAGAAGTGGAGGGATTATTTCCTTAACTTACAGAAAATAATTTGCCGCTTGAATTAAGAGACACCGTGTTACCTGAGGTTTGGGATTTTACAGGAAAAGATATTGGGCTGATGAGAGGAGTAGCGCCTATCCGAATAACGCTGAAGCCAAATGCAGAATTTCCTAGACCACACTCTTATAATTTGAGCCCGGAAACTATTGCAGGTATAACACACTTGATTGATACTCTGATCGAGCAAGGAATCTTGAGAGAGATCCTGGGAAGTCCATGCAATTCACCTATCATGGGTATTCGAAAGCCAAATGGAAAATATAGGATTGTGCAGGATTTGCGGAAAATAAACCAGATTGTGATACCATGTTGCCCAGTTGTACCAAATCCTTCTGCGATTCTATTCCAGATCCCTTGCGAAGCTGAGCGGTTTTCTGTTACTGATTTGTGCTAAGGATTTTTCTCCATATCCCTGCATCTGGATAGCCAATATTTGTTTGCGTTCCGGTTCGGAAACCGTGTCTTGGCATGGTGCCGAGTTCCACACGGGTATACAGAAAGTCCCTTGATTTTCAACCAGATATTGAAAACAAATCTGGAATCACTAGAGATGTCAAATTACTCTGTGTTAATACAGTACATAGATGATGTATTAGGTGCACCAGGTACCCAAGAGGCTTGAGTTTATGACACTATTGCCTTATTGAATCATTTGGCAATAAGGAGGCATAAGGTGTCACCAGCAAAAATATAATTTTGCAAAAGAGAAGTTCTTTACTTGGGACACCACATTGAGAAAGGAGTCAGGAAAGTGTCGCAAGATGGATTACTTCCATTCTGCAGATGAATCCACCAAGCACACAAAAGGAAGTTGTCATGTTTTTAGGAATGGTTGGCTATTGCCGACAATGGGTTCCAAACTTTCCATGACAGCCAAGCCCCTTCAAAGGCTTAAACATAAAGACGTGTTAGATCCAGTCCCATGGGATGATGAATGCATGCGCTCTTTTAATGAACTACGGGACAATTTGTGTCGAGCTCCAGCATTGGGAATGCCCAACTTTAACAAGAGTTTTACTCTGTTGTGCAGTGAGCGTGAAGGTTGTGCACTCTCAGTTCTAAAGCAAATACATGGAACTGCTCGCAGACCTGTTGCATACTTTTCAGCTACTTTAGATCTTGTAGCTGCAGCGCTGCCTGGATGTCTAAAAGCTGTTGCTGCAAACTATGTGAGTCTGGAGCAGTGTGAAAACATAGTGATGGGTCATTCTTTGAAAGTACATGTGCCACATTCTCTTGAGATTTTGCTTACCCATACCAGAATGCAACATCTCACAAGTAGTAGATTGACTAAGTATGAGCAGGTGATTTAGTGAGCGGAGAATGTGACATCGACGAGATGTACAAGTTTAAATCCAGGTACCTTAATGCCCCTACCTGGACATGAAGTTGTGATTGATGAGGTAGATCATGATTGTTTGGATGTGACTGAATTGTGCACTAAACAACGTCCTGATATTTTGGATGTTCCATTGCCTAAAATCAGACCATGTATTGTTTGTGGATGGATCTTGTTTGAGAGATTTAGGAGGTACTTTGCGAGCGGCATATGCTATTTGTACAGTAGTGGGAGTAGTGGAAGCATCATGGTTGAAAGGAGTGTATTCGGCTCAAGTGGCTGAGTTAATTACTCTTACTAGGACTTGCAGAATTACTGAACAAATGAGAGTTTCCATATTCACAGACAGCCAATATGGATTTGGGGTTGTCCATGATTTTGGGCAGTTTTGGTCTCAGCGTGGGTACATGACCTCTTCGGGTTCACCCATATGAAACGGAGAGAGCGTGAGAAACCTATTGATGTCATTACAACTGCCGGCACAAATTGCAGTGGTAAAGTGCTAAGCGCATCGACAGGGGAAGAATTATGTGACGGTCGGAAACCGCTATGCGGACGAGACCGCGCGCTATTTCGCTCTAAATTCTTACGTCTTTAATGGAGACCTCTTAAAGGAACAATCTGATGACACAGAATGCAGACTAATGTTTTCAGTCATAGAAACATGGAAAGAAATCAAGGAATTGCAGGATGCAGTGCCACAAACTGAAAGAGGAGGGTGGATTAAAGCAGGATGCAATCGCTGACAGGAGGATGAGGTGTGGGTGTCCATTGATGAGAGACCAGTCTTACCTGATAGTTTGTCACCCATGACAAGGAACTATCATGGTCCTGCGCATGTGGAAAGAGATGCTATGTTGTGCCTCTTTCGACAAACATGGTTCAATCCCCGATTCAGAGCCATTGCAGAAACTCTGTGTCAGACATGTGGTATGTCAACAATAAAATGCAGCAAGGAAGATGTTGGTCAGTGCAAGTCATATAGGGAAATCAGGGGGTCCTTTCAGCAGGATGCAGATCGATTTCGTGGAGATGCCCCCTTGCAATAGATTAAAGTATGTCTTAGTGATTGTGTGTCTGTTCTCTCTCGGGTGGAAGCATACCCTATGAGACGTAATGACAGCCTAACAGTAGCTAAACTGCTTCTTAGAGAGCTTATTCCAAGTTTTGGATTTCCGACCTCTGGAATCAGATGGAGGGTCTCATTTCAATAACGAAGTGATACGAGTGCTTTGTGCAGCACTCCAGATTGAACAGAAGCTGCACTGTGCCTATCGACCTGAAGCGTCAGGCGTGGTCGAACAGGTTTTTTTTTTAAAACCAAACTTTATTGATTACCATAAAGTATTATTCAATAGTTACAAAGCATTTCACTGAGTTATTTTTCGTCATTATACAGCTAGCTTATGCTAGTAGGAGTATTATGATATGTGCACACAGGTACACCAGGAATATTTTATTAATACAAAAGCAGTTTGTTTGATGCAATTATAATATAGATGCATTAGTTTGAGTAGGCTATCAATATAACTACTAACGATTACCCAAAAGCCCTCCCTCCCCTCCCACGTTCTGGCCCGTCAGGTCTATTTGTCTGGTATGGTAATTGCGCATGTGGGTATTGCTTTACATTCCATTTTGCGGGTATATGTGTCTTCTTTTCGCCCACTAGTCGCGCTGCCCAATGTAATACAGAGTGTCAGCTATGGTGGTGTTGGGGTGGCGTGATGTGGGAAGAGGTCTAGCGCTTTAAAACCCTCTAGTGTAATATCCCATTCCATAGAGATTGGGTGTTTGAGCAACCCCAGAGTCTCTTCTCGCCTGATTGCCGCACTCTCTGCGCCACTCCAGCGTATCACCTCATCATAACATATGGATAACGCAGGGGGTCTCACAGACTTCCACCTTATCGTTATAGCTCGTATAGCTAGTATAAAAGCAAGGTCTAGGAAGCGAAGCTGGACTTTCTGGGCGCCTGTGCGTTTGCGGAGTCCTAGCAAGCATTCAGCTATATTGTCTTCGATCTGTAAGTGCGTAACCTCCCTCACAGCGCCACGCACCCCCTCCCAATAGTCGCAAAGGTGAGGGCAAACCCACAACATGTGTACGAAACCCGCCTCTTCTGACTTACAGTGAGGGCAGCAGTGTTGGGTGTCTGGGAACATTCGGTGTAGTCGGCGCGGGGTTAGATAGGACCTATGCAAGACCATGCATTGTATAAATTTGAATTTTGCATTTCGAGACACTCGTTTGGGGTGTTCCAGTATACTTGCCCACGCTTTATCAGATATGTCGCGATCAATAGTGTCCGACCATTTCGTTCTTAAATCGGTGAGCGGGACTGACGCCTGGGCGCGGAACCAATATACAGCCATTTGATGAGATTTTTTTTTTTTTTTAAACACAATTTTATTAGCATTTTCCAAAATATATCATGAGACAATATACTGCCATAGTTTCGGGTATATCTAACCCTTCAAGTTACATGCATAGTTCATCAGGCGTCTGTGGAACAATGTATTGATACATACATTTACTTGGCACAGGAGTTAAAAGCTCATGACTCCAACTTAAACCACAATAATGCGTTCTGAACAGTAGATCTCGTACCATCGCATATCTTCAGTTTCCTACCCAACACCCACCCTTGGTTCCCACCCACAACTTTCCCACCCTACTAACTGATAACCATAAACTTGGCTGCTTTATTCCAATCTGTTTCACCGGGACAGGGTCTTGAGGGTCAAACAAGGTAATAGTGCTCCAGTGTGTCCCTATGTGGGGTGAGAGGAGGGGGGAGGGGAGGAAAGATCGAGGGAGGAAGGGAGCAGCCGGCACCCAGGAAAGTGGCCGAGTGGTCGGGGAGGGAAGAATGAGGGAGGGGGGAATGGGGGAGGGGCTTGGGTACCACCCCCATCTCATCTGGGATACTGCACAAGCCAGAACTAGACTGACGTGGCTAAGTCCACAGAGGAGTCCCGGGCCTCCACTGCGTCGTCTTCTGTTTCCGCCTTAAATTGCTCTAACACTTGAGCCCATTCTAGTGCAAGTGGTCTTTTCCTTAATCCCCTATATTCCTCACGATATAACGCCTCTCCCTCTGCTACCGCCCATCTAATGACCTCTTCTCTCCATTTACCCTCCCGTGGTGCCAGGCGAGACTTCCACCGCTGTGTTATTAGTCGTTTAGCGAGCATCAGAGCCAACCCTGTAAAGCGACGTAGCAGTTTCGCCGTCTTCGGGAGTGGAAGGAGACCTAATAGACACACCTCCATGGCATCCCAACGGGTGCGTCCCGTGAGTGTAGATAACCCGTGGGTAACTTCTGTCCAAAACCTCCCCAGGGCAGGGCATGACCATAGCATATGTGTAAAATCGGCCGGCTGGTGGGGACATCTGGGACATTGTGCAGCGGTTAAGGGGTACATCTTGTGAATAGCATGTGGTGTAAGATAAGCCCTGTGTAGTATTAGTAATTGTATTGATTTCAACCGAAAATTACGGGACACCCTTCGGGGATGTTCTAGGGCAGCATCCCATTCCCTGTCCTCTAATTCCCTCGCCAGTGCCAATTCCCACTTCTGACGGAGAGGCAATAGTGGTACATGCAGGTGCTCTCGCAGTCCGCGATACAGCCAGCGTACTAGGTGGCGTCCATGGCCCATGATATGAAGTGACCGCAACAATTGAAATGTAGGGGGTTCCGTCTGTGCCACTAACCAATACTTCCGGACATACTGTACAACCGATGCGTGCGTGAGGAACAGAGTCTCCGGCACCACTCTAGTGCGGACAAATTCGTCATGTGGCAGCAGTGTACCGTCTAGAAAGAGATCTCCAACTGTGGATGTGCCCGCCTGTGTCCAATCCCGTACCCGGCCAGCCGACAGCATACCGCGTCGGATAGGCAAACCACAAAGGGGGATGTTTGGAGCATAAGGATTTATGGCTTTAGCAGATTTCTGAGCTTGCTTCCAGTAGTGGAGGGCAATGGACAACAGGAAGGGAGGGTCTTGCATCCTGACGGCCCCGGGACACAGCAGTGCCTGTAACGTCCCTCGTCGTAAGTGCACCGGGGTGTAACCTATTTCAAACAAGTTATGCCCAGTACGCCAGCCACTGCAATTGCCCCACAATGCAGTACGTTTTAAAATCAGGTGCCCCCATGCCGCCCGCCGTGCTCGGCAGCTGCAACTTGGATAGTGCTAGTCTATGTCTCCCTTGTCCCCAGGACGTGAGCAATGTATTCAGTGACCTAAAAATCCAGGCCGGCAGGACCACAGGAATATTTACAAAATGATATAAGAGTCTAGGTAGCATGACCATTTTGGACACTGCTAGCCGGCCCGCCATGGACAACGGCAGGGTGTTCCAGAAGGATACTTGTGACCGGAGCGAGTTTATAGTCCGCCCCACATTTCCATCGATAGTGTCGGCGGAGGACCTATATATTCTTATCCCAAGGTATTTAAATGTTGTGGGTTCTACTCTAAACTGCACTTGACCAAATTGTAGGTGGGTCCCCACATATGTGTCAGAGAAGGAGTATGCAACTGACTTTGCGGCGTTAAGGTGCAGTCCAGAGATATTTCCAAACTGCGAGAATACAGCGGCAATGACCCGCATGTCCATGCCAAGTTCCCTAAACAATAACAGCATATCGTCCGCGTAGAGCGAAACGGAATGCATTACTGGCTGCAACGGTATGCCATATGGGGCCATCACATCGCGCAGTCGCTGTGCCATTGGCTCCAACGCTAACACAAACAACAGGGGCGACAGGGGGCAACCTTGGCGTGTCCCCCTATAAATACGATATGCAGGCGATATGATCATTCCCGATTTGGCGCGGGCCGTAGGGTTAGTATAGAGCAACTGAATCCACTTGCAATATTAAGGGGGTATACCAAACTTCACTAAAACCGCAAGCATATAGGACCAGCTTAACGTATCGAACGCTTGCCGTATATCCAAGGACAGGCATCCAGCCAACGGCAATGACTCTTTTACCGCATGCATCAAGGCGTGTAATCGACGTATATTGAGAGAAGTGCTCCGCTTTGGAATAAAACCACACTGATCTGTGTGGATTAGTTTAGGCAACAGGGGAAGTAATCTGGATGCCAAGATTTTACTCAGGATTTTGTATTCCGTATTAAGTATTGATAACGGTCGATATGATGTCAATTCAGTGGGAGCCTTATCTGGTTTCAACAGGGACGTGACTATTGCTTCCTTAGTAGTAGGGGGCAGTGTGCCTTCCTCAAGAGAGGTGACATACAGTTGTAATAACTTCAGGGCCAAGGCATCCACATATGTGGAGTAAAATTCTACAGGTAAGCCATCCGAGCCTGGGGTCTTATTACGTGCCAGCGCTTTTATTGCAATCCGGATCTCTGCTATGGTAATCGGTGCCGCCAGCATTGCAGCAGGTGCATCCGTTACCGAGGGAAGGTCTACGCCTGTAAGGAATTGCATCGTCTCTTCTGGTCTCTCCGATGGTTGCGCACTATACAGAGTAGTATAGTGGTCGTGGAAAGTCTTATTAATTTCGCTCTGGGTGGTTAGGAACACGCCGTTAGCATCATAGACCGCCAAGATGGGAGTGGGAGCCAGTGGGGAGCAATCAGTCGCGCCAGCAGCCTGCCGGCCCTATCTGCTTCAGCATGTGTTCGCAGCGTGTATGCATGGAGGTCCACTGTCCGGAGACGCTCCAATAGTTCGGCGTACCTAATCCTTGCCTCCTGCAATTGCTCCACTCCCGTTACGTGTCCCTGAGCGGCCACCTCCAGCGCCTGCAGTTTGTCCTCCAATTCTATCAAGTCTCTGGTCACTTCTCTCCTAACTCCCACTAAACTGCCCATAGCCACCCCCCATATTGTGATTTTGAAAGCCTCCCATTCAACCGACCTGGTGGAAGCTGTGCCCTCGTTATCAGCAAAATATGTAGTAACAGCGTCGGCCAATCTAGCACGGAACACCTGATCTTCCAAAGCCATAGGATGTAGCCGCCACGTTGGGATAGGCGTAGGACCCGCCCCCATTGCAACGACAATTCTATAGGATTATGGTCAGAGATAGTTTTTCCGAGGAACGTACTTTGGTGTATAGCAGGGGACAGATCTATGGTGCAGAGGAAATGGTCTAATCTGGTATGTAGGTTATGTGGGTGGGAGTAGAAAGAATATTCCCGCATATTCGTGTGTTGGGACCTCCAGACGTCCACAAGGTTCCACCCCCGTGCCCACCTCGTCAGTGCGGCAGCCTGGTTCACAGCGTTGGTGTTTGACAACGGAGGGTGGGAGCGGTCCCAGCGGACATCAAACACCGCATTAAAATCCCCACCCAATAACCATGGGTATTGTACCCAGTCCGAGAGTGCCTGTGTTAACCTGGAGAGATAGGCCTCCTGATCCACGTTCGGAGCATAGATGGAGCCCAACACTACCTGCCTACCATCCAGGGTCCCACGAATCAGGACATACCTGCCTTGGTCGTCTATTCAGGACTCGCTATGGGCAAATGGGATTCCCGCCCGTATCCATATTGCAGCCCCTCTAGAAAAGGCGGAGTACGCTGCAGCGTAAAACTGGCCACGCCACCTCCTCTGTAGTTTACATGTTTCAGATTGTAGAAGGTGCGTCTCTTGGAGACATACTATTTGGGCCTTGCGACGATGTAGCTGCGCTACGATTCTGTGTCGTTTCTGGGCCGACCCCATCCCCCGAACATTCCAGGATATGACAGTGTACAATTTCTCAACCGACATTTGCAGCTGTAAGACCAACAGCTCCCTCGGGTCCACCCCCACCCCACCACCCCAGTCCCCGGATCCCCCGATCAGAACATGCAGCAACCATGAAACCAATAAAAACAATCCCCAATACTGAGCCCAACGACAGAACCTCGTCCGACCAAACTGTGCAGAACTGGGTTAACATTATACCCTTAGAACTGTTGCTTACGCTTATGGGGTAGGCTACGTGTGGAGCACACAAGTTTCTTGAACAATGATAGAGATACATACCCAAGCCGGGCTGGGCCATTATATCAACGGAAGTTCCCCCAGGTCCCCCCGTGTAAACAGTGACATTATTAACACATTATACAATAAAGACCAGTGGGGAATGGAGCAACCCACATCAATCAGTAAGTTGCTGAAGTGGGTGGACATGATTCCGGCAATTAGATGTCTACCGCCTTCCAAGGAAGGGGCGCAGGTGGGGGTTTTCTATATTCAACCTAATGGGTCTCGACTGAGCTGAGTGGAAGCCGATGGGAACAAGGCCATGCTACCGTCTGAGTCCGAGTTGGCTGCCTCAGAAGGACTAGGACTGATCTCCGGCCTCGGGACTCTCAGTGTCTTGGCTGTCCAGAGGGCCTCCTCCCTTCCCTCCATCACCTGCTGGCGGGGTGGGGGAGAAGTTCCTCCATTCTGCGTAACCATACCCTTCTTGCGCCGGCGGGGAGGCCGTTGTGACTTTGGCTGTGTTGGGTCCAGTCTCCGTTCCGGCAGGATATCAGGGAAGTAGCGGTCCAGCCATTCCCACGCACTCTCGGGGGTATCAAAGAACACTGCCCGTTGGTTATGATTGATCTTGAGCTTGGCCGGGAAAAGTAATGCAAATGTCAAGCCCGCCGCACGGACTCTTGCTTTGACCTCTAGGAAAGAGAAGCGTTTTCGCTGGACCGCTAGAGTATAGTCCGGGAATATGGAAACCCTCGCGTTCTCCACTTGCAGTGGGGCCTGCTCCCTCGCCGCCTGCAGTACCCGGTCTCGGTCTCTATAATTCAAAATACGGGCCAACAATGGACGTGGGTTCGCTCCAGGCAAGGGGCGTCGCGTAGGGACCCGGTGAGCCCGCTCAACAGTAAAGTGCGGAGAGAGACCTGTGGGTGCCACCACAGTTTGCAGCCACTCCTCGATGTAGGTTGTAGGGTTGGGGCCCTCCGTCCCCTCGGGCATACCCACTATTCTGAGGTTGTTGCGCCTCGCTCGCCCTTCCGCATCATCAGCCTGTGCATGCAAGGCCTCGATCTGGTGCCGCATCTCCTTCAGTTGCTTACCGTGGTCAGCCACTTGAGGCCCCATTGTACCCAGCAGGTGTTCAGTGTTTTTAACCTTATCGGACAACTTTCGGTGGTCGTCTTTAAGTAGGTTCAAGTCCACTGATATTGTGCCCAGCTGACTCTCCAGTGCAGCGCGGGAGTCACGAATTTCATTTAGGATCATGTCCAATTTGTCCCCTGCTGGGGCGGGTGCGTGGTCCGCCGCCATCCGCGGGGATCTGCCGGATGAGGACTCCGAAGGCGGTGAATGGGATCCCCTCCTGCCCGATCTCGAGGCGGTCCGGGTCTTGCCTCTGCCCATTGCCTATGTTGGCCCAGGTGGACCCGGTATCCAGCAGGGAGGCGTTCGCCGCGCCCAGGGGGACAGAACTACAGCCAGCTACGCAGGGGGGGGCTAAAGTACCTCCAGAGATAGCCACGCCAGGCCCCACCAGTGTCTCAAGCAATGCAGTACCCCACGTCCCAGCAGGTTGTCCACGCGGTCCCAGGTCCCACGCAGCACCCGCAGTCCGTCCCGCTGCGAGCGCCAGGCCGCGTTGCAGCTTGTTCCTCAGCGGGGGGAGGGTGAAATCCCCTGCGCTGTAACTAGCGCCGCGTTGTACCTGCAGCCTTGGTCCGATGCCTCCCACCCCTGGAGCTCGTCGTCTCCACCAAGTGTTCCAGCCACCGCAGTCCGGGTATCAGCAGAGGGGCGCCGCTCAAATCAGTGAGCCCCCCTCCGATTCTGCCAGCTGAGGGGGGGGGGGTTTAGGAGGAAGCCAGCCAGGCCGCCGCCCCCGCACACTCCATTGCTCGCACCGGCGCCGGGATCTCCCGCCTCCAAGGTGGTGGGGGAGGGGGGGTTCACTCCCCTCCGAGGGTGATGACGGCGGTGCCTCCGGTCCCGTTGTATCAGCCCCGCGCCGTCCGCCAAGGAGATACTCGCCGTCAGGCCGTGCCCGCGCCCAGTAGGTCAAGGGCCGGGACCTCGCGCTGGAGCTAGCGCGACTTTCGCGCAGTCTCCAGGCAGCCCGCCTCCAGGAGAGTCCACTGCGCAGGGTGTCACCCCTCCGGCACCAGGCCCGCTACGCCACCAACACTTGCGGCGCGCCTCGTTCGGGCCCAGGACCACCTCTGCACTTCGGCTCTGTACCGGAAGGTAAATGCTCCAGTCTTCTCTGCCCACCGACACTTTCAGGCACTGCAGTGCCGTAGGGGCCTGGATATTTCCACTTACTATGTCGGCCCGGAGCTCGTCGCCTATGCGACCACCATCTTGGGCTGTTAGCCACGCCCCCCCAGCCATTTGATGAGATGTCGCCCCTCACCCATGTAGTATAGTGTACAAACTAGTTAGTGCGGCGGGGGCTCTTGCCGTTGGGGGGCCCTATTCTTTTTAACATAATGTGACACCATGGCATGCGTTAAGTAGAGGTGACCCGGCGCCCCTGTGACTTGCATGAAGTTGTCATGGTCTAGAAGGGTGGTGTCGCTAAACAAGGTGCCTAGTGTGTCTACTCCCACTTCCGACCAGGCTTGCAGTCTAATCTTTGTGAGTCTGCCACCAGGGGTTGGTATCCCCAGCAATGGGATGTTCCCAGCATAGGGAATGGCGCGGGGTGTGTAGAGCAGCGCTTTTTTCCAGCACTGAAGTGCCGTCTTGAGTAGTGGTGGTGCAAGTGGGGGGAGTTTGCTTTTTGGCAGCAACAGTGTGTGAAGCGATCCTCTATCTATGTCCTGTGTTGTGTAGGCTATTTCCTGTAAATTTCTGCCCGCAGTCCAATAGGACAGCCATTGTAGCTGACAGGCATAATAATAAGCCCTAAAGTCTGGCACCCCCAGCCCTCCCCTATGCGGTTCCAATTGCAATTTTTTAAGACTCACCCTCCAACGACCGGCCCCTCACAGAAGTTCTACCAGTAGTGTGTCTAGGGCGCGAAATGTGGATGGTGGGACTAGTATTGGCAAGTTTGCGAAATAATACAGTAAGCGAAGGAGGACCAACATTTTGGAAATAGATACTCGCCCCATCACCGATAGAGGCAGAGAGACGACCAGAATGACACTCTTGATCGTACTGCACTAATTGCTTTCATCAAATTGCCGTCGAGCTGATCCGCGTGTGATCTATATATATGGATACCTAGGTATGTGAATGTACTATGTGCCACCGGTATGTTATATTTGCCAAAACTAATTATGTCTGGGCGGGGACCTTCGTGCAAGAAGAAGGCATTTGACTTCCCTTCATTATTAGCGAGACCAGAGATACGTTCAAAATTAGAGAAAATAGTGGGGAGAGGTTCAAACAGGTTTGGGAGGTCCCGTAGGTACACAATAATGTCATCTGCATAGGCTGATATCAGGTGGGTTGTATTGCCTATTGGGAACCCAAGGCGGTCAGCCGTCTGTCGCAGCGCGAGCGCTAGCGGCTCTATGGCAAGTACGAATAATAAGGGGGAAAGGGGGCAGCCCTGTCTCGTGCCTCTATGTACTGTGTATTCTTGTGATATGTGGCTGCCAGTGCGTGCTCTCGCCGTAGGGGCTGTATACAGCAATCGAACCCAGAGAGGTATTCAAGGGGGAGCCCAAACCTCTTCAGGGCTATGAACATATATTCCTATGTAACGGTGTCAAAAGCCTGGCGCAGGTCCAGCGCTTTGCAGCCTGCATTAACATACTCCGCAGGGGCGGTAGCCATAATGTGGTGTAGCAGTCTGATATTTAATGACGTGCTGCGTGCCGGTAGAAAGCCGCATTGGTCCCCGTGTATCAATTTGTGCAAGTGGGGTAGTAGCCGGTTCACCAAGATCTGACTTAGGATCTTATACTCTGATGCTAAGAGCGACAATATACGGTAGCACGATAGGTCTGCGCCGTCTCGCCCTGGCATGGGAAGTGATATTATCAGCGCCTGCATAGTGGTGTGCGGGAGATGACCCAGTTCTAGTGCTTTATTATATAATTCCTCCAGTTTAGGGATGAAGGCCTCTGAGTAAGAGTCAAAGAATTCTAATGGCAGGCCGTCGAGGCCTGGCGCTTTGTTGCGTGGGAGTCCTTTGATGGCCGCCTTTATTTCCATTCTTGTGATGGGACCCGAGAGGCTTTTCTTGGTGTCTGCTGTGAGTTGTGGGTAGGGTAGACCCTCTAGGAAGTTGCCGACCAGTGAGTCGTCAATGTGTGCGGGTACGCTGTAGAGCGCGCTATAGTAGTTGCAGAACGCATCGTTTATGTCTCACTGTGAGTGGACCATGCCCATCCCTGGAACATTAATATTGTGAATTACAGGAGGTGTCGGGTCGTCCCGCAGTATCCTAGCGATTTGTCGGCCTCAGTGTGCTTCAGCTGTGTGTACGCTCTGTGATCAATTACCCGGAGAGTTTCTAGCAGTTCGGCATGCTGTATGCGCGCTTCTCGCAGCAGATTCTGTTTAGTCGGATCGCCCGCTGCTGCCTGCTCCAATTCAGTCATTGAATTTTCTACTGTGGTGAGATTTTTATGTATTTCCTGCCTGGCCCCCACAGTGGCGCCTATTGCAGTGCCCCGCACCACCACCTTGAGCGCATCCCATTCCACCAAGTTTGAAGAGGCAGTGTTCCAATTTTCTAAAAAATAATTTGTGATGGCTGTGGATAGCGTACTGCGGAAGGGAGCGTCCTCCATTATCTGGGGCCAAAGCTTCCATGTGGGGATCCGGGTAGGCACTCTGCCCCATGTGAGGTGGATCTCCAGGGGGTTATGGTCAAAGAAGGTCTTGGCTAAGTATGTGGCATGGGTGACTTGGGCCGCAATATTAAGGGAGCAGAGGAATCTGTTGATCCGTGTGTGGAGATGGTGGACTGGCGAGAAAAAAGAATATTCTCTGCTGGCTGGATTCAGCATTCTCCAGGCATCCCCCAATGTCCACCCAGCAGTCCCGTTGCATAGAGCCTCAGCTTGCTTTATGGCACCCGCTCCATTTAGGGGAGGGTGTGACCTGTCTAGTGTAATATCCATCACTGAGTTGCAATCCCCCCCCCCCAGTAGCCACAGGTACATGTCCAACCAAGTCAACACTGTACTTAGTCTGCTAAAAAATGTGTCCTGGTCAAAGTTTGGGGCGTAAATGCTACCTAAAACCACTGGTAGGCCATCAAGCGTCCCTCGCAGTAGTATATATCTACCTTGGTCATCAGTGCGCCATTCCAATTAAGTAAATGGGACCCCATGTCTAATCCAAATGGTCGCCCCCCCTTGCAAAGGCTGAGTAGTTAGTAGAGAATATCTGTCCCCTCCACTTCTTACGAACCATCCCAGCTTCTGACTCAGTGAGGTGCGATTCTTGCATGAAAACTATCTGTGCCTTGCGCCTGAGGAGTTATGCATGGACCCTTTGCCTCTTGTGTACTGATCCAAGCCCCCGCACATTCCAGGAGATTAAATTATAGGAGCCTAGCGTAGTGGAATTGTGGTGCATATGTCAGTAGTGTAAGCGTTGCTCCGCCCAACTTGGAGCCAATCCCCTGTCGCGGGCCAGAATTCCCAAATTCCCTTCGAACTTGTAATACACGGCTCAGCCGTTGAACTATGCTGGGCCAAACAGAAAACGGAAACATACAAGCAATGCGATACGGTGCGTACGCTTTGTGGGGGTGGTCACCACCGTCTGTCATGTTGTTTACATACAAATATTAGCTTTATAAGCTCAACGGAACCCGGGGGATATCTCATTGCTCTATTAGTACTAACCTCCAAGGGTGCTACATAAAGGAAAGGGGAGAATGTATTGCCATGCCATATAATCATATATCAAGTATCAGCTGGTGTTAAGTCATGCACATTAACATCGGGCAAATTCTGCATTAGCAATAACCGGCTTCATAAGCTCCAATAAAGCCCGATAGGCCCTGTAATGTCCTTTAATTTGCAGTTACTATCGTGGTAAAAGTGTGTAAAAGAGAGGATACATTCAGTCACGAGGAGCGTACATTGTGCGTCCTCTGCTCCTGCAGCCTGGTATTCAAGACTGTAGTCCAAACCGTACTGTTCACCCCAGTAAATCATCTGCTGTTTGAGGTGTCACTGATGGAAACAGGGTGATGCTGCCCTCAGAGTCTGACTGTATGGTGCTGTCCTCTGATGAGTCGGTTGCAATCTGAAGGTTATCGTTCCTGATGGAGCTCGCAGCTGCCAGTGCCTCTTTCTTGCCGGTCAAAGCCTGCTCATGTGTTGGGCCGGTGGTGGGTGGTTTTTGTAGTCCCTTGGCGATGCGACGTGAACTGCGGCCTTGAGTTCGTTTAGGACTGTTGGGTAGATTGCGGGACGAAGCGCCGGAGCTTGAAACTGGGTCCATCACTTCAATCCATTCCTCCGCATCCTCCGGACTGTCAACAAAATATTGCTTTTACTCGTGGATTATTTTTAGGCGGGCAGGGAATAGCAATGCATATTTGAGATTTAAGGCACACTTGGAAAGACGACCTCTGGCGCTGTACCATTACTGTATAGTCGGGGTACAGAGATATCCGATGATTTTCAAAGTGGATCTGTGTCCGTTCCCGTGCCTCTTGTAGTAATACATCCCGATCTCTGTAGTTCAATATTTTGACTATTGAGGGTAGCGGTGGCATTCCAGCTTTTGGTGTTCCAGTAGGAATCCGGTGGGCTCTCTCCACGCAAAAAAAGGGCGAAAGGCCCGCCGGGGCCACATGTTCCCGAAACCAGTGCTCCATGAAGTCGGCGGCCTTGAGGCCCTCGCTGCGTTCCAGAAGCCCAATGACCCGCACGATGTTCTGGCGGTTCCTGCCCTCCGCAAACTCGATCCTGTCCTGTAGGCCATTGACTTGTTGATGCAGCTGCTGTATGTGCGTCACGTGCTCTTTAACTTGGGGTTTAATTTCGCTCAGGGTTTTCCCGTGCAAGTTCACCGTATCAGTTAGTTTAGCGTGATCGGCCCGGAGTAGCGTGAAGCCGGTTGTAAGCGATGCGATCTGCTGTTCGATTGCCTTTCGGGAGTCTCTGACTTCCTGTAGGATCAAGTCTAGCTTATCTGGAGGTGCCTCTGAGTTGGTGGGAGGAATGAGGCTTGGCAATGATGGCCGGGTAGGGTTATCCGGGTCTTCCGCAGGATGGCTAGTAGCGGTGGTTAGGTCCAGGTTTTTCCCTTTGACCCGCCCCATTGCTCGCGGCTGCTCTCCCTCCTAGTTATAAGTAGGCACAGGAGTGAGGAGCGACAGGAGATGCGGCTGCTATGGTTCAGGTGAGGCAGAAGTGCCCTCCGGGGATCATAAATCCGAGCCAACAGGGAAAGTTAGAGCCTAATGGTGCCAATCTGGAAAATGTATAGCCAGGGTTTCTGTATTAGTTTGATTATGCCGTGCAGCCTGAGGTGAGTCGCGCTGCAGACAGGCTTATGAATGTTCACAGTGGTTCTGGGCTGCCCGCACTCTCCTCAGGACTCAGGCGAGGCCCAGGGGGCCTTACAGGGATGGGTGCGTATCCCTCAGGTTCTTGACTTCACCCACGCCCTGGCCAGGCACCCATGTAGGCAGGATGGCAGAAAGGGGGAGGAGGCGGATCAGCAGGTCGGTCTATCAGAGTAGACACGACACCCGGGGCAGCCCAAGAGCAGCGTCCTTTCAGTACTCTCCTCACTAGTAGAAAACACAGGTTTGTAGCTCCCAGTATTGGCTTACCGTGCAGTCGCAGTGGAGGTCATGCAGTGTTGTAGGAGAGAGAAGGCAGCATAGGTCATTTGATTCACGCAGCCATACCACCCAATGGTCGCTGGTGAATGGCGCCCACAGCGCTCTTCTTCTCTTTCAGGCAGCAGCTACGAGGTAGTGTCTCACCCCGGGGGGCCTCTTAGTGTACATGCGCCAGTGTTATCACACCGCTCCGGCGGTTATATTGCCTCGATCAGCCCCCGGGCCTCGCCATCTCGCGTATATAGTGTGCTGGATCGCGGGCAGTCCAGGAGCAGGGCGCAGCATGGCGTGGCTCTACAGCCGCCGCCGCCCGGTGAAGCCCGACTGCAACGCTCATCGCAACCAGCGGCAGTAGGCAGTGCTTGCCCCGAGAGTCTCACCACGCAGGTACGGCAGAGCCAGCAGGCCGGGTCCAGTCGAGCCGCAGCGCCGGTTGCACTCACGCCGTCTCGCGTCGCCGGGAGGCCCTCCTCTCCACACACCAGGTAAGCTCGTCTCGCAGGCTGGTTGCTTGCAATTCTGTCCCACAGGGCACGCCGAAGGTCAAGTCCATCAGAGTTAGGGCTGCCCACTCGTACTGCGCAGTTCTCTCCCTCCTTTTAAATGGCAATTGTTCGTAAGGGCCAACGGCAGGCGTGGGTTGCACACACTCACCGGGGATCAGCTATGCAGATGTCATAGGCCGCAGAGCGCCCATCCCGGGGTGCGAGCTCATCCAAACTCCGCAGCACCGCTTCTACGGGCCCGGGCAAGCATCGACATCAAGGTAGGGTCAGCTGCAGTTTCCGACTCAGGCCGCAGGTATATGGTGTCTCTGGGGGTATTCAGGGAGCATGCCGCGCCACGCCAACTCGCGATGTTCCCCGGCAGCTAGGCCCCGGCGCCAGCAGGCCTCGCCTCAGACGATCACCTCAGCAGCATCGATTTTTCGGGTGGGGAAATCGTCCAGAACTTTCACCCAGGTACACAGCAGCAATAGTGCAGCGAGTAGGGGCTCGATGCAGCACTTTGCCCGGTGGTATGACAAGATTATTCTCCCCGGGGTCCGGAGCCTCTCTAATCTGCGCCCGCCATCTTAGGCGGTTAGCCACGCCCCGTGGTCGAACAGGTTAACCGAACATTAAAGTCCCGGTTGGCAAAAGTGTATGCGTCTACATCTCTGAAATGGCCTGATGCTTTACCTTTGGTGTTGATGAGTTTCCCAGACAGAAGAACAGGACTGCCCCCGCATGAGATAATAATGGGAAGGGCTTTAGACAGCCTGCAGTACCATCCAATAAGCTTGTGAATATAGCTGATGATTTGGTGCTCGATTACTGTAAGTATTGTCTGATGTGGTATGTTCTGTGTCTCACCAGGTTGGGGAAGCTGCAACCTCAGCACAACAGGAGCATTGCCTTGATTTGTGCCAAGGTGACTGGGTACTAGTGAAGAAGCACGTGGAAAAAACATGCTTGGAACCTCAGTGGCGTGGGCCATATGAAGTAATACTTGTAACCATAACTGTTGTTAAATGTGGTGGTCCGCCTAATTGGGTGCATGCTGCCCACACTTGCCGAGTCCCATGTCCCCTTAAAAATGCAGGACCTGTAGTGGATGAGCCGGTGGTGGCAGAGAGACGACCAACTCAGGTCAATCACAGAGTATAGGGGGCACCAGCTACGGGGTCTTGATACACTGGTTCAGACGAGACTCAAAGAGTGTTGGTCCCAGTTGGTAACGAGAGTCAAACTGAAGGGGATCAAACTAGGCGAAGCATTGACTCGGTTAACGTGAACAGTGAAAGCAAAAAGCAAGTGCTAAGAGGAGACCAATGGCCCATAAAAAGTGAAAGGCTGAGACATATTTTGACTGAAGGCAGAATATCTTCAAGTGATTGAAGTCTCGAGCCAATCTGACCAAAGTGACACAGATGATGAGCCAACAGTGCGCAGAACAAAAAGCGCAAGAGTACCAAGTCAGAGGTGCACTGCTCCAGAGTGGACCTATCTAGCAGCCGCAAACAACTGGGAAAGAGCATATTACGCTTTTTGCTTCAAAGACCGCAACTCACAAAACCACCTTATAGGAACTGTTGCGGAAAAAGCAAAGGAGAGAAAGGCCGAGAAATCATCTTAAGAGACAGAGTACACTGCAAAATGCCAAAACTGTGAACTGAGGCACAGCAAAGAGAAGAGAAAGGGACAATTGTTCAAAGACACGTAAAAAGACATTTCTGCAAACATCACGTTACAAAGCATTCATTAAGATTAAGAATAAAAAAACAACAACAAAAACGAGTTTCCCTAACCAGGAGTTGGAAAATCCAAACCAGTTTTCGTTAAAGCATAAAATGCTTATATCTGCTTGCTTTTTAACTATTTGTATCATAATATTTGTGTTGTTCCTGATAATATTAAGGAGGAAAAAAGAGGAGTGTACCCCTTTATTAATTATAGGGACGGGGGTGATTAGACTACAGAAAGAACAGAGTCCCTAGCAAAAATATGGATACAGTGTTGTTCTGTCAACATGTACACTCTTAGTGGGGTTTGTAAAGCACATTTAGTTAGACACAGCAGCAATTAACATAACGTATATCAATTTGTGCAGGGCAACACACTATTTTTTATGCTAGTCTTACAGATCCCAATATAATAATGCCAACATACAATGTCATAGAAAATGTATAAAATCAAATTTTATTCATATTATTAAAACCATTCTACATACATTTCACAGCAGCTTTGATCATAAAATAAAAATAGATAAAAACAAGGTTAAAATTTAGGCAAGAAAACTACACAAAAAGTCTTTGCCTCCTCTAATGCTGTGCTTTCTTTAAGTTTGAGTTCCATTTCCTCAATCTCTTTTCTGTCTATGATCAATACTTCTTGAGCAGTCTCTATTATTAGCAACATCCAATCCCGGCTGCATCTGTTTGCAATAAAGGTCCAGTTTTCTATGAAAACCCCAGGTTCATTACAAACCTGTAAGCCTCTCGGTATTATTCCCTTTTACAATATTGAATTAGAAAATCAGCATGCAGTTCGGTCCTAACAGCCTTTTTTTTAAAATTCCATAGAACTTTCCATTGTTCTTCGTGTCCGTTAGTGATTGTAATAGAGGTAATATCTTTTGATGTTCCATTGATTATTTTATTAAATTGATCTTCAGTGAACCCATATGTTCTCAGGTTATCCATTATGAAAGTATTAATGAGGCTTATACAGTCAATACTAACCAAAAATAGCAATACTCCCAGCTAACAAGCTGTATGTAACAGGAAAAAAAGAGGAGTGTACCCCTTTATTAATTATAGGGACGGGGTGATTAGACTACAGAAAGAAGAGAGTCCCTAGCTAAAATATGGATACAGTGTTGTTCTGTCAACATGTACACTCTTAGTGGGATTTGTAAAGCACATTTAGTTAGACACAGCAGCAATTAACATAACGTATATCAATTTGTGCAGGGCAACACACTATTTTTTATGCTAGTCTTACAGATCCCAATATAATAATGCCAACATACAATGTCATAGAAAATGTATAAAATCAAATTTTATTCATCATATTATTAAACCATTCTACATACATTTCACAGCAGCTTTGATCATAAAATAAAAATAGATAAAAACAAGGTTAAAATTTAGGCAAGAAAACTACACAAAAAGTCTTTGCCTCCTCTAATGCTGTGCTTTCTTTAAGTTTGAGTTCCATTTCCTCAATCTCTTTTCTCTCTATGATCAATACTTCTTGAGCAGTCTCTATTATTAGCAACATCCAATCCCGGCTGCATCTGTTTGCAATAAAGGTCCAGTTTTCTATGAATTTTTGATTCTTAACAAAAACCACAGGTTCATTACAAACCTGTAAGCCTCTCGGTATTATTCCCTTTTTACAATATTCAATTAGAAAATCAGCATGCAGTTCGGTCCTAACAGCCTTTTTTTAAAATTCCATAGAACTTTCCATTGTTCTTCGTCTCCGTTAGTGATTGTAATAGAGGTAATATCTTTTGATGTTCCATTGATTATTTTATTAAATTGATCTTCAGTGAACCCATATGTTCTCAGGTTATCCATTATGAAAGTATTAATGAGGCTTATACAGTCAATACTAACCAAAAATAGCAATACTCCCAGCTAACAAGCTGTATGTAACAGGAAAAAAAGAGGAGTGTACCCTTTATTAATTATAGGGACGGGGGTGATTAGACTGGAGAAAGAAGAGAGTCCCTAGCTAAAATATGGATACAGTGTTGTTCTGTCAACATGTACACTCTTAGTGGGGTTTGTAAAGCACATTTAGTTAGACACAGCAGCAATTAACATAACGTATATCAATTTGTGCAGGGCAACACACTATTTGTTATGCTAGTCTTACAGATCCCAATATAATAATGCCAACATACAATGTCATAGAAAATATATAAAATCAAATTTTATTCATCATATTATTAAAACCATTCTACATATATTTCACAGCAGCTTTGATCATAAAATAAAAATAGATAAAAACAAGGTTAAAATTTAGGCAAGAAAACTACACAAAAAAGTCTTTGCCTCCTCTAACGCTGTGCTTTCTTTAAGTTTGAGTTCCATTTCCTCAATCTTTTCTCTCTATGATCAATACTTCTTGAGCAGTCTCTATTATTAGCAACATCCAATCCCGGCTGCATCTGTTTGCAATAAAGGTCCAGTTTTCTATGAATTTTTGATTCTTAACAAAAACCCCAGGTTCATTACAAACCTGTAAGCCTCTCGGTATTATTCCCTTTTTACAATATTCAATTAGAAAATCAGCATGCAGTTCGGTCCTAAGAGCCTTTTTTTTAAAATTCCATAGAACTTTCCATTGTTCTTCGTCTCCGTTAGTGATTGTAATAGAGGTAATATCTTTTGATGTTCTATTGATTATTTTATTAAATTGATCTTCAGTGAACCCATATGTTCTCAGGTTATCCATTATGAAAGTATTAATGAGGCTTATACAGTCAATACTAACCAAAAATAGCAATACTCCCAGCTAACAAGCTGTATGTAACAGGAAAAAAAAGAGGAGTGTACCCCTTTATTAATTATAGGGACGGGGGTGATTAGACTACAGAAAGAAGAGAGTCCCTAGCTAAAATATGGATACAGTGTTGTTCTGTCAACATGTACACTCTTAGTGGGGTTTGTAAAGCACATTTAGTTAGACACAGCAGCAAATTAACATAACGTATATCAATTTGTGCAGGGCAACACACTATTTTTTATGCTAGTCTTACAGATCCCAATATAATAATGCCAACATACAATGTCATAGAAAATGTATAAAATCAAATGTTATTCATATTATTAAAACCATTCTACATACATTTCACAGCAGCTTTGATCATAAAATAAAAATAGATAAAAACAAGGTTAAAATTTAGGCAAGAAAACTACACAAAAAAGTCTTTGCCTCCTCTAATGCTGTGCTTTCTTTAAGTTTGAGTTCCATTTCCTCAATCTCTTTTCTGTCTATGATCAATACTTCTTGAGCAGTCTCTATTATTAGCAACATCCTATCCCGGCTGCATCTGTTTGCAATAAAGGTCCAGTTTTCTATGAAAACCCCCAGGTTCATTACAAACCTGTAAGCCTCTCGGTATTATTCCCTTTTTACAATATTCAATTAGAAAATCAGCATGCAGTTCGGTCCTAACAGCCTTTTTTTTTAAATTCCATAGAACTTTCCATTGTTCTTCGTCTCCGTTAGTGATTGTAATAGAGGTAATATCTTTTGATGTTCCATTGATTATTTTATTAAATTGATCTTCAGTGAACCCATATGTTCTCAGGTTATACATTATGAAAGTATTAATGAGGCTTATACAGTCAATACTAACCAAAAATAGCAATACTCCCAGCTAACAAGCTGTATGTAACAGGAAAAAAAAGAGGAGTGTACCCCTTTATTAATTATAGGGACGGGGGTGATTAGACTGGAGAAAGAAGAGAGTCCCTAGCTAAAATATGGATACAGTGTTGTTCTGTCAACATGTACACTCTTAGTGGGGTTTGTAAAGCACATTTAGTTAGACACAGCAGCAATTAACATAACGTATATCAATTTGTGCAGGGCAACACACTATTTTTTATGCTAGTCTTACAGATCCCAATATAATAATGCCAACATACAATGTCATAGAAAATATATAAAATCAAATTTTATTCATCATATTATTAAAACCATTCTACATACATTTCACAGCAGCTTTGATCATAAAATAAAAATAGATAAAAACAAGGTTAAAATTTAGGCAAGAAAACTACACAAAAAGTCTTTGCCTCCTCTAATGCTGTGCTTTCTTTAAGTTTGAGTTCCATTTCCTCAATCTCTTTTCTCTCTATGATCAATACTTCTTGAGCAGTCTCTATTATTAGCAACATCCAATCCCGGCTGCATCTGTTTGCAATAAAGGTCCAGTTTTCTATGAATTTTTGATTCTTAACAAAAACCCCAGGTTCATTACAAACATGTAAGCCTCTCGGTATTATTCCCTTTTTACAATATTCAATTAGAAAATCAGCATGCAGTTCGGTCCTAAGAGCCTTTTTTTTAAAATTCCATAGAACTTTCCATTGTTCTTCGTCTCCGTTAGTGATTGTAGTAGAGGTAATATCTTTTGATGTTCTATTGATTATTTTATTAAATTGATCTTCAGTGAACCCATATGTTCTCAGGTTATCCATTATGAAAGTATTAATGAGGCTTATACAGTCAATACTAACCAAAAATAGCAATACTCCCAGCTAACAAGCTGTATGTAACAGGAAAAAAAGAGGAGTGTACCCTTTATTAATTATAGGGACGGGGGTGATTAGACTACAGAAAGAAGAGAGTCCCTAGCAAAAATATGGATACAGTGTTGTTCTGTCAACATGTACACTCTTAGTGGGGTTTGTAAAGCACATTTAGTTAGACACAGCAGCAAATTAACATAACGTATATCAATTTGTGCAGGGCAACACACTATTTTTTATGCTAGTCTTACAGATCCCAATATAATAATGCCAACATACAATGTCATAGAAAATGTATAAAATCAAATTTTATTCATATTATTAAAACCATTCTACATACATTTCACAGCAGCTTTGATCATAAAATAAAAATAGATAAAAACAAGGTTAAAATTTAGGCAAGAAAACTACACAAAAAAGTATTTGCCTCCTCTAATGCTGTGCTTTCTTTAAGTTTGAGTTCCATTTCCTCAATCTCTTTTCTCTCTATGATCAATACGTCTTGAGCAGTCTCTATTATTAGCAACATCCAATCCCGGCTGCATCTGTTTGCAATAAAGGTCCACTTTCCTATGAATTCTTGATTCTTAACAAAAACCCCAGGTTCATTACAAACCTGTAAGCCTCTCGGTATTATTCCCTTTTTTACAATATTCAATTAGAAAATCAGCATGCAGTTGTATGTTGGCATTATTATATTGGGATCTGTAAGACTAGCATAAAAAATAGTGTGTTGCCCTGCACAAATTGATATATGTTATGTTAATTGCTGCTGTGTCTAACTAAATGTGCTTTACAAACCCCACTAAGACATGTTGACAGAACAACACTGTATCCATATTTTAGCTAGGGACTCTCTTCTTTCTCTAGCCTGATAATATTAAACCTACCTCGCCATGTTTATGTGGAGCCTAACACTAGCCCAACTTCAAGTTCTAAACTAACAGAAGAAAAGAATAATGCGGTTGTAACTAATGAATTAGCTGATACCAATTTACACCATGATCAGTCTATTAATGATTTCTCACTAAATGTGTTTACAAATTGTTGTATGAATATGTGTATACTATGGATGCGAGAGATTGTTATGTGTGCATGCAATTACCTTCTTCTGTATCCGAGGGTATAACCTATCATCACCTTCCATTAACATATGGTATTTCTTGTAGTGTACTAACGAGTTTATTCTATTGCAAAGGACAGTTTCAATATTACTATTCAAATTATGACTTGATTTTTTCTGAGGTGTGTAGGAAAGTAGGATATGCTTTTATGGTTACCCCCACTATGTGCCCGGTACTTTGCTGTTTCTGACTGGTCTGACTGGGATCCTGCTAACCAGGACCCCAGTCTCTGTGCTGTCTCTCCTAAATTGGTTATGATAAGTACTTGGGTACCTTCCAGATTAGATACCGGGGTACCCTTATAAATCCCTAGTATATGGCACGGAGGTACCCAGGGCATAGGTACCCCAGGGGTCCCCCATGGGCTGAAGCATGTATTATGCCACCCCGGGAAACCACTCAAACTGTAACTACAGGCCTGCCATTGCAGCCTGTTTAAGCTGGTGCTAGCACCACTTACGAACAATACAAGTTTCCCTATATCTAAGGTCACTGCACTTAAAACCTATAAATCACCGCTAAAGCAGGCCTTTCAATCCTGATGGCAGGGTGCTCGGTTCTAAGTGTGAGGGTGCCCCTGAATGAGCAGGACACCCCTACAACCTTCAGAGTCTATTCTACCGGGTTGTAAGTGCATCAGCCATTACGATACATAGAGTGGCCCATTCCGTATAAGGCTTTCTGAGTCACCAGAAGTGTCTTAAAGATCATTCTTTTCCTTACTGGAAGCCAGTGAAGACTCCTCAAAAGGCTTGACGCGATGACCATCTCTAAACTGGCTGTAACGAACCCTGTCATGTTTGGTATCAAACATGTTGGAATCATACCCCTACACTGTAAAAGGTGTGGGGGTATGATTCCATGCACTGTAAAGCTCCTCTGGGAGGACCTCAGTGCTCCCCGTACCAGTCTTCTAGACCTGGACAGCAAAACATGGCTGCTGCCGACCAGCGACACGATGCTGCCCTCCTGCTGCTGAGCCAAGCTCGAGCAGGGGAAGGCAGAACAATAGGTATCCTGTCACAGGGAGGTGCGACCACCTCCCAGACAGGGTTTAGTGTATTGGGGCCAGCGCCACTCAGTCTGCTTGAGGGGCACATTTGTTGCCCTCCTTACATAGTCCAGTTCAAACCAGCTCAGTGAGCCGCTGGCTCCCGCTCTGGCGCGAAACTGGACAAAGGACATGGGAGTATCCTCACCATTGTCCGACCCTTCCCCTGGGAGGGAATCCTGAATCGTTCCAACCCTTTCCTTAGGGTACTTAAGGGCTTACTTGTGGGTAGGTCCCTAGATTCGTCGTGGGACAAAATTCCTATAAAGACACCACTTCTTCTTCGACCATCTGGGCACTCTGGACTACGCTGGACTTTGCTCTGGGCATCAAGACTGCAACTGGGAAGACTCCTGCTGCCCTTCTCGTCTGCAGCCATGTCCGTGCCTGTGCTCCATACAGGAACCTTCCAAGGCCTGTGGACATCCAAGACACCTGAAGGAAACTCCCTTTAAGTGAAGGAGTCACTTTCCTTCATCTGCAGGTACTGCAACAAAGCTGACTGGTCTGTTGATCCTGGGCTCCCACGGCCTCCAAAAGGCTCAGCAACACAGGTGGTGGTTCTTCACATCCCTCGAGGCCTGCCCCGCCCTCTCACCAAGTTTGAGGCCAGTGTCCCTCGTCGGAGCCGCAGGAACCGAACCCCTGTGCACTGCGTCGACTTGCAGTTGCAAAGGCTTGTTGGCTTCCTTCCACCAAGATCTCCGGGCTCCAAGTAGCCCCAACCTCAAGCATCTCCTGTGACCAAGATCTTCGTCCTCACTGCATCACTTGCATCGTGGGCCTGCATCTTTGGTGAGCTGCTCGAGGTCCTCTTGCGACTCCAGTGCCTCCAGCCTGTGGGTCCTCTTGAGGGTCTTCCTTGATTTCAGCAGGCTCTCCTGATTGCTCGGGGCCTGCTTCGACTCCCCTGCTTGTGGTGCGTCACCTGGACCTTGCTGGTCCTGACATTGCACCTTCTACGCTTTCCAAGTTGTTTGCAGTTGCCAAGGCTTGTTGGTGCTCCTGACGGACACCGACCCCATAACTCTCGACATCCGACGTGGGGCAGCTCGTGAACGGCTCCTGGTCTTCCACAGCGTCACCTGGTCCGCACAGCTGCAGCTCCAAGGTCACTGTCAGCTCTCCTGCAGCACTCGCCATCAGTGGGCATTTGTCTTCCGTGCCTCCTGGTCACTTCCAAGTGGCATAGACTGTGTCCCCTCTGCTTGCACATACTTCTCATCTTGAATCCACCTTTGGGTTCCACCAGACACTTTCACCTTCTCTAGCAGCTGCATCTTCCTGAAATACTCCATTGAGTTTGACAGCGGTTTCCCACGCCGCTTCACATCTATGCACCAGGCTTCCCTGGTGTAGGTATCCTGGTTCCTAGGGTATCCACAGGTGGGGTGGCTCTCCAACCTTCTGTCTTGCACGGGGTTTCTTCAGGGTCCACTGGGAAGGGTTAAAATTGCAAGAGCGACTTACCCATTAACTTGTATTGAACCCGCGGTCATGTTCCCACTCTGCACACGGCCTCTGTGTGGGGTACCTGGGTACTTACCTCAGGTGGTTCTTTGGATCCCCGGCACTTCTACGTCATGACTCGAGTCGTGGTATACATATCACTATTTTAGTATAGGGTTTGGTCTCCACCTGGCGACCACTGTGTATCTGTGCTACTTACCTGATTCTATTGCAAAGTATTGTGTGCATTGTGTATATCTCTGGCTAGGAGATATCTGTATGTGTTAGTGAGTGTCTTATAATAAATACATATTTTTATAAGGACACTGTGTGGTTCTTTTTCACTTACTCTATACCAATAAGATTATGCTCTGGTAAAACAAACTGCTTTTCATGCCTTCTGGACTAAGCCTGGAAGCTGCTCTCCACAGCTATCACTTAGAGAGCTTTCTAAGGTTGTCTAAGACCACTAAAATCACCATTAGGGTTGTCTGGATTTGATTACATAAGTGTGCACCAAATACTAACCAGCTTCTCACAAGGTGCCTATCAAGAACATTTTTAATGTTGTGCCACATGCACAAAATGCTGAAATAATGGGAGAATTTTTTCAACCTACATTAACTATAGATACAGTATATGCACAGACACAACCTGACTTGTGCTTTTCATAGTGTAGAGAAGTATTGAATTTTGTAATTCTGTAAAAGATCGGCGTAGAGAAAAAAAAAGAAATCAGAATTGAAAATAAGGATCACTCCATGGGCACACAGGGAGGGTGACATGAAGAAAGGGGAGACACGCTGCCATGGCTCTGGATTGGCAACACAGGGGAAAACAATGCATATTGAGATGAAAAACAGACCACAATAATAAATGTGTTGGTTCCAGTGAATGTGATCATATCTTCCTACTTGTAGGAGGGTGGGGCAGATATTTAGCAGGAGCAGATCCTGTATTTCCAGGAGTATATTATGTTTGTGGGAAAATGCCCATTAAAGGCTACCAAAACAATGGTAGGGATGCTGTTATAAGGGTATTGTTTTTCTAAAAATGTATCCTGCGGCGCAAAACAGTGGAACCAATGAAAGACCGACTCATTTGAGAAAGGGAATAAGTGCTGCTGAAATAATAGGGGATATTTTTGGTGCCATAATACCCTCAGTGGGAGTAATGTCAAATTCACACAAATTCGGAAACTCAACCGTGGTTGATCGACTATCAACTGATACTGCTGGAGGTTTTCTTATTATAGATACTGAAATGGTTGCTATCCGATCTATGGCTTTGCAAAACAGACTTGCTTTAGATGTACTTCTGGCAAAAGAGGGCGGAATCTGTCGCATGTTAAAGGTTCAACAGTGTTGCACATATATCCCTGACAAAAGCATAGATTTGCGGAGATATATTAGCAACATTACTAACTTAGGGAAAGAATTAACAGAACTAAAAGCTGACGATGCATGGGAATCAGTTGGGAAGGGATTCTCCTCGGTGGGTAAATGGTTTGCAAAATTCGGAGCAAGCTTAGTGGGGAAAATACTGACGCCACTACTAATAATCACTATTGGCTTAATAATAATAATGATTTATTGTTATTGCAAGCGAATGAAATTCAATATAGGAAACGGGAAAGGAGAGGAATAAAGCAGAAATTGAACTAGAGGATAGACAATGCGGATACTATGATGAATTAAAGAATGTAGAACAGTCTAGATTAAAACGAATGAAGACAACTGCATTTTAATGTGACATCAGATAAACATCAGATGATGATGAGATAAATAGTATGATGGCTTGATTCGCCATCAAAAGGGGAATACATGGAGCGTAGATGTTATCATCCATCCATCTTCACCAATACGACTCTTTTTAAATGGATGCGACAAAACAATGATATGTTTACCTATATGAGAGAAATTTCATCTGCACAGTCTTGTTTTAGATACTGCATCGTAAAAGCATGCAGAATGTTAGAATAATGATTATATAGTAATGAGAAACTATGCTAAGAAACGACAGTTATGCCGAAGCATTTATGTTTATGAGAAAAAGATGAAAAACAAACAGTAACTTTTAGTTTATATTGACAAAATATTAACGTGCATTGAAATGAATGCATTTCCTTTAACTGAAATTGAACATGCGTATTGACACTAACCAAATGTAAAGAATGCATTTAACAAGAAAGCCGACATAGATTTATAGAGGGTTTTCCTTCACGGAAATAATGAATATGCATTTTTTTTTTTTTAAAGTAACCTGTTAAAATGAGCCCACATGGCAACGTACCGAAATAATACTGATATACCACTTGAAAGAAGAAACATTTTAGAAGTGCTTAATATTGACTTGAATTTCATGTGAACCATGCATTTGATTAACTCGACAAACTGAAGTATTTAGAAATGTGTGATATTTAATATTAATATTCTCGTAATTTAGCTGTTCACTGTTTAGCCCTCCAAGGTTTTTCTTTCCTTAGTCAACGTTAAATCATGTGAAAGCTGTCACCCAAGCCTTATGAGAATTTTCTGTAAAGTTTCCATTTGTGTTCTAGTGTTCAATGGACTCACTTCTTACTTGTAGCACATTTGATTAAATCTGTAACAAACTAAATGGAATATAATGATCCTAAAGAAAATGTGACAGAAGGATTACTTAATTCTTCCGGATTGGTATATTTTGTCGATCACCACATAACAGCCCATCATGAACGACCAATGAAACCCCATCGATTGATGGAAACGATACTTTAAGGGGTGTGAGCCTGGACGTATTGGCGTATAATTTCCCAAATTAAGGATTAGTCGAGGGCTGGCTGTCTGACATTCCCCGACTAGCATGCTGTTGGTTTCTTCCTTGATCCACGCATGTTTGCTTATTGTGAGTTTTCTTTCCTTGCCCCTTTCCACTTATTCTGGATGGTATAGACTTTAATGAAATGAACATTAAGAGAACTGAGACTTTATCCTGTGCTATTGCCGGATGGCAAGTGTGTCCAGGGAAAAAACCTTTCTGCTGAGTGGTTATCTGACTCCTGTCGTGGCAATCGGTGCTATATATCGGACACAAACTGATTTACTTGAGGACAGAATCCGAAAAATAACATCGATTGGTTTGTATGAGCATCACTAAACCTGTAATTTCATGTACTGTGTGGTTTTCTTTGCATTAACTTTGTTATTAAACTTGATCTTTAAATGTATTTTCTGCCTTACTGCATTCATGAGGCATTAGATAAATGTTTTTACTATATTTACCTTTATCGATTCTGTCTCGTTCTTTAGGTGATACTCTTTGTCTTAAGAATCTATATTCATGGCTGATAAAAGTGATGTTATGTTGAATCATTAGTACGAGTAAACAATTATCTATTCCAGGTCCTCATAGGATTATTGTTCATTCACCTAATATTCTAGTCCCATATAGCTCAACGCAAGATCCATCAGAGGACCTAAGAAGTGGTAATGGTAGCAGTTTGTTGGAGGATTCTAGTGATTCATATAAAGGAGAAATGATGCTAGCAAAGTGAAAAATGGGAACCAGATGATTTGAGTTTATGATACTGAAGTAAAGGGTAATTTGTTTATCCCGTTTCTGCTGCAACACAATCAAATTTAGATAAATGAGAGAGTACCTTATGGCGCTCGATTGGGTTGCCAAGACGTTCCAAGAGATGTTAAACATACGGGAAACAAGAGGGTAAGATTACAGGAATGCTGCAAGAAAGGGAGAGGAGACATTACATTTGTGAAATTAAACATTAGGTAAGAAGAGGAGCATAAGGAGACAAGACCAGAAAGTATATAAGCACCAACAGAATTGAAAATAGAAGATAAAGGAAAAGCAGAGGAGAAAAGATTCATAAGAAATAAGAAGGAAGTGCAGATGAAGGATAAACATCCAGATCGGGAAAAAAAAATATTTGCAGGAATACTGTTTCAGTTTAAAGCTCCGATTGCTCCACTAAATGCAACCATTTTCATTAAAAGGGAGAAAGTAAGGAGAACAAAAGAAATGCGTTGTGTGTGACGCAGTAAAAGAAAATGGCGGCTGCTCACTTTTAAGAAGAAATTCACCGCCGCAGCACCCAGAAGAAACAATATATTTCCATAGACATGTTGGGCAAGCTAAGCGGCATCAGGAGATATGTCCAAAAGCATTATTTGTAGGCTTATGGTGGCCTTTCTAAGGAGGAATATTCTGCTGAGCGCCAGAGCTCACAGGTCCGCTGCCATCTTGCACTGGCGAGGAAGCCACGCCCCAACAGAGTTCCTTCTAATCTCCTGAATGTCCTCTGCCAAAATCAACCCAGCTCTGATCTCAAAATTATTTAAGTCGGGGTGCAACCCAGCACAGAACAATACAATCAAGTTCCCTTGGTTTCACGCTGGATTCCTCACTCTCTCTGACAGTTGAACAAAATGGCAAAATCGGCCAACTTGAGGTTTCACCAGCATAAGAAACATCTTCTCTCCGGCAATCAAAGCCATCTTTTATTCCACAGCCAGACTCAACAAGAAAATAAATCTGACCATATCTAACCAATTCTGAAAGAAATTCACTGGTTACCACTGGAGGTGCAGATTAAGTCCCAGATCTGTTGTATCACATACAAAGCATTACACTACAGCAAATTAAACTACGTATATAACCTCCTCACACTATCTAGATGTGAAAGACTTCCAAGAAGCAGGATGTCCTTAATACTGGAAACTTTCAAATCCATGTATACGCTTCCATTGAAGCACTCCTTTGCAGGGGCAGCACCCATTTGCTGGAATTCTTTGACTCTAGACCAAATACATGCCCATGACATGTTTGCTTTCAGGAAAGAAAGCAAGATTTATTTATTCAACTCTTAACTCAGAGGAGAGGAGTCGAGCACTTAATACCTGCTTCTCCTTTTTTTTTTTTTTAAAGTAGATGAAAGCTCTCAAAGACACTTTTTAGATCTTCCAATTGTTAGAAACAGAAGAGTTAACTAGATTTTTGGTGATAAAATACCCATCAGGTAATCCAACTAAGGTCTTGTTAAATTCCAAGGTAGACAACAATGATTTGTTAAATTGACATCTACCAATTCTTTTCAACAATCAAGAGCAGGTCTGGGTTAGTAACAACTGCAGCATGATCAAAAAATTATCACTGCAATTTCAGATTTAACTAGACTTGCAATTACATTTGTGCTTGTAAATCTGTTGTAGTTTGAGACCCATAAACTACTGCCAATTATGGGCATTTCCACGAGCCAAGATCACAAATTTTCCAGGACCCAGATACCTTCTAAATCTCAGAAGCTGATCTCAAAGCTCTTTGACTTTTATCAGGTGTATATTTAAACCTTGATTTTTTTTCCTGTAACTTGGTCAAATGTTGCATTATAATCACCTGCAAAAATAAGACCGTCATAAATACATTCCATGAACTTAATAATGTTATTCCAAAAAGATTGACCATTCTCACCAGGACTGTTCATGATAGAGGTAATTTTGTTAAGAACATCTACGAACCGCTGTCTGCCTCCTCGTCACACTCCTGCAATTTCAACCTAACAAAGGGGCTTATGACGTAGAATTAGTAAACAACCAAATATCTCAAGGCAGGTGAAGAAAAAACATTGATAGCCCACTGTCTTTTGAGCTTTGAAGATTCAATAAGCGAGCAAATTGAGTGCATCAGCAAGGCAACAAATATATTCCACCTGTTCATTTCCCTTTACCTTTTCACTGGGCTACCTAATCCTGAAGCATTCCATGAAAAAATGCTAGGCATATAGAATTATATGGGAGGGACTAAAGAAATCAAATTAAATAACATTAGGAATAACTCGAATAGTAATATAAATGCATTCCAGCAATACAGAAAGAACTTACAATAGATAATTTCTTTTTGACAAGAGCTAGTGGGAGTAAACGAAGATGAAAAATGAGGCAGCCTATATATAGACACATCGGATGAAGAAACCTCATAGAAAGTAAGATTAATAGAGTGCAAAACGTGAACAAGCAATTGATAAAGAGTAAAGTATGTGTTAGAAATGGGGGTCTCTAGTTGGCATTGGTTTGCACCTTTCTCCAAATAGGGACCCTTCCTTCTAGTCAGGATAAGGGGGATACACTACTTAAATAACCCCTGCTCACCCCCTTGGTAGCTTGGCACAGGCAGTCAGGCTTATCTCAGAGTCTGTGTGCAAAGCATTTGCACATAACCAACAGTAATACAGTGAAAACACTACAAAAGGACACCACACCAGTTTTAGAAAAATAACCAATATTTTATCTGTGCACACAAGACCAAAAACGATAAAAACCCACCATACAGTTCTCAGAATTATCAATACTCAAAAGTATGCTTTTCTGGCTGACCGCGGAGTCGCGGGTCAGCTACGGCGTCGGGAAGACCCGCAAAATAGTACCTTTAGAAATGCAGGGCATCGGCGACCTCTCGTTGAGCCCAGAAGAGCCGATGTCTGTAGGCGTCGGTTCCGGAGGTTGGTGCAGGAGTCGTCGGGCCCTTGAAGGCACACGTCTTGCAGATCAAACTCCTCGCAGTTGAAGTCGGGAGCACCGGCGTCAGTGCAAAGTGCAGCGTGCGGTGCCCTCAGGTTCGCGGTGCAGGCAGCGGCTCGGTGATCGCCGTCCAGGGCTGCGGAGACCAGGGCTGCGGTGCGAAGTGATGCGGTGCTCGTCGCGGTGCTGGCAGGTCACGGTGCGCGCAGCGGCGTCATTGTTGCGTAAGCACTGTGGTCGGCTGACGAACTGGAGCTGATGGCGCCGGCGTCAGTAGGCCAAGGCTGCGATGCGGGATGAGGGTGGTGCGTTGTGTAACTTACGAGTGGTGCCCTCAAACCACAGTGCAAGCAGCTGCATCGATGTCAGAGTGGAGCAGCGTCGTCTGTGATACCAAGGTGGCGGGGTGAAGAGAGGCGGTGCAGAGTGCGGTGCCCACAGGTCGTGGTGCAAGCAGCAGCTCGGTGGGGGCGTCGGTGAGACCAGGGTTGCGGTGCGAAGTGCGGCGGTGCCCTCCCCGGTGCCTGCAGGACACGGAGTCGGGCAGCAGCGTTGTTGACAGCATTGGGTTGCTTTTTCTTCTGTTGCAGCACAAAACACACAGTTCCCAGTGCTGGTAGCAGATGAACTTGAAGTCTTTGCTGTGGCTAAGACTTCTTGAACAGGGGCAAGCTCTACTTCAAGCCGTTGAAGAAACTCACACAAAGAATTTGCAGAAAGTTCAGTCCAGTCCTTTCACTGCCCAAGACAGATCAGCCACTGACCGCGGTGTCGCGGGCCAGCTATGGTGTCGGGAAGAACAGAACCTTTAGAAATGCAGGGCGTCGGCGGCCTCTCGCTGATCCCTGAAGAGCCGATGTTCGCAGGCATTGGTTCCGCAGGTCGGTGCAGGAATCGTCAGGCCCTTGAAATCAGGGCTGCGGTGTGAAGTGCAGCAGTGCAGCGTGCGGTGCCCTCAGGTCGCGGTGCAGGCAGAGGCTCAGTGACGGTCGTCCAGCGGCATTTGTGAGACCAGGGCTGCGGTGTGAAGTGATGCGGTGCTTGTCGCTGTGCTGGCTGGTCACAATGCGAGCAGCATCGTCGTCGTTGTGGAAGCGCTATTGTCGGCTGACGAACTGGAGTCGATGCGTCGTGTAACTTACGAGCGGTGCCCTTGAACCACGGCGCAAGCAGCAGCAGCAGCGATGTCAGCGTGAAGCGTTGTCGTAGGTAATACCAGGGCGGCGGCGTGAAGCGAGGTGGTGCGGAGTGCTGTGCCCATAGGTCGCGGTGCAATCAGCGGTCTGGTGGCATCGTCGGGTGACGTCGTCGGTGAGACCAGGGTTGCGGTGCGAAGTGCGGCGGTGCCCTCTGTGGTGCCTTCAGGAAACGGAGTCGGCTGTGGCGTCGTTGGCAGCGTCGGGTTGCTTTTTCTTCTGATGCAGCACAAAACACACGTTCCCAGTGCTGGTAGCCAGTAAACTTGAAGTCTTTGCTGTTCCTGAGACTTCTTGAACAGAGGGCAAGCTCTACCTCAAGCCCTTGGAGAAAAGAAGTTGCAGAAAGTTCGATCCAGTTCTTTCACTGCCCAAGACAGAAGCAGCCACTGCAGGCCAACACAGCAAAGCACACAGCAAACTAGTAGTTTTTCCTCACAGCTTCTCCAGCTCTTCTTCTTGGCAGTCTTCTTGGTTCCAAAAGAATTCTAAAGTTCTGGGGTCTGCATTTCTCTTTGTTCTCTTGGGCAGAGAGTGTCTGTGCTTAGTCCAAACCAGTTTGGTCCTCTCTGGCCCAGCTTCCCAGCAGGAGGTGGAGGCAGCATTGTCCAAGGCAGACCAGGCCCATTCAGTTGCAAGGAGCTCTCCTCCCACTACTCTAAATGCAGACCAAGTCTATTAAGCCCAGCCCTGACTCATCGAGGAAGGCAGAACACACCTCGACCCCCCCAGTGGCTGTCTGAAGAGAATGCACATCCCCAGCCCCTGTCACTCCAAAGCCAGACAGTAAATCCACAAGCCAGCAGAGGCACACAGGATGGCTAAGTAAGAAAATACCCACTTTCTAAAAGTGGTATTTTCAAACACAATATAAAAATCATCTTTACTAAAAGATGCAGTTCAGGCATATTAAACTCCATGTTCCTATCTTGTCCCAATGGGAAGTTATACTTATAAGATGTTATAAGTAAACTCCCATTCTACCCTATGGGACAGATAGCCTTTCAATAGTATTTCACTACCAGGACATGTCACACACACACCAGGACATGTCCTACCTTTCACATACGCTGCACCCTGCCCATAGTGGTACTTTGAGACTACCTTAGGGGTGACTTACATGAAATAAAAGGGAAGATTAGGGCTTGGCAAGTGGGTGCACTTGCCAAGTCGACATGGCAGTAAAAATTGCGCGCAGACACTGCGGTGGCGGGTTTGAGAACCCTTTGAAAGGCTGCTCATGTGGGTTGCACAATCAGTGCTGCAAGCAGCATTTGATTTACAGGCCCTGGCATTCTCAGTGCACTTTACTAAGGACTTACCAGTAAATCAAATATGCCAATCATGGCACACCAATCCATAATCCAATAGGAGCACTTTAACAGCAGTGAGAAAGTGCGTAGAGGCACTAAACCAGCAAAAACAGTAAAAACCGGGTGAACAGAAAGCAAAAACACAGGGAAACATGCCAAAAGATGCCAGGTCTAACAGTATGAAACAAATAATATAAGGTAAAAAAAAGATAAAACTACTAGTAACAATACTGAAAGCTGTACATGTAACTTCCAGAATAAATTTACATTGTAAATTAAGTGTTAACATTACATATGCTCAATTTGAGCTCTGTCCATATGTTCACCTCTGCCTTTTATCATATGCTATTTCAACTATTGTAATTCTCAATAGAATAAGTGTGCCAATTGTAATTTAAATAAGCTGGGATTAACCAACCCATACCAAACATTTAGTTGTGCATGTGTCAGTCCTTTTAAAGTACTTCTTTTCTTGCTGGGGATTCTGGAGGGGTTTTGTGATATATAGCTCTTAATACCAAGTTGTAGAACGTGTGTTGTAACAGTCAGGGCTCAGAGGTTTAGGGAATGTAATACTCCAATTCAACTCATGCTGAGTTCATTTCAAGGAAGGAAAGGCTGGCATAGTCACTGAATGCTAAATGCCTGGAGAAAGGCTTTATGTCTGTAGAGAACGCAAATGTGACACCACCAACAATCAAAACTACATTTCTCATAAATCCTTATACTTTCAGGTTGCTTGGAGATTGTGGCACCTATTCTGGATCATCATGTATAACTTTCCTTATGTTTCATAACATCTTGCTTGTCAATCGTGCTATAATTGTGCTAAAGCTGGGACCTTTAGATTGGATTAGTGTTTTCTTTTGAAGAACTTAGCTTTCACAAGAGAATATGGGAGGACAGTTTGGCATTCAGAGAAGTATTCTGATATCAAGTCATGTTTGAAGAAAACAAACTTGGAACTTTTCCCAAATTTTTAAATAGGAAGTATAGACTTCAAAGAGATGTTTTACTATAACTCTGGGTTACTTCTCATGAAGGAACGGAAAGAATTATTGATTGTGCAAAGAACTTTTGAATAATCATATGAATGAACGATTATGTGGAAAGGTACAATAGGTGTCACTCAAGTGTTTATATATATATATATATATATACACACACACACAAACACACATATATATATATGAAAAAATATCTATCACTATATCAATTACCCCATGGCGGTTGCCACTGAGTATTTCTAGTTAGGATTGCTTTTCCATAGACAATGTTTTTTTTTTGGTTTGCTAATAACTTTGGCACCGTTTGACAATTCTTCACAAAACTGCCCCCCCCCCTCCACCCCCCTCCCAAAAAAAAACAAATTCACTTTCCTGGAAAGCTTTGGGGTGATCTGTCAAGTGGGGTTGAGAAAAAATGGGGGTCCAAAAATACAAAATCCCCATGCATTTTCCGTAGAATTCTTTAGGCAGCACTACCACAAAACTGCTGAACAGAATTACACCAAATTTGTCAGGTAGCTAGATCTTGGTCCTCAGTTTGTGCCTTTTGTGGGTTGGTGTAATTCTGTTTAGTATTTTTTGTGAAATTAGGGTTAAAAAATATTTGCAACTCTGGACGGTTGTGTCTGTGAGAGTCTCTCGAGAATCTTGCAGTAGCACCAATTTAGAAATAGAGCTTTCTGATTGGCCCAGAGAGCTTTCTTTCCCCTGGGCCATCTCGCGGCTGCGGGAGTCAGAATCCCGCGGGAGCGAGTGCTCCAACTGGCTGCCAGCAACATGAGAAAAATGTTGCTGGCAGTCATTACAGGACACAGGAACTTAGGGCCTGATTTAGACCTTGGAGGACAGGTTACTCCTTCACAACGGTGACAGATATCCTGTCTGCCAAAATATAAATCCCACTATATCCTAAGGGATTTATATTTCTTGGCCCATGACGGACGGGGAGCCCGGTTTGGTCCAGGTTTTTCCCGACAGCAGTGCCTGCCACGCCACAGCCTCCATTTGGGATTACAATTCCGACCGCCGCCCCATAGGGATCCCCCGATCGCTGTGGGTCCGACCACCGGTATTGTATTACAATGTGGGTCCATTAACCATTGTAATGAGCCCCTAAGTCTATCATCAGCCAGCGGGAGCTTTTAAAATATTCCGCAGGCTGGGAGGAGACTTCTGCTTCCCTGCCAAAACTGATGCGTGTAGGGAAACAGAACACATGTTGCTCCCGCCAGGAGGGAGCAGCACAAATAGTTGCTCCCTGCAGGTGGAGCAATACCGGCTCTTGCAACATGCAGGGAGCAGGCTGGGGTTGCGGGTATCCAGGGCCTCCCCCCTCAACCCACCAAGGTTGTGCTAAATGGGTGCCCCAGGCGAGTATCAGGGCACCCACCTACAAAAGTATGGAAGCCCTGGGAGACTGGATCCCCAGCGCTCAAATAGGTTCAGGGAGAGTGGTCTGCATTACCCCCATCTGCTTATAAACAGACTGCCCTCATAGAATGGGGTCCCCGGGGGACAAAATAGGTTTGGGGAGGGAGCGGCATGGCCCCCTTCTCCTTTTAAAAAAACATACAGCTCCAGGGGATGGGGTCTCAGGGGCCAACACATGCTCTGGGAGGGGGGTGTGCATCCCCCTCCCCTATTTAATGAGGTACGGGCCAGGGGGAGGGTGTGCCCAGGGCCTTAATAGGCTCGGGAGGGGGGCCACCAGCCCCCTCCTCTTTATAATGTAATGCAGACACAGGGGATGGGGTCCCCAGGGCCTAAAGAGTCTTGAGGAGGGAGGGTTGCACGTCCCTATCCCCTTAGATTTTGGACCCAGGGATAGGGTCCCAGGACCCAAGAAGGCTTGGGGAGGGGGACCGCTGGACGCACCCGTCCATTTTTTTTTTATTTGACCCCGGGGGAGGGGGGCTACACACCTCCTCCCCTTAGATTATGGCCCTGGGGGAGGTGAGGTCGCACGTCCCTTGACCTGTTTAATTGTATTTGGCCCTGGAAGATGGGCATCAAAGGCCATGCGCAGCGTGGTATTGGCTGCATGCAGGGAGTTTGCTGTACTTTATGTTAAAAAAAATGTAGAAAGTCATTTAAAAGGTTAAAGTAACGTTATAGTTAGATGCGATGAAAAGATCTGTTTTTGTTAAAAAAAAACGTAGAAATTCACTGAAAAAACAAAGGTTAAAGTGATATAGTTAGGTGAATGTCAGTCACAACATTAAAATTTTGAACTAAAAACCAAATCACAGAAATTCACAATTTCTAGTTAGCAGAGTTAACTATAACTTGCGGCCACACCATTAACTGCTTATGGTCTCAAATATTACATTACTCGTGACATGTTCTATGGCACCATTGATGACATCACTGATGACATCATTGATGACATCACTGATGACATCATCCAATGAGAGTGCTAGCTTGTTTTATAGTGTGCATAGTGGTGGTAAGTACCATATTACTGGTCTACCTAATTGTGTACAGCATGGGTCCAGCTAATGTGTGTAAGTGTTTACAAAACACTTCTGCTCCTAATGCACCATAGATGTTTAGAGGTATTGAACCCATTATAAATCTTGGTATTTAAGAGTAACTGTGTGAAGTGACAGTTGATGACTTGTGTTCATTATGTTCCACACAAGTGTTTTGGTGCTGCAGAAAAGGTTTTCAACAGGAGTAAGATTCTACATAGTAGATACTTATTTTTGTAGGCAGCCTTGAGTTATTAGACAGAATCGTGTCAGCATGACAATTTCTACATATCTTAGAAGACCGTGTGCATCAGGTACTAACCTGTATATATGTGCTTGTTTTGCTTGAGAAGATGGGCTATTTGTAAAGTTTTCACAACGGAATAAAGGGTGAAGGTAGAAGGATGTTTAGCACCTTCAGATCTTGGTTATTATTAGCAAACAGTGTCTTTTTTGAAAACTGTTGCATAGAGTGTAAACTGTTCTTAATAGATACTTTTTAATACTCTGTTTCTTATGATAGATTCACTGTTTGCAAACAGTGTGGTGTAAAGTAAACTCTCGCCATAGAGATAGCACTGTTTACAGTACCCAGTTCTCTACTGATATCAACTTCATTTGTCAAAGTAGGTTCGGTGAGTTTCAGGTGTTTGATACAGATAAAAACTGTCCATAGTAGGTCATTTGTTTTGGAACAGACATTCACAATTTTTAGCAACTTGTCTTTCTCTGAACAGTTGTATATAGATTGAACACTGTACTCAATGAGGGTTTCCTATATATTTGTGGTTGACTGTTAATGTGAACAATGCTAGCTGTATAGTGTATGATAGGGTCAATGTTGCACATAATGCATGCTTTCTACACCGAAGGGAGTTGTGTCTGTGATGGCAGTAATGATGGCTGATATTCTCCTGAGCTATTGTGTATTTATTGTCAGGCCTCTAATGCTATAATAATGTATACACCAATATGCAGGAAAAAGAAGCTTGGATGATGTCATCAGTAATGGCATGAATGATGTCATTTGAGATGTCATAGAATGTCGTGAGTGATGTCATATGTGATGTGATAAGCAATTCATGGTGGGGGCACAAGTGCTGAATTTTCGTGGTTTTTTAAAGTTCAAAACGTTAATGTTGTCACTGAGAAATTCACCTAACTATAATGTTAATTTAACCTTTATTCAGTGAATTTCTAAGGCTTTTTTTAAACATAAAAAAATCTTTTTATTACATCTAACTATAACGTTACTTTAAACTTTGGTTTTTTTAAGTGAATTTCTAGGGCTTTTTTGAAGTAAAGTAATATTTAATTACCATACGTAAATACAACCCCAGGCAGCGCACGGCTGAAGCGGCGAGGCCCTGCAGCCAACCCCCCACATGCTGACACCTCTCTCTTGGATGACCGGAGTGCTTAGTAGAGTGTGAGCAGGGACTGGCCCCTCAGCTGGGATCTGTCTCTGAATGACAGAAGAGCGTTATAGGTTGTGGGGAGGGACTGACCTCTCTGCTCAAACCTCTTTTGGATGATGGATATTCATAGAAGGGTGTGTGCATGGGCTGGCCTCTCCTTTGAGACCTCTTTCTCTCTCTCAGATGACAGGTGTTTATAGTAGGGTGTGCGAATGCACTGGCATCTCCTTCGAGACCTTTTTCTCACATGATGGGTGGGCACAGTATGGTGTATGGGGAATGACTGGCCTCTCATTTGAGACTTCTCAAATGATAGGTGTGCATAGTAGTTCATGGGGAAGGACTGACCTCTCCGTTGAGACCTCTCAGATGATGGATGTGCGTAGTAGGGTGTGTGGATGGACTAGTCTCTCCTTTGAGACCTCTCTCTTTCATGTGACTGATGTGTGTGTGAAGTAGTGAGTGGGGAGGGACTGACCTCTCCTATGGGTCTTCTCTCTGAAATGACAGGTGTGTGTAGTAGGGTGTGTGGTTGGACTGGCCTCTCGTTTGAGACTTCTATCTCAGAGAACAGGTGTGTGTAGTAGGGTATATGGGGAGCAACTGGCCTCTCCTTTGAGACCTCTCACTCAGATGATGGGTGTGCGTAGTAGGGTGTGTGGATGAAAAGGCTGCTCCAGTCATACCTCTCTCTCTCAAATGACAGGTGTGCGTAGTAGGGTATGGTGAGAGATTGGCCTCTCCTTTCAGACCTCTGTCTCAGAAGACAGGTCTGCATAGTAGGGTGTGGGAAGGGACTGGGCTCTCCTTTCAGACCCCTCCCTCAGATGAAGGGTATGCACAGTAGTGTGTTGGGAGGGACTCGCCTCTCCGCTGAGACCTCTATTTTGGATGACGGTTGTGTGGAAGGACTGGCCTCTCCACTGAGACCCCTCTCTTGGATGATGGGTATGCATAGTAGGATCTGGGAAGAACCTTACCTCTATTCACAACCCTCCCCAAGTCGATGGGCGTAAATAGTAGACTCTGATAAACACCATCTCCACTATCCACTAAAACTCCTTACTACAGTAACAAATGTGCATACCATAGTGTATTCAAAGATCATCTACTCCTTCCAATTTTCCCAATCCCGCAACAGTCTAGTGAGATCGAAACAATTTTTACAAAAACAATTAACCTTCTACTCATCACAGTACTCATGTCTTACACACTTAATAACAAGCACCACAATATGTATTTAGACTAGTATAGTGTAGTGTACTGAGAACTCACCTACTCCTTTTTAGGTCTCGCCTACGCAGCGCGCATGCGCTGCATAGGAGGGCCTTTAGCCGTCGCTCTGCTCTTTTTGAAGCACACACTCGTGCTTGTGGCGGCATCCACCTTGCGGGAGCGAGCAGCGGCGCGCATGCTAATTGGCTGTTGCTCGCTCCCGCAAGGCGGATGGTGCCACAAGCACGAGTGTGCTTCAAAACAGTCATTAAGCAGCGCGAGGCGCGCGCGCTTGTGTGTTGCTTTCCTATGGCCCGGTTCTGCCACTTCCCGCTTGCTTTCGTCATTTTCTTTTTACCCTACTGCATTTTCTACACCCCCTCCCTTTCTCCACCCTGCCCATCCCTTTCTCTGCCCCTCGCACCCGTTCTCTCGTTTTCTTTGCTCTGCCCTCTCTCTGCTCACCAGTCCTCCTTCCCTCCCCTCCTCTTTCTTGGTTGATTTGGCCCTTTTCCTCTTAGGCTCTAAATTCCTCGCCACCTTTCTATATCCATCTGCCCTTACCGTCACCAAGTTCTGTTTTGCTTGTTTCGTTTTGTTTAGGCACTCTGAGAGAGCGCTTGTGTTTTCCAGCTCTCTCCTGAGTACTTCGCTGCCGAGCTCGCTCGTGTTGCTCAGTCGCTGTGTGCCACCCCAGGCCTCCTCTATTTTGCCCGTGTGCTTCTCCCCTCCCCCATGTTGCTTTATCTCTCTCATCCTTATTCCCCCCTCTCTCTGTGTTGTTAACCCCCACCCGCGCCTGGATCTTGCTTGCACCTCCTGACTTCCTGTTGCCTCCCCAGCCCTATGCCTTCCTCTCCATGTTGCTATCCCACAACTATGCTACCTTGTTTTTCTTTCCTTTACCGCTCCAACTCGGATCGGCAAACAAAAAGAAAACAAGCATTTGCAATGCAATAGGTCTCGCATTTACGCCAGTTTGAGCTATTGGCATTGTAAATGACAATGCCTTTAATTTTGTTTTGGTTTTTGAAAACATAAATAAAACAGTGTCATTTACAATGCCGATAGCTTAGACTTGCGTAAATGCGAGACCTATTGCATTGCAAATGCTTGTTACTATTTAAGATCCAATGAATCCTGCGAGATCGCAAATTGTTCTTAAAAATATACTTTTATTTTCATCACAGCAGTTATGCCTTAGAGACCTCCTCTCCAAATCTAGGGAGAGAGGATGCCTTTCTGCTACCCCTTATACAGCTTTTTTACTTCATTTCCACAACACCTGCAACTTTTTGCAGTAAACAGTAGCCAATCAGAGGGCTCTCTCTCGTGAGACTCACGGGAGCCTTCACGCTCCCGCAAGAGCATGAAGGCTCATGGGAAAAACAAGCCTCCCTCTTAATTTCGCGCTCTCGTGGGACACCAGCGAGACTTGAAACCCCAACCATTCAAATATCTATATATTTTTTACCCTTAATATCTCAAAAACTACTCAATGAATATACACCAAATCACAAAAAGCACAATCTGTGGTTCAAGATCTAGCTTCCTGCCAAATTTGGTGCAAATCCGTTCAGCAATTTTTGCTGTAGCCTTCTCTAAAGAAGTATATGGAAAATGCATGGGTATTTAGTGTTTTTTTTTCCTCTGTCCCCGCTTAACGGATCAAACTTTCCAGGACCTATCTGTGGTGGATGAACTTGTTTATTGGAACGTTTTGTGAAGATTGGTCAAACGGGGCCAAAGTTATTAGCAAACCAAAAAAACCGCTCCTGTCTATCGATCTATCTATCTATTTCATTCCGTCTTCGTCTTGCTTATCTGACGAGGACACATGGCACTGCAGATTTCGGTATATTTTCAACTTCTTCTTTATTTATTTGATTTCAACGCCATACTGCAAAAAACATCATTTAAAATGTCATTTAAAGTGCTCTCGTGCTATAACTCCTCATTACTGTTTATTATACAAAAAACAACTAGACTACGAGTCTTCATTTTGTTTTCTGGCAATTCATGATCGCCATTTTTCTTCCCTGGAAAAGAAAAAAAATCCCTTTATGGGCAAAGTTCCATTCTGACAATATGTTTCAAAGTGAATCCAAAATTAAACAAAGGTCTTTTATCAATATGTTCAATTTCAAAAGAGGCAGAGCTTTGATTAAGCTTTAAAGTGAAAGTGCTTCAAAAAAGTATAATATAAATATATAATATATACACATATATAAAATATCAGATATATCTTATTTCATGTTATTAAGATGTTAGTCTCTTTAAAACAAAGATTGATGATATATAATTTTATAATTTGCTATTGGGGCTGATTTTATATGCATCCCTCCATATGGTCTAAAGTGCAATTCAAACACAAATTTTCTGTAAAGTACATTGTGAATTGTTTTTCCTGTCCTCTCACAGCTAAGATGAAAAGATTAGGGGGGGGAGGGAATGTTAATTTGTTCCCTCTATACATCTCAACCTTCTGATTTGATCTGTCAACACAAATATTTGTGTTGATCAGAGTATGCCCTAACTATGCACAATCAGTTTAAATGCCATATAGACATCAGATTATAAAACGTGCATTGTGCATTTACCCAGCCCCTAATACTATCATTCATAAAATACTGCCTCAGATTCAGTTGTTGTTTTGACTGATTATATCTGACATGTCTAAAGTGCTTATCACCAACTGAATATTTTCTAAAAAGTGCAAGTGCCCTGCTGTGAACTATGTATTTAATCTATAAAATGTCTAGAGTCGGGTACAATTTAATATAAACACCTTCCTGCCAGCCCACATATGTTTAGTCCTATGATTCATCCTATTCTCTACTAATCCAGGATTAGAGTGTTTTCCTTCTTTTCGCCTAACTTGATATCCTAAGAAAAACCATAGGGAAGGAAAGATTCTGGATACATGGAAAAGAACAAAATGCTCAATCATATAAAGCCACTTATCAATCATGAAAAAGTCATCATAGATTATGTAATGTCCTTGTTATCCCAGCTATATGTGTAACCCAGCATCAAGGTTATGTCCATGCGGGATTTCAGTTCCTAGTGCTATAATTAAGACGTGATTCCAATCGTTTTAGGAATAAAGTTCTATCACTTCCTCGTTCTGCTACTCCGATGTGTTTTATTCCAAAGTATCGAAGCTGTTGATTGTCACTCTCATGGTGTTCCGAGAAGTGTTTCGCAATCGGATAGGAGAAATCACAATTCTTTATTGCACGTAGATGTTGTAGGATTCTCAACTTCAGTTTGTTAATCGTGTTCCCTACATACTGTTTCCCACAGGGACATTCTAACACATATACTACGAATTTTGATTCACAAGTGATGTTTTCTTTGATCTTTTCACATTTTTCATTTCGGAGTTTGTAAGATGATGTATTTTTCCCATGTTTGCATGCTCAACATTTAGAGCAATTCCAAAATCCTGATGTGTTTAACCAGGTCAAATTGGACAGTTTCTTTACAGAGATTACTTTGTGTGAGTATGTCCCCCAGAGAGGCAATCTTTCTATAGGTTATGCTTGGTTGATTTGTTAGTATAATCTTCAGTGTTTCATCCAATTTGAGAATTCTCAATTCCGTTGAAAAAAATTTTCAGTTCTTTATTTCCCTTATTAAAATCCATAATCATGCACATTTTTCTTTTTTTCCGAGTTTTCTCCACGGATAGTTAACAATTCCTCTCTTGGCAGTTTCTTGACTCTCTCTTTTGCAGTTCCTACCACCTCAATAGGGTAACCCCTTGCCAGGAATCTACTGCTCATTTCTTATAGCTGTTCTTCCATATCAAGTTGACACATTCCTTGCTAATTGTAGATGTAAAAGAGAGGCTGTAGTTATTATTATCAAGAGAACTCACAAATTACTCTAGCTTACTAGTGTCTCCTTCTCATATAACAAAAAGATCATTGATAAATCTCGTCCATAGGACAATATGTTCATGTATGTCTTGATTGTCTTCCTTCCACACAACTCCCGCCTCCCAAAATCCCATAGGGAGATTGGCATATGTAGGGGCAAAAGAGGTCCCCATGGCAGTCCCCTGCTTTTGTAAAAATATTCTCCATTAAAAAGAAAAACATTGTGGGTTAAACAAAATGTTAGCATGTCAGGTAACATTTCTGAATGCTCTAAAGAAACTGATGGATTTCGTCCGTATGAAATATTTTACGGCTAATATGCCATCCTCATGTAGAATTGATGTATACAGGGACGTGACATCAATGGTTGCCATTACATAATTTTCTTTCCATGGGATATCCCTGATTTTATTGAGGAAATCAATGGTGTCACATAAATAGGAAGGTAGAGAGGTGACATAATTAATTAAAAAGATGTCAATGAATCTAGATGTTTTCTCCAAGAGTGAACCTATCGAACTAACAATCGGTCTGCCTGGTGTTTTTATTAATGACTTGGGTACTTTTTGAAGAAAATATATTGTCAGGACAATGGGATGTTCAACTTTCAGAAACATATATTCTTTGAAGTCAATCAATTCCAGATCTTTCAATTTCTGCAACTTTAGATAGTACTCCTGGGTAATGGTTTCCATAGGATTGCCTTTGACTTTTTAATAGTGTGCATCATTCCATAGTTGCCTTTGGGCTTCCATTAGATAATCCACATAATCCTGAACAACTATGTTGTCACCCTTGTCTGAAGCTTTAATGATGATATTAGAATCTTCTTTTAGTTCTCTCTTAGTAGCCATTATTCTCCTTGACTTAAATTCTTAGATTTTTTTCTTAGATTCCTTCATTTGTGGATTTCTTGGTATTATATGATTGATGTGTTCTACCATGATTTCTTAGAAGATATAGATTGTTACAAGTGGGTAACTGCGGACAAAAAGTTGATTGCATTTTTAGTCCACCGTCTTTTGTAAGACCCATATCATTGCAAAATTGTTTGTCTGATTCTAGAGACTGTCTTACATCTTCAATGTCCATTTCTGGTTCCTTCTCTAGGGCCGAAAGTGTTTTTAGAGTTGGTAGGTACTCTGAAGTTATTGTTGATGTTGCTGCAGTAATTATTGGTTTTCTCCTGTCAATTGGTGGTTGACTTTTAAAATACTTTCTTAATTTTAGCTTACGGCAGAATTTATACAGATCAATGCGTAGATTTGGTAAATTAATGTCAATGTCCGGGCAGAAGAAAAGTCCTTTATTCAGCAACTTTGTTTGAGTCAAGCTGAGAGTTTTAGATGAAATATTGATGACAGGTTTTCTATTATTTTTTTTTTTTAAATTAAGCTTTTTCTTTCCTCTTCTTTGCTTGGGTTTTCCTTCATCTTCTGCACCTTCTGTTTTTGACTTGCCTTGTCCCCTACCCAGAGTGGTCGCTCTTCCTCTCCCTCTTTGTCGCGTAGTCATTTAGACTAAACGCATCTCCCCAGAAAAATCCAGATTGGAGATGTTAGAGTCCTCATCTGCAGAACTTATGTCCGAGCTATCCACTGTTCCTGAAGTTTCATAACCCGTGAATTTGTACATTACAACTCTATTGCTGAAGGCTTCCTAAATCCTGGCAAATGTATAGATTCGCCCACTGGCATAATCTATTTGATCCCTGTTGAATTTTGTTTGCCTTTCTTTTCTATACTTCCATTTCATGTTTGTTGATTTTTTTCTCCATTACTTCCACGGCTCCTTTGATTTCTTCATTTACTACATGTTTCTCCAGTTCTTGTTCCAAGTCTTTAATTATTGCAATTACTTTTTCCAATTTCCTTTCATCATGTATTATTAGAGTTTTCATTAATCTAAAAGAGCATTCATTTGTTTCCGCATGCCATTGTTTAATTAAGTCCCCATCTAGATAATTTAAAGTCAGCATTAATAAAATTCTCATGCCCCTTGGCACTCTCTTATATTCAATGTATTTCTGGAGCGTGGTATTTTCCCACCATTTATTAACTTCCATTATTCGACTACATTTCAAGTCTTTAATGATGGTATTGGCTATTCGTTTTCTTCCTTTTCCATGTACATCTTTGGTGTTCGTTGATGATGTTACATCACCATTTAGTAATTAACTCGCCCTCGGGGCTCTATTTCTGCCTCTTTCCGTCATATTGTCAGTTTTTGAAGACCCTTTGACTGTCAGTTTGTGCACTGAACAATTATCAATATTTGGTTTACTTTTTGAGATTGATTTTCCCGATTATTGTAAATAAGCAAGAACTGGAGAAAAGGCCCAATTCATTATCCTCTTTTGTTTCTCCTTATTAACTGTGCTGCCCGCTTGTCTGAATAATTGATCTCCAGTCGCGGTACCAGTGCGGTTCAATCACCCGCAGGTCTCCATCAGGTGCAGTGTAGGTTCCCCGTCACCACCCCCCATTGTCTGGATTCCCTGCTGGTGTTTTCCTGCTTACCAGTATTCGTTCCTCTGCTGCCGGCGAGAACAGTGCACAGATACACAAACCTTATGGACCAGGGATGCCAGTGAAATTCTTTCCGTGCTCCACAGCCGCTAAACCGCTGTCTCGTCTCACTCTCCGGGTTCACGCGATGTGCAGCGCAGCAGCTGCTGAATTCAAAATACTTCACTCCGTCTTCGTCTTGCTGATCAGATGAGGACACACGGCACTGCGGACTCCGGTATATTTTCAACTTCTTCTTTATTTATTTGATTTCAACACCATAGTGCAAAAAACAGATTTATAGTTCATCATAGGAATCACATAATGTTAATGACTGCTAATTACAGTACAGAAGCACAAGCAGGCCAGTTAGAAACTAACCATCTCCAGAGGGTGCACATTCATGAAGCAGAAGGTAGCTACCTTATTGATAGAGGTTTTTCCAATTTTCATGAAGTATTGAATCTTGTTATCTAGTTGTACTTCAGTTTCAGAAAGACCAGCTTTACCTTAAGAACATAGAAAGTTGGTTATATTGAAATACTCTTAAGGTCAATCTTATCTACTATTAAAGTTAGATGCTATACACTAAACACATATTATGAAAGATATCATATGTTTCTTTTGGTACCCACATTGACCTGCTCGCGTCAGTGGCCAGCATAGTGATCTCTCGTAACCCATTCCTCTTTACCCATTTTCAAAATTAGTCTACATATTCTTACTGTGTGTGGTTTACATTAAATGTGGTATGCATGAGGGAACGCATCGCGCAAGCTGTGTCCAAGTCCAAGATTGGAGCTTCTGACACACCTTTATGTTTTCCAAGAATAATAATGTGACACCCTATCCCAAAGCTAATTATCTTTAATGAAATAGTATTTCTTTTCCCATTGGTCAGCTCTTTGAAAATTAAATTCATTTTATATTCACAACATTAATAAGTTTGGTTAGACATTTCCTGAGAAAAACATTATGTTTTAGCTTATTGCAACAATTAATATTTTCCAAAACCTTTGCTTCTTTAATAAAGAAAGACCCTTTCTCCTCCAGTTTTTGATATTGATGAGAAATGTCTTGACAGTCATTTATCCTCTCTTCTACTTACACTAATCTTATTTTCGTGCTCTCCAATCTATCATCAATTTATTGGAGTTTCTTGTTAGAAGTATCCATAAAGGGCTGAAGGACTTTTATATAACGTAAAATTTGTGACGTATGGGGTTAGATTTGGATTCAATTGGAGATCAAGAATTATTTTGGCTCTTTGGGTTTTAAGTCCAATAGATCCTGAAATGTTTTTGAAGCTATACCTGTAGAATAGATTAAAAAACAAAGTTTGTATAACTTAAGCAAATGACTCAATCTGCCCATAAATTAAAATACTTGTTAATCCTTTAACAATGCAGGAATGCCAAAATATTAGTCACTTAGTCAATAGTGTTAGTGCAATTCATATACTCAAGTCGTATTACTAAAAATAGTGGCATGACGGTAAGAAAGATACTGGTTCAAATTAAGAAAAAAAAAAACTGTCTACAGTAAATATATAAATTGTACTTATGTATTAAAAATACAGACTGGAAAAGTAGCAAAATAATTGAGGTAATGTTGAGTAAAATTAATGTTATATGGGGACTATAACTCAGTCATACATTTCATAAAATAGTCCATACAGGGCATTATGTTACAAATAAAGATCTAGACAAGCATTACACATGTGAGGATGACGCTGAGCAGTACTAATTGGGTTAAGACCAGTCAGTAGTGGTGTTTTTTAATCCTGTTGTTGGAGCAGCACATTATTGGAATAGTATGATAATTGTAAGAAAGTGGATTACTAATTGGAATTTGTCAGGGTAAAACATAGCTTCAATCAATTGAACCTGGATTCAACCCCTGGAAGGTATGGCACAAAGAAGACAGGCTTAATTTAGGAAAATGTGTAAAGTATTTAGCAGCAAGAGAACAGTAAAAAGTCAAAACACAAAACAATACAATTCGCACAATTCATTTCTAAAAATAAAGGAACATTTAATGAGCAAAATGACACCAAAGTAAAAAAAAACACACAATAGGAGGAACCAGAGACATGTATTCTGAAAGAATTAAGGCAAACAGACCCCAGAAAAACTAAGCACCAATCAGAACATAATATAGCATAACGTACATCTGTAAAGCACATGTTCACCCTAGGGAATCTTGGCGTTGAATAACCGATATTTATTGTTACCCAACTCAATGGTACTCATTTCATCAACGTCAGAAGGAAGAAGTGCTGAGTGGATCCACCAGGATTTGACCCTGTGACCATGAGGTCGAACACAGGCCCCTGAAGTGGATGCATAAGTCCACTAAGCCATGAGAACCGGCTGTTACTGTTTGTGGTCGATAGAGACCAAGCTGCGGTTTTAGGGTGACTGCAATGGAAAGCGGGTCAGTTATATCAATGGGTCATCCAGGTCAAGTATTTTGCTTGTTGACTTGAATCTCTCGAATGAAAGTAATAATCATCCTGCGGGCAAAGCTGCATTCCTCTCAAAGTCGGATACCAGTTGGATGAAGACTCGCTGAAGCTGTTGGTTTTGGTTGCAAAAGCTCAGAGCGAGAAAATTCTGATTTCACAGCTGCTGTGGGGATGATACTTTTTGCACCTTTGCCCGATCAAGATTTCTACCTTCGGACTTTTTATGGCGCTCAAACCTAAAGCTGTATTCGACAATGTACTCTCAAAGACACCTTTATTGCAGGGTCCAGCTAAAGGTCTGAAGGTGCTAGAAGTCTTAAAATATTTAACGTCCTATTTGAGACTTTCTGGGGCAGCTCCTGTGACCACTTTTAAGGCTCCCAATATTTCAGGGACAGCATTTATGGGCCAGAACTCACTCCAGCCCAGCGGAGGCCACTAGCAGGGCTGAGTCCACATCCAGTTGTTACGGGTCAGCTGGTCACCTCAGGAAAAATGCATCTTGCAGCTCGTCATGCCCATATAGCCACACAGCAGGCCACTCAACTGACCCTTGGAGTCTGCTTCTTAGTCCTGGGTACAAGCGGGAGAAATTCCAGCTCTTTAGGTCTCCACACAGGTCCCAAACAGCAAGTCTGATATTCTTCTGTTCATCCATAGGTCAGAGAGTGTTCTGATGAGCTGTGAGTGAGGTTCCCCTTTTGTAGTATTCACTAGGCGGAAGGTAGGGGTGACTCCAGGACATTCCCTAACCAAAGAGAAAAAAGTTACCACGGTTAACCCTTCCCACTTTTGCAGCACATCCTCTTAGTCTTACTGCATACTATCCCATTGTGCACTCTTCAGAGGCAAATCCAAAATGGCAGAACCGTTCCATCCTTAGAGACTGCGCTAGCCAGGGGTGTATTTAGGTAACTCAGCAGCTTTTTCGCCAGTGGGAGCAGTTTTCAAACCTCATTAAGTGGGAGCACTGACATGGTCTACTGCTGGCAGGGTAATGCTAATTAGACTACAGGAGATTCAAGCATGAAAAGACTAACCATTTAAAGGACACTTTTCCTAAATATTTATTTAAAAAATTACAATTTATGAAGCATCTGACAACCATTGAATTGGATTTTTAATAAATATTAAAAATAGTGATTGAATTATTTCTGTAGCTTGTCCCAAATCAAATATAGCAGTTATGATTTTGCTCTGAACTTTAGTTTTTCTCGTAGGACTGCTACTGACCTTGTACAGGGAAAAAAGCTTTTGGGAGCTAGTCACTGTAGGTATATGCCAACACTAAATTATTGCAGGTACCCCTTTTAAATACTGAATATCCTCCCTCGTGTACTACAAGACCTACTTAGGGGTGAGTTATTGATTATTTAAAAGTAGGGCTCTTTCCTGTCGACTGGAGCTATTTCGACAGGTTCCTCTGCAGGTTAAAAAGCTGCAAGAATTAGGCTACACAGGTAGACTTGAAGACATGTTTTCTTTGTCATCCTAGTGAATGAAAGCACCATGTGCTGTTAACTTCCCATGCCACTTGTGTAGTTTCCATACCATATACTATGGCCTTATTGGAAAGTTAAATATGCTAATCAGGAGTTAGCCAATTTTACCATGTTTTAGAGCTCAGCACACAAACATTGGGGACTGGACAGCAGTGCACCAGTATGCAGAGTTTAAAAATGAGCCACATCAGCCAGAAAAATGGGGATGGTCAAATAAAAACAGGCATCTTTCAAGATACACACAATTGATGGACGGAATGCAGAACAAATCAAAACATTCACCCCCAGTCAAGAGATCTGGGTTAAATCCATCATTCTTTTGCTCAGCATGCCACCCCAGTTTAGACCTGGCCATATGCAAATCAGTCTTGACCCTGTGCCTCATGGGAACAGTCCAGCCCGAACTGCCAAGCCAGGTCCTCCCTGGACCGGAAACAAGCATCCTAGGACCGGTTTCGGGGTTTCACCCCTCTTCAGCCAGGATAGCTTGATTCCAGTGGCACAGTGAGCCCAGGACCCACATCTGGGCATACCTGGCGCACTTAGGGCGAGAAAGCAAAAGACACACAATTGATGGATGGAATGCAGAACAAATCAAAACATTCACCCCCAGTCAAGAGATCTGGGTTAAATCCATCATTCTTTTGCTCACCATGCCACCCCAGTTTAGACCTGGCCAAATGCAAATCAGTCTTGACCTTGTGCCTCATGGGAACAGTCCAGCCCGAACTGCCAAGCCAGGTCCTCCCTGGACTGGAAACAAGCATCCTAGGACCGGTTTCGGGGTTTCACCCCTCTTCAGCCAGGATAGCTTGATTCCAGTGGCACAGTGAGCCCAGGACCCACATCTGGGCATACATGGCGCACTTAGGTCCTAGGATGCTTGTTTCCAGTCAGGGAGGACCTGACCTGGCAGTTCGGGCTGGACTGTTCCCATTGGGCGCAGGGTCAAGACTGATTTGCATATGGCTGGGTCCAAACTGGAATGGCATGGTGAGCAAAAAAATGATGGATTTAGGCCCAGATCTCTGTACTGGGGTGAATGTATGACATTGTTCTGCATTCTGTCCATCAATTGTTCTTTTGCATTTGTCACCCCGAGTGGTACGGGTATGCCCAGACGTGGGTCCCGTGCTCTCCATGCCACTGGAGTCAAGCTTTCCTGGCTGATGAGGACTGAAAGCCCGAAACCGGTCCTAGGATGCTTGTTTCCAGTTCAGGGAGGACCTGGCCTGGCAGTTCGGGCTGGACTGTTCCCATTGGGCGCAGGGTCAAGACTGATTTGCAGATGGCTGGGTCCAAACTGCAATGGCATGGTGAGCAAAAAAATGATGGACTTGGGCCCAGATCTCTGTACTGGGGTGAATGTATGACATTGTCATGCATTCTGTCCATCAATTGTTCTTTTTGCATTTGTCACCCCGAGTGTGACGGGTATGCCCAGACGTGGGTCCCGTGCTCTCCATGCCACTGGAGTCAAGCTATCCTGGCTGATGAAGGCTGAAAGCCCGAAACCGGTCCTAGGATGCTTGTTTCCAGTTCAGGGAGGACCTGGCCTGGCAGTTCGGGCTGGACTGTTCCCATTGGGCGCAGGGTCAAGACTGATTTGCATATGGCTGGGTCCAAACTGGAATGGCATGGTGAGCAAAAATATGATGGATTTAGGCCCAGATCTCTGTACTGGGGTGAATGTATGACATTGTTCTGCATTCTGTCCATTAATTGTTCTTTTTGCATCTTTCAAGATAAGCATGCAAAATGCATGCGCATGGTTAGGTTCATATCTGCTTTTGTTTATATCTGATATACAAACTGAGAAGACATTACTCTGACAACAAAATTAATCTTCTATTTATAAACTCACCTCAATGTGAAAAAATATCAAAGCAAAAAGAGCAATTATTTCTAATTTTAGGATAATGGTAAAAAAGTGACCAAATGAAAAGACCAGACAAATATGTCCTGAATTGGAATCACATAATGAAATATGAAGAAGCAGATGCCTTACATTTCAAAATATAAATTTGAAAATTGAAATTAACCATGAATTGGCTACAAGCAAAAATTATGAAATGTAGCAAAATAATGTTTTGGAAAAAGAAGATACAAACACATTTTTAAAGGTACAAATCACCAGGTTGGCATAATAGTACTTTTCATAGGCAGCTGCTAAACCAATTACAAAAAAAACATTGAATAAAGGGCTGAAAAGAAATGGCGAGCTTAAAACCAATGGTCTAAGCTACTTGTAACTATTGGTTACTGAGCCAGAATATCACACATTCACTGCAGAAAGCTGATGTTGCAAACCAAAAGTGCAAACTCAAAAGTAGAAAAGCGTTATCGTAGTATTCGATTTGCGCAAACACCTCACTATATGAACTAGATGCAATATTCAGAAGAAAATCTAATTTCCATCTTAGCTGGCTGTGAAGATGTCTGATTTTGTACACTTACATAGGGGTAGATTCGTACTAAACACCAAATTTCTCTTGATTTGCTGACTTCAGTGTGGAAACAATTCAGAACGCAACGTGCTGTGGAGGGTGTTAGGATGGGGAAAAGGAAGCTGATCCTGCAAAAGGCATTGCTCTATTAATGTGGATTCTACAAGAAAAGACAGAAACATTAACAGTAAAAAGCCTTATCTGTGCAGGAGGTACACACTCAAGAGTCATTATCTCTGCTAAATCCACAAATAAACTTTTTCTGCTTTGCCCAGTGGAGGGCAATTACTAAGAGTCAGGTTAAAAACGATTTGGAAAGTCAAGGGAGCAAGGACAATCAAGGCAGCCATAGGTCCATTGCTCACCTTTCAACAAAATATAGTTTATCAATCAGAGCTCCAGCTTTAAATGGAGCATGGAGGCTATCTGAGGACTGGGTATGTTTACTAGTGTGTGCATATAACGCATAGCTTTTAAAATCATTAGGCATTCTTTGAAGGTTCTGAGTTAACATTTTCAAACATTCTATATAACTGATTTTTTGGTATTTGATGACTGTTTCTAATTACATCATAATGTATAAATGAATGACAGTGCTCTTTCAATCCATGTATTTTTTAGAGTCATTCATTTGCATAAAATATTTACTTTTAATTTACATGTGCAAATGTATAGGGGCAGAAGAAAAATGTAGAATAATATTTTTCATGTTACTCTTTACTTGTGCAATGTAATGTCTGCAAAGGAAATATTTTAGACATTTTGAGAATATATGGAATGAATAGCGGGACAACCATTTTACCACCCGTCAGATGCACACGTAATTGGATATATCAGCATTCATAAAACTGTACGTCAGAGCAGTTTTTCAAATATAAGCTACAGATATGCAAATATTATTGTAAAGGCAAGTACTTACGTGGATGAAAAAAAAAAGGAAAATATTCAATTGGAAGTCACCGTCACTAAAAACAGTGTTCATTAAAAAAAACTTGTTAAACCAAAGAAAGTAAACAATTAAACAGCATAGCCCATAGGTACTTTCCAACACAACAAAACAGTCTTTATGCAAACACAGACTTTTGTTCTGCTGCACTTTAATTATGAAAGATGTAAAATGAGGCATAAAAAAGAAACTAGTTTCATGAACTGCTTAAATACAACTGTACATTCAAAACAACAGACATTTAAAGAAACACAAATGGATTTAGTTTCGCTATACAAAAATGTTATGGTGCAACAAAATCTATAGGATATACAATTAAACCACCTCAGCATAAATTATAGAATAAAATTATAAGATTAAAAACTATGGGCCTGATACAGAGTTTGATAGATATATACTCTGTCACATTTAAACTGTCTGTCTTATTACAAGTGCATTGTATACTAATGCACTTGTAATAAGGCGGACTGGATATCGATCACGTTTTTAACAGTGTACCTGTCTGCCAAACTCTAAATCAGTCCCTATGTAACAATTGTATGGTACTACAAGGTACAGTAAGGCAACAGTGAAATAAAGCAGCTTTGACATACTAAACAGTTACTTTAAATTACACCAATTAATATCTGCGGCAGTAACTCAGAATGTTAGATTAGAGGGCACATGTTACAGAAAAAACTGAGCATTATGGATACAAGTGGATAGAAATCCATTTTCAGGTACAAACTGTACAGTTTATCAAAACAAAATACAGTGAACACTTAACAAAAATATAACTTTAGATATTTAGAGCATAAAACCTCATCAAATGTTTCTATCTCTGTTGACTGATATTTTTTGTTGATAGAAAAAAAGTAAATTAAGAGTTTGGACTAAAACAACAATGCTATTAAATGGTGCTAACACAAATGAAATAGTTAATTTAGTTACAGTAAGAATAGACAAAAGTGGACTACTGCTATACTGAGGCAATAAAAGATGTGATTTTGTGGATGGTAAACATCAGACTGACTTGTATAACAAACATAATTATACAGGAATACAAATCTGTAATACAGCTATTAATTTTACTATGGCCCACATTTAAATTTGTAATATTGGCATCGACACTGCCTTTTTGGGGAAAAAACTGACCTTTTCCCTGTACATTTACACAGAGCTCATTAGCCTGGCCACAAACATCTGTTCATTAAACACAAAATGCCCGATGTCCTATACAATAAATGTCAAGGCATAGTGTTCAATAAACAACTGCAGAATTTAAAACGCATAACTATAGGTAAGTAAAAGCAAATTGGAATTCGATCATCTTTTTGAATGAAAAGCCCGTTGCCCTTTCACTGAAAAAAATGTTTTTGCACACACTGGAAATTAAGCTTTCTAGGTCACATTACAGTTTGAAATATACTTTTATCTTGACGTGTAAACTGCGTAGTCATGCTGTTAACAAATCTAGTGCTTTGAACAGATAACTGTAAAGGGTTATACTTTATTTTCAATTGCCAAATGTGTTCAGCTTTTTTTTTTAACAAGACTTTTGTATGACTCTACTTAGGATAGATGCCTGAATTTTAAGGAGTGAGACACATTGACGGAAAAAATTGTATGTGAATTAACTTTAAGCATACACTTAAAAAACAAAACTATGTATGCCTCTAGTGAAGTAGATAGAATTATGTCTTGCTGAATTGCTCTTTTTTCACTTTTTGCTAACATATCAAGCGAAGGGCCCATGTCAAAAATCAAAAAATGAATATAATCAATGTATTATCAGATTCTGTAATTGCATCATGAACTTGAATTTAATCCTGTATGAGCTCCAAAATGCATTGGCATAGTGGGTGTCATATAATATGCCCTCCTCTGAAAACATAATGTACCAGAGAGCATGTCAAATGATTAAAATTGTATAAAGAATATTTTCTTTTTCATGCATGTCTAGTACCGTGAATTCTCTCATAACCAAAATATACATGAAAAGTGAGACATTTTACTCAGGTTTCATTGATTATTATGTAATAAGTGAGAGAGTAAACATTCAAAGGTTACAATGTGAAAACTAAGGCCTCCGTGTGCCATACTACTCCGTGCCTACTAGAGAAGAGAAAAAGAGGGAAGTAAGAGATTGCATATTCAAAGAGGGGATTGATTCCTCATATTCTACTAAAAATCTATAGGTTTTACTAGGTTATTCAGCAGTTGTATAGAGGACTCTTTTTTTAAACAACACTTGATTAATCTGCAGCCTTAATTGAGCTCCAAGCATGTTAACATCAGGATTATTAATTTCTAATTTAGTGAGGACTGTTCTTTGTTGACCGTTGAGAATCGCACGTTATTTACAAGTTTATAAGTTAATGCAGCTCTTTCAAAGAGGGAGAGATAAAATCACGTGTCTTATTCCAGGTTGCAGACGTTTCCTAATATTTAAAGCCATATCAACAACTATTAATTTTTACTTTGGTATTTCAGTTAGAAAAAATAAGCAGATTCCAACTCAAAATATGAACATTTTAGCCCTTCTATTAAAGAATGGATCACCCTATCCTATCAAAAATAACTCGTAGAGACTTAAAGGCATATTTAGATATGGTAAAGCATATTAAGGCAATGCTGTTTCATTTAGCATATGCAGTACAATATTTTAGATAATAAAGACATATCAGTGGAGGGGTAAGAAGCTGCATAGTAATCTAAGAACCCTACCAGTTTAGATAATTAACGCCCACATTTCAACCTTGGCTCTCATACAAGGCCTGGCGCCTCACTAATAATTTCAAGTCAGTGGTGGATCAATGGCTAGCATTAACCACAAGGTGCTTTCTCCACTCCTGCTTCTGGCACACCACACAGCAACTCCATGGCAAGAATGGTGGAAACATTTTGACAAGGCTAGGTAATAGGATGGTGCTGGAGTTCTTTCAATGGGGCCAGCCAACTCATTGCTTGCAGTAGCTCTCATATTTAGGTACTTGGGACTCAGAAAATTCCCTGTGGTTCTTCCACTTCATTACCCGACGTGCCGTAGCGTGGGGTAATCCCCACAGTTTCCCTCTGCCTTGGGGAAATGGGAGAAATCCAGTCAACCTTGCACATCAAGGCCATCTGGCAAACCCCACGATTATATTCTGTGGGTGCACACACACACACACACACACACACACACACACACACACCCTCAGACAAAAAGGGAATCTCACGGATTCACTTGCCAATAATGCACACATGCTTGGTATTCAAGATTCATCCACATTTGTAAAGGACACCTCAGGAAAAGTAATTCTTGATATTAACAGTGTTCTTTGAACATCAGGGCTCTTGGCAATCCTTAGAAAATTACTTGCTAAAACTGTGTGCATGCTCATTTACAACAATGGAATCCCACAGGGTTTCATAGGGCTTGGGTGCCCTAGCGAAGCAGTTTTCACATCAAGAGGACCGGGATGAAGACCTAAACAAGGTCTTATATGACCAGCATAATAGGCACCGTTGGGTAAGACACATGCGTATACAATGGGGACAAGAGGTGCTATGGCGCTGATTGACTGCCGACTTACAACTGCAAAACATTTTCATCCTTGCTCTAATTCGGTATTAAACAGAATGAGAGCTACAAAAAACACAAAACCCTTCAATTAGGGATTACTGGCTATGTTTTTTGTAAACTCTTACTTAAACAGTTATCTGTAAACGCATTTAATACAATACCTATCACTCAGGATTTCTTGAAGAATGTTGGTAATGCACAGCCGAGCAGCAGCGATGGCTTGCAAGGGATTAAAAACCAGAGGCATTACTGCTGCCATTTGCATTTGTGGACCTCAACTGCTTTTGATACTGTGAACTAAATGGCTCAAAACTATGAATAGGAGAAATCCAGGACATTTGGTTTTATCAGTAAACTCTATAATGGGATAATAGCAGCCCCTGGTTTGCTTTTCAGTAATAAAAATAATTATAACACCAACGTTCAGCAGGAATGTACTCTATCAGCTATCATCATAAATAACAGGATACAAATGAGAGAGCAAATCAAGTACATGCAGAAAATTATTTCTTAACTAACTGATAGTTATAATTTGGTGATAAGCAGAAAGAAGTCAATGAATACCAAAACCTTGGGGATTTTAGTTCATACAAGAATTGTGTGGCTTTGACTTTGGGATAGACAAATGTAACTCAAAGCTTCAGGCAATGGACAGACTGTACTAGAGGGGTCCTCTGTAGTTCTAAAATTACTACACTATAATAGATGGCCTTGCGTGCAGTTGGAGATCAAGAGGCAATGGCCTGAGAGGGCGGTATATGTGACCACCTGCTCATAAGAATTGTTTTTGAAAACGGCCTTACTTTGTTACGAAAACAAAGCTCAATTATTTAATAATACTGGACACTGCAAAGAGGCTAATGGGATTGTATACTACAATGTAACCATAAACAGCTCCAAAATGAGGCTGTTAGTATTCGGCAAGTAAAGAATATCCAGTGTGTGTTGGCTTAAGCAAATCGGGCTGATATAAGTGGATACCAACACATTTACTGGCATACAGTATAAAACCTATAAACCCAAATTATGCGTCATGAAAATGTATTTTGGCTTGAGTCACATGAACAGAGCTTTTGCGGGCATGTCACCTAGGATTCTGAAAGGTATCCTATCTCACAAATGTAGGACTTTCCTCCCTGTACTGTTGCCAGGTATATCCAAACTAGACAGTGCCCTCAATTTCAATCATCTGGAGACAAAATGCTGGATCTCCAGCTTGGCCTCCCCACGTTTATTGTTCATTCAAATTGTAAGTCTACAGCTAAAGCTGGGCTAATGCTGACTTGGGGTTGAGGCGTAAATACTAATACTGAAGTTCCTTATTAGCCTAGTGTTTGGACCTATTTTTGATTATATAACTGTGACCTTCTTTGGTACCATGTGCTTCAATTCAAAACAGGGGTAGAGACGAAAAGTGCATTAAAATCTCTTTTTAAAGTAAGGCACCACACTAACGACCTCTTTATAACCCAGACGGGTCAATCACAGATTCTAATCAATGAACATGCTTGCTGCAAAATCAGATATTTCCCTATGACTGCAGTATTAAGAGCAAGTTGGGCGTGTTGCCGCAAACAGACTGGAGTAAAATATAATATTAATATAGAAGACTGTGAACAGTTTGCATGCAGAAAGTAGAGACGTTAGAGCTAATGTTTATGAACTCGTCAGTTTCATTTAGTGAAGAAGGCTCTTTTAATGATCATTAATTCTAAAGTGTGCATAGTAACTTTATAAAATTGAAATTTGGTTTGTATCGTGTTTGCAAGGCATTTTGGAAGTGTTCAATATGTTAAAGGTAATAACAATTTAAGGAGATAATATGAAGCCTTCACACTCAAGATGGGAAATGAAATAATATGTGCTAAGCGCTGCATAAGTAAGGGATCTCTAACAGTTTAAATGTTTTATAAATATATTGCTCACAGAGACAAAACTTTAAACAACTACTCTAGTAAGTTTAAGTCAGAGAACGTTCCGGGAGTAGGATAAAAACAAGGGCCATGGAAAGTAACAAAGTGAGATCGCTGTTGTATTCAAATGTATACCATATTTCATTCCCCTCTAATTGTTAGTTGTGAAACCGTTAAGATCTATGTTTAAACTTGTTCGTACTGTAATAACTATATTAAACTAGGAAACTGATCCATAAATTCATGGACAATTTATAACAATAAAAAACCCTAAACAGTGGACTTGAGTTTGACATATTGGAATTTTACTAGAAATAGGATAAGAGGACTACCAAGTCTATCCGTGTAATCTGCAAGGGTTCTATTATGATCATCCAAGTGATGCATCTCTTAAAACATATCACCTCGTTTACATGATGGCTTGACACTGATTCCTAAGACGGATCATTTATAAATAAAATAAATGTATTCCATATTCAGTCTATGTACTATTCAAAGACTTCCCCATTAACTACCATTAAATATCTTTTAATTGAAGCTGAATTCCTGCAGGTTTATTGCATGTAAATATAATCAGCATTGACCGAAAGTAGTATTTGTGGCACATTTTTAAAACTATTATTTTTAAACCGCATACAAACTGTTATTCATACATGCACTGTTAATGGTATGTGTGTATGAATGCATAGATATTTGTAGAGTGTAAACCTAGTTAGAGAGAAAGAACACGGGCTGGAGCCCCGTGTTACGATTCAGGATTATTTAGAATGAAGAAGAATGTATATTTGTGGATGGTAAATACTATTGCTTGGAGATGCAGTGTTCTCTGATGAGGTGTGTTTTCAGCTCTGTTCCGAACTGCAGAGATTTTTGGGCAGTTCTGATTTTAATGGGCTGTTCCAGATCCTGGTGCAGGAATACAAGTAGTTGCAGTACGCAGTTACAATACACCAGGCAAAGGCTAAGAGGCAGGCAGGCTGGCTCATATAATAATAATAGTAAGGGGGTGTTAAAAGAAAAGGGGGTATGGAGAGGGCATGGAACAAAAAGAGTTTCAGGCTCTATTTTCAACAGGTAATGTATTGTGAGTTGAAAATGAAGAGAGAAGTAATGGTGTGTGTGATTTTTAATAAACCCTGCCAGGCTGAGAATGGGGCATCTTCTCATTAGTGTGGTTTAAACAGCCCAGTAACTGAGAAGATGTCCGTTAAGCTTTAACAAGCTGCTTCAGACCCAGCGTTTCGAATGAACGGATCACCACGAAGCTAGCAGCAACCCCAGTGCCTTGAGACCCTCACAGGTGTTTTGTCACGGTTTACAAATTTCTGATTGATTAATAGCCGCAATGCAGATTTAGCCAAAATTGTAGATAGGCACCCAAAAATAAAGGGGTGTTGATTAAGGTATAGGATTGTCTTTTCCTTAAAATAAGGTAACAGTAAGACCCAGTGCAGCTACACCTGTGGATGTAACAGCTTCAGAACCAATATCTTGTACTATCACCATCATTGCAAGCTTGCCATTACCAGCCCAATTCAGCCACAAATGGACCAAAGACACAGCATTGAAGGGTACTAGGGATTCAAATCAGTCAGTTAAGCGTTAGTCAGGGTATCAATCAGTAAATAATCTGATAAGTTGTAGGAAAGCACAGTCCAATCGACAGAGAAAATATGTGAGAAAAGAGCAATACGCATCTGAATGTCAAGACATTTTTCAGAAAATTTGTTTTCAAATGTCATGTTTCATTTAACTTGAAAAATAAACAGTACAAGGAGATCCAAAATGATTGTTTTTCAAAAAATGTATTTTTAGGAGCAATTTGGAAGCAGACAGCTCTCTTAGACATATCAATTAACAACGAAAGTCAATTAAGTCCAAGATAAATCGTTACTTATGGATCCACTGATCAACACATATGTTCAGTGCCTTTCGGAATACACCAAAATGCTTGCTTGAAAAAATGAAGAATCCCATCCAATGTTGCTAAACTCTGGCTCACTGGCTGTGGATAACTGTGTTTACTGCCTCAGTCGGTCTTCCTCAAAAGCAATTCAATAAGTTAAAAGGTTGTATTTTCCAATTGGCATTTTCTATTTTCTTCTAATAGGTTTCAGTCCTATGTATAGTATGGATAACTCACAAAAACAGTGTAAATGTCAGACAGAATATCCAAAGCACGATGGCGATTAAGAGAGTATTGGTCTCCGCAGTACCTTACCCTTAAGCTGGTGCAATGAATAGTTTTCAGGACGCAGACGGTGTTGTCCTAGGACCAAGTGGAGGTTACTCAGTATCTACACCAGTGTGGGGTCCAGGTCATTGTGCCAGAAACATCAAAAAATATGTGTGTGTCAGTCTTTATGGCACAATATGCCAATGTGCAATCTGTGTACAAGTTAGAAGCAGAATTTGGGAAAGGAAAGGGATGCAATCTGAGGTATTTTGAAACATAAATGTGAATTTGTTGACCACAGGGGGGGGGGTACCTTTCTTTTTTACATGCTCATAGCAGCCCAAGTGTTACTTTTTATGGTGGTCTATGACTCGGAGACCAATTAAGGGGTATCGAAAAAACCAGATTACAACATAGAAATTTAAATTAAGCTTAAAACAGCAGTGATAACTGATAATCCAACATCAACTCCGTCAATGCCTGTTTAAGACTAGTGCTGTTGTAATATGTTTCCTATCTTCAGTAATGGTGCTCTGATTTTATATTTTGATGGGCACAGCCATTCCTTTTCCCAAATACTAGTTGCAATAACTAATTTGATCTACACAACATTTCCTTCTTTAGGTTTTCTTTAAAAATACTCCATATTTTAAATGTTGTAACCCTGATTCTTTCTGGGTCATACTGTAAGAAATGTTGTCCCTTTCTGCTACAACATCACCAGTGGTTTCAATTTCCACTGAAGTGAACACTTATGAGTACAGAGTAAAGTTGTATTTAGATTACCTTTCTCTCCTTACTTCTTGCTAATAATGCAATTTTCACGGCAAGCACCCATTTAAATATTCTTTCTGGTGCCGGCCGGACTGTGATATTATGTATTAAATACTTTAGATGATGATACATTTCAATAAATTGCATGCATGATCATGAAACAACTGAGGTAACTAATTAAAAGAAAAAAAAGCTTCCAGCGCATTTTATTACTTTATGTTAATTTCTTCCTCAATACCAACTTCAACATACCCTAAGGTTACTACAGTTATAAATAATAGCTTATGAAAAAGGGACAAAGACACTTATTGTTATCAGAGAGGAGAGAGCACATGATGATAAAGAGGAAGATATCTTATCAGAGTCAAACTAATGCCGAGACTGGACATGCAATTTGCTCCCTTTCGTTTATCTAAATCAGAACATGACACTGCTGTAGGGGAGATAACGTTCTGGGCACAGTTAAATTAACTATCTTCAGTGTCTGTAATTAATCAGAAGCTCCACAAATTAAAAGAGTCTAAAATGGGAACAGATAATTCAAAGCAGGTCCGATAAGATAACTTTGCCAATGTGGGGGCTCCATATTATTGAAATAAAAAAATGCGTAACTTTGGATGATGCAATATATTAAATACAAAGATTAGGAAACAATTTAGCAAAGGGGTGAAAAGGCTATCTTCTTTGGAATAATCCAAGGAAGGTGATTGGAGGGTTAATGTATTATAGGACAGACAGTCCAACAGATATGGTGCAAGAAAAGGCATTGAACTTTTAGTATCAATTACATCCCCTTCACTAATGACTCAAAACATTGAAATCCTGTCAATCTGATTTGGCATTAAACAATTCAATTTCGTAAAGTATTGAAGACCATACACAGATAATTCTCATGCGTCAGGCTTTGAATTACACTAGGGTATTTTGTTTTTCTGGAGTAAACAGCATGTAAAAATCACGACACTCAGCACCACAAGAGAAAAGAAAATGCAGCATGTTGTATAATAATGTCCCAGTTAAAAAGTTAGCAGGTGTTTGCAAACTTTAGTTGTATCAGGTGATTACAATTTTCATTTGAATATTTCATACATGATCATAAACACAGAAAATGGAACAGTAATACGCTAATAGTATTCTCATGAACTGAAGCTGAGAAGTAATGAAGGAATTAGAGCGAGAGATAAAGTCTAAAAAGGCCTGGTGTTCCATAAAACTAGGCTTAGGCATCTCAAACAGTTTTGGACGGAAAGGAAATGGACACCAAGCACCCTGCCAATTCCATCAACTAACTATGCTGTGCTTATCATAAGTTGAGGAGAGGTAGTGGTGAAAACAATTACCTTCACCAGAAAATGTGGTGTTTATACTCAATTAAGAATCAAAATTGGTATGAGCAAACCGATGAATGCTAAATGTACTTAAGTTGGGGAAAAAAGAGACAGAACAAAGGCACAAAGTCTGAACAGAAATCTTTCCTTCCAGAAAGAAATGGGAAACATCAATATGCAAGGAATACAGGGCTAGCTGAACCATTTTTTGAATGCTAAACAATTTTTGAATGCATCACACCAGAAGGACATTCTCAATCCTTCATTGAGGTCAAAGGTTTTCATCTCTACAAATATAATAACTGGCCTTCATTGCATAACTGGCTCTGCCATACCCTTAGAAGTTTTCAAATTTACATCAGTAATACCTTCAACAGCCAAATACCGATAAACTGGCAGGTTTACAGGGTAACAGCTCCTGCAATTGTCTGGTTCGGATTAGTTACTCTATTTCAAAGTATCTTAGGCTGTTGACAATCAGAAGTCACTTACAGTTGTGTTCAATATAATCGGTTGGGTAGAAATCAAAACTTGATCCTCTTGTTACCAGCTGTACCGATATAATAATCGGAATATATCTGAAAAGTCTTATTCCATTTTTGTTGCAGCACAGTTCCAGTAAAGACTGGCCTTCTTCATCCAACAAATCATATCACTGTATTGCTTGTAGTTTCAGAGAGAGTCACACCTAACATTGCTGTAGCTAACAGTCTTATGTTTGAAAAATATTTATTTCTTGGTGCTTGTTCACAGCCTGTCTGACCGGAAAGTGTCCTCTATGGAGGGGTCAGGTAAAACCATATCAGGGTCACTCAGCATGCTGAGTCCATCTAGACTCAAGGGTTCAATTTTGAGCTCATCGTCCAGTTGAAATGAATTATCAGCATCAAAACCCATCTCTGAGACTCCAGCCAGTACGTTGCTTATGTCTTTTGGTAAACTGACATTCGAATCATCTAACAAAGAGAAAAAGCTGTTTAATAAACGTAATCGTATGATACAATGTAAAGATAGCAGGAAAATACTCAGTCATTAAAATTCAATTTGAAAGTAGATTATTTTCATAACCATGATTTCTTTTTCAAAGTAAAAAAATGCATTCTCACAAAATATACTCAACAGTATTCATGTTTCGTAGCATACAACTTGTACTGCAAACTTCGAGTTCCGGTCAGATGAACAAGTTACTTACTTTCAGTAACGACATATGTTAGTTATAGAAGGTAAGTAACTTGTTCATCTGAAAGAGACTGTTAGTTAAAGATTCCTTACCTTAGAATAGATACCCCAGCAATACCAACCCCGAAGGAGGGTCTGCGAACTAAGTTCACACCAGAAAGCTGCCGTAGCTCTAGTAGAAAGAGCATGTAGCCCCACTGGAGGTTCTTTTTTCGCCAAAGCGTAGCAGATCTTTATGCAAAGGACAACACATCGAGAGACGGTACGCTTTTGAACATCCTGACCTTTCTTGGCACCTACATAGCCAACGAAGAGTTGATCATCCACCCGGAAATCCTTTGTGCGATCAAGCTAGAAGGATAGCACACGTTTAGGGTCCAGACGGTGGAGTCTCTCCTCCTCCTTGGAAGGGTGCGGAGGTGGAAAAAAGGTAGGCAAAGTGATTGTTTGTCCTATGTGAAAAGGTGTAACCACTTTAGGAAGGAATGAGGGCCTCGTCCTAAGCACCACTTTGTCTGGATGCACAGAGAAGAAAGGGGCTTGGAAGATAGAGCCTGAAGCTCACTCACCTTGCGAGCAGAGGTGACGGCAACAAGGAAGGCAGTTTTCAGAGTGAGGAGCCTCAGAGGATAGTTGTGAAGGGGCTCAAAGGGAGCACACATAAGATAAGTTAAAACGAGGTTCAAGTCCCACTGGAGCATTATGAAGGGAGAAGGAGGGAAGAGATGAGTAATGCCCTTAAAAAATCTATGTACAATAGGGGACTTGAATAAAAAAGGCCGGTCTGGTAGGCGAAGAAAAGCAGAAGTAGCGGCAAGGTAGTCCTTGAGACACAGGTCTTTGTCCTTCTTGGGCACCAGAAAGTAGCGGAGATAGCAACCAAGACCTACTTCTGGCGCAGGGACGCTCTCGACAGCCCCCTTGGCCAAGAGAGCTGAAACTTCCTGGCGGAGAAGCGCCAAATGATCCACCGACATGCGATCGAAAGACGGTGGCATGGAGGGAGCGCTAGTCTCGAAGGGGAGGGAGTAGCCCCTTCGGACTATTTGCAAAATGGATTGCCAGTGGGGGAGGTGATGGCGAATGCTGCTGCCCACTGGCCATTGATGTACCTGAAGGGTCGGACTAGGAAGGCTTGGAGGCTGCTGCAGGGGAGGAAAGGGTGGACTGGCCCGCCTGCTGGCTCCCAGACCCGCGAGGTCAGTGGGTCCACGTCTGCGGCCACGTAGAGGTTGGGCAGCTTGCGTGAACCGGTGGCTAGACTGGGCCGGATGTGGCTGGGCGCCCCTTCCGTAGCTAAGAAAGGGACGAAAAGCAGACTGGAGTGGACAAGACGGGCAGCCAGGCCCAAAGATCTGGCCGAGCCAGAGAATCCTTAAAGCGCTCCAGCGCCGAGTCTGCTTTGTCACCAAAGAGGCGACGGCCATCAAAGGGCATGTCCATCACGGAAGACTGGACATCCCCCGAAAAGCCAGACGTCCTCAACCAGGCATAGCACCGAAGGGCTACCGACGTGGCAATCCATCTGCCTAGTGAGTCGGTGGTATCCAGTCCACAACGTATTGTGAATTTGGCTGCGTCTCTCCCATCCGGCACTGCCTGGGATAAATCGGCCCGGGCCTCCCCCGGGACCTGAGGTAGCACTTGCACAACCCAGATGGTATGGGAGTATTGGCCGAAGAGACAAACGGTATTCACAGACCGAAGTGCTAAGCTGGAGGAAGAGAACATGCCCTTCCCAAGGTGTTCTAGCTTCTTGGATTCCCTATCTCGGGGGGGAGGGGGGCAGAAGGGAATGCGCCCTTGGACGAAGAGGCCTGGACCACCAGGCTCACAGGGAAAGGGTGTTGGGTGAGGAAAACTGGGTCGCCCGGGTCCGGGTGATGGTGGCAGGCGATCGTCCTTTCCATAGGAGCCCCTGTGTTGAACTTGGACCAGGTGCCCAGAAGGACGTTAGTGAGGGCTTCATTGAAGGGCGATAGGGGTTCGGAGGTGGATTCTGCAGGTTGAAGCACCTCTTTCAGGAGGTTAGTCCTAACCGCCACTGAAGGGAGCTAAAGGCCCAAGACCTCGGTCGCCCTTCTCACCACCACAGCGTAGGACGCTCCCTCCTCCATAGCCACGGTAGGGGGAGGTGTCCAACCACAGGCGTCACCCAGGTCCTCTCTCCAGTTCGGCTCTTCCAGCTGGTCAACTAAAGGGTCCAGCGACCCCTCCCAATCCTCACCACCACCTTCTGGGCGATAGGGAACACCAGGGATGAACAGGGGAACAAAAGTACCCTCCGGCGTCGGGTTCGATGTCGATTGACGACGGTCCGGCTCCGGGTCCATCTCGGGGGTGAGGATGGGGATGGCATCGGCCGGGGGCACGGCCAGCGCCGGAAGCGTCGTTGCCGGGATTGGCGTCGGGTAAGATCGACCGGTGTCGGTCCGGATCCAAGCCTTGATCCACGGGGGCCCTCCGGCTCCGGAGCCGCTGGCATCGAAGGTCCAGGACCCCTGACCAGCTCCGAGGGGGCCCAAAGGTGCGCCGGCGGAGTCGGGCTGCCCAAAAATACAGTGGAGGGCTTCCCCAAAACGTACGAAGTTTGTCAGGGGACGCTCCGGCTCCTGGAAATGGGGGGACGCGCGGAGTCGTCCCAGAAGGAGGCACCGGAGAAGGAGCATTAGAGCAACAACGCTCCGGATCCCACGTTGCGTCAGCCAACCGACGGGTAAAAGGCGAAGAGGGCCGGTGCTTCTTTGCCTTCTTCTTGTGCTTTGACTTACCCGAGGATTTCGAAGACTTTGAATGCGATGAGGTGTGGGGCTCAACGAGCGGCCTCGAGACCTTCCTCTCGAATGAGACCGGGAGCGACGCAGAGTCGACCGCCGGGCCTCCAAGAGCTTTCAGGACCGCTCCCGCAAAGACTTTGGATTCATGGCCCGGCATTCGGAGCACAACTTCGGGTCGTGGTCACACTCCAGACACCAAAGGCACACGAAGTGTGGGTCCGTCACAGACATCAGCCTGTGACACGACTCGCAAGGCTTGAACCCGGTCCGACGGTGGGACATCCCTCGTGCACCAGGAGTCGAAGACTCAAAAAAAAAGTCAACAAAATGTCAAAAAAGTTTAGTCAAAAAGTGACTAAAGGTGTAGAGCTCTCCGGATCTGCACTAGACTGGTGCAGAAAAAGAAAGCACCGACGTCAGGGCGCAGGGGTGGCGTCTAAGTAGGCACTGCGATGTCATCCCGGCGACCCACGACGCCAACGACCGACGCGCAGTCGACCGACGTCACCCGCCGACGCCCAGGGGTACTGCTAAGAAAATATTTCTCCGGATCCAGTCTGACGCCTGGGGGAAATTCTAAGGTAAGGAATCTATAAATAACAGTCTCTTTCAGATAAAGAAAATAAACAAGCTCCACAATAAAATCTACAATAACGCATCAAAAAACAAAAGCTACCCAGCTGGTACTCTTTGTCCATACACTTAATCAATCAGGGTCATAGACATTTGGGACTCTTACAACCTTATGAAAAAACAGGAACGATTCCACGCAGCTTTATAAAAAAAAAACACGAAGGTTATAGTACATCACTTCAGTTTACAATATGTGCAAATTGCCAGATACAAAATAAAAGTCTTGGACTGAGTCACGAATGGAAGATAAAAGTTGGTTATATGAATAAACATTTGGAATATGTATACTAGAGCATCTCAATTAGCAACCTGTCTTGCAAATATTTTCAAACGGAGTCACAATGTTAATATGTGGAAAAATATTACGAAGTAGAAGGGGATTTGAAAGTTGCTGGTAGCCAAGCCCAATGTTAAATGCGCAAAGATCAGCTTGCCCAAAGTGAATATACGTTCTGAAACAGTCAAAAGACCAGTAGAAATTCAGGTCAGGAATATTAATGGTGGTCAAAAGATTTCTGGGTAAACATCTTTAAAGAATTGCAGAGGCTGCACACTGCCCCCTGCTCTCCTCCCCCTTCCCACGATCACTTAATGGTGGACACAGTGCAGATGTGTTGCTGGGAGTCAAAGGCAAGCTGTCTGCGCCCGTATGTGACCCATCAGCATCCCGCGTAAGGAACCATGGCCCTCCTCCCACCCACCGTTACCCTGCTGTGACCCTACAAGCTTTCAACCCCGGCTGCCACTCACCGTGTTGCTGCGACTTCACATAACAATGAAGTAGCATTCTCATGCGCTTCCTGCAAATTCTCATGCACCCCCTCCACACCCAACACTTGCCTCGCTCACACCAACAGAACCATCATTTCATTCTCTCATCCTCACATGGGCAAACCACCATCCAAAGCATTAAATGAGCCAATTGATGGATGGATCTGGGCAATCTGTGAGTCTTTAAAGATTAGAGCTTGAACATAAGTTAATGTAAACACTAACTGTACATGTGAGAATTTATTTAGTATAGGTATAAGCAACAGCCATGGCATAATGTGTTGGAAAGTAAAACAGGCATTACGTAATGGGACTTGAAGGGAAGCTCATGTCATCGTACACCCAGTAGACATGGTTGGCACTGTGTAGTCCGGTATGAAAAAGTGAGTAAACACTCTGCACTCTCATGCATGCTCCTTAAAACCTGTTCACTCATCAACCACCATCCCACAGAGATATGGGACTTGCTGCACCACCACACCTGCACCTGCTATTCCTAATGGAAATCTGGCTGACCCCAGCAGCAGCCCCCAAACATCCCTACAGCCATACCCACAGGCTACAAGATTGCCAGGAAGGACTGTCAGCACAAGTCCTGATGCAGAGTCACCATCATCTTCAAGGACGCCACCATCATGGGCCCATCTACCAGCAACATGGAACACCTTCCGTTCAAACTGCACATTACAGCCAACTTCACGCTGAGAGAAACCCTCGTCTACAGACCACCATGCACCAACTTCGCTAGCTAGCGCAATCACGGACTTCGGGCACCCTTCATCATCAACTCCAGCACCTTCTTCCTCCTTGAAGTTCTGAACTTCCACCTGCAAGACTGCGCTGGTCTGAACTTAAATGCTCTGCTAGAAAACCTCAGCCTCACTGAACACGTGATGGAGCGCACATATTCCACCGGATAACCCCTGGATCCATTTTTCACCTCCATCGACAACACTGCAGTCGACAAGTCATCAGCGATCACTTAGACAGACTACATCCTAACAGGTTCAGCATCCCCCATCCCGCACCACCATAGGCAGGCCACCACCTCACCTACCCTCTAAAACATGAACGCCATCCCAGAGGGAGCCCTGACCACGGCTCTCTTGGCACACTGGTCTGAACACACCAGCAGCCTTCCGCTAACCATCAAAACCTTAAACAGCTGGATCACCGACACCTTGGCCCCCCTCAAGAGCAGCAAAACCCCGAAATCCAGACCGCAAGCCAGCTGGTTTACAGAGAAACTGAGGATAACAAAGAGCCACTGCAAACAACTGCAACACAGATGGAAAATGAACCAAGACTTCATAGACAAGAACACCTTCAAAATCCGCCCTGTGACGCTAACACCAACAGATCTGGAAAACCAAGGGTACTGCACTTGCAGACCACATTGGCACCAGCACCAACAGCAGTAAATAGATTTTTGCCATTGTGGAAGACTTCACATCATCAGCTGAGACCTTCGGCAGCATCACCCCATCAAAAGATCTATATAAAAAGCTACTGTAATTCTTCTGCAGCAAGACAACCTCTGTATACAGCAACTTTGACCCCCATCCGGGCCCTGCTGGCCTCGCAACTCGACTCTCTGTCTCGACTAAAGAGAAGGCCTTGACCTCATGGCACGCTATCACCATAGATGAAACTAGTGCCACTATTAAGTCTATCCACTCCAGGGCTCCATCAGACTCCAGGCCCTAATTACGCCTTCACCAGAGACCACCAACTCATAAGCGAAGCACTCACACTGATCCTCAACACTTCCATCTCTTCAGCCATCCCTCTTGAATACTTGGAAACATGCCACAGTTCTCCCACTACCCAAGAAACCCACCTACACTTGCCAACTACAGACTGAATGCCTTACTGCCATACCCAGGCAAAGTCTTAAAGAAACTCATCAAGAGACACCTTACTGACCACCTCAGCAACAACTCCTCAGCGCTCTACACTCCAGCTTCAGACCCAACCACAGCACAGAAAGAATTCTCATCACCACCACAGATTACATTTACATGTCCCTGGATAGAGGAGGCACCCCTCATCCAACTAGAGGTCTCTGCAGCATGCAACACAGTCTCCCACCCCATCCTCATCCGACACCTACACAAGACTGGAATGCAAGAACTCAGTCTCCTATGGATCTGCTCATTCCAGACTGGAAGAACACAAGAGGTCAGCCTGGCCCCTTACTCTCCAGACACATGTTATCTCATCTGTGAAGTTCCACAAGTTTCGTCCCTCAGCCCGACCTTCTTCAACGCATCAGATGAAACCTCTGGCCAGTGTCATCCGCACCCACTACATCGAAGTCCTCTCCTGAGCCGATTAATACGCAACTCATACTCTCCCTCTCAGATAAGACTTCCAGGACGCGGAACAGAAATCGTGCAACTGTCTCAAACTCAAAACCAAGAAGACAGAAGTTTTGATCTTTGACAAGAACACCTCACCATGGGACTTAACCTGGTGGCCGAATGAACTAGGACTCAGAACCCATGCCAGGAACCTCAGGATCATCGTAGCTAGCAAACTAGACATGACCACGCAAGTCAACGCAGTAACAGCATCCTGCTTCCACACCCTGAAGATGCTGAAGAAAATCTTCAAATGGCTCCTAAACAACACCCACAAGACCATCACACACACACTTGTCAGTAGCAATGTGTACTAAGCAAACACTTACTACACTGAAATCGGCAAGCAACTCACCAGGAGACTACAATCCATCCAGACCTCGGCAGCCAGAATCAACCTCAACCTCCCATGTAGCACTCACATCATGTCGCACCTCAAGAAGTTCCACTGGCTCCCAATACACAAACGCTCACAGTTTAAACTCCTCACTCACACCTTCAAAACATTACATAACATAGGCCCTGTATACCTCAACAGTCGCATCACCTTTCACAAACCTTCCAGGAATCTCCACTTGGCCAAACTTCTACTGACAAAAATCCCAAGCATACACAGAACCTGATCTGGAAATCAGACCTTCTCTTACACCACTCCTAAATTGTGGAACGACCTTCCACTACATATCGGAACCTCCTCCTCTCTTCTCGAATTCCGCAAGAAACTGAAGATCTGGATCTTTAAAAAAAAAGGCGAGGCTAGACTCATATCTGTTCAGAGCCAAGATACCCTCCTGTGTGACAGTGCGATTTACAAATACACATTACATAACATAGTAACTCCTATGGAATGAGCTTTGACCAATTTGGGAAGGAAACATATTACGGTCTTGTAGCACTAAAGTATATGAAAGATAAACTAGTTAATGTGAAACAGCAAACATTTTGGTCCCCTACAATCTAGGAAAGTTTTATCTTCAGTGTGCAATGAACCAAGAACCTAAAACTCTCTTCAAGGGCAGACTGCAAGATTTTCTTCAGCATCATTCCAATGTGATTAAATAAATAAATTCCATCAAGAACCATCTTTGTTCAAATGGGAATCTGAAATGTAACTTTACATAAAGAAAACATGTAGTGTTTTTAATCCTAGTTCTTCATGGGTATCACATTAGGTTTATAAATGTCATAAAAGTTCTAATGATGTGTGGAATACCAGAAGAATGTTTTTAATAAAAAACAGCTCTTTCCCAAAATATTGGTAAAATATATTTTTCTTCTTTTAAGGACAGAATAGAAATATATTTTAGTCTCAGAAGATTGTCTTAATGCCCTTTATTAACAAGCATTGGCACAGCCAATAGGTTTCGCTTATACGAGACTTATTGCCATTAGCAATGTTTTTTAGATGCGCTGCATAGCAGCGCCCATCTACAGTGGGAGGAGGGGTGTGGGGTTTGGAAAGGTACATGAGGGAGCGGCAAAATGGTGGTACACGCACTGTATATACTCCCTGAATGTGCATGTACTCCCTGAATGTCTTGTTAAGCGCATGGCTACCAAAAGGACTTCCAGCGCCAGAACATTCATCATACAGACGTAATCGTCAGAATGTTAGTCGCCGAAGAGCTATGTTTTCATTGACTTGCGAAAGGAGAGCTCGAATGACAGCTAGCAAAGGACAAAGGGGAGAAAATTCTACAGCCTGGGGGTTAGGTGGGAAAAAGAGCGTCACCCCAGCAGGCTCTACTGCATTTGGGGACCTGTAACAGATGGGCTGAGAAGATCTCTGGGACCCTCCAGGGATATAAGGAATAACAAGTGATCTCAAAAGAGCAGGCCTTTCTTGTGTAGAGACATATGCAGAATGCATAAGACTTTGAATTAGACCCACTCCTCAACTGGGAGCCAATGAAAGACCCTCAAGGCCGCTTTTGCACATTGATGTCGGGGAAGATTTATCAGGAGCGGGGCAGCGGCGTTCTAGGTAGTCTGGAGCCTCTTTGTCACATACCGAGGAGAGCCCAAATAAAGAGCGTTGCAGTAATCAAAGGTGGGAGATGATGAGAACCTGAACAATTAGTCTCCTGGCTCTAAAAGGAAGGAGGTTTGAGACCTTTCTTAGTAGTCTCAAGAGGCCAAAGCAGTTTTAGCTGCAAGTGTTTTGGCTTGATGCTCCATCGTGAGACTTGAATCTAGCCACATTCCAAAGCTCTTTCTCACTGTTTTTGGACTAGGCAACTGATCTAAGCAGTCAGGCACAGGAGAGGGAAATCTTTGTTTAAAGTTGTTACCCAGCAACATGACCTCAGTCTTGTCTTCATTAAGCTTCAATATACAGTTGGCCATCCATCTGGCCACTTCCTGAAGACACAGGACAAGACTGAGGTGAGTAGAGCTAAGATCAGGGGAGACAAATACCCAACTGGATGTCATTGCCATAAGAAGCCAATGACAACCCAAATGAGCAGATGATTTCAGCCAGAGGATTCAAGATTGAAAAGGGTGGGACTAAAGGAAGACCCGAGGCGCCCCAAAGCACAGGGGAGAGTGTTGGAATACCAGGAATGGTCTAGCACCTGGAAGGTTCTGTCCTTCAGAAAAGAGGAAAGCCAGTTCAGGGCATGGCCAATGATACCTACTCTGGATATCCTATGGATGAGAATTGCATGGTCTACCGTTTCAAAGGCCACACTGAGGTCTAATAGAATGATGGCTGCTGAGCTGCCTTCATCCAACAGATTGAAGTTTTTTTGACTACAGCCAGTAAAGCGGTTTCTGTGCTGTGCTCTTACTCCCTTTTGAGTGGGATAGAAGATTTAATTGGACTCAAGGTAGGCGGAAAGATGTTTGTCGACATGCTTTTCCAGAAGCTTTGAGGCACCTGGTAACAACGAGATTGGCCTGAGGTTGCTGGGGCAAAGGGGATAGAGTCCAGGTGTTTTTTTAAGCAAGGCTTAACCACCGCTTGTTTCCATTGCGGGGGAACCTGCCCTTTGGAAAGGGAAGAGTTCAATAGCTCCACTAATGTAGGGGCAAAGCTATCCGACCCTTGACGCAGGATATGTAAAGGGGCGGGGTCAAGCAGGGAACCTGATTTAATTGCCTTTTAAAGGTCAGTGAGAAGGCTCTCCATAAGATCGGGGAATGCCTTGAGAGTCCCTTCAGACTGCACTAGAAGATACTCACTGCCTAAAGGTTCCTCAGCAATAGAACCAGCAGGAAACTAAGTGCAGATGTTAAGGATCTTGCCAGGTAGGTCGCTCCCCCACCACACAGCTCCGCCTGTGTTGTCCGCCCGCTGCTGCTGCTGGTAAGCTCGCCCCTCCGCTTGTGGCCTCGGTGCCCGTATTTCTCTGTTTGCTTTCTCTCCTTTTTTCCTTCTGTGCCCCTCGCTGCCCCATTGTACTGTGCCCGTATTTCTCTGTTTGCTTTCTCCACATTTTTCCTTCTGTGCCCCTCGCTGCCCCATTGTACTGTGCCCGTATTTCTCTGTTTGCTTTCTCCCCATTTTTCCTTCTGTGCCCCTCGCTGCCCCATTGTACTGTGCCCGTATTTCTCTGTTTGCTTTCTCCCCATTTTTCCTTCTGTGCCCCCGCTGCCTCTCTCCATTCCCGCCGCTGCGTCCCCTGCGGCCTTGCCCCCCTGACTGCCCATTCGCTGCCCCTGCCTCCCGCCTCCCAGCTGCTCCTCCCTCCCACCTCCCCATATATGGCGGCCGCTGCGCGGTGAGGAGAGCGACCCTTGACCTTGCCAGGTAGGTCGCTCCCCCACCACACAGCTCTGCCTGTGTTGTCCGCCCGCTGCTGCTGCTGGTAAGCTCGCCCCTCCGCTTGTGGCCTCGGTGCCCGTATTTCTCTGTTTGCTTTCTCTCCTTTTTTCCTTCTGTGCCCCTCGCTGCCCCATTGTACTGTGCCCGTATTTCTCTGTTTGCTTTCTCCCCATTTTTCCTTCTGTGCCCCTCGCTGCCCCATTGTACTGTGCCCGTATTTTTCTGTTTGCTTTCTCCCCATTTTTCCTTCTGTGCCCCTCGCTGCCCCATTGTACTGTGCCCGTATTTCTCCGTTTGCTTTCTCCCCTTTTTTCCTTCTGTGCCCCTCGCTGCCCCATTGTACTGTGCCCGTATTTCTCTGTTTGCTTTCTCCCCTTTTTTCCTTCTGTGCCCCCCGCTGCCCCATTGTACTGTGCCCGTATTTCTCTGTTTGCTTTCTCCCCATTTTTCCTTCTGTGCCCCCGCTGCCTCTCTCCATTCCCGCCGCTGCGTCCCCGCCCCCCTGACTGCCCATTCGCTGCCCCTGCCTCCCGCCTCCCAGCTGCTCCTCCCTCCCACCTCCCCATATATGGCGGCCGCGCGCAGCGGGCGCGCCTAAGGCAAGCCCGTCTGCGCCCGTCCGCGACTGGACCGCGCCCAGCGCCAGAACCCCTGGACCGCGCGCCCCCCGCTCCAGCCTCGAGGACCGACGCCGATACGATGCCACCACACTCCACGCCCTCAACCCCGGACGGACGCACAACTGCTTCAAGGCCGCCCGCGAAACGCACCCATGGTCCTTTCAGCTGCCGGAACTGCAGCTACACCAGCCTCAGAGCCACCGAGGCGCCCGCCAAGAAGGACCTCAACCACCTCCGGTGCATCCTACTGAACACCCGCTCCGCACGCAAACACGCCGTCGAGCTCTGGGACCTGCTCGACACATCATCACCAGACGTCGCCTTCCTGACAGAGACCTGGATGAACGACTCCTCCGCCCCCGACATCGCCATAGCCATCCCAGACGGCTATAAGATCACCCGCAGAGACCGCGTCAGCGCAGTAGGAGGAGGAATCGCCATCGTCCACAAGAACACCATCAGGGTCTCGACCAGCACCGACGACACTCTCAGCACCGCCGAACACATGCACTTCCAGATCCACACGGACCCCAACACCACCCTTAGAGGCACCCTTGTCTACAGACCCCCTGGGCCCCGACCCCAGTTCAGCGACTCCATCGCCGACTTCATCAGCACGCACGCCCTGACCTCTACCGACTACATCCTCCTCGGAGACCTGAACTTTCACCTGGAGAACAACAACGACAGCAACTCCACCACCCTGATCGACAGCCTCGCCAACCTCGGCCTGAGCTAGCTCGTCACAACACCGACCCACTCCGCCGGCCACACGCTTGACCCCATCTTCTCCTCAAGCTCCCACGTCTCCTTCAGCCACACCACGGAACTCCTCTGGACCGACCACCGCTGCATCCATTTCACCTTCCAGAAACCCACCACACACCACCGCACCCAACAGATCCCACGCCGCTGCTGGAGCAAAGTCACCGAAGACCAACTCCGGGCAACCCTCGCTCTCAGCCCTCCCCCGACCCATCCAACACCGACGACGCTGCCTGCAACCTCAGACGATGGATGGACGACTGCGCCAACACCCTCGCCCCGCTGAAAAAGCTCACCTACAGCGACACCACCAAAAGAGCCAGCTGGTTCACCTCGGAACTCCTAGCTTCCAAGCGTACCTGCCGGAAACTAGAGAAGAAATGGCACAGCGATAAGACACCGGACAGCCACACAGCCCACAAAGACGCCATCCGTAACCACCACCACCTCATCAGGTCCGCCAAGAGAATCTCCTTCAAAGACCGCCTCGACAACAACGCACACAACAGCAAAGAGCTTTTCAACATCGTGAAGGAACTCTCCAATCCCAGCTCCAACACCAACGACATCCCGCCGTCGCAACCCCTGTGCGATTCCCTCGCCACCTTCTTTCACCGCAAGATCGCCGACATCCACGACAGCTTCAACACCCAGACAACCCCAACTAAGATCGATACACCAGACCCGCCACACACCATCGACCACAACCCCCTGCCAGCCTGGGCCAGCGTGAACATCGAGGACACCATCAAGACCATGAGCACAATACACTCCGGCTCCCCGTCAGACCCTTTCCCGCACCACATCTTCAACAAAGCCAGCAGCTCCATCGCACCCCACCTGTGCAACATCATCAACCTCTCCTTCGAGACCGCGACCTTCCCAGAGAGCTGGAAACACGCAGAGATCAACGCCCTACTCAAAAACCCAAGGCGGACCCGAGAGACCTCAAGAACTTCCGGCCCATCTCTCTGCTTCCGTTCCCAGCCAAGGTCATCGAGAAGATCGTCAACAAACAGCTAACCCGATACCTCGAAGAAAACAGCATCCTGGACCCATCCCAATCAGGGTTCCGCAGCAACCACAGCACTGAGACTGCCCTCATCGCCGCCACTGACGACATCAGGATCCTGCTGGACAATGGTGAGACCGCAGCCCTCATCCTGCTGGACCTCTCCGCCGCCTTCGACACTGTCTGCCACCGCACTCTACGCGCACGCCTCCACGACGCAGGGATCCGAGACAAGGCCCTGGAATGGACCACCTCCTTCCTCGACGGCAGAACCCAGAGAGTCCGCCTCCCACCTTTCCGATCCGAAGCCTCCGAGATCATCTGCGGCGTACCCCAGGGATCGTCCCTCAGCCCAACACTGTTCAACATCTACATGGCCCCGCTCGCACGCATCGCCAGACAACACGACCTCAACATTATCTCCTACGCCGACGACACTCAACTGATCCTCTCCCTCACCAAGGACCCCCTCGCCGCCAAAGCCAAACTCCATGACGGAATGAAGGCCGTCGCCGATTGGATGAAGATCAGCCGACTAAAGCTGAACACGGACAAAACGGAGGTCCTCATCCTCGGCTCCAACCCCTCAGCCTGGGACGACTCCTGGTGGCCAACGACGCTGGGAGCAGCCCCGACACCCACCGACCACGCACGCAACCTGGGAGTCATCCTCGACTCAACGCTCTCCATGACCAAGCAAGTCAACGCAGTCTCCTCCTCCTGCTTCAACACACTCCGCATGCTTCGCAAGATCTACAGGTGGATCCCGACAGACACAAGAAGAACAGTCACCCAGGCCCTCGTCAGTAGCAGACTAGACTATGGGAACGCCCTCTACTGCGGGAGCCCCGGCCAAGCTCATCAAGCGACTGCAACGCATACAAAACGCCTCAGCACGACTGATCCTCGACGTACCACGCCACAGCCACATCACCCCCACTTGAGGAACCTGCACTGGCTCCCCGTCGACAGGAGGATCACCTTCAAACTCCTCACCCACGCACACAAGGCACTCCACAAAACTGGCCCAGCCTACCTCAACAGACGACTCTTCTTCTACGTCCCCAACCGCCAGCTCCGCTCCGCCGACCTCTCCCTCGCCACCGTCCCCCGCATTCAAAGAACAACCACCGGCGGCAGATCCTTCTCACACCTCGCCGCCAAGACCTGGAACACCCTTCCACTAAGCCTACGAAAGACCCAAGACCTGCTGACCTTCAGGAGGCTACTCAAGACCTGGCTGTTCGACCAGTAGCAGCATCCCCCCTTCCCTCCCCAGCGCCTTGAGACCCTCGCGGGTAAGTAGTGCGCTCTACAAATTCTGTGATTGATTGATTGATTGATTATGAAGGAAGGAAGCCAAGTCATTGCTACATTCAACTGACGTTTCTAAGGTAGATCCAACAAATTTAGGTTCAGTGATGTCATTAAAAATCTGAAAGAGACACTACAGAGACGTGCACTCTTCGAGTGCGCATGTCCAGAACTAAAATAAAAACTCGTCACGTGGATATGAAACCAGTAAATGGGAAATACCCATCCTGAATCTGATGAGATAAAACATTTTAACATGGGTGAAGTAAAATGAGAGGTAGGGCTCAGTGCCAAGAGAACAAACTAACAATGAATGGGCAACGACCCTTTTTCTTGCCATCTCTCGGTTGTCTCTAGTCAAGTATAAGTGGGTTAAAATATCTCTTTTCAGATGTGTCTAAAGAAAGGGGCGTGTCAGACATTCAAGTGAAACTGCGTCATGGGGCGTTGACAAAAAAAAGCATCTGTTTGTCAAGTTGACAAACATGCCATGCTTTCACTTTAATATCAGCCGCGTACCCTTCTTTAGACGCGGTTTGTGTAAAGAAAGGGGTGCAGCCTCTATGCATGAGAAAGCGCTGCATGGGCGCTAGTAAACAAAATAACTAAATACGTTAGTGCAGCCGCTAAATGCGGATCGCACTGCTAAAATAAATTTAAAATCGCAGACAATATAGTTAAAGCGGACCGGCATTTTCAAAAATGTAAAAAAAAGCTGGCGGCGTGCTGCGAGGTAGTGGGTGGATTAGGGGAAGAGCATTAAATAAAATAGTGTTCACCGACTTATAAAGCAGACCATGTAACAACACCAGTAAAAGGTCCAGTTGTTATGGGAGGTAACAAATGCAGACAAAGTGGTACCGAGGACAACCTAACAAGCCCAATAGCGACTCAGAAGACAGCGTTTACGAAGGACAATGACAAGCTATATATATATATATATATATATATATATATATATATATATATATATATATATATATATATAGTTATTATATTCCGCCACTGTAAAATCTGTTAGCTTGCTACCATCCCCCACAGGGTGGCTGGGGCGTGCGGGAAACGGGCAACTCGCCCCTTCCAAAGAAGAATTGAACACTGCAGGCCAGAACTGGTGTTCAACAAGTGTTCTTTTGTTTTTTCATTTAAGGCAGATTATGGACCCGCAAGTTTTAGTTCGTTACTTCGAGCCTTGCTCACAGATGATCGTGGTCACAAAAGGAAACTTTTTTTTTTTTTTTTATATAAAGAGTGCACGTGTCTCATAAAAAGGGAGGAAATATTATGCAATTTCCTGAATGTAGTTTTTTAATGTTTCCTCCTGAAAAAATTCTTTATCCTCTTAATATAATAACATATTTACAATCTAACAGCTATATACTAATCATAAAACATATTGATCATTTTTTTACCAATATCTGACTGGGATGGTAGCGGCATGTGTTCGCACATTTCGTCATTTTCAAAAATTATATATACACATACAAGAAAATATATTGTTTCTTGTACCCTATAATGTACCAAATTCCAAGTGGTACAGTGTTTTCAGCACAAACAAACTTCTAACCTAAATGCTGAGAACTGCATTTTAGTTTTTGTAAGGTATGTGAGCAAAAGTTTATATTATGAATCTAAGGACTTGCAGGGGAAAAAACTCAAAAAGTACTATATTGACTTGTCCATTCTATATTAGTAGTGCAGTTAGAAGATTAGGATCACTTTGATTTAAGTCCATCCACATTTGCATTTAGAACATCTGACCTACTTCAACTTTTAAACAAGACACCATGTTCTTCTTAAACCTGTGTTAAGTGTCACTGACAGCAGTATCTGAAAAAGCTTTTGATTTGTCGCAACCGGGCATGTGACCGGGATTTTAATGTAAGTCACGATCAATCGAATTTTTGGGTTTGGGAATTCATGTCTGCATATTAACATAGTGCCTGGGGTTGGTTTTAATTATTTTTAGTTCAGCAAAGAGAGATTTGTATGCCCTGGGTGTGAATTTATCAGTCTATGTCTTTGTCATGGTACCTATTTTCCATCTCTCTAAAGTGTGATGTAGCTAGTGTTCGACAGAAGAGTTCCAACATTGTCAGTTGTTGGGGGCAGGTATTCCAGAGAACAAGCAGACCACATAGATCTGTACATCATATGTGTGACTGTAATAATCCATGATTCAAGATAATTTACAGACTCCATTCATCTTTATAAGTGCGCCATGTTCAACAATTACTGTTCTGCAACCTAAGCATTTTATAAGAAAAGCCTCTTTCAGTAGTGTCGGAAAATAATTGATACACATGAAGCACTGCTGCCTAGTGACCCCACATCATGAGCAAGAACTTTAATTACACCAGGCTTTTTAACCAACAGTTTTTCACATGAAATGACTTCTAGTTTTGATAATCCGATAGCAAATGTGGGCCTATAACCTGGGCTCCTGCAATTATCTGACTCTGCTGCTTTTTTAGCATAATTTTAGATTTTCCATATTTACTGCATAATCCACCACCTGCTGCATCTGCATATTTGAAACAATATATATTTTCTAGCTCTAACGGATCAACAGTTACTAATAATGTTGCAACGAGCTTGCACACAGTGTAAGACTCTTTGCAAGGGTTAACTGGTTATCTTTCAGTAGCTTACCTCTGTATTTGTTTGTTAACCTGGTACTAGTGTGATATATTTGCCTAGACCGTATTACCTTGTGTAAAAGTTACAAAATAATGAAGTAATACTAACAAAATATTGCACATTTGCTTTTTCTTGCAGCATAATTTTCTGCTCCCCAGACGCATAATTCCACTGGGCCTAAGTCACTTAATAGAAAGTGCTGTCAAGCAAAAAGACAGAACCGACTCAAGGTGACACATGACATTTTTTAAGTGTCCTTTTAAAGGTTTAGGGTACGGTGTCTTGAAAAGCATGCTGTTGCTGTCACATGCCCGCCATAACAAATAATGCTGAAAGTATAAATATGTAAAGTATGCAACAAGAGTCGAACATATTGAATAGCAGCCTCCTTATCAGGGACATCTTAAGGATTTTGGGGGCCCTGGGCCAAATGCATTCCGGGGGCCCCTATTTCGAACAGCTTTGAATTTATGATCCAGTTTCAGCTCTTTCATGCCCTCTTTGGCTATGTCACTGACAGTGCACAAGCACACTAGTTCAAATTCTAAATGTATTTATATCTATTACTCAGGGATAATGATGTGTGTTTTCAATATTGTAACAGAGACGCATCTCACTATTATTACTGAAAATAATTTATGTGACAGCCTTCCATTTCTCTTATGTGAGGTCCTGTTTTTATCTAAAAGTAACTGTTTTATGGATGTTGCATGAAACATAAACACTACGTTTGTCTGCAAAATGTCTGCAATAGATTTTAACGCATCACCCACATTAAATGTAAATTTAAGGAATACGATATTTAAAACAATCTGTTTAAGAATTATACACGATCATCAAGGCAAGAGTCTCTCCAGAACAGAGCTGACTCCATCAGGGGGCCCCCTGAAAGGCTGGGGCCCTGGGCCAGAGCCCACTTTGCCCATGCCTTAAAACGTCTCTGCTCCTTATAAGAAAGATTAGTCTTCGTGGAATAAGTACAAATGTTAATAAAATGGGGGCAAAAACTAGCAAAACAATCTGCATCCACTATTCGTAAAAAACTTTTTAAAAAACCAACACGCAACGGACAGAATCTGGCTTTAAAGTGAAACTTTCGGAAAACTTAGGTTTTCTTCAAACATTTCCATAATGTCGCTGTTTTTCAAGGGCTGAAACTTAATGGTGAGTCACAAAAGAAATTGAGCCCGATATTTAACTTTCAACTAAAACAAACTAGATAGATCGTGGGCTTGGACTGCTTAGGCGAAAATGGCAATTTTAATTACAATAAGTATGGGCAGAAACTGTAAACATTTTCGGGCTGAAAACTGATGCATTACACTTTCAAAGAGAAGTCTCTTAAATGGAGTGAAAACTAAGGTTAACATTATTCCATTTGTAAGCTAATGGTGTTCTGAACAAGTTCATCCTATGTGATAAAAGAAGGTGGCAGCGAGGAGACAACAAATCAAGACTGTGAATGGCAAAAGAAAAAGTGATCTGTTGAGTAGAGTGGATTTACATGAGAATGCGACCCGGATTTTAGAAAATGCAGAATTGTGTAAACTGGTTGTAATGCCAATGGGGTACACTTAAGCTGCAAGAGACTGCTGCACTTCAGGTGTTAGATGCTGTATGGTTCAGAGGTTGGCAGGGGACCACGGTAAGGCAAAAGTTGGTTGATGAACTTATACTGCATGAGGGGAGGAGGAGGGAAACGTGAGAATCTTTAGAACGGAATTAGGGACACTCTGAGCGAGTTTGGTATCCTTCCACGTTGTGCTTTTTATTAATATTTAGTGAGCTGCAGCAAAACATACTTGGCAGCTCGCCGGTGCGAAGTTTAGGGCACAGAGCACATGGGCGGCCGCTCTCTCGGCTTGGCTCCACTTCCTCTGACACCGCTCTCAAGAGCACATCGTTGCTGGCAGAACTGAGAGCCTCCTGGCCGCAGGGCCTTCTCTCACGGCCGGCCAAGCCCCCCACAACACAATAGCCCCCGAACCTCAAACAAGGAGACGCTCCACGACACCCAGCACTTGTCGCGCTTCCGGGTGCGTGGCGTCGCTCCGTCTGCTACGCACAGGCACTTCCGGTCCTGAGCGTCCCCGCGCGAAATGTGAAACCAATAAGACTTAAAGGAGTAGCCTGGCTGCCGACATAACAAGCATTTGCAATGCAATAGGACTCGCATTTACGCGAGACCTATTGCATTGGAAACGGGAGTGCGGGCGGGCAAGAAGGCACGAACGGGAGGGGGGCTTAGTGGGGCCAAGAAGTCACAGACTGCGGGAGGGGGTGGGAGACAGGGAAGAAAATAGTGTTTGGAGTAAAGCGGCCAGTAGCCATTGAAGGATACTAATGACGACATGGCCGTCATGAGGATGGACTAACAAGCCTAAAACCAATCGGAAGGCAGCATTTAGGACCTAAGCCAATTAAAAAGATTGTCGGAGAGTGGGCGGAGCTTCCACGAAGCTTCCACGCTATACTGAATACTGCATGCCTCGCAAAGCGAGCAGCGCATGCGCTGCAACGCTAGGCTCGACCTAAAAATTATAAAGAGCAGAATGAAAATTTTAAGGAATCAACTGGTGATATAAAACAGATACACAACAGATATTGCAAGGAAGACAGGAATGTATATTAAGAACAAGCGGCTAGCTAATACAGGAGGAGGAGTGCTGTACTTTTACCAAAGAACCAAAAATGAGAATTCCAGCATTCTGGTATTAAGGTCAATGACCCTAAAAGCAGATCTGAAGGATCAACCTATGTCTGTTGGTCTGATGAATTCACATGAAGGACAAGATCAAAACCTGCGTTTTCGACGCTTGCCCCAGTGTGACCTATTTCTATCCATTATGTTTTCTGTTCTCTACAGCACCAGGAGACCCTTGGTGAGCAACAGTTTACGCTCTGTAAGGTTGGACAGACAGACAACCAGACTGTCAGACAGAGAGATAGACAGCCATATCGATAGATAGACAGACAGATATATTTTTATCAATACAGAGAGAGCACATTAGGATCCACCTTTAAACCGGTGACAGGTAAAGAATAGTAAGATGTATCTAATTAGCTTACAGCATAAAGAAATCAACCATCAGCTTCAATGCAGCTTTACCATCACCCTGAATTCAAACCCCTGTTTCACTCCATGGATTTGCTTTCAATAACCATCTTTGATTCCAGGCTGTATTTCTTTTGTTACATGCAAAGTAGTGCCATTAGTTCTTGGCACCTTGGTGAAGCAACATGGTCTCATACTTACAATCAAAAGTCCTTCTATAGAACAGAGTATATCACAAGCATTCATTAACATGGATGGTAATTACAGAAACCATATAGCATGGTTACAATCTCACCATCACAGGGTCTATAAATACAGTAGACCAGGATGTGCAAGAGAAAAGATATGTTCATTGGCACTGCTGATTAATTGAATGGAGTGACAAATGACTCCCTAGGCCAAGATTATTCCAATACTGACTCCTTTTGCTGCTTCAGGTCCAGAAGGGTTTAGGCTGATAAACCGTTCACCCTAAACCTTATTTCTACCAGCTGGGAAGAGATTTATTTTCTTGTTGAAAGGTGTTCTGAAGGGGTCTCGGCTCTCTATAAGTGAAATATTTATAACTGACACACCCTACTGCAAAACACACCCTACCACAAGATAGGCCATGCTTCTGAAGAACACTGGCGTACTACGGTTACGGAACTCACTCAAAATAATATTTTCCAACTTAAAATCATTATGCCAATGGAGGGATGTACAGAAGCAGCTCCTGAAGAGTACTTAAAGGCGAGTGTGACAACTTACAGATATGACTACAAAGGAGAAAATCCACACATAAAAAGTTGCAAAATAATCACAGAGGAAAAAATCTACATTACAACAGATGTTTCAATATATAGAATTCAAACAATACTCACTTTGAGTACCTACGTGTTTTGATCCTCACATATAATGCATTTCCTTATGTTATGACTTTTGTTCAAATCACATGTATGAATTAAGTACTTTCCCACTGTATCTTTATTTTTCAGTTCAACATTCACAATGGTATCCAAGAACACATACCAGTTAAAATGATGTTAGGAACACTTCCTCCATAGTTGGAATACAGAAAGCTTGGTCGGAGCTGAAGTGATTCTTGCAAGTTTCCTTGACTACCGCCGAATCCCATCATAGCTATTTGCGAATACTGGAGGTTCATATTTGGATCATAGAAACTGCTATTACTTGGCAGCAAACTGCTTGGACTTCCCAGCAGGTCATACTGATCCTGATGAAGATATAAATCAAGTTTACTTAAGTAATGGCAATTTACTTATAAGATGTTAATCAAATGCTATCTTCATTATTCACTAGCTATTGCCATAATGACAACAACTGCACATGAAATTTACCAGAATACAAGAGGCAGAAATTTAGTCAATAACTGTCAGCTGAGAGGATCAACCTTGCTGCAGCAAAAAATACATTTTCTGGATATGCTTTTTGTAGGTTTTCACAAGTGATAGTGATTTATAATCGACAAATGATGCACTGATATTTCAAAATGATTTTTCATCCGATTCAGAGCAGATTAAGTGAGCTATGTCAGTAGCTACATGTTCTCTTTTGCTAGTCTCTATTGTAAGACAAGCCAAGTATTCACATGCAATATATATTCTTAAATGGAAAACCAAGCCTGTTGAATGTAAGATCGAACTACATTTAAGTCTTGTTGTGTATAATGTACTGCTCATGCTTATATTAATATAACTATAACCTCAAAATCCAATAAAATATATATTAAAAAAAAAACTATTGTAAGACAAACCACTACATTTAAATTCTTGTGAAGTAAGTTCTGTTGGGTGGAATAAATCTTAGTGAAGTCTCAGTATGAGGATCGTCCAAATGTTAATGCAGGATGATCCTCCTGAGGAGGAAGGGAGGAGTGGGGGCTAGCGGGGGATTTAAATCGATATTTCCCTTGTAGTTTACAGGCTACAAGTCTTTAACGGACAGCAATGAAAATAAAATAAAGTGTAGAAGATAGCATCACAGCTTATAAACCAACAAGACAAGCCATCGTAATCCTAGTAATGATGCTGGAATAAAGGAGCATATCAGCAATCTTTCAAGAAACACTTTTGCTTGCATCTGTTCTGAGGAGATGGCCAATGTCAGGAAACATTGCCTAATACATATTCATTTCTTAATCTCCATCCTTTAAAAACATTATAATACAGTGAAACCATCAAATTAAATTAATATGCACATGGGTTACATTTCATTTGTGACAATATCTAAAAATGACAGAGCATTATAATATGTAACAAACTGCATTTCAAACTTTTGGAGATGAAACAATGAATTAGCGTGAAACTGCTAAACATGGACTTTGGTGTTTTAAATTAATGTCAGAGTTTCAGTAGTTCATTATTAACAAAATGTCAATGGAGAAAAAGTACAATACCGTAAGAATTCAAGGGAATTGGTGTCTATGTAGACAACCTTATTAATGAACGTTAGATATTTTAACATTTGTTATACTGTTGAAATGCAATTACATAGAATTACACTGGTTTTCTGGTAGCTTAATGAAAAAAAATTCAAAAACCTTAATCAATGTATTGTTCACAGCCTTGTTACTGCTTAATGAAAAACCTCATGTTGACTGACTAATATAACTACACATATTTACATCTTTGGAATAATTCTCATTATTTTTGGATCAGGCACACTAATCACAATATATTTTTCTGTAGCTAGATATGGAGTGGTCTTGAGCATGTGTGTGATAGTAAAAACAGAGCAGGCACAAAACAAAACATCTAGAGCAGCCGATTTCAAACTATAGGGCATGCCCACACAGGAGGTTTTGGGGTTTAGCGAGACCTCGCCTGGCAATTCGGAAGCTTATCACCCACAGATCAGCAGGAGGATTGGGCCTGCCTTCTGAGGAACATTACTGCTTAGCCCTACATTTGGCACAAATGGCGTACATGCATCCGCAGATCCAAGACCCTCCATTAAGGGCCGCAATTAAATGCAGACTCCAGGAGGCCCCTTTAGGATTACAGGCCTGCTATCTTCCTCGTCCCGCCACCACCCACACACCCAATCCCATGTTGAAAACCATATCTGCAGCCTGAATACAGGCTCAAAATCTCTTATCAGTGAACGTGCATCTTCATGACAAAGCTCCCATTTGGAAAAATACTGGCATTCACATGGGGTGGAGGGGACTCATGCTTGATTGGTGCCGGTGGGGCAGAGGTAGGATCCTGAATCTTACACACCTGATCTCTGGTGGTGAACTCAAGTCCTTTGAGATGCTATCGGACGAAGTTGACTTTTTTGCATACCCAACAATGGTGGTGATATACGCAATTACATCATTGTCTGCTGAGCAGATTGGGTTTCCAACCATGGACTATCCCCTGCCCCCCAGGTGCTCTCTTACTTCAATACTTGGGGTCAGTTTAAAGGTGTGAAGTCTGGATTCTACAAGCTCCTATTTTGTTATCTTTACTCCAAACCACAATTGGCAAGCCTCAGAACGACTTGGCGGGTTCGCCTACAGGTGGAATATGATGAGGGAGAATGGACTGAACTTTTGTAGACCCTAGAACGAAGAGGCCGTGAGGCACAGATGAAGCTCAGTCTTTTTAAGATCCTTCAGCACTGGCACCGGACCCTGGCACAACTTCAGGCTGCAGTGTTGCTCCCTCACTCTGCCTCTTGGCGATGTGATCAAGCACCATGTGATATTGCTCAAATCTTACTAGACTGTCCCACTATACACCCCTTTTTGGGCGGCAGTAGGGTCTAAACTACAGGAATCTTTGGACTTACCCACACCTTTTTCACAACCCCTAATTCGTCTTCATGACTTACTGGACATTCCCAAGCTGTCCCACCATGCTTGTTGCACTGCCCTTACAGATGCCAAAATCTGAATTTTACGGCACTGGCGATTCCACAATTGCCGTTACATGAGGAATGGCTCACGGAGATGTATAATACCGCGTCCTATGCAAGGGCCATTTACTACTTAATAGACAAAGCAGATATTTTTTCTTGTTATATGGTCTCTCTTTTTACAGGATACCCCACCCCCATAATTTGTATTAATTCGCATGGATTCTTAAGTCCTCCTCATCACTCTCCACCCACCTGTATTATTATACTTGGACTTTGCCTAACCGGTTTATCTTCCCTGTTTAGTAGTTCCGACTTTTCTTCCCTTCTACTTCTCTCTATCTCATTCTTCCTTTCCTCTCCTTACTTTCTTCCTTCTACAGCTTATTCTCTCTCTACCATATCTCCCTTTTACCATCTTTTCTAAAATATTGTTTGTGATTGGTGCATGTATCACAATTAACAATTGTAACTCAATATGGGAATATGCTGGACTTGCATGTCATTGTTTTTGTTATTGCTCAATTCTTACTTTTTTACCAATAAAAGAAATGCTACACAAAAAAGGAGGTGTGGGGCTTTGTGCCATGTTAGAGGAGTGAGACACATCGCAAAAAGATAAGCTGTGCATGCTGCATGTAGCACCTGCTGCAATATTATACATAGGCTTTGCTGTATAATATTACGTAGAAGCGTTCTAGTAAAAAAAAAATAAGAAAACCTCAATCTGCTAATCGCAGCTTCGAATGTTCTGAAGGAAGTGTCAGAAGTAAATGGAAGCATAGTTGGGCACGCACATATAGCCACCATGGAAAATGGATGCACTTTAGCTAGTTAAAAGACCTATCTAAATATGAAAGCAATCTATAAAACACAGAAAAAGTGAAAGTGAGCGGGGGGACCATAATAGCAAGGAACGACGACCAATATATTGCATGCTGTCTTCATTATAGTAATGGAAAAGGGTTTCTACTCAATAATATATAATCTAGCAGATGTACTGTAGGGCTTTGCCTTGTCACTGTTCTAGTTTAATATATAGTTGCAACTTCCTTTCCATAGTCTTCAACAAGCAAAACTCCGTTTTTACTTGTACACTGATGACACCCAGATTCTCCTTAGTCTCCGCCGAGGATCCAACCAGCCAAAAAAAAAAATGTTGATTTCTCAAACTATAGTGCATGTCAGGTGGTAAAGCTTGAGCTGTGATAGTATCACAGTCCTTCATATGCTGGGATAAAGATATATGGCCATCGATCAGGTGAGGAGAGCGCACCATTCCAGCAAAATCAGTATGAAATCTGGGCACTTTTACTAGTCAAAATCTCATGCTGGACACTCAGGCTTCCGAAGTGACACGCACCAGTCTAAAACTCTCAAACTGTTATCTGCCACCTTCACGTCACAGCTGTAATCGCACAAATCAAGTAACGCTTGGATTAGGGCAAATTTATCTCCCTCTCTGCATCTGAAAGGGCAATGCATCAGTTCAATCATAATAAAATGATGCTATAAGACTACTATGAGGGCTCGCAAAACATGATCTTTACTCATCCACCTTTCGATCACTGCATTGGCTCCAAGTACACAAACACATAGTATTCAAAGGCATGGCAATAATCCATCTAGCATTACATTAAAAGTCCCCCAAATGTATTGCATCTACAGATCTAAAGAGCACTGGTAGACCCAGGGTTAAGCTTTGCGTTCAGAAGTGCGAAAGTCAAACATGCAAGTTATGGCACAAATTGCGTGGCCGCAGCTAAAACTGAATTTTGCTACCCATCCACCTGCAGACTGAAACATCTTGTATTAGACTCAGGAAATTTATAAAGACCTGCCTTTATATTTTTTAGAATTACTTCTTTTTTCTGCTTTATGTGGTTTTATTCTGTAGTGACATGAAGCATAAGCGTACGTGAGCTGAATAAATAAAATGTATGACAAAATTACACAACATGCGGGCGTGGCTTGAGGCGTCAAGATGGCGGTCGCACTCTAAGAGTGCTCCAGACCCCTCCGTCATCCGCCTCGCATCCCGGTGCCCACGGCAGCCATCCGTACTCCCTACCTGCCTGTCATGAACCCCCGGAGCAGCGGCGTTGCCCTGATGTACCTGGTGGACTGAATTTGGGCTCCTGGTGCCGTGCTGAGCTCCCGCTCCTCAGAGGCCCCGAGACCGCAACATGGCGGCCCTCTCCACACGCTTGTGGTAACCGCGGCGCTCTGCATCTGGCAGCGCCGGCCGGCGCTGTTTGGTCCCCTGACTGCGGAGCCTTCTCGACGTGTTCCCTGGCCTTGGGGAGCAATCTCGGTGGTATGCCGGCGGACCCGGCGTGACGTCTTTCTGGTGCCCTCCCTCTGCAACATGGTGGCGCCCGGCGCATGCGGCCGACGAGCCCGCTGAAGCGGACGGCTCAGTGGGGACATCATCCTCCGCGGTTCGGCCAGCGGGACTCGGCTGGTGCGCGGAGGGCGCGGCACTGTGAGCCCGTACCCAGGAATAGTGGGAGACACCGGAGGAACACAGAGTCATACTGCTCCCACCCGCCAGGGTCACTCTGGAGCTGGCGGCGGCGTTGTCATTCGGTGAGTGGGGTGGGGACCGGCTGTCGGATCGGGCAGCAGCGAGGGAGGTCGCCCCCCCGCACCACCCCGTCTCCCTAGTGGCGAACCATGCCTGCCTCCATCCACACCTGTGGGGGGTCATCTCTGCCGTAGGAGCGGACTAACCGTGGGGCTGGGCGGCCTGCATCTGCCACGGGGTAATCTTAGCCCATGCCCGCGGCGCCCCCTCTTCCTGCCCTCGGCCACCAGATCAGGTGGCGGTGCGCTGCCCGACCGCTACCCCCCTTGGGCTGTACCTGCTCTGGGAAGCTGCTTCCCATAGGCGCACTCCCAACACTGCCTGGCCCACCCTCCGGAGGCGCCTGCCTGCTGCCGCGGATCTCCCTGCTGTCGCCGTGAGGCTTCCTGGCGCACAGCAGCAGTGTGTGCCGTTGGCCGCGTGTGCTGGGGACAGCGCCGGCTGCGCGGCGTGCTCATCCGGGGCCGGGCTCCTCCCTTCCCCAAGGGCCTGAAGGGTGTCGTCTCCAGGATTTACTGACCTCCCAACTCTTCATCAAGGCGGCTCCAATCCACCTTTGCCCTGCACGGACATCCATTGTGGTGAAACTTTCTGCCCCCTCACCGTGGCACTGGTCTCCACCCTCTTCACCGTGGGGCGTCCCTGAGCACCGGAGGGGCAGGCCCGACCCTGGTCTGTCCTGCACACGGTGCCTGCACCCTGGCTTGGCGACCTTCGCTCAAGGTAGGGCCGCACGACCTCGGCTGGGGCTTTCAACGGCTCCTGGTCACATCCACCTAGCCCTCAAACTCTCTGTGGAGGTGCGGCCTGTCGTCAAATATGGGGAGAGACAAGGCCTCTAAGTCCACACCGGCCCCCAAGCAAACGAAGATGGACCGGTTCACCACCTCCGATCATGACCCCCCTGGGCAGGTGGCGGGGGCCTCCCCTCCTCAGGACAAGGACTTATCTACCATTTTGCAGGCAATCAGCGCCTCGCAGGCGTCTGTTGAAGGGAAGATCGGGGAGGTCAAAGTGGATGTATCCCTGCTTCGGCAGGACCTCCGTAACGCCACGGCACGAAACACAGAGGCTGAATCTCGCCTGTCCAAGCCGGAGGACGACATCCTACAACTGAGGGAACAAGTGGCCCACCTCCACTCCCATACCACAGAGCTACATCGGCGCACGGAGGATGCGGAAAATCGTGCGCGCCGCAACAACCTCCGCCTGGTGGGGGTTCCTGAAGAGGTCGAGACGAATCAAGTATCCACTTTTGTCGAGGACTGGTTCGCATCATGGACGCCTAAAGATGCCCTCTCCGCTCGGTTCGTGGTTGAGAGGGCACACCGCTCCCTCGCACCCAGGCCACCGCAAGGAGCCCCACCTCGCCCTATCATACTTAAAATCCTTAACTTCAAAGACAGGGACGCCATCCTGCGTGAGGCCCGTGTTCAGGGTCCATTAAATTCCATAATCATACTGTCATGGTATTGCCTGATTACACCAGAGAAGTACAAGACCTCCGTCGCTCCTACACGGACCTTAAAAAGAAACTGCGAGCCCTGGGCCTACAATACCAACTACAATTCCCTGCACGCCTCTGCGTCGTTTTCCAAAACAAAACTCACTTCTTCGACTCGCCCCAAGCGGCATGGATATGGCTGACGGAGGAGCGTCCCCTCCGCCAGCAGCAGAACCCGTCCCCAGGGCTGGCGGGCCCCCGACCAATGGGGCCGAGGTCGCCAGGGCGCCAGCAACGCACACAGTCTCGCAGAAGGCGCCAATCTCAACCAGTAGCGTCTAGATCCTCAAGCGTGGCTGTCCACAGAATCCGCGACTCTTCGAGCCTGTCGGACTCTCCCCCCCGCCATAGGCACCACTCCGCTGATGATTTGCCCGGCGCCTCCTCCTCATTGGCCCGAGCGGGCTCACCGAGAATTGATTCAGATCTCTCCCGCACTCCGACTCTATGAGGAATTACCGGATGAGACCAGATGTACGCCCATTGTGGGAGTGGGATCCCGACCCAGTGGGGTTCATGAACAGTGGCAGACTTTTTCTTGCTCTCTTCCTTGTGTTTTTCTGCCGAGACACTGCGCATCCGCACACATGGAGGGGTCCTCCACGCAACCTAACCCGAGCGTTTTAGTTTGGTTCTTGTTACAAGGGGGGTCGACAGATGCTTCTGTTTCTTGAAGTATAGGGTGGGGAGTGGAGGGGGGGGGTTTGGGACTGTTTTTCTCTAAGTTGTTGTATTTTGTTGTTTTGTTGTTTCAGCTACCACGGATCACCATGCGGCCACTCCTCTAGGGACAGACACGGCTTCCTTAGCTATGCTTTCCCAGGCAGACGCGGGCTCCCGCGCGCGCGCCCGACCCACGGTAGGGCCCTCCAGTTATGCTCCACACACCAACCGCCATGAATGATATACCCATCCCCAGGGCAACCCTTCATGTGCTGTCATGGAATGTTAACGGCCTCCTAGACCGACTTAAACGCATGTCCGTCCTGCGCTATGCTCAACGCCTCGACATAGAAGTACTCCTACTCCAAGAAACGCACCTGATGGGTAACTGCTGCCCCTTCCTGGCGCGTTATGGATACGACAGAGTGTGGCACTCTGGCTTCACTCGGGGCTCCCGGGGGGGTGGCTATCCTTCTGAAACGCACCCCGCCTTTCGTGCTCGCACAAGTCATTCACGACCCTCAGGCATTGTCGGTGACCCTCTGCGGCTCGTTAGGCGACACTCCCCTCAATCTTATGTCTGTCTATGCCCCCCCCTCGATGCTTGCGACGACCATAAAGCACACTACTGCCCTGCTGACCTCTTTGCCTCTGGGTCCTAATATCATCGGAGGCGACTTCAATGCGGTATCCTCTCCAACCCTAGACACGACAGGCCCTCCCTCTGGCACTAGAATAGCGCAGGCGAAGCAATTACAGACTTGGTCCGAATCCCTGGGCCTCTGTGATGCTTGGCGCACCTGGCACCCCCACACCGCTCAATTCACCCACACCTCTGCAGCACACCACACACAGGCGCGCATAGATGCGATTTTTGTCCCTGCGACCGACTGCTTCACGATTCTGGACGTCCGTATCCTTCCCAGGGGCATCTCGGATCACTCCCCAGTGCTTCTTAGCACGGGAGCCCCCCCCCCCCTCGGCACGCCAGACGTGAAGAATGAACGCATGGTTCCTCCAAGACAAGGAATTCAAAAAGGTGGTAGAGACGGAGCTTAAACACTATTTCCTAACAAACGAAGGGTCGGTATCTTCCCCGGGTACCCTCTGGGAGGCGGGTAAAGGCACCATTCGAGGCATCGCAAAGGGCCAGCTCCAACGTCAAAGACAGGCACAGTTGCAGGAGATCACCTCGCGGGAGGCAGAGGCGTTACGCCTTGAGCAATCCCCCCCCTTGGCAGACGACACTTTCCGGGTTCGACAGCTTACTCATCTTCGGGCAGAGATCCGGCAGTTATCCATGGACGCAGCCAAGCTCCTCTGGCGATCTTCAATAGCGAGAGTTTACGGCTGGGGCGACAAGAATGGCGCGATTCTTCATAGATCAGCCACATACCCTAGGGCGACCCGCATCACACCTGAAACGGTAGACCGAGACGGAACGGTACACCGCTCCCCGCTGGCGATGGCCCGCACCTTTGCCTCTTTCTACCAGTAACTTTACGCAGTCCAGACCCCAGACCTGTCGCTCTCTGCCTTACTCGACCTGGGAGACGTCCGTCTCCCTCAGCTGGGCCCTGCCGCCCAAAAAGATCTGGACCGCCCCATATCCCGTGCCGAAATTGACGAGGCAATAACCCTTACCTTGTCGGGTAAGGCCCCGGGCCCTGACGGCCTTCCCCAAGAGTATTACGCGCTATACCATGAGACTCTCGTGCCGCATCTTGCTGACCTCTTCGATGAAGCGTTGGAGACCTTCCCCCCTGAAACAGATATAGCCACCATCGTGGTCATACCGAAATCTCAGCCACCCTCCAGTCGCTGCGCGGATTACCGTCCCATATCTGTCATCAATACGGAGATCAAACTGTACGCCACCATTCTCGCCCAGCGGCTGGAGCCCTACCTGTCTTCTCTGGTTCACCCGGACCAGTGCGGCTTCATGCCCCTGCGGGGGACCCGGCACTGTCTACGGAGGCTGCAACTGGCCCTGGCACACCGTCACTTGCTCACCCCCTATCTGGCGCTTCTTCTCGTAGATTTTGAGAAGGCCTTTGATTCAGTGGACTGGACGTACCTGGCTGACGTGCTGGCAGAGATGGGGTTAGGTCCCCATTTTAGGAATCTGGTCCACGTCCTCTACGCCCAGCCGCGGGCGCGAGTCCTGGTCAACGGGGTATTGTCAGAGGCCTTCCCCATTCGCAGAGGAACGAGACAGGGCTGCCCCCTATCGCCCCTGCTCTTCGCCTTGGCGATGGAGCCCATGGCCTCCCTGGTCCGGGCTGAAGCCCGAATTTGAGGGTGGGAATGGCCTAACACAGAGGCGGACAAGATCGCTCTATACGCCGATGATGTCCTAATCTTCTTGGCTGAACCCGCCCAGTCCGGCCCTCACTGTCTCCAGATCTTGCAGTCTTTCGGGCAGGCCTCCGGTCTTCGTCTCAACCCGGATAAGTCGGTCCTGGTCCCTCTACACCTATCTAGAGACTGCTATGATTGGCAATCCAACATACCGCTTCGGCGCCAGTCGTTCAAATACCTGGGGATATGGATCACCCTCCTTCCTGAACTGGGCTGGTCCCTCAATATTACCCCCCTGGTGAAGAAAGCCAAGGCAGATCTTCAGAAGTGGATGGCACTACCTCTGAATCCCCTGGGGAGGGTCGCCTTGTTTAAAATGATGATACTCCCCAGATTTCTGTACGTCCTCCAGAACACCCCTTTCTGTTTTCCTAGGGCCTGGTTTCGTGAGCTGGATAGTCTGGCTACCAAATTTCTCTGGGGGGGAGGGAGGGCACGCCTGGCCCTGACCCTCTGTCAGATTCCCTCCTTTGATGGGGGTATGGGGATGACGCACTTATATCTCTACTTCTTGGCCGCGCGCCTCCTGGTCATACACGACTGGTTCAACGGGGGCTGGTCCGACTCAGCTTACCGGCTCGAGTTCAGCGAACTAGGTTTGCCCAAAACCCAATCATTGATGTGCAGGGGATCCATTCCATCCCATTTACCAGATGTAACGCGCTCTGTCCTGATGGGCTGGCGGGCCGCACTGCGCCATACTCACTGGACACGTAAACTGACTCAATGCACACCTCTTTGGCGCGGTACTTGGCTCCGCGAGGTCAGAGAGCTGCAGGGCTTTAGATCATGCTTTCAAGACCTCCAGTCCCGTTTCTCCCTACACCCATCTCAATTCTACAAATATTTGCAAATCCGACACGCCCTCCACGCGCACATTGCAGACGACACCAGGATACCTGAGCATAGCCCCCCCGAGGCCCAGACCATGCTGGGAGATCTAGGCAAAGGGGGCATTTCACGTATTTATCAAACGCTGGTTAACAACACCCCCACTACATTAGATAAGCTGAGAAACCAATGGGTAGAGTGGGTGGGTCCACACGATGAGGAGGATTGGCGCGACGCCCTTATGGCGCCCAAGACGGTCACCGCGTCAGCCAGACTCAGATTGATCCAACTATACTACCTACACGCCACATACTTAACCCCGCTGCGCCTCCACCGGGCAGGCATACGCCCAGACGCATCCTGCACGAGGTGTGGTCAAGCTCCGGCTGATTTTTGTCACATGGTCTGGGCATGCCCCCTCCTGGTGCGATATCGAGGAGGAACTCACGGAAGTCTTGGGGTGGGAAGTCCCTCATGACCCTCGTCACTCCCTGCTAGGGATCACAGATGGGCTGGAGGGGTCCAGAAATTAAAAACTGTTTTTCAACACGGCCATGATAGTGGCCAAGCGAGACATAGCTGCGGCGCGGAAATGTCCAGATCCACCCTGCTCAGGGAAGTGGCGAAGAGGAGTAGACTGGTGCGCGACCCAAGAAAGGACCCTGTACGAGGTACGAGGGTGTCCTAAAAAATACCATAAGGTGTGGGGGAAATGGCTAGGTACTGTGGAGTAATCAAAGTATTGTATTTATCTGTTTTTCTACTTGTGCCTTCGGAGAACGGGGCCTACGAGCTGTTGTATTCTTGTAGATGGTGATGTAGTGTCATCTTCCGTGTCGAATGCTGACTTGACAATGTCATTGGTTTTCAAAACAATAAAAATTTGTTTATCAAAAAAAAAATTACACAACATGCAGGCAAGTGTATCCTTACAATTAAACTACAATGACTATTTAAAGAATACAAAATAAAAAGTCAACTCTCTTTGGAATTTAATGACATACTATCCAATTAAACCACATTACTTTTACCAACACATCTTGAATGAAGGTCTGACTTAGTCCAAGAAAGTTTAAAACTTATGGACAAGCATGCAGATGTTTGCAGTTGGTGCAGAACGTGTTACATTACTTCCAATTATCTTAAATTGTAATGTACAGGTTCCGCGCAGAACTCTCCTACAATCACATTGATCCACACATCTTTTTTACTAACATTTTAACTGGTGAACGCCAGGTTACTAACAGGGCTGTAGGAAAGGGACAGTAAACCCTTCTGTGAAGTTCATGACTGTCAAATAGTTCTCAAAGATAAAAATGCGGGTATATAAATATACAGGCAGACAAACACAAAACAAATGCCTTAACAGGACTGACCGAAAGTCTACTCTCTCACTGTCCAGCTTACTTTTACATTTTTGAAGAACTGATGACTTGAGGTCCAAACACCTAAAGCTGTCTGCAGCCAAACCTAAAAGAGGTTTATTCAGAGTAAAATCTTAGTTTCTTGCCAGGTTTGGTGTAATTTTAGTAAATAGATTTTGCTGCCAAGAAAAGCAAAAACTCTTAAGCAACAAAAAATGCACACACTTCTAATTTGATCCCTTTCTCGTTCCATTTAACTCCCTTCCCCCAGCGGTCAGGTCTGTACAAAACCAGAAATATAAAAACTTAGCTGAATACACTAATTGTGCGCGTAAACTGATGCATAACTAGAATTGCTATCATCGACTGATATATGTACGCACAGTGTGTGATCAAGGGTTCTTCAAAGAAGTAAGTCACATTCCCATGGGCATAGTATGAAGTTCGGATATGTCCTCTAGCAAAGGGGTTATTCATAGCTTCCAAGGTTTCAGATTGCTATGTGTGACATTTTCATAATTTCAGTATAATTATAAGTGACATTCAACGACTATGAGTGACACTTTCTCGCGACCAAAATCAAGCAATGAAGGCAAGGGAGACATATAAATATCAGAAATTACACCCCCGCGCCCCTCTAAAAGTAAATTAAATGAGTGACACAACTTTGCAGGCAGACTAATGACTGCTGAGTTTGGTATGCCCTTGATCTCTGCCCGACTCGGAGCACTGCAGGCATCAGATCTCCGCCCCGTGTGCAGAAGGCCTTAAACTGTCCAGCAGTTGTTGTGCTGCCTTTTGGCAGCAGGCCTTACTGTCTGTGCAGGTTCGTTGTGTGTGAGAAATGGGCACCACAGAGTCTGCATCCGTGTGATTCTGTTTGCGTGCAGGAGGCTTGCATCAGTGTGCAGTGTAGCTGTCCAAGATGCTGTATGCATGCAGGAGGCTTGCAACTGTGTGCATGGTATAGCTGTGTGCAGCAGACCTTCTTAGATAGCATGCCTCAGGCCTCATCTCTCAGACTCGGCCTACATGAGGCCGGATGTCTGTGTGTAGCAAGCTTCGGTCTGCATACAGTTTGACCAGGCCTAAAATTCTGTTTGCTGCACGCCTCAGATTTGGCATAAAACACCATGGCTCAGATTCTGCATGCATAAAACCCCTGTCAAACTGTTAGCAACAGTTTTAGGCTTTCACTGCTCAGAAGGCCTCCGACTTTATAGTGCAGCAAGCCTCATGGTGTTTAAGTTTAGCATTCTGATGTTGTCTCCAAGTTACACGATTTTCTATCTTTGCCATTTTCTATAGCGCACACTGTCACAAGACCCTATGGGTATCAGAGCGCTTTATATAACTCTAGGCACACACTTACTTGAAATTAATATGCAGCTGTATTTCCATACACCGACAGCCTCAGTACCTTTCAAAGTGTGCGACGAGCACCTTGCTGCTAATAAATAAATGTAATCCCGGGCCGTCTAGCTATTCAGTATTTCCTTAAGTAAAATGTCTTTAAATGTTCACGGATCGCATTTCGTTCCAACTTAATTCAGTAAAGCACGCCTCTTCAGATCATATATTCAGCAGTGAGGGGAACAAACCTAAGACCTGTAGTGGACCGCTGATCATGCTTTTTGTGTTTCTATACTAAACTTTTTATGGATGCAGCTCAGTATGGACATTGCAGCTGTCCATGTTTACGACGCGCATTGCCCATGTTAGCACTTTTCGGGTTTTATTCACATTGAAGCACAAGTTACTAACTTGTGTAACGATATATCTGTAAGAGACAGTAGTTAGTGACAGATTCCTTACCTTAGAATATCCCCAGGCGTCAGGCTGGATCCGGAAAGTTTTTTGCGTAGCAGTACCCTTGCGCGTCGGTAGGCGGCGTCGTGCGGCTCCGCGTCCGTCGTCGTGGTCGCCGGGATGACGTCACGGGCAGTACTTAGACGCCGCCCCTGCGCGCTGTCGTCAGTTCTGTACACGACTTTCCGTGCCAGGAACGCAGAGCCATGCAAGAAGCTGACATAGGTGTCTGAAAAATACTAGGGCCCTGAAAGGGATGTCCTTAACCCTAGAAATCAGTTCGCAGAACGGGAGGATGGGTGGGCGGTAGGGAATCTGTCACTAACTACTGTCTCTTACAGATATATCGTTACACAAGTTAGTAACTTGTGCATCTGAAAGAGACACGTTAGTGACAGATTCCTTACCTTAGAATAGATACCCCAGCAATACCAACCCCGGTGGTGGGTCTGCGAACAAAGATCAGACAAGGAAGTCCTGGAGGACAGAACGGCCAAAGAAGCCGTCCCTCCGGACCTGACTGTCAAGGCAGTAATGCTTCGTAAACGTGTGCAGCGAGGCCCACGTAGCTGCCTGACAGATATCCCGCAGCGGAACACCGCAGCCCAAAGCCGTGGTAGCAGCCGTTGCCCTGGTGGAATGGGCACGCAGCCCAACAGGAGGATCCTTCTTAGCCAAAGAATAGCAGGCTTTGATACACAAGGTTACCCAGCGGGAGATGGTTCTCTTGTGCACCGCCCGACCTTTTTTGGCGCCCACGTAGCCAACAAAGAGCTGGTCATCCACCCGGAAATGGCGTGTACGGTCGATGTAAAAGGAAAGCTCACGTTTTGGGTCCAGACGGTGGAGCCTCTCTTCCTCTCTGGAGGGATGCGGAGGCGGAAAGAAGGTGGGCAAAGTGATGGTCTGCCCAATGTGGAAGGCAGTAACCACCTTTGGCAAGAAGGACGGACGCGTCCTAAGAACAACCTTGTCTGGATGGACAGACAGAAAGGGAGGTTTACATGATAGAGCCTGGAGCTCACTCACCCGCCGAGCGGAGGTGACGGCCACCAGAAAGGCAGTCTTCAGAGTCAGAAGACGAAGAGGACAGTTATGTAGAGGCTCAAAGGGAGCGCACATAAGAAAGGTAAGAACCAAGTTCAAGTCCCACTGAGGCATCACAAACGGAACAGGAGGGAAGAGGTGTGTAATGCCTTTTAGAAACCTGTTAAACAGGGGACTTGAAAAGGGAGGGCTGATCAGGAAGCCTGAGGAAGGCCGAGATGGCACAAAGATAGCCCTTGATGGTACCCAGGGCAGAACCCTGTTGGGCCAGGGAAAGAAGGAACAGGAGAACCTCAGAGAGAGGGGCAGAAAGGGGATTCACAGCCTTTGCTGTGCACCGTGCCACAAACTTGTTCCACCTGCAGGCGTATACCACCTTAGTGGAGGGACGCCTGGCTGCCAGAATCACATCACAAACTTCGGGAGGCAAGTCGAAAGGAATCAACTGCCGCCGCTCAATCTCCACGCAAGCAGGTGGAGGCTGGACAGGTTCGGGTGGAGGACCGTCCCCTGCTGCTGCGACAGAAGATCCTCCCGAAGAGGCAGACGGATCGGGGGATCTACGCTCATACTGAGTAGCTCGGGATACCAAACTCTTCGAGCCCAGTCCGGAGCCACAAGAATGACTTGGGCCCGGTCGTGCCGAATCTTCTTCAACACTCTGGGTAGAAGTGGTATAGGCGGAAAGGCGTACAATAGACCGCAACTCCACTCGTGACGAAAAGTGTCGCCGAGCGAGTGCCGCCTTGGAAATTCCAACGCGCAGAACTGATGACATTGCGCGTTCTCTTCGGTGGCGAATAGATCTAACCAAGGCTCTCCCCACTGTAGAAAGAGTCCTTGCGCCACTTCCGAGTGAAGACGCCATTCGTGATCCATCATGCACCTGCGGCTGAGTTCGTCCGCCCTGGCGTTCAGGGAACCTGCCAGGTGTTGAACCATCAGGAACATGCCCTGATGTTCCAGCCATGTCCAGAGGCGCAGAGCCTCCTGACAAAGGGTCCACGACCCCACCCCGCCTTGTTTGTTGCAGTACCACATGGCGGTGGTGTTGTCTGTGAACACCTGCACTACCTTCCCTTTGACAGAGGGAAGGAATGCCTTGAGTGCAAGTCGGATCGCCCGGAGCTCCAGAAGGTTGATATGGAGCCGGGACTCCGCCGGAGACCAGAGGCCTCTGATCTCCGCCTCTCCCATGTGACCGCCCCATCCCAGAAGGGACGCGTCCGTCACAACTGTGTGCTCTGGCTGGGGAAGGGAGAGGGATCTGCCCATGACCCACTGCCGGTTCGAGAGCCACCACTGCAATTGTTTTGCAGTCCCCTCCGAGATCTGGACGTGATCGGACAGGTTGCCCTGGTGCTGCGCCCACTGGAACTTCAGGTCCCACTGCAGAGCCCGCATATGCCATCTGGCATGAGTGACCAGCAGGAGGCCATGAGGCCCAGCAGCCTCAGGGTCATCCGTACCGAAACCCAGGATAAAGGCTGAAAGATCGGAATCATAGCCCGAATATCCCGGACTCGCCGTTCGGGAGGATAGGCCCGAAACTGCGTCGTGTCCAGAACTGCTCCGATGAAAAGGAGCTGTGGAGAAGGAATCAGATGCGACTTCGGCACATTGATGGAGAACCCCAGCGAGTGCAGGAGTCCGGCCGTAGTCTGGAGGTGGGAGACGACTGCCTGGGACGAGCCCGCCTTCAACAGCCAGTCGTCGAGGTAGGGGAAGACTGGAACCCCTGCCCGGCGCAGATGAGCTGCGACCACCGCCATCACTTTCGTGAACACCCGAGGGGCACTTGTAAGGCCAAAGGGAGCACGGTGAACTGAAAATGCTCGAGGCCTACCGTGAACCGCAGGTAACGCCGGTGGGCCGGCAGGACGAGGATGTGAAAATAAGCGTCCTGCAAGTCCAACGCTACCAACCAGTCTCCAGGGTCGAGGGCAGTCAAGATCTGAGCTAGGGTGAGCATCTTGAACTTCTCCTTCCGGAGGAAGCGATTGACGTTCCGGAGGTCCAAGATAGGACGCATGTCCTCCTTGTCCTTTTTGGGCACCAGGAAGTAGTGGGAGTAGCAACCACGACCTACTTCTGGGGTCGGAACATGCTCGATGGCCCTCTTGGCCAAGAGGGCCGTGACTTCCTTCTGTAGAAGTACCAAGTGATCCCCTGACATGCGGCGGAATTGAGGTGGCATGGCTGGGGGGTGGTCTCGAAGGGGAGGGAGTAGCCCCTTCGGACAATGTCCAAGACCCACCGGTCCGAGGTGATGGGACGCCAGTGGTGAAGGTGATGGCGGACCCTGCCCCTACTGGCGTGCCGTGCACCGGAAAGGAGGGACTAGGAGGGCTTGGAGGCCGCGGACGGGTTGGAGGTGGTGGCCTGACCCGCACGCTGGTTGCCCGAACCGCCACGGCGGTATCCACGTCCTCGGCCACGCGTAGACGCTTGCTGTGCGGGCCGGTGGCTGGGCAGCTGACGTGACTGGACGCCCCTTCCATGGCCACGAAAGGGGCGAAAAGCAGAGCTGAGTGGAGGGCGTACAACAGAAAGGCCCAGGGACTTGGCCGTAGCCCGTGAGTCCTTAAACCGCTCCAGCGCATGGTCTGCCTTTGAACCAAAAAGACTGACTCCATCAAAGGGCATGTCCATGAGTGTATTCTGGACATCACCCGAGAAACCAGTTGTCCTCAGCCAGGCGTGGCGACGTAGCGCCACCGTCGTAGCAAGCGATCTGCCCAGCGAGTCGGCGGTATCAAGGCCACAACGGATGGTGTATTTAGCCGCATCTCGCCCTTCCGCAATGGCGCGGGTAAGCAGTGTCTGGACCTCCTCAGAACACTGCGGCAAAACAGCCGCCACCGAATCCCACAGGGAGTGGGTATATCGGCCCAAAAGGCAAGCGGTGTTGACGGACCGCAAGCCAGCACTGGAGGAAGAAAAAGCCTTCTTCCCAAATTGGTCCAGGCGTTTGGATTCCCTATCCGGAGGGGCGGTAGGGAAGGCGGTTTGGGAGGCAGAGGCTTGGACAACCAAGCTCTCAGGGGTGGGATGTTGGGAGAGAAACAGGGGGTCGCCCGGAGCAGGGCGATGGCGTCGGGCCACGTTCCTATCCACAGGAGCCCCTGTGGTGGGTTTGGACCAGGTACCCAAAAGAACGTCAGTGAGTGCATCATTAAACGGCAGCACAGTCTCCGAAGAGGAAGCCGCTGGCTGAAGCACTTCTGTCAGGAGGTTAGTCTTGACGGCCACAGTAGGCAACTGGAGATGTAAGGCTCCAGCAGCTCTACGCAACACCGTTGCAAAATTAGCCCCCTCCTCCGTAGCCACGGGAGGAGACAGCATGCCAGTGTCAGGGGAGGTGTCTAGACCACTGGCATCCCCAGGTTCCTCAACCCAGTCCGGGTCAAACTCACACTGTTGCGTGAGAGGGTCCTCAGACCCCTCCCAGCTCTCCTGGTCCTCCTCTTGTTCAAAATATGGAGGAGGAGGGACATTTGGGACCCAAGGTCTCATCGGCGCCGGAACCGGCGTCGGTCCGTCTCCATGTCCGGAGCCGGAGAGAACCGGGGAACGACGTCGTCCGGAGCCCCGGACGGCGTCAGGAACGGCACCGGGGACATCGGAGGAGGCGTGGTTAGGTCAACCGGCGCCGATGTGGGTTGCGGCACCACCGGAGCCGGGATCGAGGCCGGGGCCGGAGCCGAGGCCGGGATGAAGGCTGGTGGGACAAGCGGCGCCGGGACCGGAGTCGACGGCGGCGCCGGTGCAACCCCATCAGGGCCCGCGGGGCCCGAAGGCGCACCGGAGGGACCTGAAGGCCCGAAGAGGCGGGCCATGGCCGACAGGAATTCCTGTATTTCGGCCTGAGTCGCCCCCGACCCCGGAAAGAACGGGTAATTCGGGGGCGGCTCTACAGGCATGTCCGGGGCCGCGGGGGAGGGGACGGTGCCGATTGGGGCCTCAGCCGAGTCGCGAGACCGGCGAGGCGAAGTCTTAGAGCGATGACGCCGCTTAGACTTCTTGTGCTTCGACTTACCGGAGGAGCGCGAAGACTTGGATTCCGACGAACGGTGGGGACTCTGCGTCCGGCCCCTCGACCTCTCCCGGGACCGGGGCTTGGTGCGGCGCGGAGCCGACTGCCGGACCTCGAGCAGCTTTCGAGACCGCTCTCGCAAAGCCTTTGGATGAAGTTTCCGGCAGTCAGGGCACGACTTCGTGTCGTGGTCTCGGCCGAGACAGAAGAGACACTCGAGATGCGGGTCCGTGATCGACATCATGCGAGCACAGGCCTCGCAGGGCTTAAAGCCGGGCATCCCTACGACACCTTAGGAGTCGTGAAGACTCGTTTGGAGAAACAGTGAAAAATTCACAAAAAGGACAGTCAAAAATTGACTAGGGCACTGCTCTTCCCGGATCTGCGCTTACTGGCGCGGAAAAAGAAGAACTGACGTCAGCGCGCAGGGCGGCGTCTAAGTAATGCCCGCGACGTCATCCCGGCGACCACGACGACGGACGCGGAGCCGCACGACGCCACCTACCGACGCGCAAGGGTACTGCTACGCAAAAAACTTTCCGGATCCAGCCTGACACCTGGGGATATTCTAAGGTAAGGAATCTGTCACTAACGTGTCTCTTTCAGATATTATATGACACACCACGTTACCTCATTGTTGTGAAGCCTAACGTCATTCCTCAGGAGACAGATCATTGTCGTTGGCACTGGAACAGACATGGCATGAATCGGGAGTATACGTGCAACCAACTTGCGCAGGCCAGGGATTGAGGAATGAAGGAAGATCACCGGCCTGGCTCGCCTCTCAGTGGTGAGGACGGTCTACCTCTGTAAATGAATGTGCCGCAGCGCTAGGGGACAGGGGGTCCTTGATTTTTAATTGGAGCTGAGCCACGACGCAGCGGCTGGTGCAAGCTGACAGCGCTGCTGCGTGCGCCCTAATTTGCCACAAATACCTACCGCTAGCCAGCCTCCCACAACTCTGGCAGCAGGATGTGACGTCATCCGCGTCGCTGCGGGAATCCATCTTCTTTTTTCATAAAATACATTGTAGCACTGCCTGCAGCTGCTGCTAGCTCAGCCAGCGAGCCCCAGGCCAGTTGGAGCAGTGCGCACACGACATGGCACGCTGCACGCTATCACTCCAGTTTAGTTTTAGACAACACTAGCTTATGTGACAGCTGAAGCGCTAAGCGGAGCGCCACACTGAAATGCGTTAGTCTAACGCCGGATGCGTGGTACTTGGCAGGACTGGTTATTCTACGAGCTACAGAGAGCGAATTTGCTGAATGTACAGTGAATGCAGTTTCTTAGGGACTCAGTAGGCTGTGGAGATCAGGCCAGACTGCTAGTAAATAACATGGGCTGTAAGGGTCAGGCCAAGGGCACTATGTGCGAGTGAAGGGTATCTACATCGCTCTGGGGCCAGAAAGGATGAACTGAAGATCTGTTAAGACTCAATATGAGGGTATTATAGCTATTTGATATCTTTTGAGAAGAGCGGTACTGAGGGGCGACTTTTTGCTCTTTAGAGCTTGATGAAAGGCACTAGGAATCAGTAAAAACGCTATGATTGCTGGCCAGATTTGGCTGAAGACCAGTTCAGTTTGGTTTAGGAAGGAATAGGCAAAATGAATGTGAAGGAATAGGCAAAATGAATGTGAAGGCCAGGCAAGAGCTTTTCACGGTAGGTAACCTTTTCTTGGAGTCAGCTAAAGTACTCTGAGATCCAGCACAGGATGATTTATGATGGGCTGAGGAGAGCATGAGGGTTTATGTGGGAAGGTGGTGGTGGCGGGACAGTAGAGGTTTGCGAGAGAAAGCGATACCAGAATTCATCTAGGTGCAAGTAGGGTTGGTCAGAAGATGCACTGAGGTTGACTGAGGGCTGAAATACAATCTGAGTGCCAGCTGAGGGTTTCTGATGGCGGACTGCTGAGGGTGTGTTACGAATAATTTTAAGGAGAGTGAAAGGGTGTTTGAACGCTACATGAGGGTCTTTGATGGCTTGCTCACATAATGGCAAGGACCAGTTAAAGGCCCCGAGTGCAAATAAATGACCTGTGATAGCACGCTGAGAGCCATCTTAAATGCTAGCCCCATTACTTACCATTAATCTTCATGATCCAAATTCGTTTTCTTCATCATAGTTCTTACTTACTTACTGAAGATGAGTCCTTGTCCTGAAGACAGACACCTCACGAACAAAGAACAGGGCATTCATTTTTGAAACTCTACATCTTTGCACTATTCTTTACCTTCCCTTTTCACATGAAGTATGTAGCATTCCACCATCCTCCTCATAAAACAGGCTCTGACTGTCGACTCCTGAGTGTTTCATACCTAGATTAAGTGATGACAGTGGGACGAACTTCCTCAGAGGAAGAGTGGACAGATATGACTGAGTTAGAATGCTACAGACTGGTAAGTAATTGGCTCATTATCAACTTATCTGTCTTCCTTGTCACAGGTCTTACTTATTTGGGATATTGCAAGCACTTCCATACTCCATTATGCATAAAGAACACCACCACAAATTGTCACTAATAGCATATTGCATACATAAAATAATTACACATTAGCGGATACAGATTTCAGCACATTTACCAATATGTAACACAATTCATACTGTTTTCTTCTTGTTTTATTAATCGTTTTATTTTAAAACGTATTCAAGAGTATATCTTTTGATTCACTTACATAAGCACGTTATGATAATACTAACGTGTTTCACTCTCTTTTTGAGTTTTATCGTTGTCATAGAGCTATCTTAGAAACTGTTAATTTGTCTTGTCCAGCATGATTTATCTGTAGTTTCTTTTTTAGGCGCATATTTTGTTTCAGAGTCCCTCACAATCCATTGGTTTACAAGCATCCTTTAGGTATCCTTTGTTCTTGAAGCACCAACAAAGTCTGAGAAAGATGGGTGTTGAAAACTGCCCTTCCTACAGGGTCAATTGAGATATTTTGTCTTTTTACCGAACCCTACTTTTGTTGGGTGCAGAACTCGGTGAACTAAACCCCTGCTAACCAGAGGTAAGTGCTTGTGCTCTGTCTGTTGAACATGTAACTATACACCTAATTGGCATACTTAAAGTACTGATATGCTCTTAGTATATGGTCCTACATGTATCCAGGGACAGTAAATGAAATGCTAATAGGGGGCTGCAGCACTCATTGTGCCACCCACTAAAATAGCACTGTAAACCATGTCATTGCAGCTTGGGTGTGATTTTAAACTGCCATTTGATCTGGCAAAACAAACCTTTTGCCAGGCCAAAACCTTCTCTTTTATACTTATAAGTCATCCACAAGGTAGGCCTAAAATATCCATAGGCAGGGCGCATAATATTTAAAAAGCAGAACATGTATAATTTATGTTGTACATGCCCTAACAGTGAAAAACCAACAAAGTTGTTTTCACTGTAGCAAGGCTGGCTCTCCCTACACTATAACAATGTACAGTGCTTAATTTCACTTTGGAGGCAGTTAGGAAAATGGTTCAATGACTCATTTTTTATAGTAATTTTAAATACAACCTAATGGTCAAGTCACATCTCGTTTTACTAGTTTGGAAATTACACTTATAGTAACTTGTCATTTTCCTGTCTAACCCAAAAGAGGCCTTTTTGCCAGTGTCACCTGACTACTAATAGCCCCCCCGTAGTGGGATGTGGATTGCTCCTAGACAGTGGACAAAGGGCTTGGGTGTGGAGATGTGCTTTTCTTCCTTGCGCAGGACCCCTTCCTGAGAGTCAAAGGATGCCTACTATGTCACTGGCAGATGTAGCTCACACTTAAGCATTCTTACATTTTGTCTTGCTAGCCAGATTGGTTCCTGAGTCAGAGGGAGAGGAGAGCTGCCTCAGAACTGGTTTGGAGTGACTACAAGGAGGGTTTGCCCATTATCATAGCCCTAAACCTCTGGGTGGGAAGTGGGAGCTCTGACCAGGGGAAAAAGGGTTCTGCCATTTTGGATTTAGGTAGAAGCCGCTCTTTGCCGATCCTGATCCTTTGCCCAAGATCCCTGAAACTAACGCACGCAGCACTTTACTTACAGCCCCTGGAGGGGCTGCACCGGCTCAAAAGGGCGTCCGCGGCTCCCGCGGGGCGCCGCTCTTTGCCGATCCTGATCCTTTGCCCAAGATCCCTGAAACTAACGCACGCAGCACTTTACTTACAGCCCCTGGAGGGGCTGCACCGGCTCAAAAGGGCGTCCGCGGCTCCCGCGGGGCGGGAAGCCGCTCTTTGCCGATCCTGATCCTTTGCCCAAGATCCCTGAAACTAACGCACGCAGCACTTTACTTACAGCCCCTGGAGGGGCTGCACCGGCTCAAAAGGGCGTCCGCGGCGACCGGGCCAAGACGGGCCCGTCTTAGCCCGTCATAGACCGTTAAAGGCCGGGCCATCCCTCTAAGGTTGGATTTAATCTGTACTTGTTTATTTGACTTTCTGATGCACTGATACACCCACTGGAGGCCTCCGATTGCAGTGAGCAATTTAAGACTACATTTTATCTATTTGTGAAAATTTTATTGTAGTGAAATATTGTCTGCTCTATTTTATACTTGTTCTTAAATTGCAAAAAAAAAAAAATTGATTTTGATAGTTTTGATTCTGGGAAATTATGGGGAAGAGGAAGACTGGTCATATAAGTACTAGTAAACACGGACATGGAAGTCAACAAACATTAATGAATTATCTTACTGGAGCAATGGGGGCAATTGAAGACCAAATAAATACAGTGGAGGAGACACTTTCACAAGGTGGGTTGGGTGCGCAAAATTTGAGTAACACCATTCCAAAGGCTGATAATCATATTACAGATCATACTCCGACTGACCAGATTAAATTAAGGTCATATAATGGCTGTATACAAGAGGTTACTGAGATTATCAGCGGTAGTGAATTGGATGATGATACCCAGCCCCCATTAAAAAAACAAAAAAATCCTGAAGCCTTTGGGGAGCTGAAAATAGCACATACTGATGACAAGGTAGCATCACATATAGCAAAATCTAATACAAAAACGATAAGGAAAAAATGCAAATGTGTGTATACACAGCCCACAATAGGGGCAAAAGAATGTCCTTAGGCCTAAGGAGACCTAATGAAAGCATACCCCTTGAGAGTCAATTAGCCGATAATGGTATCATTTTGAAAAAAATTGATGATTTATATAGCTATCTCAAGGATACATTGGGAAAATTGATGGAAAGGGTCGAGGCAATACAAACACAGTTAAGAAAGGAAAATAGGCCCACTTCTATCGATGAGATTGAATTACCTAATAGGGTACATCAAAATAGTACCACTACAACTAGAGAAGGAGGGAAACGGCCTCTGAACCCTATAGTGGTAATAAAGGAAACAAGTGATCAAAAGAAAAACTACCCTTAAGTAGTGATAGATCAGCTGTAGATGTTCTGGTAAACCCTTCTAATATTATGGATTGTGGCACTAATGGTAGTATTAATGATAAATTGGGTATTGAGAGGGAGACTGTGAATAATATAGTTGTGCATAATATTAATACCACAAAGACAAAAGGTTATGGAAATAATGAGATGTATAGCCATCTGGATCTTCCCCCGGAGGCCACTCCATATATAGTAATTCTAACAAACGTACCCTGTTTAACAAAATCTGCACTTGAAACTTGGGATGTATTGCGCAATAAAGCACTTCATTGGCTGGGTAAAAAAACTGGTTTTACTAATTCACTCTTCGAAAAGTTTAAAATGGTGAGAAGAGTTGCTTGGGTGGGTAACGGGAAAAAAATGTTTCAAGGCGATTGTATCGTACTGACCCTCAGCGACCCTGGATTAGTACACGCAGTCCTGTCCAGGGTGGGTAGTATATGGCTCAATCAAAGCGACATTAATGTATTACCACTTGTTTTTTTATCAGTCGCAAATTAGAGCAAATCCCAAAAAGTATATGGGGGCGAGAATGTACAGGCTTTGAGTAACATACCTATATACAATCGCTATGAAATATTAACCTCCCTTGAAGATATTGATTGACAAGTGGCCCGAGGCACTAGGGAGCCCCTACTTATAGGGAATTTGTGCACACTGGGTTCAGAGAAATCAAAACAAGAAAATTTTATACTGCCGGGAATCATGAGTGTTGAGACACAAATTCAAGAAAAAAAAGATGAACAATGTATATTAGGTTTGGATATGGAGGTAGTGATGAGCCAAAGGGAGGAGAGTACAAGGAATATTAATAATGAAACTAACCTGCAAATATCAAGTATTAATACTCTAAATAATATTGTAGGTACCCAGATTGTTGAATTAGATTATAATCGGTTCGGGATCCTATTTTGGAATATTGCAGGGTTAGCAGCGAAGGTAAAAGATCCTCAGTGGTTAAGCACGATAGAAGAATACCCGATAATCTGCCTTCAAGAGACCTGGCTAAAAGCAGGAAAACACCTATTAGGATATCAAACAATTCATACCCCAGCGGTTAGCAGTGTACAAGGTCACAATAAAGGAGGGTTATGTATTTATGTCTCAAACACATTGGGGGTGACTAAATTTAAACTTGAGAAGGAAACGGAATTTTTCCAGGTGTTATTGATGTATTTTACAAGAAGTTTCTGTATAGTGCTGATTAATTTTTATAACAATATCCCCCAAGAACAAGTAGTATATGTGATGGAGTCACTACGTACTGTTTTAAGTACATTAGAGGATGATAAGACAAGTGATAAATGTATTGTATGGGGGAGATTTTAATTGTTTTATGTGTCAATATTGCCAAACTGGAATCTGTGGTCTGGGTACGGAAAATAATGATACGCCAACACATTTCTCCCATACATATATGGGGGATATGTTAAATGAAATTATATACCAATATGATCTTGGGTATGCTAATGAGATATGTACTCCTATGGTACCCTTCCAGCCTACATTTATTGGCAGAGGGTGTAACTCCATTATTGACTTTGTATTAATGTCAAATAGGTATGCTACAAAAATTGGGGATTTTAAAACTATAATTACCCCATGGAGTGATCACCATCCAAATAGTGTTACCGTAGTAATGGAAAGCACAAAAAGAAAAAACAAAGGAAGGATTCGGAATATAATCATGAGATTACCCTGGCTGCTGTTAATGGATACACCTTAAAATGGGCAAAGGTAGACCCTGATGTGTTTATTAATAAATTAGTAAAAGGCTCTAGGGAAAGCATAGAAATTTGCCTCTCTGAAGAAGGAGAAGATATAGTGGTTTTAAATGCTTTTTTAAAACTAACAGGAGATATACAGAAACTATTGACAAGGGAGTATAAACAGAGGGAGAATGAAACACATGGCTGGTTTATCAAGGAATGTACCAAGGCCAATATTCATCTAAAGAAAGTTCTTCAAAAAGAGAATAGAGACAGGGAGGAGATCGGACGGGCTAGAAAGACATACCGACAAGCAATTAAGATTCGGAAGTTGCAGATGAGAAAAGAGGCTTGGGATAGTTTACATGAGGCAGCTATAAGTAAAAACAATACTGCCTTTTGGAAAGTGGTCAATTCACCTTTCCTCTGCACAAGAGATATAGATATTATTGACATTGCAATCAAGGAAGATGTTTGGTTACTTCATTTCACTGAACTGTATACAGATCATTTAAATATAGATGAAAATATAATTGAAGAGCAGGAGCAGACCTCACTAGTTAGTACAGTCATAACTAACTCTGAATTGCCCTCGGTCTTTCCGTTGGATATATGTCTCACATTGGAGGATGTAAAATTGGCCATTAAAGAGAGTGCAGCTGGTAAAGCTTCGGGCCCGGACGGTGTTCCGGTAGATATATACAAACATGATATTGAATTATGGGCCCCGCTTTTAACTAATATTTTGGCCAGATACACACGACAAGGTTTTCCTTCAACATGGTCAGACGCAATAGTTATTCCAATCTTTAAAAAGGAGATCGTTGTGATCCAAAGTGTTATCGCCCAATTTCATTGTTGGATTCACTTTTAAAGGTAGTTGGTAGGGTGCTGTTGAAAAAGATACAAACGTGGGCACATGAAAAAGATCTTTTATCGAATTTACAATATGGGTTTCGTGCTGGGTTAGGGACCATAGAGCAAGGGCTCAATTTAATGTTAATTTTAAATAAATATACGATAGTGAAAAAAGAAAACTTGTTTTTAACATTTGTTGATTTGAGTGCAGCTTTCGATTGCGTGAACCATGAGAAGCTATGGAAGACTCTCGAAGAGATGGAAGTGGATCTCTCATTGCTTAATTTTTTGAAAGAACTATATAGAGATGCAGGGGCAAGGGTGCGCTTTGGGAAACAGGGAGAGTGTACAAATAAATTTAGGATAAAAAAGGGAGTACGGCAGGGGTGTGTACTCGCCCCTTTTCTTTTTATGTTATATATTAACAATATTGGCCAATATTTAAATACTTTTAAGAATGATTACCCAACTGTTAATAATATATCGATTCCAATACTTTTATACGCGGATGATGCGGTTATAATGGCATGGACGCAAGTAGGGTTGCAGAGAGCAGTTGATAAGTTTGTGACTTTTATGTCCGATAGGGGTTTAAATGTGAATATAGGGAAAACCTTCACAATGCAATGTGGTAAAAAGGCGAAAAAGAAATGTAATATTTTTATTAACAATAAAAAGATTGAATGTATAAATAGTTTTTCCTATTTAGGAATAAACTTCGAACAATCAGGCAAATGGAAAGTGGCTATTCATGCAAGGAAATTATTATTTTCCAGAGCCATAGGTGCTCTGATTAGTTTTTCAAGAAAAATGGGTTGTAGACCTGTCCCTGAGCTACTGTCCATATATAAATCAAAATGCCTTTCCACTGCTGTTTATGGGGCCGGTATTTGGGGGTATGCAGATGCCCAACCGATACAAATCTGCGAGAACCATTTTATACGATACTTATTGGCTGTACCTAGCTCCACTGCTAATTTCATATGTCACACTGAGTTGGGATTACATTATATAACTGATATAATAAAAGTTAATCCCCTTCTATTATGGCATAAGGTTTGGGTGTCGGAAGAAACCAGCCTCAACCGTGAAATTATTAGGGACTGTCTAAAACTTGAGCGAGGTGGACGCATACCATGGCTTGGGTATATAAAAAGATTGACAAAGGAAATTGGCCGACCTGAATTATATGAGGACCCAGAAACTCTGGGCGATATCTCAAGAAAGATTTTAAAAACAGAATGTATGACTTTTTTAGAAAATAATAGATGGATGGAAGAAAGAATTAAAAAACAGTTATGGAAAACCACTTAATGTTAATTACTCCAGGAATCCAACCTTATCTTAAAGTGGTTGAAAAAGTTATGACCGCATGCTGTTAACACGTTTCCGCTTTGGAAATCTTTTTAGACTGTTTACGTTCCCTACAGTTAATGATTGGTGTATACATTTACCCCTGTGTCCATGTGACGATAGATCATCTCAATCAACTATGCATATTGTATTATTTTGCAAATTTTATACTATACCGAGGAAAACTTTTTATTGCCAATTTTAAAAAGTATGAATCTAATGCAATGTAGAACAGCCTATTTAAAGTTACAGAGATTGGATAACCAGCAAGACATACTAAGCATTATTGCTTTTTTAAAAGAGTTATGAAGTATAGATATACCATGTAAAATAATAATAATCGTTTCTCTTTTCACTTGAATATTTTATTACCTGTTGATATATCTTTTTATGAGTATAATTAATTGTGATCATGACATGTGCTTTTATGATTTTTTAATGTGAAAATCGAATAAAGCTGATTTGATTTGATTTAGGTAGAGAGGGGCACTGGGGCATTGTTTCCAGTAAAACACACAGGAAGTGCTTCAAAAGTTGGTAGGGTCACCAATGGAAACCTTTACCTCACTGGCTAGGGAGTGGCCAGGAGTTTCCCCCACTCACAGGCAGGCACTGGGAATAAATGTGGCATCTCCAATACCCTCTTCAGAACATCCCTGGATGTTCGAAGAATCAGGACTGCTCTGCTGTCTGAAGAACATGAAAGAAGAATGGACCTCTTTGCCTTGAACCCAGGACCCCAGAAGTGGCTCAAAGCTGGCTTACCTGCTTCAGCTACAGGGACACAACAAGCTTCCAGAGGCCCTTAACGTGAAATTGCCCAGCTTACCTGTTCCAACTGGACCTGGCCTGGATCCTGATGCTGGCATCTGCTGGATGGAGCCGCAGCCCCCAAGTGGTGCCCCCAGGTCCTAGACCCTTGGCTGGTGTTAGAGTGTACTCCTCCTGCTACACTGCAAAATCTGGGACTTAGAAACCATTTTTCAACTTTCTAATGGAAGAATCGACACAGCCCAGGATCGCTGTCCAAATCACAGACATCAAATCACTGGCCGGCCTCAGCTTGCTGGCTTGCCCTGCTGAAAAAGATCTGACTCCCAAAAGAGTTTCTACGTCTGAATGTAGAGGGCTTCAGCAGGACTGACGACAAGCAGCCACCTGTTGACTTCAGGGACTTCCTCAGCACAGACTTCAACCTTTGCCCGCCTGGAGCTTTCCCGCCTTTGTCAATGATCACACTGACACCTCACTCTTCAGCAACCCTAGTCGTGAAGCCATGCTTTCTATCCAGCTTGCCCTGCCAACAACTTGAGGACGACCATTTTTTTCTTCATAAAAGTTTTTACGTCTGAAGGTAAACTTTCCACCAGGTCAAACTTGGTCCCTGTATCGGACTTGCACTCTATAGTGACCGGTCTTAACTTTGTCCCGGTCTAGCGCACCAGATAACTGCAGTTGGCAATTTGTACATTTTGGTGCTATTTTTTTTTTAAACTTTAAAAATTCATATCTCTGGATATACTTAGTGGATTTTGTCATTTTGGTTTTATTTATTAAAATATTCTCTATTTTTCTAAATTGGCTTGGGATTTTTCTTGTGTTGTGTCAGCACTTTATTATTGTTTGAGTACTGCCTAAATATTTTACACATTGTCTCTGCGTTAAGCCTGACTGCTTTTGTGCCAAGCTTCCAGAGAGTTAAGCAAAGGTACATTTAGTAGCTTTTTTGGCTCACCCGAATACTCCAATTTTTACAATAAGTGTAAATGATTTTTAATTGTATATTTGGAAAGTTCTCTGCCCAATAAGCCATCACCAATCACTACCTGAAATTATCTGCCCTTTTCCCGAAAGGCAAGCCAGGGCTGGGCATCTCATATTTTCACTATTGACTATGGTAGCTTTTTCTCCTTTTAGAAGGCTGCGCATCACAAATAAGCAAGTTACTTAACTTTTGTTACAGTACTTTTTGGTAGGTATTTTATCTAAATGCACATTCTTCATCTCTGAATATCTCCCAGGCACCAGACTGTCTCTGAAGTATTCTTTTTTTTGTAGCAGTGCTCTAGCACTCCACTAGATGGCATCATGTGGCTCCTTGCTGACTCCATACCGCCTGGAAGTGTAAGAGCGGAACCACATATAAGCGCCACCCGGGCACGCTGACCACAGAATGGGTAGGTAATAAGGAATCTACAGTTAGATAACGTATCCACCAGAAAGAGCATTGCCAAAGGTCAGTAACTTATTCTTCTGATGGATAGTTCTAACTGAAAATTCTTCACCTTAGAATAGATACCTAAGGAGAACCTCCTCAAGGTGGAGGGTCTGTGGATTGTGCTCAGACCGAAAAGTCTTGCAAAACCAAGCAGGCAAAGGGACCTTTTTGCCAGACCTGGCTGTCACACTAGTAGTGATTTGTGAATGTAAGCACAGACTTCAATGTCGCAGTCTGGCAGATGTCATGGATACCCTTCGGACCAACACAGTGGTAGTGGCTTTATCTCTGGTGGAAAGGGCTCTCAGACCTTTCTTGGCCAGTGCATAGCAGATCTTAATGCAGCAGACTATCCACCTCAACAGGTCTCTCTTCTGCTCATCCTTCCTTTTCTCTGTTCCAAAGAACGTCACAAAAAGTTGGAACATCCACTTGATGGTCCTGGATACGATATATATCTAAAAGCTTAAAGTACTTTTGCCATCCAACCAATGTAGCATATACTCCTCTTTCAAGGTGCGAGGAGGAGCAAAGAATGCTAGTAGAGTGACAAATTGCCCAACGCCGAAGTGGCGTCACAGCTTTTGGTAAGAAGACTACCAAGACCTCAGTACCAATTTGTCCAAGAAAAATGTGGTGTAGGGGAGTTGCACTGATAGTGTCTGCAGTTCACTCATTTGACAAATTGACATAATCGCAAGGAAGAACACAGTTTTCAAGGTTAGGAGATGCAGCAAGCAGCAATTCATAGACTCAAAAGGAATACACATTAGGAATGTTAAGACCAAATTAAGGTCCCACTGTGGCATGATAATGTTTGGGAGGGAACATGTGTGTTAACCCTTGTTAGAAATGGGGATCTCTAGTTGGCCGTGGCTGGCGCTGAGGTCCAAATAGGGATCCTTCTTCCTAAGTCAGAGTAAGGGGGCTACACCCTTCGATAACCCCTGCTCAACCCTGTGGTAACGTAGCACGAGCAGACAGGCCTATCTCAGAGGCAGTGTGTGAAGCATTTATGACCATACACAATAACACAGGAGAGACGCTACAAACGGACACCACAAGTGGTTATAGAAAAATAGTTATCTTTATATAGACTGAAGACGAGGCCAAAAGCACTGAAGGAGCCACAATGCACACAATTACAGAATCACTTCAAAAGCAATAAAGGCACTCGAAACGGGGGTGGAACGGACTTAGTTCGGGGCCGGGGTCCACGCGACCCGGTGATGCACAATGTACCTGAGATGTAAAGGGGCACGGCACGCAGCCTCACAAGGAAGCCGCGGTGATGACAGGCGGACTTGCAGCGGCCACAGCTCCCGGCTGTAGCGGTCCGCGGCGTGCACTCACGATAATCCTGGGACGGTGCTTAAAGGCGGGCACCCAGCGGTACCTGCAGGTGGTAACAAGATCCTGTAAGTGGTGACTAGTGCGGGAACTCAGCGGCACAGCTCCTCAGCTGCAGCGGCCCACAATAGCGATAGCGATGATTCTCGTAGGACGGCAAATGCGGGCACTCAGCGGCACAGCTCCTCAGCTGCAGCGGCCCACAATAGCGATAGCGATGATTTCCGTAGGATGGCAAATGCGGGCACTCAGCGGCACAGCTCCTCAGCTGCAGCGGCCAACAATAGCGATAGCGATGATTTCTGTAGGATGGCAAATGCGGGTACTCAGCGGCACAGCTCCTCAGCTGCAGCGAACCACAATAGCGATAGCGATGATTTCCGTAGGATGGCAAATGCGGGCACTCAGCGGCACAGCTCCTCAGCTGCAGCGGCCAACAATAGCGATAGCGATGATTTTCGTAGGATGGCAAATGCGGGCACTCAGCGGCACAGCTCCTCAGCTGCAGCGGCCCACAATAGCGATAGCGACTTTCAGCCCGCGTTCCCCGCAGTAGAACCAGAGGCTCTGGAATTCTCAACAGAGGCCTCACCTGCGGGTAGAATCCCCCTCAAATAGGAATCCAGACGGCTGATGGGTGAAGTCTAATGTCCCTGAGACTTCAGCAGGAGGCGAGCTCAAATCAGGCCCTTGGGTAGTTGCTTCAGCAAGATGGATGAAAGTTTCAAAGTCCTTTCCCTCTAGTTACACGGACAGAGGTTCGTCTTGGCATCCAGAAGTAACACACTTGTGGGGGTTTTCGCGCACATCTTTATACCCCCCTCGCCTTTGTTCTCTCCAAAGTCACAAGTCGCTGAACCCAGTCAGAACCAGTTCGGGGAGGTCCTGGGGGCACGTTGTTTACGAGGCGGCATCCTGCCCTTTAGGAGAGGGGGTCTGCCATCAGACGCACCTTGGGAGGGGGAGCCATCATTCACCTTGCCAGGCGCAGCCCTGCTCAGATCAAAGGGTCACCCCTCCCCATACTCCAGCTGCAGATCTCTCTACTCGACCCAGGTCGGGTTCAACCTACCCTGTCCCTCCAAAACCAGACGGCCAATACACATAACAGCAGAGCACACTGGAAGACTTAGGCAAGAAAATACCCACTTTCCCAAAGTGGTATTTTCAGACACAGAATATAGAAATAACCCTCACTAAAAGATGTACTTTAATATTCTGAGCTCAGGCATACTAAATTCGACTTTCCACTTTACAAGCTGCTTCTGTGGGTGGCGCAATCAGCGCTGCAGGCCCACCAGCAGCATTCGGTCTACCAGCCCTGGGCATGCACGGTGCACTATACTAGAGACTAACAGGTAAACCAAATGAGCCAATTATGGGAACATCAATTCATACAGTCAATTTACCATAGGGAGCATTCGCGCTGTGGCACGGAATGGCCGTGGCACAGCACCCAGAGCATCTAACACAAGCAAACACAGAGGAGACAAAAAGCGAGAAATGGAGGGGAGACCCACGCCAATGGTGCCAGGTCTAACACGTGTCCCCTCCAGCTGAAAGGTGGGGAGAACTACCCACCCACTTGGGAGTTCTCATCACTAGGGCGGAAAAATCTGGACAGACCATCAGCATTGGCGTGCTCTGTACCAGGGCGGTGTTCCACCGTAAAGTCCATACCCTGTAGGGAAATGGACCACCTCGACAACTTTGGATTCTCTACCCTCATCTGCATCAACCATCTGAGGGGCCTGTGGTCTGTCTGAACCCGGAAGTGAGTCCCAAACAGGTATGGTCTCAGCTTCTTCAGGGCCCAGACCACAGCAAATGCCTCACGCTCAATTGCACTCCACCTCTGTTCCCGTGGAAGTAACCTCCTACTAATGAAGGCTACAGGTTAGTCTAGGCCCTCCTCATTGATCTGTGACAGAACGGCCCCCACACCATGCTCGGAAGCCTCTGTCTGGACAACAAATTCTTTTGAAAAGTTGGGCGCCTGAAGTACAGGTGCTGTGCACATGGCAGTCTTCAGGGCGTCAAAAGCGTTCTGACAGGAGTCAGTCCAGTTCACCATCTTGAGCTGCTTCTTAGAAGTCAGCTCAGTCAAGGGTGCAACAATGTTGCCATACCCCTTGACAAACCTCCTGTAATAACCCGTGAGTCCTAAACAGGCTCTCACCTGTGTCTGGGTCTTGGGGGGCTCGCAAGCCAGGATGGTTTCAATCTTGGGCTGTAGGGGCGCCACCTGGCTGCCCCCCACCTGGTGTCCCAAGTACACCACAGAATCCTGCCCAATCTGGCACTTACTTGCCTTGATTGTGAGGCCTGCCCTTCGCAGTGCCATCAACACTTCCCAGAGGTGGCGCAGGTGGTCCTCCCATGAGGAACTAAACACTGCAATGTCATCCACGAAGGCGGCACTGAAATCTTCCAGCCCATCCAACACCCTGTTGACCAACCTTTGAAAGGTGGCATGGGCATTCTTCATCCCAAAGGGCATCACCCTGAACTGGTAGTGCCCATCTGGTGTGGAGAATGCGGACCTCTCCTTTGCCCCATCAGTTAAGGCGATCTGCCAATACCCAGACGTCAAATCAAACGTGCTGAGGTACCGTGCAGCCCCTAGCCGATCTATGAGCTCATCAGCTCTGGGGATGGGGTGCGCGTCAGTCTTTGTGACTGAATTGAGACCTCGGTAGTCCATGCAGAACCGAAGTTCTGGGGTGGCACCAGGCGCTGCAGCTTTTGGTACCAAGACCACTGGGCTGGACCAAGGGCTGCTAGAGGACTCAATCACCCCTAAAGCAAACATTTTGGAAACCTCTTCCTTAATGGATGCCCTAACCCGGTCAGTCACTCGGTAAGCCTTGTGCTTAACAGGAGGACTGTCCCCAGTGTCCACTTCGTGGACACACCAATCAGTGACACTAGGCACCAGGGAGAACAGATCACTGAATTGTCCCAACAGTTGGCGACAATCACTCTGTTGCTCAGGGGTCAGTGTGGCGGAGAGGACCACACCCTCCACTGACCCGTCTTGCTCCTTTGCACACAGGAGGTCAGGAAGAGGCTCACTCTCCTCCTCCATCCCAGCAACTGTGGCCAGGAGCATGCCCACTTCGGACCTCTCAAAGTGGGGCTTCAGGCGGTTGACATGCAGGACCCGCAAGGGGTTCCGGGGAGACCGCAAGTCCACCAAGTAGGTAACAGGACTCTTGCGCTCCACCACCTCAAATGGTCCGGTCCACTTATCTTGGAGCGCACAAGGCTCCACTGGGGCCATGACCCAAACCTTTTGACCAGGCTGAAACTCAATCAGAGTGGCATTCTGATCGTGCCAACGTTTCATCTCTTCCTGGCTGGCTTCCAGATTTGCCTCAGCAAGCTTTCTGAAACGCCGAGTCTGGTTCCTGAAGGCCAGCATGTAACTAAACACATCCTGGCAAGGTTTCCTGGGAGATTGCTCCCAGCCTTCCTTGACCAGACTCAGAGGCCCTCTTACCGGGTGACCATAGAGTAGTTCAAAGGGGCTGAACCCTAGGGACTTCTGTGGCACCTCACGGTAAGCAAACAACAGGCATGGCAAGAGGACGTCCCACTTACGCCTCATGGTCTCTTCTAGGCCCATAATCATGCCTTTGAGGGTCCGGTTGAATCTCTCAACCAGCCCATTCCCTTTGGGGTGGTAAGGGGTGGTAAACTTATAAGTTACCCCACACTCCTCCCACAGAGACTTCATGTATTTGAAAATGAAGTTAGTACCCCTATCAGACACCACCTCTCTGGGGAACCCCACACAGGAGAAAATCCCCATCAGTGCACGTCCCACCACGGGGGCCGTCACTGTCCAGAGTGGGATGGCTTCAGGGTACCGGGTGGCATGGTCCACCAAGACCAGGATGAACCTGTTGCCCATGGTTGTCTTGGGGTCCAGAGGCCCCACCATGTCAATGCCCACTCGCTCGAATGGGGTACTGACAACTGGAAAGGGTTGGAGTGGGGCTTTGATCTTCCCCCCACTCTTCCCACTTGCCTAGCAAGTCTCACATGTCCTGCAGTGAGCATCTGAGCTCCTGCGCATCTGGGGCCAAAAAAAGTGGGTGACCAGCCTCTCGAAGGTCTTGGTCTGCCCCAGATGTCCTGCCAATGGCACATCATGAGCCAACCCCAGTAGGAAGGCTCTGAAGCACTGGGGTACCACCAGCACACGGGCTGACCCAGGCTCAGCAACCTTAGGCTCGCTGTAAAGGAGGTCATTCTCCCAATAGATCAGATGTGACCCTGACTGATCACCTGCTGCCTGGGCTGCAGCCTGTCGCCGCAGCCCCTCGAGAGAAGGGCACGTTTTCTGCTGTTCACAAAATTCCTCCCTGGTGGGCCCTCCTTCCTGCTGCCAATGGGTCAGCTCAGGCAGGTCCCCCAGTTCGGCTACCTGTTCCCCTGTAGGCTCCAGGGCATCCCCCTCAAGGTCTGCTCCTTCCTGGACCGTGGGAACTATGGGGGCCGGTTTCCCGCGCCTCCTACCCCTTCTCTGTAAGGCAGGGGCCTGGGCCATACTTTCAGGCTCCAGGTCCTTCTGAACGTCCTTACTGGCTGCCATGGACCGAGTGGTCGCACACGCCCACTCAGGCAGACCCAACATTTCCAAGTGAGATTTCCTCTCCACCGTAGCCCACGGGGAGTTTTCTAAATCGTTGCCCAACAGACAGTCTACCGGCATGGCTGGCCTCACAGCTACTTGAAGAGTTCTTGAGACCCCCCCCACTCAAAGGGAACCTGAGCCACCTCACACTGCCTCTCAGAGTTGTCTGCTGACACTACTGGGCAGAATGCATGGGGGACAACCTGCTCTTTGGACACCAACCGGGAGCTGACCGCAGTCACACTAGCTCCGGTGTCCCTCAGAGCCTCCACCCTATGGCCATTGATGGTCACCCACTGCCTGTACTTCTTAGTGTTATCAGGCAGCGTGGGGTTAGGGACCTTCTCAAAGTCTCCTAGCGAGACAAGGGTCAATTCCACGGGATCGCACCCACCTTGGGCACCCATCTCCTCCCCTCCCAGAGCTACACTAGCAAGCTGGCGGGAGGTGCGCGGGGTGGGGCATTGAGGTCCCTCTGGGGACACTGGGGATCATAATACCGGTGGCCCACTTGACCACATTTAAAACAAGTAAGGGGCCCCCTATGAACAGGCCTACCTGTCGGGGGCACTGGCTTCTTCTCATGGGGAGACTGGGACACCACTCCTTGGTTCCCTTGGGAATTACTTTGGTGCCCTCTCTGGAACTCCCTCGGTTTACCCCTGTCCCCCCCCACTTCTCTGCTGGGGACCCTGCCCACCTTTGGCGAAGTCTCCCACAGGACCCTTGCGAACCCGGGTGCTCACCCAGCGGTCCGCCTCCTCAGCAAGCTTCCTAGGGTTAGTTAGCTTGCTATCAACAAGGTGCTGGCGTAGCTCTGGAAAACAGTTACTAGATAAATGCTCCCATGCAAACAAATCATACAGTTGCTCAAAAGTTTCCACTTTGCTACCCTTTACCCAGCGATCCATTGCTCTGCAAAAAAAAGACACATTCGACCCAAGTGGTACCCTCTAACTTCTTACAGGTTCTAAATCTCTGCCTGTACATTTCTGGGGTCAAACCATATCGCGTCATCAAGGCCTCTTTGATATGGGCATACACCATCCTGCTCTCTTCAGGCAGATCCAACAGGGTATCCCTCCCATCACTCACAAAGCGTCCCCACAACCCGGCTCCCCAATCCTTCTCAGGGACCCGGTGGGACACCATGGCTATCTCATATGTGGCAAACCATTGCCCAATATCCTCACTCTTATGGAAATCCTTGATGACATCCTTGGGTATATACACTCTACTCTCGGTAGGTACTAACGGTATGCTGCCACCAGAGGGGAGATCTCTAAGCTCTTAGCCTTGATCTCCAGCTCCCTCAATACTCTCTCATGCTCCAGTTTCATTTTCTCAAGTTCAAATGCCAACCTGTTATTCTCAATATCCAATTTTTTACTCTCTAGGTCCTTCTGACCTTCTAATTTGGCCATCTCCAAACTATACCTCCTATCTCTCTCCCTGTCCTCCATCTCTTCTGGAGACAGACCCTTTGAGGACACACTAGCACCTGGATTGGAAAGTGCTTTACCTCCCACTAAATCCACTTCGTCATCCTGCTGCCCTCCAGCATTCTCTCCCTCATTCCTAGCGGACTCTCTCGCTTCTAACCAGGCCTTAAGGGCCTTCTGATACTCCTCCTTCCTAGAGAAACCCGCAACAGGGACTGTGAATCGCTTGCAAAAAGACTTTAGCTGTTTGGCAGTGTAGGTTTGTAACCTCTCTTTCCTCAAAGATGAGATCCTCCGAAGCATTGGACGTTGGCCTACCCGTTGTAGACATAACTGGCAATTACAATCGACAATAGAACAAAATCAAACCGTACGTGGTTGTGCCTAGGCCTACACTCACTAGTAGCGTACACTGGTTATTGTATGTGGATCACAAATGCAAGTCCTGATCCTCACCGCTGACCACCAATGTTAGAAATGGGGATCTCTAGTTGGTGCGGCTGGCGCCGAGGTCCAAATAGGGATCCTTCTTCCTAAGTCACAGTAAGGTGGCTACACCCTTTGATAACCCCTGCTCAACCCTGTGGTAACGTATCACGAGCAGACAGGCCCATCTCAGAGGCAGTGTGTGAAGCATTTATGACCATACACAATAACACAGGAGAGACGCTACAAACGGACACCACAAGTAGTTATAGAAAAATAGTTATCTTTATATAGACTGAACACGAGGCCAAAAGCACTCAAGGAGCCACAATGCACACAATTACAGATTCACTTCAAAAGCAATAAAGGCACTCGAAACGGGGGTGGAACGGACTTAGTTCGGGGCCGGGGTCCACGCGACCCGGTGATGCACAATGTACCTGAGATGTAAAGGGGCATGGCACGCAGCCTCACAAGGAAGCCGCGGCGATGACAGGCGGACTCGCAGCGGCCACAGCTCCCGGCTGTAGCGGTCCGCGGCGTGCACTCACGATAATCCTGGGACGGGGCTTAAAGGCGGGCACCCAGCGGTACCCGCAGGTGGTAACAAGATCCTGGAAGTGGTGACTAGTGCGGGCACTCAGCGGCACAGCTCCTCAGCTGCAGCGGCCCGCGATAGCGATGATTCTCGTAGGACGGCAAATGCGGGCACTCAGCGGCACAGCTCCTCAGCTGTAGCGGCCCACAATAGCGATATCGATGATTTCCGTAGGATGGCAAATGCGGGCACTCAGCGGCACAGCTCCTCAGCTGCAGCGCCCCACAATAGCGATGACTTTCGTAGGATGGCAAATGCGGGCACTCAGCGGCACAGCTCCTCAGCTGCAGCGGCCCACAATAGCGATAGCGATGATTTCCGTAGGATGGCAAATGCGGGCACTCAGCGGCACAGCTCCTCGGCTGCAGCGGCCCACAATAGCAATAGCGATGATTTTCGTAGGATGGCAAATGCGGGCACTCAGCGGCACAGCTCCTCAGCTGTAGCGGCCCACAATAGCGATAGCGACTTTCAGCCCGCGTTCCCCGCAGTAGAACTAGAGGCTCTGGAATTCTCAACAGAGGCCTCACCTGCGGGTAGAATCCCCCTCAAATAGGAATCCAGACGGCTGATGGGTGAAGTCTAATGTCCCTGAGACTTCAGCAGGAGGCGAGCTCAAATCAGGCCCTTGGGTAGTTGCTTCAGCAAGATGGATGAAGGTTTCAAAGTCCTTTCCCTCTAGTTGCACGGACAGAGGTTCGTCTTGGCATCCAGAAGTAACACACTCGTGGGGGTTTTCGCGCACATCTTTATACCCCCCTCGCCTTTGTTCTCTCCAAAGTCACAAGTCGCTGAACCCAGTCAGAACCAGTTCGGGGAGGTCCTGGGGGCACGTTGTTTACGAGGCGGCATCCTGCCCTTTAGGAGAGGGGGTCTGCCATCAGACGCACCGTGGGAGGGGGAGCCATCATTCACCTTGCCAGGCGCAGCCCTGCTCAGATCAAAGGGTCACCCCTCCCCATACTCCAGCTGCAGATCTCTCTACTCGACCCAGGTCGGGTTCAACCTACCCTGTCCCTCCAAAACCAGACGGCCAATACACATAACAGCAGGGCACACTGGAAGACTTAGGCAAGAAACTACCCACTTTCCCAAAGTGGTATTTTCAGACACAGAATATAGAAATAACCCTCACTAAAACATGTACTTTAATATTCTGAGCTCAGGCATACTAAATTCGACTTTCCACTTTACAATCTGCTTCTGTGGGTGGCGCAATCAGCGCTGCAGGGCCACCAGCAGCATTCGGTCTACCAGCCCTGGGCACGCACGGTGTACTATACTAGAGACTAACAGGTAAATCAAATGAGCCAATTATGGGAACATCAATTCATACAGTCAATTTACCATAGGGAGCATTCGCGCTGTGGCACGGAATGGCCGTGGCACAGCGCCCAGAGCATCTAACACCAGCAAACACAGAGGAGACAAAAAGCGAGGAACGGAGGGGAGACCCACGCCAATGGTGCCAGGTCTAACAACCCTTTAATAAACCGTATCACAACTGGTGATTTAAATAAGGACGGGTGGTCCGGCAAACGTAGAGAGGACGAAAAAGCTGACAACCTTTTACAGTGTACACTGCAAGACCTTCTGGGGCTAATGACAAAACAAACAAAAGGACATCCAAGAGCTTCGCCTGTAAAGGGCCAGTGTTGCAGGCACTACATCAGTTTACAAACTTGTCCCAGTGGCCAAGGTACATTGATATTGTGGAAGTGCATCTGGCACTGATGGTGACATCTACCACCTCAGGCGGTAGATCAGAAGCAGTTAACTGCTGCCAATAAAACTACATGCATGGCAGAATATGTTGCACTGATTCAGGTGGAGGACTGCCCTGCTGCTGGGACAGGACACTGTACTGGGGTGGTAGCCTGATCAGGGGACAGATGCTCATGATCTCTGGGAACCACACTCTCTGGGCCCAATCCAAAGTCAAGATGACTTGGGCCCAGTCATTCTAGATCTTCTTCAAAACTTGGGGTAGGGTAGAAAGCATCAGGAAGGCATACAGGAGTCCATTGTTCCATTCTGGAATATTCTAACAAGAGCTCAAATGTGCAGCATTGTTAACACAGTGTGTTCCCGATGGTGGTGAAAAGATCTAGCCAGTGTTCCCCTACTGGTGGAAGACACTTTCATCCACCTCAGAATTCAAACGCATTTGTGATCGACATCTGCTCAGTTTGTCCACTCTAGCATTCCAGGGCCCTGCCAGTTGTTTGGCCTGGCACACTAGCTACCTTCAGAGATGCAAGGCCTATGGGCATAGGGCACTCCCACCTGCTTGTTGCAGTACCACATAACACCGGTGTGATTCTTGTGGACCCATCCAAGCCTTCCCTTGATGGACAGCAAGAAGGCCTTCAGGGCCACATGAATGGCCCGAAGCTCGAGTATGCTGATGTGGAGCTGGCCCATTGCTGGAGGCCAGAGTCTTATGACCTCCACCTCCACCAGGTGACCCTCTCACCCCCAAGCCAGCAGCGATGCATCTGTCACTACTGTGAGTCACTACTGCTAGCTCTGGACGGGAAAGAAAGAGTGGCCTGCTGACGGACTAAGTGTGATCGGTCAGCCACCACTGCAGGTCTTGAGCAGTTTCTTCTAGACCTGAATGATGTTGGAAAGGCGCCCATGATGCTGAGACCACTGGGAATTCAGATTCTACTGCAGGGCTCACATGTGCCACCTGGAGAGGCTGATAAGGAAGAAGCACAAAACTAAAATCCTGAACTCCTTGTACTCATTGTTGTGGGGCAAAAGGCCTGAATTCTACTGTGTTCGAGATCACCCCAATGAATGTGAGAGAATCAAGCGGGACTTCGTCTCATTTATGGTGCAACCCAATGATGATAAACGTTTTGCCTTCAGCAACCAGTCGTTGAGGTATGGGAATACAGGAACGTCTATCCTCTTAAGATGGACAGTATCCACCCCCATCACTTTCTTGAAGATCTGAGGGTTGCTGGTAAGTCAGCAAAAGAGCACAGCAAACTGAAAATGCTCCCTGCTCAACTTGAAATGCAGTCAAAGTCTGTGGGACTGCAGGACGAAAATATATGTTCTACAAGTCGAGGGACACCATTCAGTCTCCCGGGTCTACAGCAGATAGAAGGAATTTGTTCTCTAAAGAAACTATTCAGGGATAAGCAGTCCAACATAACCCTGAGGCCACCAACCTTTTTGGAAAGAGGAAATAGTGAGAGTAACAACCCCCGCTTTTCGCTGAGTCTGGTGCACTCTCTACTGCAACCTTGGCGAGCAACAAACATACTTCTGGCAAAACAATTGATAGATGTGATGTTAATATTCGTTCCAGTATGGGAGGAATGCTGAGAGGGTTTAGCCTGCTTGTACAATTTGCAAGACCCATCTGTTAGACTTGATGGACTACCGATGTGGGAGTAAGACCCGGATCTCAACTCCCACTGGGTGGGCATGTGCCACTAAGGATAAACTAAAGTGGGTTGGAGCTATTGGATCAGGGAAGAGGACTTAGAGGACTGATGTCCCTGATGGCATGCACATTGTTTTCCGGTTCCACGCCCACAGCCCAAAGGGACTGAGTTGTCGGATGCATCACAGGCTGGGAAGGCTGTCTATGCCTATAAGCCTGCCCTTTGGAGTGGCCCAAAATTTTACTAAACTGGCATGGAAATTATTTAGCAGGGGTCAACAGCTCCAAGGAACATGCTGTAGCTCGGCTGTCAATAAAAGAATTCCAAAGTGGAGTCTGCGTTCTCTCCAAAGAGGAGCGACCCATCAAAAAGCATGTCCATTAGCAGAGCCTGTACATCACCGGAGAAACCAGTTGACCTAATCCAGAAATATATATGAAGGTCAACACTAGTAGGTACCAACAGCCCGAATTATACAATCTGTGGAATCTAGACCTGCACAAATACCATGGCCGTGTCCTGCCCATTATTTATCATTTTAGCCCAAGAAGCCCTAAGATCTTCAGGACTGTTGGCAAATTCTCGCTGGCCAAGTTCCAAAGGGCATGTGTATACCAGCCCAAGAAACAGCCATTTATGGATAACAGTAACGAGCTGGCAGAGGAAAACATAATTTTGCCAAAAGAGTCAATACTTTTGGATTCTCCGTCTGGATGATTTGTTGAAAATGAATCAGGGGTCTCCTTACTAGTTGGGGCCTGTACAATGAGGCTCTCTAGAGTGGTATTCTTGGTGAGAAAACCCAGGACACCAGGTGTCCCGGTCTGTGACATCTGGGCACCTGCCAGTTCACAGGTGGGGAAGAAAATGGCTTCAACCTGGTAGCAACCAGAAAACCAGTGAGGGAATCATTAAATGGAAGCGAATGCTCAGATGTTTCCGGCCTAGACTGCAGGATTTCTATCAAAACATTTGTCTTGGTCTCAAGGGAGGTTAGCTGTAATTCTAGTCCATCTGCTACCCTCTGAACCACCACTGAGAACAATGCACTTTCTTCCACTGGTGGCCCATGTGGCAAGTCAAGCTCTCTCTCAGGGGAGGTATCAAGCCCACCAGTGTTTTGTAAACGAAGGCTAAGGGCATCATCAGTGTAATGAGTGGGGGGAGCAGGGCATCCTTCCCATCATTATGAAAATTATGGGGTGTACCCTGCTCTGGAATAGGGTCAGAATCAGAGCAAAAAAGAGAATGGAACCTCTGCTGATAGCTGCAATGCTGTAGAGACACAGGGTTACAGCAAGGGGTCATCTCATAGTGCGGGATTGGTCGAGCTCAAGCCAACATTGGCTCGGGATCAGACATAGGTGTCGACACTGGATCCCCCACCGGCACTAGTGGTGTAGGTACTGGTGTCGGGGTGGCAGAAACCCGTGTAGATCTTGGAGCCGCAGGGGAAGTCTGTACTGGAGTCAATACAGGCTCAGTAAAGGGTCCAGAGAAAGCAGATGGTGTTAGGGAGGGACGCACAAGTGGTAACCCAACTGGAGGTCCCTGAGGTTTCATGGGGCCCAGAGGCATGCTAGAGGGATCTGAAAGCGCACAAATAAATTGCAGCATAGACTCCTCGAAAGCTTCGATCTGCTGCGGGGTCAATGATGACCTGAGAAATTCAGAGAGTATCGGGAACAACTTTGGGACTGTCTCCATGGCGGGTGACCAAGATGGAGTGCAACTGATATCTCAATATCTTCACACTTTCTCTTTGGAGTCAGAGTGGGGGGATGGGGTTTAGTCCCGCTTGTATTTTTTTTTGTGCTTGTGTTTAGACTTCATCTTCCATTTGCCAAAAGAATTAGAGTGGGAAATAGAGCGGTCATGGGAATTGCTCCGGGACCAAGACAGGGCCAGCAACTTGGAGTGGGATCTACGCGAAGGCTGCACCTTCTATGGACAGCGAGTTACAACTTAAACTCCAATTTCCAATTGCCTTCGGGTGCATGAAGGAACTATTATCATATGAGCTAGAGTTGAGCCTCAAGTCCAGGCACAGAAGGCACACAGTGCACATCCGTGACTACAATTTACTTCTTACAGTTGCGGCAAGGCTTGTGTTCTGTCTTTTTCTTTGGGGACATTGCTCCCTAGCACACTGTGTAAAGGTTTGGAATCAACAGAAAACTGACAAAGTCGGAAGTGGAGCCCCAGATATGTGTCAGAATGCGAAGAAATAAAGGATCTGATGATAATAGCGCACAGTGGTGGAGCTTATATGTGGTTTTGCTCCATCATTTCAAGAGTATGGAGTCAGCATTGAGCTACACAATGCCACCTTGCAGCACGCAGGACCACTGCTATGAAAAATATCCAGATCCAGTAAGGTGCCTGCGGATAACAGTGGAAATATGGGTTTAATGCATGGGCACGGAGGATGTGACATTGTTTGTCCTTGGAGTATTGCAGCTGACTGGAGGGGTGGGGAGAGAGATGTTTTTAAAAATGACATGATTGCAGAAACGTATGTACCTGATGCTACCCAGCCGTGCTCAAATGATTTGAGATCTTGCGCTAGAACCAATTTCCATCCAGTTTAAGTCACAGTGCAACTCCGGATTCATACTTGTGTGAATCCGGCCATTGATATTTGAAAAAAATATATCTGGGAGAGCATGCAGCTCGAATAGTCATGCTAATGGTTCCTTCAAGAGAAGCGAGCCTTGTCAAAGGAATTAGCTGTCTCCTTCTGTTGCCAGTGTAACCAAAAGTCTACACTGTAAAACAGATTGCAGCTCTGCATTGGATATATTCAGGATCGACCTTCCTCTGTTATATGTTGGCATCGGAAAAGAGGGGTGGAGGGGGGCCACCCAGCCTGAACTGTAAGCCAGTATCGAATTATTAGAACGTTGTATGTTTATTTACCTGCCACATGCTAGATGCTTCAGAAGTTTAAAGTATGCCTCAGCCTTTTAAGATGATCAGTCCTGGAAATTGTGCAGTTTTCTGCAGTGACCTACATTGTGCAAGGTAAGGGAAACGGATGAAATGCGGCCGGTAGGCTCAACATTGCATTGAGATGTCGTGCATTAAACAATTTAGTTTCCACAATGCATTGTTTCATGTTACATCTCTCAGGTCTTCAGGTGGATAACTCTTGGTTTGAATGTCTCATTTGGCATGTTCATTTGTGAACTATTACAGAACGAGTTCGTCTATGATTGTGTTGAGTGAGTATTACGAGATGTACGCCACCCTGTTAATCTTCAAAGTTATTTATTTAATTCCCTACTGATACTGATATGAAACTGCCCTCATTCAGGAGGCTTTTATAATGATTTGGTGCTTGAAGATGTACACGTTAGCAGCCTTCATACCATTTTATATGCATGAGCTTAAACTACATAGAATGACGTGGACAAACGGCACAAGAAAGAGTCTGAAAAAGTCCCAAACTTTTGTACCTCAGCAGGCCCAGACAGTGAAATATGAGAAGAGTCGTTACTTAATATCCGTGGGGTGTAAATACAATAAGAAGTAAGTCAGTGAAAGGTGTCGTTGGGTAATATCCGTAGGGTGTAAATACAATCAGAAGCTAGAGAGTACTGGTTTTGTTTAGAGTACTTTCTTCACACTCCTGCCTCCTAATTGTAATCCCTTTTTGTGGCTCACTCCGTAGAACATAAACAAGCTGGTAAATTGGGCTGTGTGCACGCTGCTTAATGTACAAGGCCTATGGCTTCCAATTTTTGAAAGGGAAGTAGATTCCAGCTGATATGGAAAGTGTAGCTTGCCTTTGAACTGCAAAAGGAAGCCTCACATATTCTATCTGCGAGGCTGCTCCGATAAAGCAGCCATTGATACTAATTAAACCCGGGTAACTCATAAGTTGAGGTTAAGCAGGCCAGTATACTAGATCTTTTTCGTTATTTGCATTTTTACTTACAGGTCATGGAATCATCAGGCACCCCTTCCATAACCCTAATTGTAGGCTGTGGCCTTTCCTGCTTAGCCTTAATCACACTAGCAGTTGTCTATGCAGCGCTATGGAGGTATGCATGTGATCTGAATGATTAAGAAAACAAGTGTACTTTCCTAAGTATATACATTATGAAACTGTAACTTTGACTGTTGTATATGTTTACCATACTATGAACATACTTGAATTCATTTTCTCTTTTGCTTTGAAGGCAAAGATGTATTGCCTAGCCAAAATTTTGTAACTATTTAGACCGCTAGTGTTTATGAAGCCATTAGGAACAAGCATTCGAAAACCCAATAGGACGGGCTTGCATTTTGAGGCCTGCCTAAAGCATTAAAAAGGCTGCTACAATGAAAACAAGCATTGGTAAAGCCAATAAGTCTTGGCAATCCGAGAGTTATAGGCATTGGCAATGTTAATGCATTTGTGTAGATCAATAAAAACAGCACCCGAGCTGTACACAAATACATTTACATGGCCAACGCCTATAGCACTCGGACTGCCGAGACCTATTGGCTTTGTAAATGCTTGGTTTAAATTCTTTTTACTGGTCTCTTACAGACTATATGAAAAATCCCTAAGTAGATGTTTGGAGCCCAACTTATAAAGCAAGGGAAGGGGTGAGATTTTTAATTTTTGTTACTAACAAAGGATATATCGGAATCATAACACATTATGACAAATTATATTGAAACTGATTTATTGAGCTTTTACACACACTATGATGCATTCCTATCTTAAAATGTCACTGTATGATAAGAAATTCACCTGAGATAAGGGTGTACTTTCCTATAACAAGCATTTGCATTGCAATTGTTCTCACCTTTGGGACCTTATATGTATTTAGCTATGCAGCACATTAGCCTGGGTGCTGAAACATCTACTGTTCTTTAATATGGAGGGAAAGTAAGCACAAAACTGCGTGACACACCAGGTATGGGAACACATGGAGAGTAAGATTTCCTTTCAGCATGAAATGGTATAGTCCAAAGCTCGGTTTTTAATATAAAATCAGGGCCTTCGGTGGTCATATCACTGAAAATATAAGATTTGAAAAAAATATTATTGTCTACGGGTGTTCGTGGAAGACAATTTCTATGGACTGGAATCTAAAGTGATTCTGGTATTTTACTGACCTCTGTTGGTCGTTTTCCATCAAGAAAGTTAAATAGAGGCAGTTGCCAGAAAAATAAAAAAAAGAAAGTCCCTCAGCAGAAAGCAATTCTGGTATTTTACTGACCTCTGCTGATCATTTTCTATCAAGACAGTTAAATAGAGGCAGTTGAACAGAAAAGAAAGTCCCTAAGCAGAAGCAGACAAGTCCTATGGCTGATCTCCAGAGCCCACAAAGTACATACATATACAAGCATTAGCATAGCCAATAGGTATCGCCTTTTGGATATTATAAGTTTTTAGTGAAGCATCAGATTATCCTGTGTGCTACAACATTTACTGTTAGTTCTCGTGTCACTGGTGATGGGTCAGACACACCTAAGCTTGTGTTTCTATTGTATTTATAGTTCATTGGAAATGCGATTTATGCCTCTATAAGTTTGTAATGGAAAATAATAAATATTTTGGTGCAAAAAAACAAACAAAACATATTGTGTCCCTGTTTAGTCACAATTACATAAGGAATGGCGTCTTACCCTAAACCATGGGAGATCTGGAGATAATTGGAAAGATTATCGGAGTGAAGAAGATTGCAAGATCTGACAAGTTCTGAAGCACATATTGTTTTTGAACACACACTCTGGTACACAATTCGTAACACACAAATGCCATTCCAACTTGCCGCTCACATAGAAGCGTGCTTATGCTAGAGTTCTACCAGCCCTCAGGGACCACAGTGCATGTGGGCATGCCCCAGAGCAGTCAGTGAGTTCGCAGTGGAGATGGAACTTCTGGCGGCGCCACAACCCCCCACCACTTCAGAGCTACATGGTACGGTTATAGCACAGCAACTTGATAACAAGATGCTCGCTGTTTTAAATGAGGCTCTGGGACCTAACCAGGTGGGCCTTGAGCACTATAGAGAACCATGCCAAAAAACAGTCTGCAATGGCGCCCGTCACTGGTGCCTGCCAACCTACAAAGCCAACCCAAGTACTGAAAGATAAATACCTACTTAAAGATTGAAGGGCCTGATGTACCAAAGTGTATTTCCATTTCTGTGTCAATGGGAAAACACATTCAGTCCATTTTTTTTTCTGCAGTGCTCTGGTATCTATAACCTAATTGAACCATTGGGTTGCAGCTGACACGCAAACCTTTGCAGAAGGCAAGTGAACATTGCTAGACTTCAACACTGCGCAACCAAGTTGAATATTTTTTTTAAAAGTCCAAATGGGTTTCTACGCACAGGCAAAGTTACTGCAAATTGGCACCTCACTTTCCTATGCGCCTAGCTTAAAGTTTGGACATTGCTTGACGCAAAGTGGTACCCTTGGACCTGCACAATAATGATGTGCCTGTCTGCACTGTTAATGCAGGTGAGTGTGGATGCAACAGAATGGGTGGTCTATAAGGGCCTGTTAAGAGAATGTGAAGCTCAAAGCCTCTAAGGGTTAGGTTAGTATCACTGTTGGGTTAGGGCTTCTTAATGCCTTCTGAGGGCAAGCAGCTGGAGACTTATGGTGGTTAGAGAGCTGGATGGGGTCAGCTGTCAAAAGGCAGATTCCATTCTAGGATTGTCTGCGGTTTGGCTGGAGGTGTCTCAGGACTAACTCATGGCTGGCACAGGTATAGGCCGGATTCCTAAGGGGTGGCTGAGATAATGAGGGAGCCAGATAAGACAGTCCCTGCAAGACGGTCTATGATGGTGAGATGAAGATGACTGGGTGCAGGCTGAGGGAGACTCTCGGGCCAGCAGACTACTACACAGCATGACTGCTTGCTCAGGAGGGGTGACAGAAGATCTGAGGATGACAGAGAACCAATGTCCTAGCCTCTGCCCTCACCTTGCCACCTGCACATTTTGCTGGAGGCAAGAAGACATGGAGTATATGCACACGGAGGGGAGGAATGGCTCCATAGAGGCCCATTTGCCCAATATGCTTGCTAACAATGTTGGGGTTGACTTCAGGGATACAGGCGAGCTTGAGGTACTGCTCTCTACACTATATTATTTGTCACACTTTACATCTAATATGTAGAAAGCAGTGGTGTGCGCATGTTTAAACTGCCCTCTGAATTTAGCCATGAAAAAACAACCCACAAATTCTAAAGCTCTCTGCTGGTTATGTTTAATGTCCACCATTAACGTTACCAGGTTATGTAACATGAGGGCGCCCTTTCACTTCCCCATTTTGCTCAAAGTGGAAGGGGCATATGAAAATGTGAAATCCATTGGTGTAGGGTGTATGGACGGGGTACTGGTGTGGTGTCCTATTTGTTGTATGGGGAAAATATACTCCTTGCAGCTTATCTATGGAACACCCAATTGGGATATGGAGACTAGATAACAAAATATTTGGGGAGGGCAGCGTTTGCACTGTGCATGTGCAAAAGGGGAGAGAGCGGGTACAGTGTTCTTTGGACCTCTAAGTGGAAGGTTGAGTGTAGGCATATATTGATTTCCATATTTGGAAAGAGGCTGAATCTGTAGCCCAGAGGGAGCATGTGGACTGAGCAAAGAGTGCCAAAGCGTATGTCATGATTAAGGGGATCAGAAGGGCGATGTAGTGAAGGAAAATGTCTGGACAGCCGTAGACCAAAAGGGAATCTAAAAGGGGTGGGTTTTTAGATAGTCTTTCCAGGGGGTTTTATGATGTCTCTAGGCGGAGTGTCTCCAGTAGTTGTCTGAATTATCATGCGCTGTGAGGCTTCGGGTTATGTAAGTTATCAGGCCTGGGGTGCAGGGCATAATTGCAGGGTGGAGGTGTGGGGTGATATACTACCATTGTGAAAGAGCAAACTCAATCCCTTTCATGCCAAGGGATCTCTTTCGTGATGCATGCAGTGCGGAAACGTACACCCCCCACCCCAACTCAAGCCTGTTTATGATTAAGACTCCCAGTTTTCCATTTTTACAAATAGATCTGTCTGCTTTTATCTTTAAAAGTGGAAAAATACTTAAAATCGGGCTTCTTATAAGTGACTTTCCGTGCTCGTTCAGGAATTCCAGGTCAACAGCTGAGCAACTACAAAGAATGGGGAATTTTAAAAACAGGATGGAATTTCGTAAAATATTGGCCTGTATTAACATACATTTCTAGTATGTGCGTGTGTTGGTTTGCTATATTTGGCTGCTTAGTTTGCTAATACACAACAATTATCAGAGTATGAGTGTGTGTTTATCAGTTAAATAAATGTGGAAATGTCCAATTTTATAACCTCATTTGTTCACAAAACACAAAATGAAAGTGAAAAAATACCAATAAGACTGCCAAAAAAAAAAATACGGATAAATACAGGCTGAAATGTAAAAAAAAAAATACCATAAACCCGGGAGCCCTATTCAAGATGCATAATTATAGAGTGGCATTGTGTGGACTTCTTGTTTTTTTAGATTCCCCCACGGCAACCACTCGAGATTTCAAAAAGGAGCACATTTTTAGTTTTAAAATTTCTGCTGAAGACAGTACAGTTATTTACTCTTGCACTGTTGAATATGCATTATAAGGTCAGAATGCATTCTGTAGGTCACTGGTGTGACGCATTTTCTGATGGGTTTCAATAAGGGAAGGGAAGCAGCTATATTATGACTTGTTATAAAAAATTAAAAATCTCGATTCCAGGGGCTGGGGGATTGTTTAACTATTAAAAAGCGTGTTTTATACCAAGTCTTTATCCAACGTACTTTATATAGACTATACGTGTTTGAGCTGGTTAACGTGGTGAATGCACTAAATGAAAGGCAAAGTTTACCAAGCCAGATCTGGCCTAAGCAGTACCTAAGTAGTTAAGTGCCTAAGGCACCGAGCTCTAGTACATGCCCACAATCAAAGCTAAAATCCAAAAGATGAGGGGGAAGAGAAATCCGTTATGTGTAAGGTGACCAGACGTCCAGAATTAGCCTGGACAGTCTCAGTTTTTCATGGACTGTGCCGTTGTCCGGACACATTTTGCAAAAATAAATACATGTTCCGGTTTAAAGAGAGGTGGGTGAGCACCCACACTTTAATAGTGCTGTGCAGGCTCATGTTACACTAGCCCTCCCATTACACCTGGGACAGAGCTTATTTGATAAGGGTCTCCTGCTGTACTGCCTGGTCTCATTCACTGCAGCACAGCAGGATTTAATGAGGGGCGAATTAACGTCCACAGAGCCCATTACCCAAGACCCAAAGGGGCTCATGCATGCCCTAGGAACAAAGTACGGGGGGGGAGTCTTTAAATGTCATTATATATATATATATGTATATATATATATTTGAAAAGAGAAGTGAATATATTCAATGTAGTGCAAGCATGTGAGTTTATTTCGGTGTCTACTGCCGTCCCGGTTTTTTTTTTCTGAAAAAGTGGTCAACCTAGTTTTAGGAGAAATAGGTGATTAAACAGAATGCTCCCTGACCCTAGACGACTACAAAGAATACCAGAATGTAAAGTGTACCAGTTAACAGGGCCGTGCCCTTTCCCCCCCCCCGAGGCATCGCTATACAATGCCTATGAAATTCAGCCTCAAACCACCCGCTCCTTATATTTGTTTTAGGTCTAGTGCGCTTCTGGTGTCCCGAGTATAGGCTGGAGTTTCATGGAAGGCTCCAACCCGACATGCCTTCGAGAGTCAGGAGTGCGTAGGCGCATATGAGCGGATTTGGGCCTCTATGGGCTTCGTTGCCTCATGCGTGTTAGGTTGTAAGGTGTAGGCTTAACAGTGGGGTCTTGAACGAGTCTGTGTTCTCGAGGCCGACGAGTATTTTAGATTGTTCTGTTGGGGAAGCCGTCAATGGCATGCCTGTCTGGATTGTAAGTCTACGGGGCGGTGGCATTAAGGAAGAAGGCAGATATAATTGTTTATGTCCAAGGCCAATGGGAGGGGAAATGAGTTGTGGATTTCCACGTCTACGAATGCCGCGAAAAGAATCAACGGGTTGCCGAGTACATGTTGTTTCGTGGACCGGCCCCAACTGATGAGAATAGAATTGCCGGGCTTTAAATTCCCTTCCGAAGCTTTGGGGCAGTAGTAAACGGATGTTTGCTCTGTCCTTTCAGTGGGAGGCAAATGTTATTCTTGTTGATATCTCTGTCTTACCGTCCTCGAACTACTCCTTCTCAGTGTTTTGCCCATGTGAGTCTCCCTTTGTCTACGCCATCGGCGTTCAGACCATTCCGCGCCCAGTCGCGCTGGGGAGGAGGAGACTGAGCGGTGAGAACTGAGAAGCCTTCTCTCGGGCGCGCGCGTATGTCTCCCCTCTATTATCGTAGCAGATAAAGTCTCCATATTAGGACAAGGCGGAAATCGGCCTCCGTTTCCCCGCCCAACTGCATTGCCTGACTTTAATTTAAACAAGCATTTGCAATTGCAATAGCAATCGCATTTGGCATTGGCAATGCAATAGGACTCGCATTTACGCAAGACCTATTGCATTGCAAATGGCAATGCGTGCGGGTGACGAGGCACGAGGGGGGGCGGCGAGAAGGCATCGGACTGCGGGAGCGGGGGCACGGGAAGAAAGTAGTCTGTGCTGTGAAGGGGCCAGAAGCCATGGAAGGATACAAATGACTGACATGGCTGTCATGGGGAGGGACTAACAAGCTTAAAACCAATCGGAAGGCAGCATTTATAACCTAAGCCAATGAAGAAGATGGGCCGGAGAGTGGGCGGAGCTTCCACAAAGCTTCCACACTATAGTGTATACTGCATGCCTCGCAAAGCGATGGCAGCGCATTCGCGCTGCAACGCTAGGCGAGACCTAAAAACTGATGGAAAAGCTCCAAGGGTTACGTATTTATGTACCTAGTAAGGTTCTCTAGCAACACCTTGCTCACATACACCATGACCTGATCGATTTTCTCTTTCCACAAGTGTAATTTCACCTGAGAAAAGGTTTAAGGCTTTTTATTGAAGTCTATATGTCCCATTTTCTAGGAAAACAATAAAAATTTGATTACTACTTGGCTCTTGCTTGCCTTTGACAGAGCAGCAAATCTGCCATTGTCAGTATACCTCAATGGTGCCCAGGTCCTGAAGAAGGCATAGGATACTCTGGACCTCATAAAATGATGAGTCACATTTAATACATTTTTAATCTTGTGTTAGACATAGTTTCCTCATCAAGCCCTAAGAAGGCATCTAACACAATTCCCACCCCCATCCATACTAAGCCCTATCTTAACACGTAATCCATATGAGACATTTTAATGCGCCAGTGGATTGGCAGCACACGAGTGCATAGCTCACTAATACAATATTGCAAGAACAAATGCCTTCAATCATTCACCCTCACTGTCAACTTTACGGCGGGGTCCTGATAATGACCACTTACTACGCTGAATGTCACTGATTCTTTTCCTGTACCAAGCTCAAACTACAAGTCTTCATAGCGTGGCCTTAATGATGACAAATCATAACTCGGCCTAGTTTGATTGTTCTTTGTCCGTTTTTTCCTCTCAGCAGAATTCTTTGTTCTTGGAAGTAACCGTTGAAAACGCAATACTGACCAACAGCCCACTATCTGGTAGTACCTTTAGGAAGGCATTAGAAATTATCAAGGTCCCAAATTGCTAATTCACTTTTCAGATTCTTTGGCAACAAGCAAGCATATCGCTGACGTTAACACAAAGGAACTGTTTCCAAGGTTTTATAGCATACCACCTCTTTACTCTGCAGACCTAACAGTAGATTTCAAGAGTGTGTTGCAGTATTCATGACTGGTCTTTAGTTTTTAAAACTTGCAGGAGATCACTAGGTAAGGATTCTAAGCTCGTAAATGGCACACAGGTCACTCTGAAAATATGAATAGCTCAACGACTTTAGAGGACAAAAAATGATAACTCATTGATAAAGCACTTTCTTACAAAATCTAATATAAGATGAGGATATAGGGGATCGCGGATACAAACCTGTAGCAAAGCACAAAGTGTAACCAGTTGGAAACAGAGCAGTTATAAGGCATCCTGACTCCCACCTCAAAGGAATAATTCCTAAAAAGGGTCTTTGCCCAGCAATGTCAACTTACCAATTTCCACACTGTCAGGTAAAGACACTGCATGAAGTCAAAGAGAGGGATTAGAGAAGGGATGACAGCAGGAATCTGAACTGAGGGGCCAGAGCTCACTGTCATAATAATGTGAACCATGACCAGCGATGCCAGTATTAGGCTACCAGGATTACCTGTACTGTCTCCCACTTTATTCTCTGAAGCATCGTTGGGATGTGGGAAACCAAGGGAAGACATAAAGACGCCTTTTTGGCCACTGGTAGGACAACTTGTTCACACTCAAGCTTCTGTGGTTTGAAGCTCATTGCTTATTGCAAGATTCCCCGATGAGTTAGTTCCTCCTATCTGCAGAAAGATCCACCACAGAAATGAACCAGAAGATCTGAACCAGCAAACCTTGATGTAGGAGCCGGCAATCTGGCGGAGTCAAGTACAAAAACATTCTCTCTTCCTCAAACTATGGTGCAATCAGCACCATCAGATTCACATCAGTTCAGGACATGAAAGTCTGAACCTTTTCTGCAGGCTTGAGATATACAGGAATCATCAAAATGCTTGGCATCAGCACCTGCCTTTAAAAAGGAAAGTGTACAAATTATCTCATTTTGGTGATGATAGACAATAAGGAGTACAGCAGAAGTGCTATCCCTTACATGTATTTCTTTGTCTTTATTCCCTACTCTTTGAAATGCTTAGCTGAGGCTAATCAGGGTCCACTGGGGAACTGAACTCTCTGAGAGAAAAGCACACTGGTCTCCTTACACCTCTAGTCTCAAAAAGGACTTCACCCCATCTGACTGAACACTGGCTGATGGCAATATAACACATGATTTTTGGGTGCCCAGGTGACATATTTCCCTCCTGTATGCAATGAACTCCAGAGGCTCAAGGGACAGGGAGACACATTTATTTTCTTAATGATTGTAATATTTTGAGACATAATGAGCACTCCTCACTTGAATAGCTCTTCGCGAATATTAGTACGAGTGAATTGGAGTAAAAGGTTTCACAAAGCATTACCAGTGCACGTTTTAGGGTTAAGATTAGAAGATTGTGAACATTAACCTTGATGCAAAGAAAGGAATGTGCCTAATGGAGGATGGGTGCTGCCCACACTGTACAACACCATCCATCATTCTTTCTTCTACTCCTTTCTTTTCTTTGTTTTCAGCTAATCTAGCTGGAATCTGCATTGTTTCTTGAGAAGCTCTTAGATGGTTCACTTTCACATGCACAGAGGCTTATACTTTCTCAAATAACACGTGAGGGTGAACAGACTGACATACCTGTTTGGATAGACCTTTCTATCAATCAATAAGGATTTATAAAGCACGGCTAATCACCCAATAGGGAATCCAAGAGCTTGAAGGTACTGGAAGCTTATTCGAACAGCCAGGCCTTGAGTGCCATTCGGCATTCCGGAAGTCCGGCATTGCATTGGGAGGCTGTTCCAGGTCTTTGCTGCAATGTGGGAGAGGGAGGGTCCTCCACTTCCGCATCGGTAGATGAGGGGTGTTAGAACTGGGGGTCTCTAGTTGGCAGAGGTAGGTACCTTTGACCAAATAGGGACCCTTGCGTCTAGTCAGGGTAAGGGGGTACACTCCTGAAATAACCCCTGCTCACCCCCTTGGTAGCTTGGCACGAGCAGACAGGCTTAGTTCAGAGGCAGTGTAAAGCATTTGTGAACACATACAGTAATCCAGTGACAACACTACAAATGGACACCACACAGGTTGTATTATAAAAATAAGTATCTTTTATATAGATTTACCACAAGACCATAAACGACAAAAATAATCCACAATACTGTACTTTAAAGATGGTAGAATTAGCTTGAGTCTCTTAAAATGAAAATGCGACACTTTGAGTTTAATGTACCTTAAGATGCGTAACGCAGGGCAACGAAAAGTGTTGCAGGGAAGGTGATGCGGTAGTCCCTTACACGCAAGGACGGTGATGCGTTGAAGATCTGGGGCAAAAGAAACAAAGTGGCGTCTTCTTGAGGTTGCGACAACGAAGAGGTGATGCGAGCACGCCCGACGGCCGTGCTGCGATTGCGATGAGTCTTTGGAGCCGCGACAGGCCCTGCGACACGCTTCCCTGGCGATGCGACGGCGTCTGATGCGAGGTCGACGATCTTCTCCTGGGATGCGGGGCGCGCCTCGTGTTGAGATGCGTCGGTGTCTGATGCGAGGTCGATGCTCTGCCCCGGGGATGCGACGGCGTCTGATGCGACGGCGACACTCTTCTCCGGTGCTGCGAGGTGCTTCGAAGGATGCGGCGCGCTTCTTCGGGGATGCGCCGGCGTCTGATGCGACGTCGACACTCTTCTCTGGCGATGCGAGACTCAGCGGCCGCGGCGACACGCTTCTTCGTGTTGAGTCGCGCTTCCAGCTCCCAGAGACACGCAAGTGTGTCAGAAGGTCCAAATTCCCAGCAAGGGAATACAGGGGGAGCTGGTGGGTGAAGTCTGTTGTCCCTGAGACTTCAACAGGAGGCAAGCTCTACAATCAAGCCCTTGGAGATCCTTCACAAGTTGATGAAAGTACACACAAAGTTCCCTTCTCCTTTCTTTGGCAGTCAGGCAACCACTGCAGGCAGATCCCTCTAGCTTAGGGATAGTCTTCTCCTCAGTTTCTTCTTGGTTCCGCTCCTCAGCAAAGGTTTCTTCTTGTTTCCCAAAAGTGATCTAATTTCCTAGGGGTCTGGGTCCCCTTTTTATACACCTTTTCTCTTTGTTCTCTGAAGGCAGAGAGGCCTTTGCCTAGTCCAAAACCAGTTCTGGTCAGTCCTGGAGCACTTTGTTTACAGGACTCCTTCTTTCCTTTCAGAATGTGGGCAGAGTGCTCAGCCGCCCGGCAGGAGGTGGAGCCTGCATTGTGGAAGGCAGGCACAGCCCTATTCAGACCCAGGTGCAACTCCTCCCTCCACTCTGGATGCAGATCTCTCTAATCATCCCTGTGCTGCTCACCCTGTCTCCTGGAGTCCCCCAGCCCCTGTCACTCACAAACCCAGACAAGGAATACACAACCTAGCAGAGGCAGGCTTGGATAGTTAGGCAAGAAAATACCTACTTTCTAAAAGTGGTATTTTCAAACCCAGAATGTTAAAACCAACTTCACTAAAAGATGTATTTTATCATCCTGAGTCCAGGCATACTAAATTCGTTTTTCTACCATGTTCCCTGGGTCAGTTAGGATTATAAGGTGTAATAATCAAACTGCCCATTCTGGCCTATGGGGAACAGGTAGCCTTGCAATAGTGAAAAACGAAAATGGCTGTAATTCACTATTAGGACATGCCACACACACCAGGGCATGTCCTACCTTATACTTACAATGCACCCTGCCCTGGGGCCTACTTTAGGGGTGACCAACATGCAGTAAAGGGAAGGTTTAGGGACTGGTAAGTGGGGGCACTCACCAAGTCGACATGGCAGCCCTAGGCTGCACACAGGCTCTGCAATGGCAGGCCTGAGACACATTTTACAAGCTGCTTCTGTGGGTGGCACAACTAGTGCTGCAAGCCCACCAGCAGCATTGGATTTACAAGCCCTGGGCACACTCCTTGTAATGCGCCAACTCAGTGCACTGTACTAGGGACTGACAAGTAAACCAATCATCCAATCATGGAATCACTAATACATACATCAATTTACAATAGGGAGCACTTGCACTGAATAGCAGTGGCACAGTGCCCAAAGCATCTAAACCAGCAAAAACAGATCAATAACATTGGAGGCATCATCAAAAAATGGAAGGGAGACCCACGCCAAGGATGCCAGGTCTAACAAGGGGAGTATGGGCAAGTGAGACGTTGATCTGTGATTTCATGGTGACCTTGTTATCAATGAGGATTTCAAGGTTTCTGGCATGACGGGAGGGAGTGGGTGCAGCTCCTAGATCTGATCGCCCCCAGAAGTCATTCCATGTTTTGCTGCTGTTGCCAAAAATTAGTACTTCCGTCTTGTCAGTGTTCTGCTGCAGGCAGTTGTTATTCATCCAGTCAGTGACGCTTGTTATGCATCTGTTGAAGTTGGTTTTGGTGGTGGTGTGGCTGTCAGTGAGTGAAAGGATGAGTTGGGGCATAGGGAATTATGTTGAGACCATGGGATCTGATGATGTTGGCCAGAGGGGTCATATATCCGTTGAAGACACCTCAGATGATCTCTTTGGGTTTGGAGGTGAAAAGTGGGAGTTGGATCCTCTGGGTCCTTCCGATGAGGAAGGAGGTGATCCATCTGAGTGCATCCCCTTGGATGCTGATGTAGTGGAGTCTTTCGATAAGCGTATGGTCGGATAGAGCCTTAAGACTGCTGAAAGGTCGAGGAGGATCAGAGCTGCTGTTTCTCCTCAGTCGAGGAGGGTTCGGATGTCATTGGTGGCTGCGATCACGGCAGTTTCGATGCTGTGATGGCTGCAGAAGCCAGATTGGGAGGCGTCGAGTAGCTGGTTCTGCTCCAGGTGTCCTGAGTTGCTTGTTGAAGATCTTTTCCAGTACCTTCGCTGGGAATGGGGGCAGGGAGGTTGGCCGGTAGATTTTGAGTTTGCTGGGGTCGGCGGAAGGTTTTTTGAGCAGTGGCCGGACTTTGGTGTGTTTCTAGGTGTCGGAAAATGCTGCGGTGGTGATAGAGGCGTTGGGCAGGGTGGTGAGTTTCTGTACGATCCTTTGGTTTCCAAGGTGAAAATGTGGTGATGGCATGGGTCTGTGGGAGCACCCAAGTGGATGGATTTCATGGTGAAGATTGTATCCTGGGTGGAAAGGACGTTCCAGGTGGTCAGAATGTGGCTCCTGCCAGTTGTGGTGGTGGTGGTGGTGTATCTGTCAAGGTAGTCCATAGGTGTTAGTTCGAAGTTTCTGTATATGGTTGCGATCTTGTCATGGAAGAAGTCGGCGAGGTTGTCGCACAGATCCTATGAGAGTGTGATGTTGTTTTCGTTGGCAGCCGGGTTGGAGAATTCCTTAACAATGTTGAAAAATGTTTTGGTGTTGTTGGAGCTGGTTTGACTTCTTAGTTGCCCTCAGCAGGCGGTGGTAGAGGTTGAGGGAGGTACCGAAGGCTGCCCTGTCGGATGTGTCCTTGCTGGCGTGCCATCTCCTCTCAAAATGTTTGCTGTCTTGTTTTACTGTTCTGAGTTTGTAGGTGTACCAGCTGGCCTTTATGGAGGATTTACTCTGGATGATGCTCTCTTTGGGGACAATGCTGTCGGCGCAATTGGTGATCCAGGTGTTTAAGTGCTTCACTCCCTGTTTGAGGTTAGTGGCGGTAGCGGAGTTGGAGGCGTTGAGGGCGTCCATCCAGCTGGTCTCTGAGATTTTGCTCCACCTCCAGTGGAGGGGGCGGGTGCTGGTCGTCTTGGTGGTGGCGATGCAATGGTTGGAGATGCTGAAGTGGACGATGGAGTGATCGGTCCATGTGAGTTCTGTGACATGGTTTTAATTGACGCGGTTGTTGGAGGTGAAAATGGAGTCCAGTGTGTGTCCTGCAGTGTGTGTAGGGTCATGGCCGATCTGGGTCAATCCGAGGCTGCTCATGCTGTCGAGGAGGTGTGTGGTGCTGTTGTCTTTAGGGTCTTTGATGTGGAAATTTAGGTCACAGAGGAAGATGTAGTCCTTGGAGTCTACGGCTATGGGCGCAAAGAAGTCTGCAATGGTGTAGCAGAAGCTGGAGCATGGGGCTGAGAGCTGATATGTGAGGGTGCCTCTGATGGTTGTCTTGTCGCACGTGTGGAGCTTGAAGTTGAGCTGTTCCGTGGGGGCGGTGGTGTTGTCGGTGGTGGTGCACTGTATAGTCTCTTTGTGGATGATGGCTGTTCCTCCTCCCGGCTTGGTGGGGCGGTCCTGGTGAGTGATTTTGTATCCTTCAGGGATCGCTGTGATAATTTCTGGGGCAGATGTGGGGTTGAGCCAGGTCTTGTTGGGGAAGACAATGTCGGGTGGGAGGGTGGCGATGAGGTCCCATAATTTGATTGAATGCTTGCATAGTGAGAGTCTATTGAGAAGGGCGCCTGTGAGTTGGTGTTTTTGTTCAGGTGGTGTCTGTGGTGTGTTCGGGTGCGGCTCACCAGTGGGCTAGTATATGTGCTGTGGCAGGTGAAGTGGCAGTGGGTGCAGGTGAAAGGTCCTACTGTGTAAAGTGGGTCGACACAGTGGCAGTGTTTGTTGTGGCTTCTGGGGTCGAGGGTATAGAGCTTGGCGATTGTGTATCTGTGGGGGTCAGGAGGGCCAGGGTCGTGGCGCTGGGATCGGTTCAGGCACCGACGGGCAGAGACAAGCTTACCTTTGGCGCGGTTGAGTTGCAGCCTGCATTAAGTAGGTCCTGGGGTGGGCGGGGCTTCTGTTGGCGGGAAAAGCGATCAGTGGGAAAACCCCGGCAGGAAAACCCAGGCAGCAGCAGTATCACTGGATCAGTCTGGAACGATCAGGAACTGGAGGCCATAGGCAAGTGGAACTAGGTGCCTACTGATGCAGTCACACTGCGGCCTACATTAAGTGGGTCCTTGGGTGGGCAGGGCTTCTTCAGGAAGAACGTCGAGTGGGAAAACCCCGGCAGGAAAACCCAGACAGGGGCAGTAGCATTGGAACGGTCTGGAACAAGCAGGAACTGAAGGCCATATGCAGGTGGCAGGCTAGGTGTCCAGGTGCCTGCTGAGGCGATTGCGCTCAGCCTGGATTAAGTAGGTACTGGGGTGGGTGGGGCTTCTATTGGTGGAAAGAACGGTGAGTGGGAAAACCCTGACAGGAAAACCCAGGCAGTGACAGTGTCACTGGATCAGTCTGGAACAAGCAGGAACTGGACGCCACAGGCAAGTGGCAGTCTAGGTGCGCCTTTGAAATTTTAATAATGCATTGAATGTTTAGCATTGGTATCAGCCCAACCACCCTGCTTTGGGATTATGAACTGGAGCAGTCCTGCAGCTCACTGAACATTGTTTGGACTGTGGGAATGCAGGAACAGACTAAAGATGTGGCATGGTGCCCATAACCTTTTGGTGAAGATTTAGCCTGCTAACTCTTCTGAAGCTCTGACTGCTTGTCCTTAAGCTGCTGCTGTCCTAGCCCTGAGTCAAATCCCAAGCAAGCCCAAGGAGTCCTCCACCTCAGAAGGCAGACTTTGCCTGGTCTACCACTGGCCCTAAGAGACAGGTTGCTGAGGAATCGATCTTGATGACTGCGGATGTTCAAACACATTCTCCAGCGGCAAAAGAAGACTTCTCAAATGAGTAATTGCTATTAAGTGCAGGTGAGATAGTGGTGACTCTGTCTGGCGAGCACACTACATTCTGCATTGGTGTTTGTTGTTTTGATGCATTTTTTACCTGCTGTGTAGCAGACCAGCATTTGGTTGGCTACCCAGCTATCTGCAGACTTCTGGGGACAGTTGTTATATTAGGTTATGTTAATAGGAACTTATTGAGCGGATGTCCACCATAGGTCTCTTAGCGCTAAATGACCAGCTTATCAGAGGGTCTTAAACTGAACCAGTAGTCTCATACACTTGGTTTAAAAGCGAGGTCTCCAGGCTCTTTTTAAAGGCAAAAGTATCCATCAGAGATTGAATTGTACTCAGCAAAAGATTCTAACTGGTAGAGGATGTAACCAGAAAGCTGCGGACTCCAGATCTACACTTTCTGTATCTGGGAACAATTTGCAAATAAAAGTCAGCTGATCTCAAACTGCGTAAAGGAACATATTTCTTCATTTTGTCTGAGATAAATTCCGAAGCAAAATTATTTAATCTCTAAAAAGCCAAAAAACAAAGTATTCTTTGCGTTACTGGGAGACAGTGAAGTTCTTGTAATAGAGGGGTGACGTGTGAGTGTCTAGGCATCCAAAAAGTCAACCAGGTTCCTTTGTTCTGTAACACCTGAAGTTGCTACAGCAAGACCTCAGGTAAGCCGGTGTAAAATGCATTTGCATAATCCTATCTCAAGATGGTTGCAACCTAACGTTTTACGAGCTTCAAAGTTCAAAAAGGGTGCAGCTTTCCTCAGCATTCTCAACAAAAATGAGCATTTCGATACCACCGAATTTACTTGGGTATGCATTGTAAGATGCCCATTTATCATCAGTCCAAGGCTTTTAGCTGCCATCGAAGGAGGAGGGAGTGGGCCCAAGTTGTCAGGCCAGTAATGAACATTCCAGGCCTGGAAATTATTGTTCAGATGAACGACTACAATCTTATCAGTATTTAATTTTAGTTGATTTAGTTCCAGCCAATGGGCGATAAATCTTATTGTATCTTGAAAATGTGAAATCTAGATAAAAAATTAATTGGGAGTCATCCGTGTTGTTGTAAATATTACACCCTCTGGTCACCAATTTCTTCACTAAAGGTTTGTAGTACAGATTGAACAGGTAAGGGGACAGGGAGTTCTCTTGGGGTACCCCACAGCTCAATAGCTTTGCAGACGAGGTACAGGCTTCCATTCTGACAGACTGCGTATGATCTGACATAAGTAATTTAAACCACTGCAGGCCCATGTCCATGAACCCAGCGTCAGCCACACAGTCGACCAACAACTTGTGGTTGACCGTGTCAAAAGCCGCAGAAAAATTCAGTAGGACCAAAGCAGCATCTTGCCGATGATTTAGTTGCCATATAAGATCATCTAGTGCTGAAATTATAGCAAAATCAGTATTATGATGACGACGAAAACCAGCTTGTACAGGGTGCAGAAAAGCTATGTCTTGAAGGTGTCTACATAATACCGGCAACATGTGCCTCTAAGTGCTTTGCAGGAAAAGGCAGCAAGTATATTGGCCTGTAATTCTTTAAGTCCTTCGGGTCTAACCCTTGATTTTTTTAGCAAGGCTGGGGGACCACTTCAGCATGTTTAAAGGTGCTCGCTACAACCCTCTGTGAAAGATATAAGTTAAGCAACTTTAATAAAGGGGGATAGACTACATCCTTAAGTTTCTTTAGCACTTCTGGGGGACAAGGGTCTCTAGGTGAACCCAATTTAACTTTTACAAATAAGGAGTCCAAAGTGTTTACATTTATTCCTGGAAAAGACAAAATAGTTTTTTTGTTCATCTCCCTGAGGGACTTGACAGCTGTGGACGAACACCGAGCAATACTCTCCTTAATGTTAGGGATTTTGTCAATAAAGTAGTTATTTAGATCATCACACAATATATGGGAAGCCACTGCATTAACCTTAACTAAATCAGGGGCCATGAATTCTCAAGTATTTTAAGCATCTCCTTTGGTTTGTTGCTGGCTTCCAGAATCCCATTATAGTATTAATTAGATTTAGTAACAGTGAGCAGAGCTTTCCATTTAACTAGTTCTTCCTTGTAATGCGCCTTACTTTCTTCCAAGTATTTACAGCACCATTGGCACTTCGCTTGCCTGAATTTGAGCTTAGGTACTCTCAAATCATTTGTAAACCAAGGAGTCCATCTAGACCTAGCCCCAGTACATTGTCTATATATTGAAGCATGAGAGTCAGCAGCAGCTGACAACCAACAGGTAAAATTATGTTCTGCAACTGAGGAAGAAACCCTTTCAACGGGCATTGACTGTGATAGGGTAAGCTATTTCTCATCCATATTGAGAGATTGCCACTTCTGTCTTATACTAGTGACCATTGGATGTCTGTGTTGTTCTAGATGTTTAGAAAAATCTAGAGTGATAAACCTTAACAATCACCACTGAACCAAAGTAACCCCAATTTAGTCAGAAATATTATGTACACCTATTGGGGATAAAGTATCTTTCAGTGATTACATAGATTAGACATTTGCAAACATTACATGATTGGACTACATGTTCTACTCTGCATTGAAATAATTAAGTGCTCCTGTGTTTTGTGTGCATTTCTGAGCGTCATAAACAAAAACTGATTGTGACTATATTAAGAATTCAGCCAGGGGGCATGGTGATATATATATATATATATATATATTCAGCAGTTATTGTTAGTGAGCCAACTATAACTCGTGACCCCGCAATGCACTGCTTATAACCTCACACATTACATCATGTGTGACACGGTCAGTGACATCACTGATGACATCTCAAGTGACATCACTGATGACATCTCAAGTGACATCACTGATGACATCATCCAGTGACCGAGTGTTTTTAAAAAGTTTATGAGTGTTAAATAAAGATACCAAGGTGTACTGGTGAATCAGTGGGTGTATGAGTGCCTGTATAGATGATTCAGTGGGTGCGTGACTGACTGTATAAGTGAGTGATTAGGTGTCTCAGTGATTGTATGGTTGAATGACTGGTTGTGTGAATGTCTGTATCAGTCTGTCAGTTGGGGTCTAAGTGGCTGTATGGGTGTATGAGTGGGTACATGAGTGGCTGTATGGGTGAGTGATTGGTTTAGTACCCGCATGGGTGTCTGAGTGGGTGGGTGAGGGGGGGCTGTGACTGTCTGGATGGATGGATGAGTGAGTGGGTGAGTCAGTGGCTGTATAGGTTAGCGAGTGCATGTATGAGGGGCTGTATGGGTGAGTGAGTAGGTGTGTGAGTAGCTCTATGGGTGACTGACTCGGTGTGTGCGTGGCTGCAAGGGTGCATGAGTGGATATGTCAGTGGCTGCATTAGTGAGTCAGTGGGTATATGAGAGGCTATATGGGTGAGTGGATGTGTGTTTAGTCCTAAGAATCATTGAGTGGGTGTGCAAGCACTGGCATGGGTGTGTGAATGGGTTTGAGAATGGTAGTGTGGAAGTTGGAGTGGGTGTATGAAAGGTTACATGGGAGTGTGAATGGGTGCATCAGAGATTCTGTGGATGATGTAATCAGTGATGTCATTTGAGATGTCATCAGTGATGTCACTGACCATGTCATGAATGATGTAATATGTGAGGCCCTAAGCAGGGTATTGCGGGGGCACGAGTTATAGTTAGCTCACTAACCATAACTGATGAATTTCACTGGTTTTGTACGAGTGAATCCTGAGCCTAACTAGAACGTCCCTGTAATCTTTGTTTTTTTCTATGAATTTCTAAAGTTTTTTAAATGCTAATTTCTAATTATAACGTCCCTGTATCCTTTGTTTTTTCCAGTGAATGTCTATGGTTTTTTAAGTAGTAGTTGCGTTTGCAGACTGGTTGAGAAAGGGGGGGGCTCCAACCAGCTCTCAGGAATCCCACTGTGTTGGACTTCCAGGAGGTACCAGGAGAGCTTCTTGGCCCCCAGGGTCCTCAGGAGTATAGTGGTCTTCATCCCCCAACCAGTAGTGCGCCTGGAGGCACGTTGGCAGAGTGGCGGAGAAAGGGGACGTGGCCTCCAAACACCTCTTAGCAATCCCATTGTGAGGGATTAACTGGAGGTAACAGAAGGGTAGTTGGCCCCCAAGGACGTCCTTGGGGGCCAACTACCCTCCTGTAACCTCCAGTAAGTCCCACACTGCAGGATAGCTGAGAGGTTGTCGGAGGCCAAGCCCCCTTTCTCCACAACTCTGCAAACACGCATCCTGGCGCACTACTAGTAGGGGGATGAAGTCCGCTTGGCTATTGAGGGTTCTTAGGGGCCAACTAACCCTCCTGTTTCCTCCATTTAGACCCACACAGCTAGACTGCTGAGGGGTCTTTGGAGGCCATGCCCCCTTTCTCCACCGCTCCGCAAACGTGCCTCCAGGCGCACTACTGGTTGGGGGATAAAGTCCACCTTACTCCTGAGGGACCTTGGAGACCAACTACCCCTCCTGTTACCTGCAGTAAGCCCCACACAGCTGTATTGCTAAGTGGTTGTGGTGGCCAAGTCCCCTTTCTCCACCACTCTGCAAACCCACCTCCTGGCACACTACTGCTGGGGGGAAGAAGACCACTATAGTCCTGTGGCCCTCAGAAGCCAAGGGTACTTCATCCCCCAAACAGCAGTGTGCCAGGAGGCACGATTGCAGATTGGTGGGAAAAGGGGGTGGGGCCTCTGGCATCGTGCGGGTAGCTTTTTTTCTTTGTTTTTTTAAATTATACGTGAAGGGGGGTGCGGTTGGCCCTGGGTAACCCATCCTCTGGGGCCAGCCCTTTATTTAATATATATATTTTTTTAAAACATGGTAGGGGGCCGCGCCGCCCCCCTTCTGGGCCAATATTGGCCTCGGGGACCCCATTCCCTGGGGCGTGGCCACAATACTGGATGCGGTGGTCCATCCCAGGGCACCCAGTTTTCTCACATTGGGGACCTTGAGGGGAGTCTGAAGGCCCCCACGATCCTTGCCGGCTCCCTGCGTGAGTTGGCATTACTTTTGGACAGAGGGATCGCCTAAACATGCAGCTCCCTCTATCCAAAAGCAATTCTTGCTTCGTGCAAGCAAGAGCATTTTACAAGCTCATGTTGTACGAAGCGGAGCAGAGTTTGCTATGGCTTGGCGGGAGCAAGCCATAGCAAGCTGCAATGTCCCAGGGGTGGGCACTCTGGGACGCTGCAGAAGCTGGACATGGCGGGTGGCAGTCCCCAGGGCCATTATTGGCTCATGGAGTGGGGCCACGAGGCCCCCCTTCCTTTGTTTTGTATAGTTTTACTAAAATTTGCCCCGGGGAGGTGGCGGTTCCCGGGGCTGCGGGGGGTGCACGGTCTCCCGCATTTATTTTACCTAAAGCCACGGGAGGTGGCGGTCCGCAGAGCCCCCCGCAATATTCAAATTTGAAGCCCCGGGGAGGTGGCGGCCCCTGGGGCTGCTGCGGATCCATGGTTTCACCGCGAATTTGTGGAAAAATAAAAAAAAAATGCTTTTAGCCCCCGGAAGGGTCCCTGTGGGACCACCCTCATCATATCGGGGGGGGGGGTCAGGGTATTCCTAACCTGCCCCATTTTCTTTATTTTTTACTTTTGTTGTGGGACTCGGCTTCAAGCAGAGTCCCAAGATGGCTGGCAATCAGATTTTAGTAGGATCTACGAGTCCACTGCAAGGACACGGATCCCCAGATATCTATATATTTCAAACTTAAATATCTCAAACTACTGAACGGATTTACACCAAATCACAAAAAGCACGCTTTCTGGACCAACATCTAGCTTTCTGCCAAATTTGATGCAATTCCGTTCAGCAGTTCGGGCTGTAGCGGTGTTCAAAAAATTAAAAATCACCATGGACATAACATGGGGAAAACGCGTTTTGGGACCCCCCTTTTTTCTTGGCCCTCGCTTGATGGATCACCCAACACAGCAGCTGAACCAAAAATGGGACTTTTAAAAAATTTCGTTAAGATTCGTCAAGTGGCTCCAAAGTTATTAAAAAAACAAAAAAAGCTTTTCCTATGGAAACTTTGCCCTAACTATAACTACCTACAGGCGACAGGTTAATATATATACGAGGAGTTAAATCTAATTCGGCAAACGTGATTAAGAGGGGGGGAAGAGCAAACCCCCAGAAGGAGAAGGCAAACTAGAAGGGGCGGCTGGAAGAGGAAGAGGCAACCTGACGCCACGGGTGACACGAAGCAACAGGAGAGGCAGACGGTAATGAGAACAGATAATCTCACGATAGTGAATTTAACATCTAAGATACTGACTGCCACAGAGGAATCGGTGTTGCAATTGGGGCTCACCTTTTGCCCGCACAGCCGTCTTGAGTTCACCCAGACTAGGATAGATCTTTTCAAATTCGTGCGCAAATTGAAATTGCACAAATACTTCAAATTAAAACCAACTGCAAAGGAAGCAAGGCTGTTAAAGTCAAAAGTCAGAGAGACGGACTTGTTAACGGTTAATGATTTAACCACCCTGGAGGTGTTGGAAGAACTACGTCAAGAAAATGAAAGTGAATGTACAGGGATGGGTGTAACCACCACACAAAGGATGAGCTACCTGGGCATAGAACAGGAGGCATCACCAAGCCCTTTTAAACCACCATCGCAATTTTTACCGCAAATGTCATCGGATGCGATAGACGTGTTTTCCGAAGCCGTTATTAAAGATCTAGTACAATTCCGGAGGAACATCAAGCCATCAGTTGGCATGAAGAATCTGACTAAAGCCCAACGAGTAGCCTTGAAAAATCTACAGAGCGATGCAACTGTTATCTATAAACCCTCGGACAAGGGGGGAAACATTGTTTTAATGCCAAGAGATCAGTATGTGGAGGAGGCTCTACGACAATTGAAAAATGAAACCTGCTATACATTAACGACTAAAGTTCAATATCAGGAGAGTGTGGTACGATACCACACATTGATTAAAAAGTGGCATGATAAATCGATGCTGGACATTGATGAATATCTCTTTCTTAGAGTCTTGAATCCGATACTTCCCACATTTTATCATTTGCCAAAGATTCATAAGGATGCCATTAGACCACCAGGAAGACCGATTGTGTCGTCATTGGGCAGCCTAACGGAGAATCTCTCTAGGTTTGTGGACCATCATCTTTTTTATTCAGTACTACAACTGTCTTCGTATATCAAAGATGCCATGGATTTTATCAACCACATTGAACAATTACAATGGGAATCATCTTACAGTCTAATAGTACTGGATATTACAAGCCTCTACACTTGTATCGAACACTCACAGGGACTGGCAGCAGTAAAATATTTTTTGCAAAAGAGATCATTGAAGTTCGCAAGTCAGAACATCATGTTAATTGAACTTATCGAATTCTGCCTATTGAATAATATCTTTCTCTTTCAGGGAGATTTGTATAGGCAGATATCAGGGACTGTGATGGGCACCTGCTTCGCCCCCAGTTACGCGAATCTATTCGTGGGCTGGTGGGAGGAGCAGGTGGCATGGTCCACCGCCAACGAAATCTGGACGAGTGAGGTAGTAGCCTGGTACAGGTACATCAACGACCTCTTCATTGTATGGAGGGGGTCAATAGATAAGGCAAAGGCATATATTCAATATCTCAATGCCAATGAAGTTAATTTGCGATTCACAGGGGAAGTCAGTACAGTGGCTGTTAACTATTTGGATTTGAGGGTGCAGGATGGGAGACTAACAACTGTACTCTATAGGAAACCAACTGCTGGAAATAGCATGTTACATGCTGCTAGCAGCCACCCCCCTAAACTTAAGAGTAGCTTACCCTATGGGGAGTTTCTTAGGATAAAACGTAACTGCTCTAGGAAATGTGACTTTGATGAAGCCATCAAGGATAGCTTTGATAGGTTTTTATCTAGAGGATACAACATAGATCTGTTGAAAACTACCTTAAAAAGAGTGGATTTTTTGCAAAGAGATTAATTGATTAAAGAGACACACTTAGGGAGGGATAAAAGCAGTGATCAAGGGAAATTTCGCATGATTACGACGTATTCGGATGATGCGGAGTTCGTCAAGAAAATCATGAGGAGAAATTGGCACATATTAAAAACTGACATGATCATTGGAATGGACATTCCATCAAGTCCCATGATCACGTTCAGGAAGGCCCGTTCTCTAAAGGTCAGCCTAGTTCATAGTCATTTAGACGTGATTTCCCCTAAACAAAGTACATTGAGTGAAATGAGAGGCTTTTATCCGTGTGGTAAATGTAAGGCCTGTGCCTTTAGCAAAAGAGTACTCAGCTATGAGGTTACAGGAACGAAAATCCGTAGGAAAATTGCTAAATTCATGACCTGTCAAACCACACACTGTGTCTATTGCCCGAGTTGCCCTTGTGGCCTTAGATATATAGGCAGTACGATACACAGTGTAAAAATAAGGATACTAGAGCACATGCGTGCCATAGCGAAGAAGGATTTGAATTATCCTGTCGCCAGGCACTTCGCCATTAAACACAGAAGTAATAGGGATCTGTTACAATTTTTTAGCCTAGATCATGTTCCGATGAGTATCAGAGGGGGAGACAGGGTACTGAAACTACGGAGATTGGAGTCACGATATATAATCGATTTACAAACTAGGACTCCAAATGGGCTTAATAGCGGGGAAGAATTGGCAGTACATTTAGATATTTAATATGTCCCGAAATGATTGAAAAGATACTATTAAAGTTAATATATTTGCTGATCTAATATCAAATGAGACTTGCCGATTTACGGCGTAATTAAATAGAGGAATTGGGGCAATCTCCATTTGGAGATTGCCTTATGCCGATCCACGGCGAGATTTTGATTAAGAGTGGCAATAAGCGCAAAATGTTGTAAATAATGATAATGTTTTTCAATTTGAATATCAAATGATAATATGTTAATTTGGTCGCGCAAGTCAAATAACTGTATGCATGAACATTGGTTATACAGATATGAGATTAGAATCTGCAAAAGACACCACTCTGATATGGCGCCCAGTAGAAAGGCGACCAAAATCCTCTTTTAGTCTCTATGATTCTGTTTTACTCAACACCTTTAAAAATGGCGCTTCGTTACATTGAGTGCAAACACTGACGAAGGACTGGTTCCGAAACGCGTTTGTTATTGGTGAAATAAAGATCGACTGATTACCGACCCCGCGAGTGCTGATATTTCTTTAAAGTTAAGAAATTTTTGGAGCAGGAATTTATAACCACGAAGCACCGCCGTGTTTTGAGAAGCACCCGCCCTAAGAGTGATCCGCAAGAGGGGTGCACAGGAGCCGGATATATATATATATATATATATATAGATATATATATATATTTTTTTTTTTTTAAACATCTGCTTTCAACGCTGTTCGCTCCTCAACTGAGACTGCCATTCTCTTTGTTTACTGTGTCATATTGTGCTGTATTGGTACACTGTGATTTGCACTTTATAATAATGTGACAACTGTACTGACAATACTGTAACGATATGAGATATTAAAGTGCTGAGTTACCATCGAACACTGGTAGCCATTCCTATTTTTATGCATTTGCACTGTGTTGCACTGTAGAAAGAACCACACTATACACTCCCTTTGAATTTTAACTTGGACTCCTCCACCATGTTTTCCCAGACAGTAAAAGAGGCTTAGGTGAGATCATCTATCTTTTATGTATTAAGTGTTACAAAAAATTATTTCCTACACCTCACCTAGGCAGCGCTTATGCTGTCTCTTCGATACATGCTGTATTCAGGTATGAACTTTACGCTCCACCCATTTTCTGCCCATCTTTTCAGTTGGCTCCTCTTACTGTCCTTTGTAAACAGTAGCTTTTGATTAGTTAATAGGCTTACTAGTCCCTTCTTAGTACCTCCCTCTCTTCTGTTGTGTCCTTCCATGTGGACTGCCCCTGTTACATGTGTTCTAACTTGTGATGCCACGTAGAAACATTCAAGAGCATTCTTTTTCCTTTGTTGCGTAAGGTGATTTGGGATACCGTGTCTGTGCTTCCACAGTGTGGCTGCAGCCAGGCATCGCAATACTATATTTGTAAAGTATGACAACACAGGGTGATGCCAGATTATCAGTACCTATGGGAGGAGCATCACCCTGACAATGCTTTTTACAAGCGTTCTCTGCTGCCAGTATTTAACTCTACCTTTCTCTCTCTTTCACTCTCTATCTCATCCTCTCTTTGTTCACTCTACCTCTCACTTATATACGCAAATAACTATCTCTGTATTCCATCTTGCTCTCCCTTTCTATCACTTTTGCACTTATTCTCACATAAGTAAAACACATTTCCATTACAGCGCCAATAGCTCTAACACTAAAAAAAATGCAAGACCTATTGCATTGCAAATGCTTGTTTTAACCTGGGGATTGGTATTTACAAACTCCTTTCTCTTTGCATTCAGAGAAAGAAAAATAAAGTGAAACAAAATATAAATATCAGTGAATGAATTTCACACATTCAGCAGACAGAAAAGAAAAATGAAGCATGTTTTTTGTAACTCTTAAGTGTGATGGACGCAAAGATTTTAATAGGATCAAAACAAATCAAGACACTTTACTTGGTGATGCACAAATGATAAATATTCACTGAAACCATAGGGCTACACATCATCATTTGTGTGCAATATAGTTTTATCTGTAAAACTGTATGTGTGTGTGCAAATTTAATGGCCATTTCAATGGAAACTGTGCTGTCAGTAAATGATAGTCCACTGCCACACAATGCTTTAGTTCCATTAAAAATATTGCCTGCCTCATGTCCATTAAAGATAGATGGGTCGCAAGCGTTGGGTCAAAAGGTTGTGGTTCCAAAATGTTTAGGAAGCACTTGTTTAGTACCACGGAAATTACAATAAATCACCCTGGCAATAGAATCCAATATTTGAAAATGATGATTTTTTAAAAATATTTTTCAATGTTATTACAGAAGTAGATTGCTAAAAGGTATTCCTACCTGTTGGTACATATATTTCCCATGCCGTGGTGACTGCTGATCGAAAAGCGTATCCCCAAAGAAGCTTGCCAATGATGTCTTAAGAAAACAAGAATCCAGTCAATGTATTTAATCATCAGTGGTAGCAGATGCTTCATGAGAATCTTTGATTGTAACATACTTACCGTGGCCAAGTTCAGATCAAGGTTTGGACATGCCACTGGAGACAATGGCTGGTGATGATACCCGTAGGACTCCTGTAGCTCTTCCTTTTGCGGAGGCTGAAGCGGCTGTTGGGACTGCTCTTGGTACAAAGGGTAAGGCGGTGGAGGCTCCAAAGGAGGGAGAGAAAGAGGACTTCTGTCGGTGCTGGATCCCTGAAAATCGTAGTAATGCTGAATTAATGTTAGTTATGTGAATGCCTTCAAATACAGGTTTAATGTACAATTGATTTCTGTGTTGAACTGAAGCACTGCAGATGGTAACAATACAATTTAATGAATGACAATAAAAGTGTAAGAAACGCAATCCGCAAAAAGAAAAGACAAATCATACTGAAATCCTAAGAAAGTTTTCAACTGTTTTGAAATCATGTTTAAACCTGCTCCCTTTGTATTTTCAGCATTATTGATAATCTTCTCATTTCCTAAAGTAAAGAGTGTGTTTATATGGTCTGCAGTACTGCGCTAGCTGCTATGGCAAGCAGAGGGTTGGAATCTCCGGAACCCCAGGAGGGACACCCTCTCATTCAGGTGATTCATAGTCACCTCAACACACATGATCGGACAATTCACGACAGTATAATATTTGTGCAAGACTGTAACTGGTCCCTTGCTCTTGCTATACACTTAACTGCGGCAGATATTTGGTACACATACCGACATGGAGGCTGCAACTCTTTTCATTCATGTTCCTCCTGTTTAAAGCAACGGTCCAAGATGCAGTAATTGACTATTCAAGGGGCAATGAGGGATCAGAGGGTGTTATCAAATACTTTTGGAGGTATTCAAAGTGGCAATCAGGGAGGTGTGCCTGAAGAACAAGTTATTTACTTTTGCCAACGCTCTTTCTGGTAAAGGCTATCTAGCCGCAGATCTGTCACCTTTTGAATTTTCTCCAAGCATCAGACTGGATCTGGAAACGTTTCAGCAGTACCTCTGTGTGCCGGTAGGTGGTGCTGTGTGGCTTTGCACAGATGCCATTCTGCTACAAAAATGACATGTGGAGTCTATATAGGTGCCACTCCAGTGCGCTGACATCAGGTGCTTTTGCGGGTGTCCGTCCCAGACGCAGAGACCCAAAAGTAGATTGGTGTGACTAGTGTGCACATTCCTGGACTTGGGATCTTATTAATGAATAGAATCCAACCACAGAGCGGGGAGAACAAAAGGGTCGGAGAAGAATCTGCGGCTAGATAGAGTCTAAGAGAAAGAGTATTATCGAAGGTAAGTAACTTATTCTTCTAATAGAGACTTCTAACTGCAGATTCCTCTTTTTTTTTTAATAGATACCAATGCAGTATCTATCTCTGTGCAAGAGATGCCTTGGAAACTCCAAAGTGCCATTGGCGAACAGACTGAAACTTAGTTCTCCCCATTTGCAAAAGAGACCTTCTGTCACCTCTGGGTGTAATTGCAACTTGTAATCAGCTAGGCACCAACGGCTGAGCTTGTCTGCCTTCGTATTCAATGGTGCTGCAAGGTGGTTCACCACCAGAAAAATTCATTGAGTGTCTAGCTATTTCCAGAGGCGCAGGGCATCCTGTCACAGGGTCCGTGACTCCAATCCGCCATGCTTGTTGCAATACTACATGGCGTTTGTGTTGTCCACGAGCACCTGTACAAGCCTTCCCCTTCTAGATGGAAGGCTGTCAATGCCTGGCGGATGGCTCCAGAAGGTTGACATGAAGCCAGGACCCCGCAGCAGATGAGAGAACTCTAATCTCCACCTCTCCCAGATGGCCACCCAACCCAGAAGCGATGCATCAGTTACCACTGTGAGCTCTAGGTGGGGAAGAGATGGGGGCTTACCGCTGACCCAATCGTGGTCCAGTAACCACCAACTTAGATCTTTTGCAGTCTCCTCTGAAATCTGAACATGGCCACTTGATATTGGGCCCACTGAGACTTAAGATTCCACTGCAGGGCCTGCATATGCCACCTGGCATGCTTGACCAACAGGATGCAGGAGGCCATCAGTCCTTGCAGCCTCAGAGTCGACCTCACTGAAATCCAGGACCAAGGCTGAAAGATTGGGATCATAGCCTGGACTCTCTTACCAGGGAGAAAGGCACAAATCCAAACTGTGTCCACAATGGCTTTGATGAAAAGAAGCATCTGAGGAGGAGTCAGGTGTGACTTTGGCCAGGGGCGGTGCGTCCATTGGGGCGTTGGGGCGTAGCCCCCCCGCCCGCAGCTCCCTCGGCGTCTTTGAACGAGCCGAGGGAGAACTGACAATCATGTCAGTCAGCATGACGTCGGACCGCCCACCCCCTTCAGAGTCTGAAGGGGTGGGCGGTCCTGCGTCATGTTGACTGACATGATTGTCAGAGGGACCAGGGGCAGCAGGCAGCACTGCAGCACAAGTGCGCATGAGTGGGCAAGGGCACCGAATTTTCGCGCCGTGCCCAGTCATGCGCACTTGTGTGTGCACTGGCTAGCGCATGCCCATTAGGAGAGCGAGGTTGAGCAAAGGCTCAAACCTCGGTCTCCTAATGGGCAGGCGGGCGAGAGGTAACCGTGCCCTAAGCCAATCCTGGCGCTGCCAGCAGCGCCAGGATTGGCTGAGAGGGGCTGTAGGGCCAAACGGAGTCGGACCCGAGGCGGCGCGGACGGCGGACCGGGACCTCCTCACAGGTAGGATTTTCTTTTTTTTTATTTAAAAAATCCCCCGGGCCCCCGCGAGCCGCGTCTGAGTAGTACGTACTCCTATTATAAAATCTATTTCAGTCAGTGTCGGAGCTTTCTGTAACTCCTGATCTTGATTTGCAGGTGTTTTGTGATCAATGAGGGAACTGTGTAAAATATTCTGAATCCCTTCTCTGCCTAGAAAGAATCTTTATCTTCTATGTTTACTTACTCTGCTTGAAAAATAAACTCTGTGATTTTCAAAGTTTGTTGCCAAAGGAGGAGGAGGGTGACTCCGACAAGGGTCGCAAAGAAATTAAAGTAAAGCATGATCAGAATTCAGGCCGAGATGGCATGTATTACGGCAAGCTCGATTCCTAATGAATGCCGGAAATCGTGTCTCATCTGGCAATGTTCATGCCTCAGCCGTTATTCAGTGATATTGAAGTTCTTTTTGACAATAACTGGAGCGGGATTTATGTGGCTCGAAATTCCTGTAACTCGCAGCCTTTAAGATCTTCGTTTGCTGTTTTTCAACTGTATGAAATAGCATTGCTGGGTTTATTGTGCTTGAATTCACGCTGAGAATGTTTATTTCTGTTTTCGGTACCAGCAGCTGGTGTTGTGTCTGTTGAGCGAGGCTGATGGCATAGAAATTGGCGCGAAGCAGTTGGTTTTGGAACGTGAATGGGGCCGATTTCCTGAAACCTGTGGCTACTTAAGGTGGGCGTACGGCTCTACCAATGTGCCTCTGACACGAGTTAAGAAGTAACAGTGTTTTCTTTCGGTTGCCAGTCTGGGTTTTGTTCCTTCCCTTGCTCACAGCCTGACGCACTGTTTGTCTCATTGATAAACATTACCATTACCTGGCTTTCCTGCTTTGTAAATCAGTCTTCGTGCGGCACAGCCCGCCAGACCCTTATCCCGCCGAGTAAATCGAAAATGCACTTCCCTCTGAAGAGAACGATTTATATTTTATGACCAAAAAATGCAGAAAACTGCACTGACCCAGGTGAATTAAAGGGTGCAGATCAAGGACTAATGTAGCTCTTTGTCGAGTTCTCATTCACAGAGGTGATTTATGAAGAGCCAAGGAGGTGAAACATCTATTTTCTCGACGGAGAGTGCAATAGAGCTTACTAGTTTTTTTCCAAGACCTGCCTTCTTTTCGAGAATGTTCCGCTCCAGCTCTGTAATGGCTGGCTCTCTTTACGACTTTAATGTTTGAGACCTTTCTCTGGCATCAGTCTTTTACGCGTTGCGTTCCACGACACTCAGAAACCTTCCCATCTTTTTTTTAATTTCTATTCATATGTTTATGTTTACACAGTAACTGTAGGTGGCACGCTATCTAAAGCAAAGAATTTTGTTTACATGTTTTAAAACCTTAATTACATAGGCCACGCGTTTTGGGAAAAATGTCATAGTGCCTCGAGCCCCTCAGTCCCTTCACACACAACTTTTTCATCCCGCGACCTATATGTAGTTTTGCTTGGTAATTAACTGCTACTCAGTTGAATGAACGCAACAGAAGGAATCGTTCTTTTTTACAGGTATCCCAGTCAGAAGACAGTCAGTGAGTGAGGCTGAAAGTGTTTGGCATGGAAACCGTGGCCATATTGGGTGTAGCTAAAACAGACGTTCTATTCCATTTTCGATCGAAAAGAGAGGACAAACGCTAACCTCGTCTATACCTAATAATGGCGCCTCCGGAATTACCATGCCACACACAGAGACATAGATAGACAACAAGTACACAAGTAAACACACTACTGTTCACACACGCATTCATACACGTGCAACTGCGCAATTACAAATAAACATTGATGCACATAGGTGCACAAACACAGATGCATACTCCCAAACGTAAAGGCGTGCACACATGCACTCAAATGATCACACAGACATAGAAGGAAACGAACACAGTATCACGTACGCACACATATACACAAGCGTGCATATACACAAATTATGGATACACACATGTACACAGTCATATAAATGCACATATGCATGATGGAGAATGTTCACACAGAAAGGCATGCACTCGTGTTCTCACATACATGTATACATATACAAACGCACACACATGCAAACATGCACGCACAAACACGACACGGGTAGAAACACACATTCACGTATCCATTTATTTAATGGCTTTGCACAGCACAGCAGGCTAGTAACGGCCTCAGGGCGCTTTCCTTTACGATGCCGAGTTGTACAGTGGAAAAACTAGTTGACACAGCAGCGAAGTGCAGATCAGTGCCAGAGCGCTGCATTTAATTGGAAGAGAAAGGGTGGTCAAATCTGGATGAATGGACGAATAAACATTGAAGAGTATTGTATAGCGCTGGTCACACATCTTCGTTGGTGGACCGGCAGGTGTGCACTGTGGTTAGAGGGTCTTGGGCTGTAAATCTTTCAGAGAGTGGTGACACTGCAATTTAAAAACGGTTTGGTAAATCCGTCAATTGTTTGTTTTATTGCGAGGGCCTGAAAGGGGGATTCGGTTGTCCTGCTTTACAGAGGCACACCTAGGCGCTATGTTTCACGGAAGGTCCCGGAGGCAGGTGTTTAGAGTATGGCAGATGGCACACAGTGCGTTTCCAATGCCACGTGGCTTTACACCACCGGGAGAGACTGTTTCCCGGCCCTACCTGTGAGACACTCTGGGGCTGACGCTTCTCATGTCTTTAGAAGCTAACTACAAGGGACGCGCAAGGATGTGCCTTTGGGAAGCCTTCCACGAGACTGAACGCTCTCTTCAAAGGGCATCTCCTAGGGCCACAGTGCGGGAAACCCGTCTTGGAGCGATTCATGCTTCATAAGGTGCGGAATAGCATAGGCTAGCAGAAGTCGACTCAATTCAGCATGTGGGCTTAGATCTCTGCATCATACACCAGTTGTGACACTTGTCCCGTGGTTGTCTTGCTTTCACTGGGGTGTGCTGTTTGCGGCAAATGTGTCGCTGTGAAAGCCTTCGTCAGAACAAGTTTAACTTTGTAATTGGCAAGGAGAGTCCCTAGAGGAACTGTTAACTTGCAGTCTCTCTCCTGCAGTCACCGCACCAAGACTGTCTCTGTTGCCAGTCGCTCTGGTGCATGCACGTCACTGCAGGGAGTGTGTCACTCCGTCACTCTCCCAGACGAGCTCAGCTCACTACTGTAAACATGCTGTGCCCCTCTCAGGTGCAGTCACTGCAGTACTCGGCATGTGTTGTCGCTCTTTCATGTGCAGTCACTAGAGCAAGCCTCTCTGAAGTGCACTGCCCACAAGTGTAGCTGTCACATTCAAGCGTGCTTCTCTGCACTACTAAGTTTCATTCGCCTGAGTGGGTGTGTCTACTGCCACGTTCAGGTGTAGTTCCTGCAGTAGGCGTTTCTCTTACGCCTCTGTACCAGGTGCGTGCACTACAGTCAACCTGTCTCTGCGGTCAGTTTGTCAGGCGAACTCACTACAATTTACCTGGCTCTAATGTCACTGTACTAAGTGCATTCATCACAGTGAGCCTGTCTGCTGTCAGTTTGTCAGGCGCATTCACAGCCGTTAATCTGTCTCTTCTGTCACTGTCGCAGGTGTGCATTCACTGCAGCGAACCATTGCACAATCGCACTTTACTGTCGTTCACTAGAATGAATCTAGCTCTGTCGCTGAGATGTATTTATTACAGCACGTCTGTCTTTGCTGTCAGTCGTCCATGTCAAGTCACTACATCAAGTGCGGCGCTGGCAATTACTCACTGCATCAATTCCATCCTGTCACTCTTAAGTGCACTGGCACTAAGAATAAGGCATATTTTAGTTTTTCCATGAAATATTATATTTTGTTAGCTGTATTTAGTCCAGGCGCCTCGAAACCCTAGTAGAGGTTGGGGTGTGTCTGGAGTGTGGTACCCAGCCTGCCTGCTATTGTTTAATATGCTAAACTGAGGGATACATTAAATGTACTGTGTTCTGCTATAGGTGATGAACTTGCCACATAGAGAATTTTATGGCGTTCCGGAGCATGAGTTGTGTTTGAGTGTTGCTTCCTTCTTTATTCCTTTTTGTTTCCTTTGGCTCTCATTCATAGTATATGTACAATTGCTAAGTGCTTGTATTCATAAACCTTCTACTCTATTTAAAGGTATTTTCTGTATTCCTGGTATGAATGGCTCCAAACTAAATGGCCAAGAATGAGTTCTGGTGTTGGAATATGCAGAAGGGTTCAGGTTTGTGCAGTAGAATGTGATGAGTTTTCAACTTCCAGAGAAAATATAGAGAGGACATGAGATGAGAACTCTCTCCTTTTTGAGGAGGCCCTCTGCTTTTCATTGCAGTGGCTCAGTTTATTTGGTGATTCACAATTCCAATCATGGGTAAAACATGGCTTGTTGAACATAGATGAGATGTACTTGCAAATTGTTTGATTGCATATTGCATTTCAGGTTTTCAATTTGACCAATCCTTTGACTTCTTACCAACGAAATATGAGTGTCTTCCTGGTCGAGGACCACACTGCTTTTTCTCTTATCTGTCTTGTATCAAGACCCTGCTGGACTATGGGGTGAAAGAAAGCTTGAATAAGCAGCTACCTATGTTATATGACATCTCTTTATTAATGTAATAACTGCACTTTCACAATTGCTTTATTAACCATCCTGCTTTCTCAAATTTGCTTGAAAATGCACCATTTGTCCACTTAGGTTGTTCGGGCTACGCTCGCTCGCTAAGGTGCAGTATGCCAAGAATTTTACGCCGCACCACTTTCAAATGTCACCAGCCACCACTGACTTTGGCATGTTGATAGTGAACCCCAAAGATAACAGAAGAACCAACATAGTAGTCGAAGTAGTCTGGAGATGGTTGACGACTGCCTAGGACATGCCCGCCTTCAACAGCCAGTTGTCCAGGTAGGGGGAAGACTGGGAGCACAGCAAACTGAAAATGCTCCTGTTCACCATGAACCGCAGAAAGCGCCGATGGGCCTGCAGGATGGTTATATGGAAATAGGCAACCTGCAGATCCAACTCCGTCATCCAGTCTCCAGGGTTGAGGGCAGACAAGACCAGGGCCAGTATGCGCATTTTGAAATTCTTTTTAAAGGGCGCAGATCTAAAACAGGATGAAGTTCTCTGACCTTTTTTGCGCACCAGAAAGTAGAGGGAGTAACAACCACGACCTACTGGCACAGGTACCTCCTTGATAGCCCCTTTTGCCAAAAGAGCTTGAACTTTCTGCTGCACACAGAGAGATGGGCCTTGGTCAGTTGCTACGGGTGCGGTGGGAGGTGTGGCAGCGTGAAAAGTAAAGGTAGGGCATAGCCCTTACAAACAATTTGCAGGACCCACCTGTTTGATGTCATGGCCTGCCAACCTGCAAGAATCGTCTGCTCCTTCCTCCACCCAGGTGGCGGTGCTCTGCTAAGGGTATGCTGAAGAGGTTTGGCACGTGGGGCACCTTCTGGAGTTTGGATTGGCTGGCGGAATGACCACAGAGCCACAAAAGAAGGGTTACAGCTGATGGGGTCGGTGAGGTGGGTAAGACAAGCCCAGGGAGTGTGCTGAGGCTCTGTTCTCCTGCTCTAGAGTAGAGTCTGCATTGTCTCCAAACAGGCATGTCCAGTCACATTCCATGCCCATGAGGGATGACTGAACACCTCCTGAAATACAAGTGGACTGCAGCCAAGCATGGTGGCGAATGGCAACACTGGTGCCAATGGCTAATCCGATGGAATTGGTGATGTACAAGCCATAGCAAATTGGGAACATGGCTGGGTCACAACTGTCCTATATGGCCTTGGCAAGGGCAGGTTGAATATCTTCAGGGACCCTGGGGAGAACTTGAGCCACCAAATCCCAGCAGGTAGCTGGCACACATTTATCAAAGCACAAGGCTGCTAAACGAAAAGATTTATTTCCTGAATGTCTCCACCCATTTTGACTCTTGATCAGGGGGCGTAGTAGGGAACGTGTTGGAGCAAATCTTACTTGAAGATGCCTGCACCACTAAGCTTTCAGGAGAGGGATGCCTGTTATGTTTCATATAGGTACCCCAATATAGGCTCAGGTAGCAACCCAACCTCTCATCTATATTTCCCCTGCCATTACACTACATAACGTTTCTTGGGACTGACCTTTTACCTAGTTACAGTACTGCTCACAGGACGTGGGGGTTTTCCCTGAAAACTAGCCTCATCCATTATGCATGAAGATTCTTGGAAACTCAGCAGGACTACCATCTCCTGCATAATAACTATGTATAAGGGTCATTCCTTCTGTCATCCTAAGTCAGACATGACACAGCAAGGTAGATCCCCCGAGGGTACCGCTTTGGGTATATAAACACCATATCTTTGCTGAGGCAGGGAGAAGAGAAAAAGGACTTCCATGCTGACACACAGATGCGAGACGCTGAGGTTCCGGCACGCAGACACTCCACCTCGCGGGGTGTCCATCTTGAGACCAAGACGGGGTCCCACAGTCTCTCACTTCAGGTAATGGGGTTTACTTTATCCTAGAGGGATTCTTGGCTCCACACCTACTTACATGCTAGGTACACTTAGGTACATCTAGTTAGGGTCGCATCGTAGGAGTACGCTTTTTACTGTCATGTATTTTTATACCTGCCTGTATTCATTGTTTTAGCACTATGGAAGGAATCTACCATCCTTTTATTATATTGGTGCTAATAATCATTTATATCTGTTTCGGTCTTATGGTTGTTTCAGCACACCTATTTTACACTAGACTGAAGCTGGTTCAATAAATGCTTATTGAAAACGTCCACACCGTTTATTCTGTGTATCTCTCAAAGTGAGCACGAGTGACTGAGTGAAAAGTACTGTACTGTTTCCACAATCCATGATGGGACAGAGTTGTCATGTTCGATAGTTGCCAAGAACTAGTCTCTCCTTGGTAAGAGGAGTTTACAGTGGCAATGTGAGCTAGCTGGTATACAGGCGAACATACTCAGTGGGGGTTTCTGGAATCAGTCTGGACACCAATACCACAGTCTATGTTGTCTAAACACGCAGATCCTATATAGGTTTATAGGAACTACACGACATGCCGAGATAAAAACGCAGGATCACCCGGGGCCATGCAGTGGAGTTGTGCAATTTGGTGTTTGACCGGGGGCCCAGAGCAAGGTTTGGCCCAAACCCCCAACAAAGTATCCAAAAGGGCCTTTTTAAAAGGCAAGAGGGGTTCAGAGAATGTTTGCTCCGACAGAAGGACTTGTGTAAGAACACTGGTCTTGACCTTCAAGGTGGGGATTTAGAGGTCAAGGACTTTGGCCGCCCAAAGCATTACCATGGCCTAAAAAGCACTCTCCTCAGGGACAGGACCAAGGGAGTAAGAGGAGCCCCGATTGGCCACCTGCAGGTCATCGTACTAATTCTCCTTGTGATAAGGTTGGCCAATCTCATCACCTGCATCGTAACAATTGTCAGAATCTGTGCAAACAGGGAATGCTTTCATCTTGTTGGAGGTTGAACCGGTGCCAACTCTGCATCAGAGAAGACAATTGGCGGCTCATCTTTCGGCGTTGGGAGTCCTCATCGGTGTCAAAGTACCAGGAAATGGTGGGGACTGTGGCACTGGAGGCAGCCCCTTAGGGGGTTTGGAGGATCCAGCTGGTATGAGGGGCCAAACCTGCCGGCGGTAGACCAGGTGGAGAACCACTCTGCAAGGATCCAATGAGTCAGAGCCTGGCCTCACAGAACTCTTCGATCTGTTTAGGAGTAGCAGACGGCCCCAGAAATTTGCATTGTGCCGGAAAAATTGCGGGATCGGTTCCAAGGTCGAACAACTTCAGGAGCGAAATCAAGATGTAGGGCGCCTGGGGAATATTCAAAAGGTGAGGAAACTGCAGCTAGACGTCTCAATTAGAATAAAATGGAAAATTGGGTCAGACGGGTACTAAACAGAGATCTGACATCTCTGAAAAAGACTACGAGAGAACAGAAGACACAAGAAGTAGAGCACAGTCAGAAGGGGACAAGACAAATGAGATGGAGTACTTCACTTTACTCAAGTGGACATCAATGATTTCTTTGAGGGGTATAAGAACTTCTTGGTAGGGTGACAGAGATCCAATTACTTTTAGAAGGTCCCCCCCACATGTGCCAACTCACACCCAAAAACAGGGAAACACTGGAGGTGCCTCTAACAATGGAGGAAATCCATTGGTACAATGCATGGAGTTGACAGTGCTGGACAGTAAGTGTGCTGTGAATGTACACTGAGTAAGTGTGCCTGCATTGGTATATTATATGGAGGACCTTCGGTTCCATTTTGGGGAGAGGAATCCCCACCCAGAGAAATTTGTGTATTGCTGCATTCATTTGAGCTGGGTGGAACACACACTGGAAGAAAGGAGGAAGGGACCCATCCTTTACACTTCAAAAGGTTGCTCTTTGATTTAGTGACAGATCACAAGGAAAGGGCATGGACACATCTCAGGAAAAGAGATGGAGCTGATAAGGGAATCATAAAGAGTAGGGGGGGACACTAGGATTAACCTTTTGTTGCATATATCACTGTGGCTGACACCCAGGTGTGAACTCTGGTCACTACCATGAATTGTGTTGTGGGTCAATCAGCTTTGGAGTCACGCCTGCTGTGCCATACAGACTTCCATGGGGAAAGAAGAAAAATAGAAGTGTCAATTTCAAAAGAAACAGAACCCCAACATAACATCTCAAAGACTCAAACTCTAAATTACATTTTGGTGCATGGACATGGGCCATAACAAGAGGAGGTTGAGACCCCAACCTTTATCATCTGCCAAGGAGTCAGATGGGCTGTATGAGAAGCGGAAGCGCTGCAAGACGTCTGCCTTTGACCGAGACGGGGGGCAAAGGCCTGTCAGTCTCTCTTCTAGGTGAGGGGACATCACCCAGGAAAACCAAGACCACCTGCCCTTGAGCTTGGAGCACCAACACCTGCCTGCTTTCCAATACCAGTCTGCCATTTGAGGAAGAGGACAGCGTTGGAGGGAGTGAGGTTCAATGGGGAGCCCTACTGTGAGGACACCATGTGTGAAGTGTGAGGATTCGACTGTCCTTCAATGTTCCCCTGGGCAGGAGTGTCTGCTCAGCGACCCTGATATGCCAGGAGAAGGGCTGCTGTAGAATGAGCCGTGGGTTAAGCACCATGTGGGACTGGATGAGCCCGTACCGCCATTCTGCAGTGACCCCATATGCCAGAAGGGGCCACTCTAATGTTGCTACTGTGAGAGGCGCCGAGACTTGTAACTGTCTTGGCTGGGGCGCTTGTATCAGAGGAGCCTATGCCCATACTGTCAAGTACATCGGTAACCCCGTATGCCAGGAGGGGCTGCTGGTACCAACGTTGCAGGAGGTTTCGGGCTGCCACCCAAAGCAAAGACTGACCACTAGGACTGCTGAGGCCACCGTGGACAATGTCGCACCCTCGCTAGGCTCCAGTCAGGAGCTGAAGAAAGGATGCTCCCCTTTGCCCCTTACCCCCGCGCTGGAAAAAGCCAACTTACCACACTCCCACTCTGAGAGAACTCTAGCAGCCACTATCAGGAGAGACAACCTGCGCTGCCGGATGCTGATGCGGGCAGCATGACCTCTCCAAGCAGAGCAGGAGTCGCGGGTGCTCATGCAGAGGGCACCCGCTGTACTGCTGAACTCTTCTGTGCTGCGAGAGCAGGTAAGACGTGAACTGGGCTGCTTGAGCCCGGGAGACTCGCTGCTAAGAGTGCTATGGCACCACAGACACTTTTGACTAAATCTTGAAGAGTCAAAGGGGAACTCTTGAGTAGGGCCTAATAGTGAGCATCCCCTGGATGAGACTACATGTGCATGGGGAATAACTCCGAACACTTTACATGAAGGAGGGTGGACAGGGATTTGCCTGACAACTACTAGAGCCCCGACCTCAAGGGGATTATGTTGCTGCTTCTGAATGTCGTATTCCTTTGTATGTGTAGAGTTAGAAATAAAATACTTATTTTTTTTCTTATAAAAGCGAGTATTTGACTGGACATTGATTTGTTTTTCGTACTGTTTGCACTTTGAGTTATGAGTCATGCCCACTGACCCGTCTCTACACTCTCCCAATCCCCCCGAGGAAGCTTTGACTGCTCAGCCACAGCTACCACTGACAGTCAAGTGCAGAAGAGGTACTTGGTCCAGTTGAGCAGGCTGTATAGTAGGTCGGTCCTGAGACATCAGGAGTAAATGGCCTCAGCCACCAGGGTTGGGCCCAGTAGCCCTTGCATGCCTATGGCCCTCTTAAAGGCATTCTGATAGTAGGAGATATAACAAGTTACAGGCACATACAATTCAAATGGAAGACACAACTGGGCAAGAAAACCATGGAAGTATAATGGGACAGAATAAGGGAGTTCCCTAAAAAAAGTATTGAGAAATGCAAGATTTAAATGTATGCAATGTAATTACTTACACCTTACTTACCAAACCGAGTGAGGTTACACAGCATAAACCCTGTCACACCTGATATATGGCCACGGTGTGATGAAAGGGAGCAAGGTTTGCTCCATGGTGTGGGCATTTCACAGACTGCAACCCTTTTAGAGATCTGTGATTAAGATACTATCAGAAGTAGCTACCAGGAGACAATTATACGACCCTATCAAGCGCCGGCTGGGTGGTAGTCCCCAACCAAAGAAAATCAGAGTAGAAATAATGTTTACGGATCTGCCATTGTTACTCCAAGACTGGAAATCAGTAGTCCCTCCTAGAGTACCAAGTTGGGAAGCAGAAATGATAACATGAGTAGAATCAGACACAGCCACAATTAGGAAACTTGGGAGGTTGACAGACAGCACAGATACTGCCTAAGCATCAGCCGTGCTCCTGATTTGCTTCCCAAAGGGGAACAGCTACCACCACCTTGAGGACAGTCTGCGTAAATGTGTGAGTGTCACAGTGAGAGCGTGATGGGACACATGGAGTAAAGCGTGTAGTCAGAAGCTTGGTTCTACACTGGGATTACAGGAGGGGTGTGACATTGCGTATGAAAGATCTAGGAGGAGCTGAAAGGGTATTAGTAGGGTTGTACATGCATTTGTTGGTTTACTGACTTAATCACGTCACCAAATGAAGTAAATGTTAAGAGAATTGACCTCTTACCGACTTGCCAACTGGTTAAAACTAAAAAAAAAAAAAATGTAAAAAAATCCTGTTAGAACAAACATTGGCAGAGCCATTCGGTTTTGGCTTTTGCTTTGCCAATGCAGACCTATTGGCTTTGCTAATGATTTTTGCCAATACTGAACAGTTTTGGAAAATGAAATAAAAAGCACAATGACGAATATGCTTTACTGAATCATCATGCGTGCACATGTGTGTGCTGTAATGCTACAGTGGCCACTGCATGATGATGTTTGACGAGCACGTCACCATGCATGTACACTGTAGTGTCCTGCGAGTTAGAAATAATGGAACCCTTTTGGCTCCTGATGGACTCCTTAGAACTGTGACGTAAACGTTAGAGAAGAATGCAATGAAGGCTGGTTTAGAATGTTGGGTTCGCAGTTACATGTAGATGAATGACGACGCGTAATACTAAGCTACGTGTGTGGCATAGTTATTGACGGGTACATGGGTCTGGGGTGGAAACTATAAATGAGTTAGGGGATACGTAACCTGAAGATCAACAGTTTACCGTGGTCCAAACAAACTGCTTGTGCGTGCCGTGTGTGTTTCAGTCGAAGTGCGGAACCGACGCCTTAACGCATCTGGAGTCAATGTGTAAAGAAGCTGTAAACAACAAAAGCACTGCAAAGAAATTTACATATCGTGATGAGAAGGATAAGTTACTTACCTGTAATCCTAGTTCTCTTCCAGAGGTATCCTCATCAAAGTCATAAACACTGAATATCCCCGCCCCTGTGCAGGGACACCGGAGCATATTAGGGTATATATATGTATGTGTGTATGTATATATATATACATATATATCACCGTAACGTTTGATTTTTCTTCTTCAACAAACAAACGGAGCCAACTCCAATGCGGTTTTACGAAATATTAGCGCAAGTCACAACACGTTTCAGCTGACACGGCGGCCTTGTTCATTCATATATATATATATATATGTGTATATATATATATATATATATATATGTGTATATATATATATATATATATATATTCACTGAAAAACCACAGGTTTCAGGGACGTTATAGTTAGGAATTAGTATTTAAAGAACCTTAGATATTCACTGAAAAATCACAGGTTTCAGGGACGTTATAGTTAGGCTTATATTTCACTCGTAGAAAACCAGAGAAATTCAGCCGTTATAGTTAGCTGAGCTAACTACAACTCCCGCTCCCGCAATGCACTGTTGATGACGTCACATATTACATCACTCATGACATGATCAGTGACATCACTGATGACATCTCAAATGACATCACTGATGATATCATGCAGTGAGTGAGTGTTTTAAAAAAGTTTAAGAATGATATATATATATATATATATATATATATATTTATAAAGAACACAATCTTGGTTCACCACACATCCGGCGAAAGTCAGGTAAGGACCACAGCGTTGTTTTGAATAAGTTTGCAGTGCTTTATTGCAGAAACAGACAGTGAGCATCCATTATTGACGACAAGTGCCCAGCATGACGCGTTTCGACCGCGTTTCCACGGTCTTGATCACATAACGCGCTGGTCCAATAACAATCTTTAAATAGTGACCACATCCTTGAGTAACAGTGTTAAACCACTCTCCTGAGCAATAGACCAAGATAAAAGACTTGCTGTGGCTATAATATCAATTATTCGTCTGCACTGAATAAAACTTTCTTTAAATATGAACAAGTGTTAATTCATAAAAACTGTATGACCAGGGTAATAAGCACACAATAAATACAATAAATACCAATGCATTATCAATTTAACCAAGTGGTAAAATGTGTCACTCCCTGGAAATACATAACAGTTATACCTAATAACAGTTCTCAGTGCATATTATCTCAGAATTGTCAAGTACTCGTATACTACTATTGCACGCTCCCAAATAAATTGCTAACGTGTAAATGTGATAAAGTGCAAGTGCAAATATTGTGCAAATTACAAGAATACTAAATTATATTTAAAAATGCCGCGAAGCCTTAGGGTACGCCCAATTCATATGCAGATAAAGTGCAAGTGGACTATAAATATATGATTGAGTGCAAATGGAAGGATGTCCCCAACCATAACAACAGTACATGAGATATCATGGATTAAAGACCAGGTAAAAGGCAAGATTTATAACCATGTTAAAAACCAGGTTAAAAGAATCAGGTTAAAAACAGGTTAAAAAACAGTTACGAGTGAACAGGGTCCATAGTTAGCCAGGCTATAGAAAATTATGTAAGTCCTCCCCCATGTTCAAACCATTGGACATCCGAGTATCTAATAACAGGATGAACTGGGACTCAAGCTGGCGTAGTTGTTTTTCCCTATTACCACCTCTGATTGATTTAGGCACTGACCCTATTACAAAATAACTCAAGTCATTTAAGTTGTTATTGTGGACAAGTTTCAAGTGTCGAGCAACTGGATAATTGGGATCCGAGTTCACCACTGCGAGGAGGTGTTGCAATATCCTATTAAAGACTTGGAGTTTAGTACTGCCAACATATCTCAATTGACACGTACACTCCAAAATGTACACCGCAAAGTCTGTCCGACAGGTGTAATGACCCTGGATTTTAATGGGATTGGAATCAAACGCTGTGGTGTATTCGGTGGTGTTTTTCCCAAATTTGCAAGCTCGACAGGAGCTACATTTAAAGAAACCTGTCCTCTGAGGTAGCCAAGTTTTAGAAACACTAACTTCAGGGCTGCTTCTCACTAGCGCATCCCTCATTGAGGGAGCGCGTCTGAATGTTAGCGAAGGAAGTTGTGGCAAAATCTGGGACAACGTCATGTCCGACAGCACTATAGGCCAATGTTTGTAAATAATCTTCCTAAATTGGTTCTCTTGGCGACTATAAGTTGTAATTAATCTGACTGAGTCAGGAGGGTCAGTTGCCTTGGTTGGAACAACGGGTATGGGATTAGTGTTTACACTATTGTTCTGAAAACACTCCTCTCTCGTGTGGCTATTAGTCCTGTTCAAAGCTAATTTCAGTTCCTTGGTTTTGTACCCCGTTTAATGAAATGCTGGAGAGCTTCTGACTGAAAAAGATTAAGATCTGCCTTAGAGCTGCAAATCCTTCGGATTCTCATAAACTCCCCATAGGGAATACTCCGAATAAGATGGTTGGGGTGGGAGCTTCTGGCGTGAAGAATCGAATTGCCAGCAGTACTTTTTCTGTGGAGTTTAGTGTGTATAATACTGCCCTCAATGTAAAGTGACAGTTAGGTCAGTTGTTCTTTACGGTGATCCGAAGATCAGGGCACAAAGAGATTACTTATTACTTGGTCACTTGTACGGGGAGGAGGGCGGGTTGCTTATGACTTTGATGAGGATACCCCTGGAAGAGAGCTAGGATTACAGGCAGTAACGTAAATAGAAAACCCATCCCATACTTCTGTGGACAAATGACCAAGAACCAAGGGCCATTCAGCCACAGAGGAAGATGGCCGCACAGTAGCGCGGCTCCAGCAGAACGTGCCCGATAAAGCCAAAATCCGTACATTGATCTGGTGAAACAGAAGCCAACTACACCAGTAGCTTAGCCGGAATCCACCAGGAAGGACCGGAGTCCAAAAGTAAGGAAATTGAGGAATCACCAGCCGAGATATGCTCGAGTTCACGAGGATAAGGCCCTTCAGCGAGGTAGCGGAGAGGAGGAGGGGCACTCGTGAGTCCTGCGGCCGGCGCAGAAAGACGCTGTGGCGAAGTAAAAAGAGCGCCGGCGGAGAAGCTAATCAATCTTCGCCCGACACAGCCAGAACCCAGAATCGGGCAGACCCGGTGCTCGAGAGCTGGTTTTGATCCGAGTCACAGGCGGGAAGATCCAACGGCGCCAGAGACATCTCGAAGGAGGGGCACCCTCGGGACGGTGACAGCCGGGTCTATGCTACGGAGGTAAATTCACCGCCAGCGGCACCGGCAAAATTCTCCGGGAAGACTTTAAGCCCGGAGTCGTGAGTGGCGAGCGATCGGGAGTGTCAACCCGGTCCCAAAAACCAGCCGAGTGACGAAGACAGCGGGGCCCATAAAGAGGCAGCATTAAAGTAAGGAGCGTGGCGCGGGGAGAGGGAGCAACGACCATAGACACTAGCAGCTGCTAACGAACAACTTTGAATCCCCCAAACAAGTGCCAGTAGTGCGGTCCCGAGCGGCTGTAGCCTAGTGGAGAGACTGCTGAAAACCACGAGGGCGGAGCAACACCGCCATCTTTGATAGGACGCCATTGCCCTGAAAACCGGCCGCCCAGCAGATCGTGCATTCAACATAGAAATCAGTGAGGACACGCTGGAGTAGGACCCACCCTCTGAGACCTCAGATACCCAAGGGGACCCACAACAACCGAGGAGCACAACAAGCAGCGACTCCCCCGAGCACAAGCAGAAGCCAGGCAGCCATTGGCAGGAATAAAAAGCGGGTGACGGGGGCCCAGCACTCCCAATCAAAGGCCCATCGGAAGTCCAGATCCCACATCAAGTAAACTGTGAGAGTGGGCAAACCCAAGGCCGCAGTGGTATGGAGGAGCACAGAGAGAATAAGCGACCATATATCAGTGTCGGCTGGCAAAACCCGACAGGCCAACGAGGGCCCATAGCCCGGGCAGGCGTCGGAGAGTAGCTGGCCAAGGACAACCAACTACGCCAACTCAGTGCCCACCAAGCTCCATAATGGCAGGAGGGAGAAGTGGCAAACCGACGCTATAAACTAAGATGGAGAAATACGCCTGGCAAAAAGGGTTGGGAACGCAGGAGAAAGAGACTGATGAAATGCCAGGGAAGAAACAAGGGCCAGATGGGCAATCAGAGCTGACATTACAAGACATAATGACAGCAATTACTACTGTCTGCACGTCGTTGGAATACAGAATCGACTGTCTCAGCTGAGGTATCTCTGCTTCGAGCAGACATACGAAATATGAATACTAGACTTAAAGAAGTAGAGACAACAACCAATTCCCTAGTCAAAGATGCGTCAACCCTTAAAAAACAAATAAACGATCTCCAAGCCCGCAACAACAGGATGGAAAGCCAGTTGGACGATTACGAAGGAAGAGCAAGACGGAACAATGTACGCATTCTAGGAGAGCCAGAACGAGCAGAGGGACACTCAACTGACAGGTTTGTCGAGGACCTGGTCGTGAAGCACCTACAGCTGAAAAATCTGTCAAAATTCTTCACGATCGAGAAGGCGCACAGGGTACCGGGAGGAAGACCAAAACCCGGAGCACCACCTAGACCCATATTAGCCCGGGTACTCAACTACCGCGACAGAGATATGATATTACAAACTGCTCGTACGGTGCTACCAGTTGACTTTGAAAACAGCAAAATCATTTTTTCCCCCCCGACTTTACACTTGAAGTTCAACGTCAAAGACACAGCTTTTTAGAAGTGAAAAGAGCACTGCGGGCAAAGGAGATCAAGTACGCAATGATTTTTCCTGCCAAACTGCGAGTTGAAGCAGAAGGGAAGGTATGGTTCTTCAGCACTCCAGAGGAAACATGGGACTGGCTTGAAGGGTGGCGTACAGTGCTGAAAAATAATCAAGCCGACCAACGAGAAAGACTAGATCACAATCGATGGGAACAAGGCACGGCGTTGTCGTCAAGTGACAGTCTTCTGGAAAATGATAGCAGAGAATAACTGTATTACAATCTCCGCTGATCCAGAACAACACACTTTAGAGTCTCTCCCTCGCAGCACAATGAGACTGGCCTCCAGAACAGGACAAACAAGAAACTAGCAGCACAAATCTCAGAAGAACGTCCCCATAAGCCACCACAAGAAAACCTCACAGACAGTAAGGGGAAGGTTCCTGCATGTTAGGAAAACCTGTTATGGCTTTCACAATCATAAGACTGTTATCGGGTGCGGGGTTGGACCACGCACCACATTACTTTTGGGGTGGGCGATAGGCGCTCTGCAAAGTTGGGGAGGCAGGAGGTTCAATTCCTGCCATGCAGGGAGGCAGGGAGGGGGGGTGGTGGTGAGGGAAAGGGTTTGTTGAGAGGGGGGTAACCCTGTCACTTGATAAATTTGCCAATGTATCGGTGGACTTGGGAAATCCACAGCCCAGACAGCAAAGGGACAGGATGGGGGGACGGGGACACTTGTTCAGTTTTGTACATAGTTCAGATGACACTAACACGCGATTGAAGGTTAAACATTGTAATCTTCCTGCACTTTGCACTGGTACGCAAGCACTAAAGGGTCGAGGAACACTGTCTGCACCGGACAACGGACGTGGGGTGCCTGTGGGGACTCCCTCACCAGGGCATAATGTCAATGAAAATAGAAATGGGACCTGAGATAAAACAGGGGATTAGGATGTTGTCATGGAACATAAACGGGCTGGGCGACAAACTAAAGAGGGGCATAGTACTGCAATATGTAAAAAGACGTGGTGCTTTTACAGGAGACGCACTTAATAGGAAATACATGTAAGGCAATGACCAGGTGGGGATATAAGCTGGTGGCGCACTCCGCCTTCAGCTCTAGATCCAGGGGAGTGGGTATAATGGTGAAGAAGAGCTTCCACATGGCAATTGACCGGACATGGACAGACAATTTGGGTAGATTTGTTGCAATCTCAGGGAGGTGGGAGGGTCGATCACTAAGTCTGGTATCGGTGTATGTACCGCCTGGCGTTCAAACACTAGCTTTCAAAGACTTGGGGGAACTCCTGCTCACCCTCCCTGAAGGGAGACTTCTCGTAGGGGGGATTTCAATTCAATTGTGTCAGGCCACCTGGACCGGTGCCCCCGAGAGACCTGCTGCCCTCCCGTATGCAGATCCATTATTTTATGGGTGCGATGGGATTAGTTGACGCCTGACGGGCGCTTCACCCTGTGGAAGAGCAATATACATTTTATTCAGGGGCTCACCACAGCCTTTCTAGAATAGATTATATCATAGCACCGGCAGACCAACAAGGACAAATTAAAGAAGTGCGCCACCTGGCAAGGGGCATATCGGATCATTCCCCAGTTTGGGCCCTGGTAGAGGTGGGGGAACCACAGATAGAGAGAACAGCCCCAATAAACCCATGGTACCTCAAGGTCCCACCGCTTAGAGAAAAAATCACAAAAGAAATCTAACATTATTTTCAGGAGAACGAGGATTTGGTGGAATCCGCGCAAATACTGTGGGAGGCCTTTAAAGTGGTAATCAGGGGCTACGCGGTCTCTTGGATGGCGGGATCCCGAAAAGAGAAGAACGGACAATTAGTCAAATTAGAAACAGATATTATGCAGCTGGAGAAGGGAATGCGGGCACACAAACAGAAGAAACCAAGCACGTGTTAAAGATGAAAACAAAAGAATACACGGCCTTAGCAACGGATGCTGCTAAAACACAACACAGGGCAACGCTTAGTAGAATCTATGAAGTCGGCGATAAAGCAGGGAAACTACTAGGCTGGCTGGATCGCAGAGAACAAGCCGACAGATTAGTAGTGGAGCTAATAGACAGGTCCGGTAAATGCATTACTGAACCGCAAGAGATAGCAGATGAGTTTAGGGAATATTACAAGCAGATTTATAAGTCCCACACAACTTCCACGGAGGTAGAAGCAGACTCCATATTGTCTGATATGCCCCTACCAGCTCTTTCCAACGAAGACCGGGCGACCCTTGATAGTGAACTGGCAAGTACAGAGGTAGAAAAAGCAATAGGAGACCTTCAGGCAGGAAAGGCGATGGGCCCCAATGGCATACCTGTTGAATTGTATAAACTAGCCCCAAGCAAACTAGCTCCATATCTCACAAAAATGTTCCATGATAGTCGGGGAAAAAGGGACTCTGCCGATAGACCAGAGATTGGCCACTATAGTGGTCATCCACAAAAGTGGGAAACCCAAGAATAAATGCTCCTCATACCAGCCAATTTCACTGCTCAACGCAGAAGCTAAAATTCTAGCGAAACTATTAGCCACTCGCTTGCTACAGGTCATAACAAGGCTTGTACATCCAGACCAGTCTGGCTTCATGCCAGCAAGAAATACCTCTCTTAACTTACGACGGCTGCACGGAGTGTGAGGACAAGCAGACATGCTACGAGAAGACGCAGTGGTGGTGTCCCTTGACGCAACCATGGCGTTTGATACGATCGAATGGCCTTATATGTACAGGAGACAACAGAAGTTGTAGCGTGGAAAAGAGACATGGACTGGTGCATGTTTTTTTTATTTTTTTATTTGTTTATTGATTTTAGTACATAGTTACAAATCGGAGTACACAAGCAAATATTCAAGTCAATGAAATCAGAAAAAAAAATTACAGTAACTCCCACCCATACCCCCCCTCCCCCTCCCTCCCAGGCAGATCCTTATCAGAATTCCAGAACACTTCGAATAGTGCAAAAGTTCAACGTAGGCATGGGGGGTGGCAATACCGATAGAGGCTCTCTTACACAGTCCACATCTATGGCCAGCAAACTTGAACACACCTTTAGTAATGACCCGTAGGGAGACAGCATTTGCCATGCCAGCTAACGGACCCCTCTCCTAGGGGCGCCCAACGCTCATGACAGGTCAGGGTGGGACATCAGATATATTGTAAGGGGAGCCCAAAAGTCCTTGGGGCGGGAAGACTGGACTGGTGCATGTTAATAGAATGTACAATATACGAATCTAGAGGGTGTCCCAAAAAGTGGTTGCAGATATGGGGAAAGTGGAATGATTTCAGGGGGGACTCAGTGAGCCCCCGCGTGTGGGGCATGATCAAGACTTCGGGCAGCATGGGTAAGAGACATCAAATAGGCTATTGCTGAGAAACATGTATGAGCTATGGTCAGTGACCAAGTGTACCGATGCAGATGTACTCCTTGACGTATATGTATGTATAATGAGTCTCAAGTGTAAAGTGATCATCAATAAAAAAGAAATTAAAAAAAAAAAACAAGGGCGATTGCCCTCAGCATTGAAATAGATTTCTCAAAGAGGCTTGGCCTACTCGAGTGTCTGCCCTCGTATCAGAATCGAGACAGTAGTGTCTCGTGAATGTATGTACCGACCTCCAAGTGGCTGTTTTGAAGATCTCAGCGATGGGAACATTCTGAAGCAGGGCAACAGTCGCTGCTTTCACCCTTGTGGAGTGCGCCTTGGGCGTAGCCACTAGGCATTTGTTGGATAACTAGTAAGCCAGCTTGATACACAAAACTATCCATCTTGAGATGGATCGTTCGGATGTCGGGAAACCTGTTCTAATGGAACCATAGTTAACAAACAAATGGTCAGATTTCCTAGGAGTCTTAGTTTTGTCTAGGTAGAACTTTAACACACTTTTCAGGTCTAGAGAGTGGAGAGACCTTTCAGCTGGTGTGGTTGGGGTTGGAAAGAAGGTGGGAAGTGAAATGGTCTGGTTAACATGAAGGTCAGACACTACCTTATGCAAAAAGGAAGGGTGGGTTCTCATCACTATCCTGTTGCTGTGCAAGATTGTGTATGGCTCTTTGGAGCAGAGGGCTTGGATTTCGCTCACTCTGCAAGCTGAGGTGACAAACTAAGAAAAACTTTTTCCACATGAGCTGTTGAAGGGTTGTTTTGTGAATAGGATCAAAAGGGGGACCCATGAGTTTAGACAGGACCAGATTAAGTTCCCAGTGGGGGTGAAGGGGAACAAACGGGAGGAAAGACCTTCTTTAAACCATATATAAAAAATCCTTAACCACCGGAAGCTGGAAGAACGATGGTTTGGAAGGAGTCTTTCTATATGCCGTAATGGCTGGAAGGTGAACTTTGATGGAAGCAAACTGTAAAGCAGATTTGGCCAACTGTAGGAGATATAGCAATATTACCTCCTCCTGCCCCTGTATTTGATGGAAACCCTTTTGCACACACCACATATAGAACCTTTTCCATTTAAAAACATAAGAGCGTCGAGTGGAAGGTCTTTTCGATTATTTTAGAATGTTCATGCATTCCTGAGGAAGTCTTAAATGGCCATATTGTAGGAACTCAGGAGCCATGCTGTCAAGTTCAGTGAGGGAAGGTTGGGGTGATGGATTCTCTCATTCAGCTTGGAAAAGAGATCCGGCCTGCACAGAAGCCTCCTGTATGGTCGCTCTGAGAGGTGCAGCAGGTCCAGATACCACCACTGTCGCGGCCAGTCCAGAGCGATCAGAATCATTCTCGCTCTGGAGCGGTACAGTTTGGCTATGACTTTCGGGATTAGAGGAAAAAGTGGAAAAGCATACAAAAAGGCCCCTGACAAATCGATCCAAAAGGCATTCCATTTTGTCCTTGGTCGGTAATATCTTGACGCAAAGTTTTGGAATTTTTTGATGGTGTCGTCCACAAAAAGTTCCATAAGCAGCTGGCCCTATTCCCAGAAAAGGTCTGCCACCGCCTCGTCGTGTAGCACTCAATCTTGATGCTCTGCGAAATGACAACTCAGGGTGTCTGCTTGAGTGTTTTGCTCCCCTGTCAGGTGGACCGCTGTAATGGTGAGTCGCCTAGCTAGGAGCCAATGCCAAATCACCTGAGCCTCCAGGAATAGGGGGGCAAGAACGGCTACCTCCCTGCTTGTTGAGGTAAAACATCGTAGTCTTATTGTCCATCTGGATCAACAAGGAGCTGGTGTGAATGGAGGGTAGAATGCCTTGAGGGCTAGATGTACTGCCCTTAGCTCCAGCATACTGATGTGATATGTTTGTTCCTTGGTCGACCACAGACCCTGCGTTTGAAGAGGACCCATGTGGGGCCCCCACCCCTGATGAGAAGCAGCCGTGATCACTGTCTGTTTCAGCGGTGTTTGATGAAATGGGACTCAACCAGGAGATTCTTGTGCCGAGTCCACAATGGAATGGAAGCTCGTGCTGACTGCGAAAGACTGTCCTTGTTGTCCCATCGAGCTGTACATTGGTCCCATTTGTCTTCCAGGTCCAGAAAGATGCACAATGCCATTGACCCCAAGAGAGAGGCAACCTGCCTGACTGATGGTTAAAGAGTGAGGGGAAGACGACTGCACTTCGGAGTGATAGATGATAGTCTCTCCTCCAAAGGATACACTCTTCCTAACTTGGAGTCCAGTGTGGCACCGAGATATTGAATTTCTCTGGGTCGGCTGAGGGACCGACTTGGCAAAGTCGGCTTGGAGACCCAGCTGTTGAAGCGAGGTTAGACATGTCCTATGATGGTCTAGAGCGCGATGAGGAGAAGCACTCTTTAGCAGCCAGTCGTCCAGATAAGTGTAGATGAACAGCCCTTGGCGACGTAAGGCCGTTGCTACCACAGCCATGCAATTGGTGAAGCCTCGAGGGGCCGACTTTAGCCCAAAGGGTAACACCTTGTATTGGTAATGCTTGGCCCCTACCACGAAGCGCAGCAACTTGCGATGTTTTGGGTTGATTGGCACATGGAAATACGCATCCTGCAAGTCTATTGAGCACATCCAGTCTCCCTGGTGAAGGTGAGGACAGATTTGATGGGGAGCCAGCATGCGAAATATTTCTTTGCGGGTGCACTTGTTCAGGAGCATAGGTCCAAAATTGGCCTGAACTCTGGTTTGGGACCTTTCTTCCGTACCAGAAAATGCAGAGAGTACACCCCCCTTTCCTCTTTGTGAAAGAGGAACTTCCTCTATTACGGACTTTTGTAGTAGAGTGGACACTTCTTGTTGCAGCAGTTGTAACTGGTGACAGACAGATTTTGCTGGGGGAATCGCCGAGGGTGGATGACGAAACCGCAGAGAGTACCCATTTTGCAGCGTATTTAACACCCATTGATCTTTTGTAATGCTGCGCCACATTTGCAGATAATTGACAATACTTCCTCCCACTGGAGTGGAGAACGGTGACGGAGGAAGCGACTGCTCATTGTTTTGTTGGGGTTTTTGTAGATATGAAGGACTGGCGTGGAGCTCCCAGGCCACTAGTACAGTGCTCTGGGTTGATCTTGCTGCTGATGTTGAGACCATTGAGGGGCTTGAACCCTCTGATGATAAAGTCTGCGATCGTATGGCCTGTCCCTTCCAACTGAAATCTTTTTTCTTTCCCAGGCCTACCCCCTTCAGGGTGTCGAGTTCCGCTTTCATCTTGGCCATTTCATCGTCCTTATGGGAACCAATGAGAGAGTGACCGTTAAAGGGCAGATTCAGGATGCGTTGTTGAGCTTCCGGCTTGAGTGCCTTAAGTCGGAGCCGAGAGGAGCGTCTAGCGCATATGCCATGCACATAAGCATGCGCTGCCAGGGTTGCACTATCCGCTGCCGCACTTACCATCTGATTAGCAACGTGGCCTCCTTCCTGGAGAACCTACTCAAAGTCCAGCCGATCTTCTTTGGGGAGCTTGTCCTTGAATCTTTCCAAGGAGTCCTATAAGGACCTATCGTAGAGACCCAAGAGGGCCGATGCGCTGGCCACCTTTGGAAAGGAAACAGAGGTACCACAAACTTTCCTACTTCAGGAGTCTTGGGATATGCTCTCTTTATCTGAAGGAACAGTCAATGAAGACACCACTACATTGGTCTTTTTTGCTGCTGCAATAAGCACTGAATCCAGTGAAGGATCTGCCTTCAAAAACAGTAAATCTTGTTCCGGTGCTTTGTTTTTTCTAAAAATCCTTGCAGGAGCTGACTTAAGGGATGCCAGTGTGAGAAAGGTGTCCATTACCGACTGATGAGTTCAGTAACCAAAGGCAGTAATGGTCTTGATGCTGATCTCTGGTGTAGAGTTTAAAAAATAACCGAAGATTTTGTTGGAGCTGTAGGCATGTCTATGTCCAATTTATGTGTCCCTCTAGCCAATACCTTTTCAAAGGTGTTAATATCATCTACTGGTCAGACTCTTGAAGGTGGGCAGTCCGTCAGAGTAGGAGAATAGTCTCTCTTTGACGAGTGCGTGGAAGAAGACCAGATGAGAGACCGATGCCTAGGTGGTGTACGATGCCTAGGGGTCGATGTGGCTGTTCGTGGTCTTCTGACTGAAGGACTTGCAGTACGAGTATGTTCCCGACCTCTGGAAATAGTCAGAGAAAGGTCCAATGCTTCTGCAAGTGGTGCTAGAGGTGAACGGTTCAGTGGGCTGCAATAGTCCTGAGACCAATTCACTTGCCCAGTCGTCGTGTTCTGCCAGTTACGCACTGGTAGCAGCCATCTAGGAGAGAGGTGCACAGAACCTTCAGAGGGGAGAGATCTCAGATCCCTCTATTGGTGGTGAACACTATGCATCTTTGTTTGAGTGTCCTGCAGCGTCGCTTTTCGTGTCCTCCTGTAAGGAAAAGGAGAGAGAGCCGCTTTATGCTGCTGATCCTGCTGTAGAAGCTTTCCTCGACGGCGAGTGTTGCAGTGATGGAGTCGACGTTGAGCTGCCGGACTGGCCTCTAGACGCCGAGCCTCTGCTCGACGTTTGATGCGACTGCCTGGACGTCGAGCGTCTCTGAACCATCGTAGACGTTGGGGGACGATGACCAGTCGATTCAGACTTTTGCGAGTGATTCGACGTTGAGCAGCATTGCGTCTAAATCTGAGGAATGCCTTGGGCTGGCGTCCAGCATTGCTGGGAAGACGTCAATGGAGCCCTGTGCCTCAAAGTCAGGGGTGGAAGGGATGTCACCGTGTCTCGACATCGCCCATTGGCCAGACGATGCCGATGGAGATCGTAGTCTTGACGCCGACCCTCGACGAGCCAACGTCAACAGGTGTCGCGACGTTGAGGGTCGTTGGGTTGATGTCAACAGAGATTCCAGTCTCGACGTTGAACGCCGCTGTGTTGGCGTCAACGGAGATTCCCGTCTCGACGCTGAACGTCGCAGTTCTGACGTTAATGGAGACGGATGCCTTGATGTTGAGCGTCGCCATGTTGATGCAAACCGAGAACGGCTCCTCAACGTTGACCGTCGCCGGGATGACGGCAACAGAGAAAGCTGGTCCGACGTCTATCGTCGCCGTTCTTGTGCCAGTGGTGATCTTACTGCTGACGAAGATGAAACCGTCGACGGAGGTGGTAATGTCGGCGTTGATACCTGTGACGCCAGTCTGCTTTTCTTCACCCTTTCCAACGCTGATCCCGACTCCGATGGAGAACAGATGGGAATCTTACTTCTAGAAGTAAATCTGATTCTCCTTTTCTTATGCTTCACTAGTGATCTTCCTCTTGATCCAGCAGACTTCTGTCTCTCCAAGAGACCATACAAACAAATCCTTTCTCTGTCAACGAGAGTGTTGGGAACTCTCACGAACATGTGTCTCAGGAAAACACAGAATACAGGCAGCGTGGGTGTCTGTTTTAGCCTTCTTTTTCCAACAAGAAGAGCAAGGATCAAACAATAAAGGCATTTCTGACAGAGCAAAGACCTAAATTCTGTCAGAAAATAGTTACTCACTCTAACAGTTAAAAGACATCAAGTGAAAGAAAGAACTACCAAAAGCTATGATAGATTTTTTGACAAAAAGTCAAAAAACCAAGAGCTCAAATTCCAGGGTCCTGACTGAAGGATCCGGAAAGAAAAACTGACCTAACTGTCACCCGTGAGGCATGATGGGAGGCAGGGGGTCATGGCTGCCTAAAAGGCATGGTGCCAGTTTTTTCTCTTCTGTTGGTTGTTTTCAATGCAGCCTATAGGCTGACAATGCCTATCCTGTTCCATTGCTATTTGGGCAAATCAATAAAGAGAGTATGCCACTCTATTGGCTTTCCTGCTTTTGTTTTTATCTTCCTATGAGTGATATTAAGATAATTAAAAGCAGATATGTGTATATTAAAACAAATGCAATTTGTAACAGCATTGTCTAGCCTTGTGGTTAAGGCTGCATTTTCTAGTTATAGAGGGAAAAAAAATTATATATATATATTTTTTTTATATACTCCGGGGTCCCCGCACATGGGTGGGAATATTCAGTGCTTATGACTATTGATGAAGATCCTCTGAAAGAGAACCTGCTGGTCAGACCGCACATAAAGGTACCGCGCTGTTACGCATATACAGTCACAAGTAATATGGAGTGATAACGCTAAAGGCTGATGCAACCAGCAAATAGCAACAGCAAATTGCAAGATAACGCTGCAAAGCAGATATCAACCAGGTGTCTGACAGTACACAGAGACGCCAAAGAATAAAACAGTTATTTACTCACCAGAGCCCGATTAAAGTGATTTGGTTTGACCCAAGTGCCAGGCGCCACAAACCAGGCAGAGCACAGGGGTTGTGCTTACGACGCTGGTGAGTCTTGTCAAGTCGACGGAAGGGTCGTGTAGGTGATCGGAACAAGGAACATAGCAGTGGGAGACAATCAGAACGGTCTCAGATATTTTGAAATAGTGAAATGCTGCTTTTCCGATGGAGGCAAAGACAGAGGCCGTCTTTCCAAAAGTTATCAAGGATTTTACAGAGAACAGCACATCCCAAGGCCTCAGAGATGGCTTACATGAAAAGGTTCAAGATGAACAGCCAAGGGAGCCGTAGAGAGCTCCGCCCTCAACGTCAGCCACTTCCATAAATGGCTACAATGCCTATCCTGTTCCATTGCTATTTGGGCAAATCAATAAAGAGAGTATGCCACTCTATTGGCTTTCCTGCTTTTGTTTTACTTCCTATGAGTGATATTAAGATAATTAAAAGCAGATATGTGTATATTAAAACAAATGCAATTTGTAACAGCATTGTCTAGCCTTGTGGTTAAGGCTGCATTTTCTAGTTATAGAGGGAAAAAAAATTATATATATATATTTTTTTTATATACTCCGGGGTCCCCGCACATGGGTGGGAATATTCAGTGCTTATGACTATTGATGAAGATCCTCTGAAAGAGAACCTGCTGGTCAGACCGCACATAAAGGTACCGCGCTGTTACGCATATACAGTCACAAGTAATATGGAGTGATAACGCTAAAGGCTAATGCAACCAGCAAATAGCAACAGCAAATTGCAAGATAACGCTGCAAAGCAGATATCAACCAGGTGTCTGACAGTACACAGAGACGCCAAAGAATAAAACAGTTATTTACTCACCAGAGCCCGATTAAAGTGATTTGGTTTGACCCAAGTGCCAGGCGCCACAAACCAGGCAGAGCACAGGGGTTGTGCTTACGACGCTGGTGAGTCTTGTCAAGTCGACGGAAGGGTCGTGTAGGTGATCGGAACAAGGAACATAGCAGTGGGAGACAATCAGAACGGTCTCAGATATTTTGAAATAGTGAAATGCTGCTTTTCCGATGGAGGCAAAGACAGAGGCCGTATTTCCAAAAGTTATCAAGGATTTTACAGAGAACAGCACATCCCAAGGCCTCAGAGATGGCTTACATGAAAAGGTTCAAGATGAACAGCCAAGGGAGCCGTAGAGAGCTCCGCCCTCAACGTCAGCCACTTCCATAAATGGCTACAATGCAGCCTGCTCAGTGCTCCTTTGATAATGGAAAGTGACCACATTAATAGATTATGTTATGATCTCTACCGAGAGTTTTGGTTTAATTAAGGGCTTAGTAGTAGGTTTACCAGGCAGTGATCATAGACCAATAATTCTCACTCTGCAAAGGGACGTACGCATAAGAGATATGTGGGGGGCGTGGCCAAGATGGGGGGCAGCTAGGACGCATATCCTGATCGATCTGAGCCGCCGCCGTTAACAGCACCAGTTTTAGCCCTCCAGCTCCCCATCCACGACAGCTAAAAGGTGCCACATGCTGTGGGAACAGGGCGACCACCAGAAGAAACTGGCAGAGTCCTCCCATGGAACTGCAAGGGGCCCTGATCGCCGGACGGAGCAGGAGGCCTCTGGGCCCTGGTGCAGCCTGCGGTGTGGTTCTGAGGAGCGGCCCGTGGCCGCGGCTCACGCGGGACCACTGAGGGGGCTGTGATCCACAGGCAAGAGTCCCTCCGAGCACCGCAGCTCTTCCGACTTGTGGAGTCCCCCCCCCCATCTATTGCCATGTCGGCGGCACAGGGAGAAACCAAGCGCACGCTGCGGAGCAACGGCCCGGACATCGGGAGCTGCGGTGGATCTCTGAGGTGAGGTACTGCCTACAGAGAGACCCAGAGGAGTGGACTGCTTCTGTGGTGCCGATTGGCCTCCGAGAGGGTCGGCGGGTCCCAGGTGGGGGCCCAGCGGGCTGCACCAATGCATTGAACCGACAGGGGGCCCTCTCACCACGCTGATGGCTGTGAGAGGAGGGCCAGAAAATGAGTGAGGCGGCAGGCAGACAGGCGAAGAGCTAAATAGAAACCAGCACCAGTCTGCTTCTCATCGCCCGCAGAAATACCTTCCCTGCATTCCACCGTGTGAATGAACTGGGGAGCGCGGGGGGCCTTAAGACACCGGAGCCATACCCTGTCCTCCAGTGGTGTAAATCAAGGAAGGATTGGGTCCTTTGCGCAACTTAGATTAGACCGCTTTATACACACATAATATCTGGTTCAACCTTTGTCATATACTCATTGATTAAAGGTGCCAAAGTTTGTTGTTTCTTTAGCCCTAGTGACTTATTTCACTCTTCTTTAACCTTTTCAGAAAAGATTTTTTACGTTAACCCTTTGCGTGCTTCGGACGGTCGGGAGCCATCCGACGTCACGGTGGGCGTGTGCGTCGGACGGCTCCCGGCCATTCTAGCACCCACACCCGGGGAAAGCACTGGCGCTCCGCCCGTGGGCCGCCCTTCAAGCTGACCCCACCGGAAAAGGCAGGGGATGCCCTTCCGCTGTCCCCCCCACCTCCCTCTCCACGTCATCTAATGACGTCAACGCGCGAGGCACACTGATGTCATTAGAGGATACCAGACGCGCTGGAAGCCATTGCTTCCAGCGCGTCCAAGAGAGAGGAGGTAAGTTTCTCCTCGTGGGAGGGGGGGGGGATTTAAAAAAAAAAAAAAAGAGGCATCGGAGGAAAGGAAAGGGTTTTTCTTTCCTCCAATGTCTCTTTAAGCACTCCTGCTGCACGATCGCGCATGGGGCGGGATTGTGCAGCAGGAATGCCAGTTTTTTTTTTTTAAATGCCCTTTGTGTCGGGGAGCGGCCCCTTGGGCAAGGGTCGCTCCCCTTGGGGGAGCAATTTGTTTGGATGGGTCTGCCCCGCTTGGTGGGGGAGGGCGGGGATCGGATTTAAAAAAAAAAAAAGTAGCTGTGTGCCCACTAGGCCACCAGGGATTTTTTAAATATGTTTTTGGGAAGTGGCCCCTTAGGCAAGGGTCTCTCTTCTTTGGGGAGCATTTATTTGGGCCGTTTCTGCCCCCCTGGGAGGGCAGATCGGCCCAAATAATGTATGTAACTTTAGGTGCCATAAAATCAACACGAAGATGACGACACATTTCGATCACCACAAACACTCACCTGACTCAGTGCGCTGGGTTGTCCTTGAAGCACACCCTGGCATGGACAAAAAATCACTTTTCCGCATTGAACAGAGATGGGTACTGAGATTATCCTCAGACAAGGAGGGCTTAAATGAAGACATTCCTTGGTGTTTGTTGACCAGGTGATCATTAACACCCAGGCCTGGGTCACTAGAATTGCCAGTTGCTTCAACCATGGAACTGCGGTTTCGACAATGACACATACTGCTTACTAGTATAGATACTGTCGTTTAATATCTACATTAATGCACCAGTTCTCAGTTTTGGAACACCTTCTTGTATCACTAAGACACATGTTCAGCGTCACTGTGCCCCTTGAAATAAGTAAATTCTATCTGGTTAAGCGCCCTGCTCCATTATTCCTTGGGTAGAATAAATATATGAGAATTCAGTGAAACACCTCTGCTGCTGGCCCACATGGACTCTCGGATCATTGATCCTGTCCTGCAGGCTCGGCAAGTGACACAGTAGAAACCACAAATAGATAACCTACTTACTCACACATGTCCGTTACTAACATTTACTCGATACGAACATGAGCGCGATATGGAGCGCGATAATTGGCATCCACAACCACATTGGGTGTGCACGCTAGCGTTCCAAGCATTGGGATCGGAAGTCCCGCCCCCTCTACCAATAATTACCCAATACAAACACAAGGGTGACAAGGAGCGTGACTACTCCAATATGGCGCTGACATCCACAGTGGGTTAACAGACTAGCGTTCTGAGCGTTCTGAGTCCCGGCCCCTCTGTAGGTCGATCGGAGGTTTAACCGAGTAAACCAACGTGTATCGTTACCTCCCGGGACCGGCAGAGTGAGGGGTAGGTCATCAGTCACAGCGACAGAGTTCTGCACGTGAGTATCAAACGAGTTGTATTGATGCAACAGAGACGGTGTTATCCTACTCGATACTCCCCAATGAGTGAGTGTGTGTAATGCGAGTCGCTACAGAGGGGACGCCGCGTTACACAGTATGTCATATGGCTTAGGATCCTGCTGCTGCCCCGTCCGCCGATACTACTGTTCTTGGGATATCAGCATTTCCCACGGATCTGATCGTGGCTGGGGGAGACAGTATTAGACCCGCTTTGGCATTTGGAAATTAGAGCGCCCTCAGTGACGCTCGTACACGTTGTAACACAGACGCGACTAAGTCCTACAGAAATTACCCGATGGAAGGTGGCAGGATGTATCTCAATCCTACTGCATACCATGTAGTGAATGCAAGTGTGGATCCAGGGATACATCGCCTGACCCCTATGGGCCGCTGAGGATGACAGCACCTAGTGTTTACTAATGTCTACACAAGCTTCAGACGGCTGGTGGCTGTACAAGGGATTGCACCAACTCTGTCAACCACTAGTTTGATGAGCTTTACCTACTGAGTTCTTTGCCCCTTTTAAACTTTTATATTGTTAACTCTCCACATCTCTCCAATGACTAGGACACTGCACTATTCAGTGTCAGCACCTGCCGGTACACGTTGCCATACAGTGTTGTCCTAATACGTGTCCTGCTTGTGATTTTCCTGTGGTTGCTATTGTCACTAGGTTTATAGACACCTGGAGCATGATCACAGACACCCGAGTGTGATGCATGCTTCTACGCACTCTCACTAAGATAGCGTGATTATTTCAGAATTACAGATACTGTACTGCATAGATACAGTAACCTTTATGATTCTTTTCCTTTTACAGGTAATGTTCAAGGTCTACAGGCACCACTTTTTAGGGTGCTGTAAGGGTGGTCACTAATTTTCACAATCTTTGGACCACCACCAAAAAGTGTAGATAGATCTTACATCGGTCCGGAAGAATTGCCGTCCATTTGACTTTTGGCAAGAAACATGTTGGCCTGATTTCATAGCGTAATACCCTGTAACCTTAGACCAGGGGCACGCTTACCATTATTTTAATCAGGATAGTGGCCACTTTCATTAAAATTGGGTTGAGTGGACCACTATTTCCTGTTTTAGACTCACATCTACACTCACTAGGGCCCTCACACGCACTGCACCCAACGGCGAGGAAAAAAGATCTCCGCTAAAAGGCCCCATCATGGGTGCCGATCGGGTATTGCAGCGCCGACCCGACGAGGAGCAGACCCAATGATGAAGCAAGACACCTAGCTGATTGGGTGTGTGAGGGTCTCTTTCCGAAAGGAGGATTACTTTCTCCTGACCTGAGTGAACAGATGTATTGCTCATTACACACATCTGCCTGTACTAATTAGGAGGAACAGCATACCACTCTGCTTTATATTGCGGTTGGGCATGAATGCTGGACCTAGTTAAATATTAGCCCACAGTCCTTTTTGTAGACATGACCACTAGGCCACCAGGGATTGTTTTAGTGTTGTTGGGAGCGGCCCCTTGGGCAAAGGTCGCTCCCCTTTATGGGGTGATTATTGTGGCCTTTTCTGCCCCCTTTGGGGGCAGATCGGCCATATGTTTTCAGGCCCATCTGTCCCCAAGGGGGGGAAGAAGCCACTAGACACCAGGGTTTTTTTTAAATGTTGGTGTTGGGGAGTGACCCCTTGGGCAAGGGTCGCTCCCCCTTTATGAGGGTGAATTCTTGGGCTGTTTCTGCTCCCCGTGGGGGCAGATCGGCCTTATGCTTATAGGCCCACCTACCACCTTTGCTTGGCTGGTGGATAGTGTGCGGACTAGTGCATTATTAGCATATGTGATTGTAATGTTTTATTTCCCCCTTTTTATTCTAGTGCAAAGCTTTTGATTCTTATTTGCAGTTTCGACAGTGGTTGATCTGCAGTTTTGCATAGTTTTTGGTAAGAAAAACATTTTTGTTGTGTTTAGTCCAAATGAGTATTATTGTCATGCATGTATGAATTTTTTGTAAGTGGTGCATGATAGCAGCATATTTAGTTAGTGTTTTGAGCATGAAATTCTTTGCGATGAGTTTTGCGTTGTCTTATGTGTAATTTTCTTTTCTTTTTTTTAGTGGGATATTGTTGGTCCTTACTGTGTCTGTGCAGAGTAGGTGGTGGTGAGTTTAGCTGCTTCTGGCAAGTGAGTGGTATAGTTTTGGAGTATATAGGTCTTTGTGATAAAGCCACATTTTGTTTATTACTTATTTTATAAAGTGTTTGTTGTTGTTGACTTGTTTGACAAGTTACCTTTATTAGTAAGGATTATGGCTAGCCGTAGAATTACTGCTCAGCAGGTGGTTGGTATGCTTTTAGAATCTTCCTCTGAGCAGGATTATGAGACTGACAGTGCGTCTGCAAGATTCTGGCAGTGAGTTTTCTGTCCACGAGGAGTCATCTGATTATGAAGCTACTCTCAGTGCGGATGAAGCTACTCTCAGTGAAGATGAAGAGCCTGTTTTAGAGGAGGACACTGATGTGTCGATGGTGCAGCAAGAGACATCGGGATTGCAGCCTGAGACTGGAAGGCTTCCTACTTGAAGTGCTGGACTCTGGGTTGATCCAAACATGGTGCAGCCGGTGTTGCCTGCCTTTAGTGGTGATGCAGGGTGTAGAGTGTATTGTGAAAATGTTTTGCCTATACAGTTTTTTCAGTTGTTTATGGATGATGTAATTTTGGCTGAGATTGTTGAGCAGACTAATTTGTATGCTGAACAGTTTTTGAGGGACAACAGTGCCAGACTTAGGCCCCGATCTAGAGCTACCCGGTGGACTCCCACAAATCTGGATGGTATGAAGAAGTTTTGGGGTTTGACTTTTTTGATGGGCTTGATAAGGAAGCTGTCCCTGGCTTCATATTGGTCTACCAGTTCCTTGATGGCAACGGCCATATTTCCGGCAATTATGAGTCGTGATCGGTATTTACTTTTGCTTTGGATGCTGCATTTTGTTGATAATGCTTTGGCGTTGCCACGAGATCACCCTGACTGTGACTGCCTTTTTAAGATTCGGCCTATTTTCGATCACTTTGTAGATCGATTTTCAGAGATCAATACTCCAGGGAAAGAAATAGTTGTTGATGAGTTTTTGGTCCTGTTCAAGGGTCGTTTGGTTTTTAGGCAGTACATTCCTAGATAGACGGCACATTATGGAATTAAGATGTATATGTTGTCTGAGAGTAGGACAGGATATGTCTATAATTTCCGGGTGTACACTGGTAGGGATTCCACTATTGACCCCCTGGTTGTCCGTCCACTTTTGGAGTTTCAGAGAAAATTGTGTGGGAACTGGCTAGAGGACTGCTTAACAGAGGTCACCATTTGTACCTTGATAACTTCTACACTGCTGTGCAATTGTTTAAGGAATTGTTCAAAGTGGACACTTTTGCTTGTGGCACAATCCACTCTAACCGTAAAGGTTACCCAAAAGAGCTTGTTTGCAAAAAGCTTCAGAGGTGACAGTGCAGTGCCTTGCATAGTGAGGAACTGCTAGCTGTGAAATTTGTGGACAGGAGGGATGTGTACATGCTGACTACCATCCATGATGACAGTACTTCACTTGTGACTGTTTGGGGTCAGTTGCTGAAGTGCGCAAACCTGTGTGCATTGTAGACTACAATAAGCACATGGGTGGTGTCAATAGAGTAGATCAGAGGTTGGAACCTTACACTGCTGTTCGTAAGGCTTACATTTGGTATAAGAAGTTGGCCATCAGCAACTTTTAATGCTTTTGTTGTGTTCAAGGAGTGTTCTCCTGCGTCAAAGATAACTTTTGTTCACTTTCAGGAGTCTGTGATAGGCAGCCTTGTTGTAGTGGAACAGGCAAGTGTTCCTAGAGTTGGAGTGGTGGAGGATGTGGCTAGATTGAAAGATCGCCACTTTCCTGATTTAATTCCTCCCACGCCCAAAAAAACCAATCCCTGTAAGAGATGTAGAGTCTGTTTGTGAAGAGGTATGCGGAAGGAGAGTCGTATGCACTGTGCTGATTGTCCTTCGAATCCTGGGCTGTGTGTGCCCACATGTTTCAGATTGTATCACACTCAAAAGAGTTTTTGGGAGCAACCGTGAGTCTACTAGTGTACTGCCTGGTCTGTATAGTTTTATATAGTTGTTATATACCACGATTTATTTTACCACGCATTCCTTTACCACGATTTTTCATGGTAAAGGAATGCGTGTTAAAAATGCTTTCCAACTAGTACCCCGATCCCCCACCCCTTAAAAAATAATTCCCCACCCTAAAAATAAACACGATCACCCACACACACTAAACTAATTCCCTCCCACCCTAAAAATATACTCGATCACTAACACATCTTTAAAACAAACATGGTCACCCACACCCCCTAAAAACTAACCCCAAACCCCAACCCCTAAAAACTAACCCCAAACCCCCTAACCCCTGTATACTAACCCCAATCCCCCGCCCTCTTAAAACTAATTCCCCACTCTAAAAATAAATACGATCACCCACAAACCCTAATAACTAATTCCCCTCTCTAATAATAAACACGATCACCCACACACCCTTACAACAAACAAGATCACCCACACCCCTAAAAAATAAACTCAACCCCCATAAAACTAATTCCCCTCCCTAAAAATAATCACGATTACCCCCACCTCCTAATAACGAACTCAACACCTTTTAAACTAATTCCCCCACCTTAAAATTAAGTACGAACAACCATACCTAAAACCATACCATACCCCTAAAAGCTAATCCTAAACCCCTCCACCCCCTGAAAATTAACCCCTCTTACCTGTTCCTCTGCAACGCTCCTCCGAACTCCGCCCTGCCCGAACACTAGACCGAATCAGCCTTAACCACGCACATGCGTGGTTAAGGCTGAGTCGTTGTTCGGGCAAGTAGTTGTTCGGCTTGCGTGACTCCGGAACTCGTTGTTCCGGAGTCGTTCTTCAGGATGTTTCCCGTCAGAAAAACCACTAGTTTCCTACCATCCAGCATTCCCCCCAGGACTCCCGATAAAAATGGTACCTCACTCGCGTGGGTGGGTCAAGTACCCGAGACAGGCAAGGGCCCAAAATGTATTGATGCAACATCAAAATTACCTATCACAAAACAACCTGGTTTTGCAAGGGGGGTCACCTGGGTTTTTGGCCCCGGGCTCGGTGGCCATCTTGGGAAACCTACCAAACCCACATATTTCTGAAAACTAGACACCCAGGGGGAGTCCAGCGAGGTATGGCTTGCGTGGACCCCCCAACGTTTTCCTACCCAGAATCCCCTGCAAACCTCAAATTTAGCTGCAAAAACCACATTTTTCTCAAATTTCTGTGTGGGAAAGTTCTGGAATCTGCATGGATCCACAAATTTCCTACCACCCAGCGTTCCCCCAGGTCTTCCGATAAAAATGGTACCTCACTCGCGTGGGTGGGTCAAGTACCCGCGACAGGCAAGGGCTCAAAACGTATTGAGGCAACATCAAAATTACCTATCGCAAAACAACCTGGTTTTGCAAGGGGGGTCAACTGGGTTTTTGGCCCCGGGCTCGGCGGCCATCTTGGGAAACCTACCGAACCCACACATTTCTGAAAACTAGACTCCCGGGGGAGTCCAGCGAGGGATGGCTTGCGTGGATCCCCCAATGTTTTCCTACCCAGAATCCCCTGCAAACCTCAAATGTAGCTGAAAAAAACACATTTTCCACATATTTTTGTGTGGAATCACCCTGCCGGCACAAATCTCCTACCCCAGAGCGTTCCCCTCAGTCTCCCGAGTAAAATGATACCTCACTTATGTGGGTGGGGCAAGGGCCTGTAACAGGGAAGAGCCCAAAACATAGGGATTAAGGGTATAGCACGAGCATTCTAAGCGCTACATTTTTTTCTACAAAATCTCTCATATACAATCTCAATTGTAAGTGCGAGTATTCTTTCCCCAATGGCATTGGTCGGTCTGTCCTCCAGTGGAGCAGTGACGGCCCTGAGCGCCGTGAACCTCATCAGGCGGCTGCGACCACGGCAAGCAATATTGGATTGGTGAGGCCGATAGCAGCTTCTGGACTGCTGTAGGGCCCGGGGGCTGGACAGAAGCCGGACCCGGATGTGCGCAGTGGGCCATTCCCGGGAGCTGAACGTGATCACCGATACAGCGGCTGAACCGCGCACACGCCTTCATTGCTCAGGGGGCCAGGTGGAGCGGCGTCATGTGGGCACGGCGGGGCCCGAGGAGAGGAGTGGAGGGCCCTGTGAACATTACGCCCCACCCCTTCGGGATTGCACCGTATGCCCGCCTGGGGTCTCCAGCAGAATTCTGATTGCCTTTGCGGCCTGGTGGGGAGCGAGACAGCATGGGAGTTCTGGAGCTTGGCTGGGCCCATTCAGCGACATTGGCCCGCTCATCGAATTGTAGGGCCCGGGGGAATCTGGACATAGCCCGCCCGGTCCTAGGACCGCAAAGAGCTCCCTTTCAGCGAGGCAGTTCCCCAGACCTGGGAGGAGAGGCGGCCCCTGTGGTGAAACTCTACGTCACGCAGCACCACAGCAGTAAACAGGAACAAAAAAAGACAGTTCCCTCAAGGAGATGTTCGGCAAAAAGGGGAGCACCGCCCTGAACGATAAGCACGCAAAGGCGAGTGGCGATCCCAAATCAGACCCTGATGACGGAACTGGGCCGGTGACTAAAGCCTTCCTGAAGTTGCTTTTCACCTCCCTGCGCAGTGACCTAAGGGCCATGAAAACAGAACTAACTACAGAACAATGGGAGGTACGGCGAGACATCGACGAGGTGGGCGAAAGGGTGGCTGCGCTTGAGGACAGGGAAACTAACCGGGAAGAAGAAATGGGATGGCTACAACAAGAAGTCTTAAGACTTAAAGAGCAACACCTGGACCTCCAAGCACATAATGTGGACTTGGAGAACCGATCGAGGAGGAATAATATCCGCATCAAAAGCACAAGGGTCTAACCTTCGGGAATATATTTCGGACCTCTTTCGACACATCCTGGGGCAAACAGACGGATCCACTCTGCAGCTAGATCGGGCGCACCGGATAGGACCCTCTCGATCGGGGAACGCCCCACCCGGTGGACATCCTAGTGTACGTGCATGATTTTCAAATGAAGGAGAATATCCTTAAGAAAGCTTGAGCAGCGCACCCAATCCAGTTTCAGAGGCCAACCACCGGTACTCTGTCAGGACCTCTCCAGGATAATCTAGCAAAAGCGCAAAGACTTCCGCCCAGTCACAGAACCTCTGCGAAGAGCAAATATCCTGTATGCTTAGGGCCACCCCTTTCGCATAATTTTCTGCTTCGAGGGAGCCCTTCACCAGATCAGATCCCTCAGGGAGGCCTGCACCCTGCTGCAAATTGACACGTCGGGGGACCGCCAGGAGCGATCCTCTTCCCCAGCAACAAGTATGGAAACTAGTCAAGAGCACCCGTGCTAACACAAAGCCAGACCCGGACACCATTTGCAAAGAAAGGCAAGCATCATCCAGGCACTTTCGGCGGACTCTGCCCGCTCTGAGGCATCCTGAAACAGATTCCACCCAGCTGCATCCGCTCGTGGTGGAATAGTCAGGGGTAACAGTGGCAGCAGCAGGAGGACCGGAGGTTCGAGGACACTGAAGACATATCCCTCCTCCGCCTGTATCCTATAGGATTCAACAGTACAACGAAAGATCTTCCTGCTACAGGAAGACACCATATCGGACCACGGATTCCTCCGATCGAACAAAGCAGATGAACTTTGGCAGTAAGACAATATTATTTATGTTCATTCCATTTTGCCTATGGGTATCTTTCTATCTTCTTCTGTTTCTTTCTCCTCCGCACCATTCACCATGTCCAATGTGTGCTCTTGCTACCCTGACAAAGGCCCATGTGCGCTCCTCTCCCACGCCGACAGAGCAGCATAAACGCAGCTGCTTGGCCAAAGCTCTGCGACCCACAGCCACGTGACACAGTCCTTGCGCATCCGGAGCCTCAATGTCCGAGGCCTTAATAACCCAGTAAAGTGCAGAGCGATCCTTTCTCTCCGAGAGCGATCTGGATGTGACGTTTATAAGCTACAGGAGACACACTTACTGGCCAAGGACACACACCGCATGCGCTCACGATGGTTCCCACAACAGTTCTGGTCATCAGGCACAAGCAAAAGGAATGGGGTGGCCATCTTGCTTGCCCAGAAGTTTCGTGGGAGGGTCATCTCCACATTAATGTAAACTAAAGGCAGAGCGTTGGGGATCAGCATCCGATGGGGGTCCATACATTTCACGGTGGCCACGTTATATGCCCCCAATGAGAATCAGGAGCGCTTCCTCAAAACTACACTTGAACTAATCCCAACCTTCCCTGATCAGGCCATAGTGATAGGGGGCGACTTCAACCTAGTTATGGACTCACACTTGGATCGATCGAGCCAACGCACAACACAGGCAGGGGCCTTCTCATCCTCCGGACGGTAGCGGCTGGCAGATTGCGTGCTCACTGATATCTGGAGGCATATGCACCCCACCACCAGAAACTATACCTTTTACTCGGCAGCCCACAAATCTTATGCTCGCATTGACCACTTTCTCACAACAGCAGCCCTGACGCCCTGGGTGGGTGAAACCACTATTGAGCCACTCTCTTTGTCTGATCACGCCCCAATCACGCTAACGCTGAACCTCGGTGCCCTCTGCGGCCATCCATTTAGATGGCGCCTCCGGGATGCCATGCTGCAATCTGAAAAACTATACAGGCGATACGCACGACCATTAAACTATCTTAGCACTAACAATCGAGAGGAGACTCGTCTGGCCTCGGTCTGGTAGGCGTTGAAGCTAGTCGTCCGAGGCGCGATGATAGCTATCTCAGCAGGTGAAAATAAACCGCGCTGAGAAGAGGCAACAGATCGAGGCGGCTGTGGCAGAGCTTGAGTCAATACATAAACGAACGGGTGCTCCCTGGGTGTTGAGAGAGTGAGAAAAGCAGCGCCTGGACCTCGATCGGGCGGAATACGCTCTGCTGCACCTCCGACACAAATTCTTTTTAAGTGTCAATGAATCAAGCCATATGCTAGCCCACAGACTGCGGCACAAAGAAAGTTCTGGGTTGGTCGCAAAGATCCGGACCCCCTCTGGGACAGAATCGTGCTGAGATCCCGAGATAGCAGAGGCTTTCCGAGCTTTCTATAGAAGATTCTACACAGGGGAGGACTCCCCCTCCGGTGACATAGACTCTTATCTCCGAGATGTTCGGCTCGCGCAGATCACACCTCAAGTAGCCTTCCAGCTGGAGGGCCCCATCCAAATAGATGAGGTAATATCGGCGATCGTATGCCTCAAACTTTCCAAAGCCCTGGGTCCAGATGGTTTCTCCCCATTGTACTATAAGACGTTTTGTCAGAATTTAGCTCTCTTGCTGACCCGGCTGTTTAACTCATTCCACGACGCAGGACGCCTACCAGATTCGATGTCCGAGACATCCATCTTGGTAATCCTTAAGCCTCACAAGGACCCTATGGACTGCGGGTCATACCGCCCCATCTCATTGCTCAACACAGATGCGTAAATATTCACGAGCATCCTGGCTGTGCGCCTCAATCCCCTCATGACGGGTCTCGTGGACCCAGAGCAAGCCGGGTTCATCCCAACGAGGCAATGCGGCGATAACACAAAGCGCCTCATACATCTTACGGACCTTATACACCTATTTCGGAAAGAGGCCCTTCTACTCCCGGTCAATGCAGAAAAGGCGTTCGACAGGGTTCACTGGCCGTTTCTATTCAGCACTCTGCACCAGTTTGGGTTCGGGGACAGGTTTCTAGTGTGGATACAATGCATCTACAGTGCCCCAAGAGCAACGGTCAGGGTCAATGGGTTTTCCTCCAAGCCCATTCCTATAGGCTAAGGGAAGAGACAGGGCTGTCCCCTCTCTCCATTGCTCTTCGCGCTCTTCATGGAGCCGATGGCGCAAAGGATTCAGGACAACCCACTGATCACAGGGATCTGGCTCGGGGCGGACACAGAAACTATCAGCATGTATGCAGAGGATGTGGTCCTCTCCCTGACCAATGAAACGTCCTCACTTGCCACATTAGTCGAAGAATTCAGATGTTTTGGCGATGCGTCCGGGTTCAGGGTCAACCTGGTGAAGTCTCAGATTCTAAATCTCTCTCTCTCTCTCTCTCCCTCCCTGGCCGCGACACTCTGCGCGCAATTCTCCTTCTCGTGGGCCGCAGATGCGATCCCGTACTTGGGTGTCCTTCTGGCCCGTACGCCAGAAAAGACGCTAGCGGCTAACTATGGCCCCCTGGTAGAACAGACCCACAAGACATTAGTGGGCCGGGCGCATCGCCGCAGTCAAGATGACAATACTGCCAAGTATACTATTCGTGTTTCAGACCATTCCCTTAACGCCATCACCTTCAATCCTACGAAACATACAGCACGCCATCAACTGATTCGTATGGGGCGGCAAACAACTGCGCCTCAGCTTTCACACTCTCACTAAACCTAAAGCGGAGGGAGGGATGGGCCTACCCATGCTATCGAGATACTTCCATGCAACACAATTGCGCTTTATATTAGAATGGAACCGCCCGCTATAAGAAAAAGCACTGGGCCTTCATGGATCAGACAACAGCAGGCAAGAACATTTGGAGGGAGCTGGAACTCCACTGCAAACACAGGGCATGGGGGCTTTACTCTTCCCCGGTAACGGCTACTACTTTAAAGATCTGGGATGCAGTGGCACTCCGATACAACTTCACAACGTTCCCTTCCCCAATGACACCAATAGTAGATAATCCCGATTTCCCCCCCAGGTGTAAATCCGAGATATTTCAGGGTTGGCATGAGCAGGGCTGCAAACGAATAGGATCAATATATGACCACAACGGCATCATTCCCTTTGACCAGCTCCGGGAGGACTACTCATACTTAGCATCGGATCTCTTCCCGTACAGCCAGTTAACGCATTGGGTGACCTCCCGAGGCATCAGACTGGGTGCTTCCCGCCCAATGACCCGGTTTGAAAAATGGCTCATAACCAAAGAGGGTGACAAGAGCACCATTTCAGAACTGTATGCCCTTCTCTCAGCAACCCCCACACCCACCAAATATAAAGGGCAATTGAGATGGGAGAAAGAATTGGGACGCACCCTCTCTGACAAAGACTGGCAAGACATACACTATAGAATTCATCACACAGCACATGACATTCCGGGCACAGACGCAGCATACAAGGTAGCATCATACTGGTATCTCACACCGGCCCACTTGAACGATTGGAATACAGAGCGCTCAGCGCTCTGCTGGAGAGGGTGTGGACGGACTGGCTCACTCGTACATCTCCTATGGAACTGCCCCAAACTAGTACGATATTGGGAAGTGGTCCTCAATGATATAGACGAGGCCTTCAACACAGCCATTCCACGCATCCCAGCCTGTACACTTTTGGGCTTCCCCAACCCTTTGACTTTCCCCTTGCGCTCGCTCAGGGGTAGGCAGATGGCATTAGCTCTGAACTCCGCTAGGCTGGTCTTGTTAGCTAATTGGGGGCACGGAGACTGTTCTTGATCACACTGCATGGTTGAGTAAGTTTTGGGTGGTTCTTGCTATGGAACGCATGTCTATGATGGTGGACAATAACCCTGGGCGGATAAATCCGCTCCGCTTGCGGATTTTTGGTAACTCCGCAAAGAACGCAGAGTTACCGAAACTCCGCGCTCCGCAACGGAGGGCTTTTTTTTGTTTGCGCGTTCAAAATGCGTTTTCGCGTGCGTGGGAGCGACTTACCGGGATGCCTGCGTTCGCCAACGAGATTTCCTATCCGTTCGCATGCGCCACGAGATTTGATAGCCAGCCGCACAGTCCTGCGAGAGTCTGCGATCGCGAACACGTCATTCGGACGCGCCGAAGTACCCATAAGTACCTTGGGCATGTGAGCTCAACAAACTCCGAAGACAAGTAGGCCACGGTGGATCCCCAGGTTTTATCAAATTTGGGCAATGTGTGATTAATCCCTGCTGTGATCCTTTCCATCCCCACTACCTCCCAGACTCTGTGAAGCCAATCTAATTTTGTTGGGATGTCTTCCGTGCCCCACCTTGCTAATAGCACTTGTTTAGCCGCCCGAGTGCCAAAGTAATCACTCTCCCCCTACAGGACTTAAGAGGATATGTAAGAGAGTTGGGAAGGCCCAACAGGATGTAGCTAGGGAACCGAGGAAGTTCTGTGTGGAATATATTGTCAACATCAGCTAGGATAGTGTCCCAGAAGGCTTGTATCTTAGGACATTCCCATAATATGTGGGTCAGTGTGCCAACTTGTCCGCATCTGCGCCAGCAGAGGTCTTCGCTACGTGGTCTCCATCGGGCGATGCGTGCCGGGGTAAAGTACCAATAATGTGCAATTTTCAGTAGCATTTCCTTACCCGAGGTACTACAGGAGGAAGCCCGGGCCCTGTGAATAATGTCTGCCCACTCTTTCGGGGAAAATTCCAGCTCCAGCTCTGATTCCCACCTGCGCTGCGCCAGGGACTTAGAGGGGTTCTTGGCTTTGTTCAGAAAGTTATAGATATCTGATAAGAGACGTTTGTTTGGGGTACGGGTGATGAACCAAAGCTCAAATTTAGCAAGAGGGCGACCTGCGTGTATGCATACCTGTGGTTGGGTGACCCAGTGGCGTAGCACCAGGTACTGCCAGTACGCCTCCTTGGGAATCCCATAGCCCGTCACTAGTTGGGGGAAGTCCATAATTCCCTGTGTGTCAAAAAGATCTCCTATGCGTTTGCAGTTAGCTTCCTGCCATTTCAAGTACGCGTTCCCCGTATGAGCAGGGGGGAAGTCCGGGTTCACTATAAAGGGGGTCAAAGGGGACACGGCCGTCGAGAGCCCGCATCTCTCTTGTACTCTGTCCCATACCGTCAAGGTGGGCCTCAAAACTGGGGAGATGTACACACCCTACGGACGGTGCCGTTTGGGAAGCCAGGGAACCTTCCAGACGTGGATACCCGCTACCCCTCGGTCGATGAAACACCAGTGTTTTTCAGATTCCAGTTGGTACCACTCTACCATGCAGCGTAATTGCGCTGCTTCATAATAATGCCTCCAGTGCGGGACCCCGAGTCCCCCAACCTCCTGCCTCAGATACGTTAGATGGCGAGCTATGCACACCCTCTTCCCACCCCATATAAAGCCATCAACTAGCTGCTGTAGCTGGGCCAGTATTTTAGGCGGTGGACAGAGTGGGAGCGTCTGCATTATGTAAAGAAGCCTGGGTAAAATCGTCATCTTGATTGCAGCAATTTTGCCCAGCCATGAGAGGACGTGCTTCTTCCAGCTGTGCAGCTCCTGACGTACCTTGGCCAAGATCTCCAAGTAGTTCACCTGGGCAATTTTATCTATTGTTGGAAAAACCCGGATCCCCAGATACGTGATGTCACTAGAAGCCCATGAGAACGGAAACTGTGCCGATATTTGTTGCTGATCTGTTTTGGGCAATGTTAGGCTGAGGGCCTGTGTCTTTGGCAGGTTGATTTTAAAACCCAACGCCGCGCTAAATGTTTCTATCTCTGCAAGCAGGGGGGGGGGGGAGAGAGAGTAACGGTCGAGTCAAAAAGAGCACCACGTCATCCGCATAGAGCGAAATCTTATGTTCTCTATCTCCCATCCGGATCCCGGTGACGGTAGGGAGCTGTAGAACTCGTTCAGCAAAAGGCTCCATATACAGCGTGAATAACAGAGGTGAGAGTGGGCACCCCTGTCTCGTGCCCCGCCAGATCCAATAGGGACGAGAGGCGACCCCATTCACTCTAATGCGTGCCTGTGGGCTATGGTATACACAATACACCCAGCGCATAAATCGCTCCCCAATACCAAAGCGGCATAGGACCTGGCGGAGGTAGGGCCAGTGGACCCGGTCAAATGCCTTCTCGGCGTCCACCGACAGGAGTACCGCCGGAGTCTGGGTGCGCATAGGTAACAATCGCCGGGTCCCGTCACTGCAATTACGTTCGGGGATCAAGCCCGATTGATCCGGGTCAACTAGACCCTGCATGTGAGGAGCGAGCCTCGCCGCTAAAATACTTGTGAAAATCTTCAGGTCTACATTGAGCAGAGAAATAGGGCGGTACGATGCACATTTTTGGGGGTCCTTCTCCGGCTTGGGGATCACTACCACCTTCGCCATTGACATCGATGGGGCCAGCCTCCCAGTCACGCTAAACGTATTAAACAGCCGTGTCAGGAGGGGGGTAAGATCTAAACCAAAGATTTTATAGAAATCGGCCGGGAAGCCAACCTCACCTGGGGCTTTCCCGGGGGAGAGTCCTTGAATAGCTCGTAGGACTTCCTCTGGCCTGATATCCGCTTCTAACTGGGCCACCCCTGAAGTCGGGAGGGGGGTCTCCGGAGCCGCTTGTGTGTACTCCTCGGCCGCCACTGGGTCAAGGCATTCCGCCGAGTAGATGGCAGTGTAGAAGGCCTCGAACTCGGCCGCAATGTCCGTATTCGACCTCAGGATCTCTCCTTGGTCGTTCCTAATCTCTGCTATCCGTCGAGCAGCCGTCTCGGCCCGGAGTGCGTGTGCCAGGAGCTTCCCAGCTTTATTCCCCCCCTCATAATAACGCTGCCTAGTGCGTAAGAGGGCATATTCGGCGCGGTCAAGATCGAGTGCCCTCAATTGTTTCCTCGCCTTGGTAAGTAACCGCCCGTTTGAACCGCCCCAGAACCCCCTCAAGCTCTTTAATGTGGTCTTCTAAGTCCTCCCTCTTGGCTCTGCGGTCTTTGTTGAGGCCCGCCGCAATAGCTATACAGCGGCCTCTCAGGACCACCTTCATGGCATCCCAAACCGTGTCTATACCGTCCGTGCCTACATCGTTCACCTCCAGGTATGTTTTGATAGCGCCCAGTATTTCGGCAATATTGGCGTCGTATGTGAGCACCTTATGGTTCAGTCTCCACGACCCTTGCCGGGGGGCACCCCCAGGGAAGGATTAACGTTAAGACAAGCGGGGAGTGATCTGAGAGCGCCGCCGTCCCGATAGTCACATCTGTTGTAGCCACCGTGACCCTGGGCGAGGTCCAAATTAAATCTATACGGACGTACGTTTGGTGCGCCCCAGAGAAGAAGGTGTATTCCCGAGCTGTCGGGTAGCGGTGTCGCCAGGCATCTCTGAGACCAACCTCTCCCAACCTCTGTAGCAGCGAGTCAGAGATGGATCCAGAGTGCCCCACCCGAAGCGCTGATCTATCCAGTTGGGCGTCCGGAACCAAATTGAAATCCCCCCCAATCACCAAATCCTCATCTGGGGACTCCAGGATTGTGTCTAACTGTAGGGTTTTTATGTAATCTAGGAAGTATGGCGCTCTGCCAAGTAAGCGTACAGTGTTTAGTGATATTTGATAAGTACGGTGCAACCAGGTTGGGGAAACACCCTATAACTCCTGTATGTGTGTAGGCTTCTATAAATGTGGCTGTTGCAGTATTTGCAGATGGGCTAAACACGAAACCAAAGAATTCACCAGTTTTGAAAAAAAGAAATACAACATCAGACACAACATTAATTGCAACACCAGATTTGTGGTATACATCATCGAATGCACATGCAAAGGACAGTACGTGGGCAGCACCATTAGACCCCTCAAAGACAGGATTAGTGAGCATGTTAGAGCACTACACCAACAGGATGCCAGATATCGGGTAGCATCACACGCAGCGTTCTGTCCGTCTCAATGTCAACAAAAATGTTTCTCTTTTTATGACATTGATGTGATAGAACCAGGTTTACGAGGTGGGAACAGAGAACTGAAACTTAGACGCACAGAGGCCACTTGGATTATGCGCCTCCATACTGTTGAACACGGCTTGAATAGTGACCATGAGATGCAGTATTTCTTGGGAGACTAGAAGTCCAAGAATGACACACTGTGATCATAAAAAGAAAAGTGTCCTTCTTTATCCAGCAACATGGTGGGTTTGACGCCAACACAATCTGGCTATCGCCCACAATACGTTTTAATAATGTCTCTCATTCTCCTTTTACACATGTTCCATTGTGCACTGTCATTATAAACGGACATGTGATTATAACTTCTAACTTCTCACTGTATACACTTTATTTCGTGCACTTTGTATTTCACCACACCATGCAAATTTATCCAATTCCTCCTGCTCACTTATATAAATACCATTATGGGACAGGTATTGGCCAAACTGCATATGATGTTTAGGAACGCGAACCTTGTTAATACTACTGTATACACTTATTATAACTTCAATCTTCTCACTATATACACTTTATTTCTTGTACTTTGTATTTGACCACACCGTGTAATTTTATCCAACTCCTCCTGCTCATTTCTATGAATACCATTAAGGGCCAGGTATCGGCCAAACTGCATAGAATGTATTTGACTACACCATGTAATTTTATCCAATTCCTCCTGCGCATGTCTATGAATACCATTAAGGGTCTGGTATCGGCCAAACTGCATATAATGTTTAAGAAAGCAAATTGTGTAGATATTACTGTATACACTCTGTCACCATTTGTGTCTGCCCAACCTCTCCATTGACTACGTAAGAACTAATCTCGGCTCAATTGTATATGCCATTTTGAAACTTGGTTTACAGATATATTTTTATTGTATAATCTTTCACCAATCATGTTTGCCAACTGCAAAGTTCCTAGGATAACTACCTCGAAGAACATAAGTTTTCCGCTCCAGTCATGCGAATATACTTCTTGTGTAGAACACAGCTATTCTTCTACATTTATATCCACACCCTGATATGCAGCCCCTTTTACTGGGACTTCCGCAATCAATATTCCATTAAGAACCACACACACATGCGCATATAATTTACTGTCTTCCTGTGCATTATGCTCTACACTAGTTCACCATCGCTATTGCCCCCTTGGAAACTCTCACTTAAACTCCATCATCTACATAATTATACGCGCACGGAGTTATGATACACCATGCCGTCTCCTTACTATCCGCAATATGCAAATTATTAAAAAGAACATCCACATAATTATACGCGCACGGGGTAATGATAGACCATGCCGTCTCCTCACTATCCGCAATATGCAATTTATTAAAAAGAACAGGTAGTTTCCTGTACTTCCCAAGCAGCGCCTCTCTCGTGTAGACGTGCTAAGTCCACGACAAAATGAAACTAAAAAAGTTTCTTCTATACGGGCACGCTGACAGCAGCGCGCTCTAGTCTTTCTATTAGTTTTCGGTATGAATAGCTACTTCCGGGTTACCGCTCTGTCCGCATCCGGAACCGAGAACGGTACCGTCGCCGCGGGAGGACTCAGCGCACTCGCTAGAGGTAAGGAATCCCCTTCATCAAGATAGTGCAGTTAGATACTCTTCTATCCCCAATAATATTTATGCTGTACCAATACTGAGACATGATCTGCTTTTCAGATCCAGTATCGCAGTGGTCTACTCACCCTTCTTAATACTCGCGGCACGGGCAGACGCAGGAGCACCACTATTTGGGTAAGAACCTTAATCCCATCACCCATCTAGTTGAAGTGTGTAAACATCATTAGCACGTCATTATTCCAGTTTCTTGACAATACCTCACATCGTTATTTATTTAGGCGCTTCCTCTGATTACTCATCGTTTTATAACTCACGGAAACAACAAACTTTCTTCCAATGACCAGCAGGGTCGGAATTATCACCGGCGGAGCGGTGAGGGCTCTTATTAACCTTTTACTCACACGTATATAGTATACTATCCTTGTTTACTTTCCCTAAAGTCTCCCCTAATCATCTCTCCTTTTACTACATTTTCATTCCAGATTATAAAGACTCCATATCGCTAAGTACAGGTAGTATTTCTGTCCTATTATCAATAATGAGTTTAGTTATTTTCACTCCTATACAATAATGCGCGGCGCTTTGTTCACTTACTACCGTTTTTTATCCCCAATACTATACCAACTATACGAACTTTTGCTTTACATTTGAATCCTCTAATGACAAAAATTGTGGCAATGCTTTCTCTACGGAGACAAAATTTATCTTCCCTACTCCCAGCGCTTTATTATTCACCTCCGTTTCCTTACCATTAGCGCTACACTCTCCACGCGAACTGTTGCAGGATGCATTATGTTCTAAATATTCACTTGTGGCACTTCACTACTCACCTTGAAATATAGGAACCATTCAATTTTGCTCACATTCTCAAACACTTGTGATCATCTTGTCACTTACGTTTCTGTATCATGTTTAGGGTTTCCACGCATAAGGTGTTTTGCACGAGTACCACACATGGAGGATCTCTCCAGTATGCATTGACAACACAGTCTTTGTGTTCATATTACCCATTGTATCATTCCCAGCCCTGAAGAAGTCGCGGGACTATCTCCCAGTGTGACGAAACACGTGTTGGCTGGTTGCTTTTCGTTGTAATAAAGAATAAAGACAAAGAACTTACTCATTTTGGACTTCGATGACATTTCTTCAAGTGCACATAATTGAATGAACTTTCATCATATATTCGCAAAACGTGTGCCCAGGACTTTGGTTTCTGACTCCAGGATTGTGTGTAGCGTGTCCCGGAGAAACGTTTCCTGTTGTTCATTGGGACTATAAACAGAGGCTATTGTGTGTGTGCGCGCCCCCCATCGATACCCTCGGTGCCAACAGCCTACCCGCTACATCTGCATGTACCCCAATCACTGTGCCTTGGAAGTGCTTGGAAAGGAGGATTGCCACCCCAGCCTTCTTCCCCACTCCCGATGAAAAATATTGTCTGTCGAACCATTTTGACCGGAGTCGTTTCCAGTCAGCACGCAGGAGATGGGTCTCTTGTAAGAGGCAGATATCACATTTGGCATCTCTCAACAAAGCAAGAAGCACTCGTCTCTTAACAGGTGAGTTAAGGCCCCGGACATTGAAGCTCATAATGACCACTTTAAAGCCTGTCATAGATACATGTCATTCGTGTAAGCCTTGGCAACAGCTGGATGTTGGTAAGCAAGCCTGACTGCGCATAGTCCCCCGGTCCCCTCCGCCCACCCAAGAATATCGAAAGACCCCTCACCCGTTCTGTCCCCCCTCCCCAATGCAACGCGTCTCCCGTCGGGTGGAGTATAGTGAGGAACCTGTGTGTGGTGATGCTTGGGTCGCAGTCGCTCGGCCAGATTCCCTGTAGATCCCTCCCAAGAGAGTATAGCCAGGGGACAAAGACGCTGTGGCATTGTCTCCCATGTCAGCCCCACCCCTCGCAGGTGCGACGCCCAACCTCCCTCTCCCATCCGTGGGTTCCCACATCGAAGGGTTACCCTACCTGCCTGTGTGAGGGCTTTAGATCTCATGTGGGTAGGAAAGAGAAGAGAAAAGAGAAAAACAGAGTAGAATAGGAGAAAACAAATAAACCTCCATTGCGCCCTCCAACTGCAATGTTCCGCACTATGGTGCAACGGTCCAAGTGTCCGACGGTCGGTCATCACCACTCTGGAGGTGGGGCTCCCCCCGCCAAGGCCGAAAACTCTGGCCCCTGGGCTTGGACCTTCTTCACCATTTCAGGGCCTCGGATCTGCAACTGCTGCGTTCACTCACTGGCCGGATCACCAGTACCCTCCCGATCCTGTAACTGACGCAGAAGGGCTTCCCTTTCTATCTGGCGCTCTTTCTCTGACAGCTTCGTGTTGTTTCCTCTCCTGAGGCCTCTTCTCCGGTTCGGTTTAGGTGGCTTACCAGAGGATGGGCCTCCTTCTGTCGACTCCGAGTCGCCTGCCTCCGCCAGGGCACTCCCAAGGTTTTCCTTCGCCTCCTTTAGATTCTGCACCACATGCGTCTCCTTGTTCCAGATAAAAGACAGTCTGAATGGGTGGCCCCATCTGTAACGCACACCCTGCTCTCGGAGGACTGTGACCGGTCTCAGATCTTTGCGCCTCTGAAGGGTGAGTGGCGAGAGGTCTTGGAAAACCCCCACCTGTAGCCCCTCGAACTCCACCGTCGCTCAGTCCCGAGTGGAAGCCATAATGATCTCCTTCTGACGGTAGGAGTGTAGGCAGGTGAGAATATCCTGAGGCTGACCGGGGCCGGAGGCAGGCCTCCCGGCACGGTGGGTGCGGTCCAGTGTGATGTCCTTGTCCCGCAGGTCTGGTGCTATATGTCGAAAGAAGCGGAGTACCCAGTCCTCCAACTTGCCTCCGTCCGCTTGGAGCGGCACGCCCTTGATGCAGATATTGGAGCGCCTTGAGCGATTTTCCAAATCTTCCATTTTAAGGTAGAGCTCAACATTCCGTTCGCGCAGATCTACAAGTTCCCGGGCTTGTTCAGTAAGTTCTTCCTCTCTGCGGTCCCCGTTGCGTTCCAGGGAGTCTACACCCTGTCTCCCACTTCCTGGAGCTCCGTTTGCAGTTGCTTGATGTCGGTTGCCACATCTTGCCGCAGGCCCGCGAAGTCGTCCCTAGGCGAGCTAAACAGCTTCTCCATAAAGCCCCTTGTGATCGGGTCCTCTGCTCGCCCAGTTTCCGGGTCCATCTCCTTCTCGATCGGCTGGGTCGCCTGTTGTTCAGGTCCGGGTCCCCCCGTTTTCTTCACACCCGGTTTCTGGAGCAGGTCTTTAATCGATGCGTCCTTCTTGGACCGCGGTGTGGTCATTGCAGTGATCTGGTGTTGTGCAGGCCTGCGGACCCTCCAACCGGCTTAACTTCAGATAGGGACCAGTGTCTCGCCAATCTTTCACTAGGCAGTGGTCTTGAGGAGCCGGGCGCCGAGCGCAGCATCCCATAGCCAGAAGGCGCGCAGAGGGGCTACCCCCGGTCACCCGCCTCCAGAGCTCTTTGACCCCCGTCGATCCTTGCACCGCCAGGAGTCGCCGTCACCCCCTGGGCTGTTACTTCTGGTACTTTAGGTTTGGGCCTAATCGCAGCAGTTACGATGGCTGTCTCACCAATTGGATGCAGATTCCACTGCGGCTGCACTCCAGGTACCCTCACACCACCTTGGGGAGCTGCACCGCCAGCCACAACGTAGTGCTGTTCTTACTGGTGGGCACGCGGGGTTGTCCCCTGGTAGCATACTCCTAGTGTCCCGGCTGGCCGGCCTGCCTGCTATGAGGGGTCAGAGCCCGACCGGGCCGCCCGGGATGAATGAGGGTGGAGCTGGGATTTCAGGCTTAGTCCGCTTTCGGGGCCAAAGTAGGCATGCACGCCCCACACGTTAAGAAACCTGCAGAGTGTGGGCTAGGGGTCCACTCCTATGTCGCCCCTCAGTCCCCTGGGCCTCCGAGTGTACCCGGGGGGCCGACTCCAGTCAGAGTCCCACAAGGCCTCTTCTTCGCGCCACTCACCGAGGGTCCGCCGTTTCCCTTGCACCACTCTGTGCCTTTTCTCGCTCTGGCCCGGTGTTGGCCAGGCGTGCACCCTCGGCGCGTGGCTCCCCAGGGTTGCCTCCGCTTTGCCTCAGGCCCGGCCTCTGATCCTGGCACTGGCATCTATATTGCCGCTGGACGGGATGAGAGATGCCGATAACGGGGCCTCCAAATCTTATTTTCTTGGCCTAGGGAAGTATTGCTGCCTGCCCCTTCTTGTCCGGGTCCCAGGGGGTCGCGTAAGCACTTCTCAGCGCTGTCACTGGGCCTCATGGTACCGGGCTCCGAGAAGGCCTCCCCGACTCTGCGTAGGGCCGCACCCCAGCCGAGACGGGCGCCTCGCCGCTCCGCCGCCTCACCTCCAGGTATCGCCGAGGCTCCGCCCGGCACCTCTGTCAGCGCGTATCGCAGTCACCGCGCCCCTCCTCCACCAACGAACTCCTCGTGGCGGCCTCCGCGCTATCCCCATCTTTGCTGCTGCTCGCAGCACTAGGATCGCTGCAGTCGGGTACCGCGGGATTCAGAAGTCACCCTCGGGTCTGCGCTGTCCTCCAACGTTCAGGAGAGCCTGAGACCACTTTTAGCTGCCTCTCGGGTCTCAAGACTGCAAATTGATGCCTTTTGTCGGCCTAGGCGAGTGGAGCCCCAAAGAAGGATAAGTTACTTACCTGTAATCCTAGTTCTCTTCCAGGGGTATACTCATCAAAGTCATAAGCACTGAATAGTCCCACCCACGTGCGGGGACCCCGGAGCAATAGCCAATAATATGCATATATCTACATATATATATACATAAATACCCATATATATAGATAATATGCATTACATACATATGCAGCCTGAAAACATGTTACTAGGCTCAAAAAACTGCCGCCATTGCATTGTAAATCTTTTACATTTGAAAAAATAAAGACATATAAGTCATAATATACTTATGATACATATAAAGAAAACTGCTTTGAGTTTGCTTTGAAACACACAACCTTTATTTTCAAAGGTAAAAAGGTAAGATCACAGAGGCAGATTAGCCTAGAAAGGCTGCATAGAAAACAATTGGAAAATTGGCGCCGTGCCTTTAAGACCCCAGGAACCCCCAGGCTTCCATCATGCACCACAGGTGACAGGTCAGTTCTTTTGGACGGCGTATAACAGTGTAATCACAATATGGGTAACAGGTACATATATATGACCATGGTATTCGTCCGGGGAGGAGGGAGGGTTGCTTATGACTTTGATGAGTATACCCCTGGAAGAGAACTAGGATTACAGGTAGGTAACTTATCCTTCTCTTCCAGGGGATACTCATCAATAGTCATAAGCACTGAATAGAGTAGCAAGCCCATCCCCGTACCCTGCAGACGAATACCAGCATATCAAAACCATTTTACCAAAACATATATTACCCAAACAAATTTCTCAAGGATGCTTGACCAAACTGAGCATCCGCTTGAGTGTCAGAATCAAGGCAGTAATGGCGTGCGAAAGTATGGACCGAACGCCATGTGGCTGCTTTACAAATTTCTTGAATAGGTACATTCCTAAGCATTGCTATTGTAGCAGCTTTGCCTCTTGTAGAATGCGCTCTCGGCTTGCCCGGGAGCTGCTTATGTGCCAGTTGATAAGATAACGTGATACATGACACTATCCATCTAGAAATGGACCTTTTAGAGGCAGGGAAACCAGTGTTCAACGGACCATAATTCACAAACAGTTGGTCAGACTTTCGTACACTTTTTGTTTTATCAAGATAGAATTTTAACACTCTTTTTAGATCTAGAGAGTGTAGAGCTCTCTCAGCCGGAGTGACAGGGTTTGCAAAGAAAGTAGGAAGAGTAACTGACTGGTTGATGTGAAAATCCGAGATCACCTTAGGAAGGAACCTCGGGTGAGTACGTAACACCACTCTATTCGCGTGAAAAACGAGGTAAGGCTCTGTAGAGCATAAGGCTTGTATCTCGCTTACCCTGCGGGCAGATGTGATTGCCACGAGAAAAGCAGTCTTCCATGAAAGATGCTGAAGGGAAGCTTTGTGAATGGGTTCAAATGGGGGACCCATTAGTTTAGAGAGGACCACATTAAGCTCCCAGGGAGGAGATGGAGACCTAACGGGTGGATAGACCTTTTTTAGACTCTTCAGGAAATCCTTAACAACTGGCATTTGAAAGAAAGAAATCTGAGTGGGAGACTTTCTATATGCTGTTATCGCTGCCAGGTGAACCTTTATGGAGGAGTATTGCAAACCTGCTTTGGCCAAATACAATAAGTATGGTAACAGTACCTGTTCCTGACCTCGAATAGGATCAAGACCCTCAGCAGTACACCACATGTAAAAACGCTTCCACTTAAAAGCGTAAGACTTCCTCGTAGAAGGTCTCCTAGCCTCCTTCAAGATCTGCATGCAGTCTTGAGAGAGACCTAAATGTCCATATTGGATGAACTCAGGAGCCATGCTGCTAACCTCAGGGACGGCAGTTTGGGATGGAACACCTTGCCGCCCGCCCTGGTCAGCAGATCCGGATGACATGGCAACCTCCTGTTTGGTACTTTGGACAGATGAAGAAGGTCCGGGTACCACCACTGGCGAGGCCACTCTGGAGCAACCAGGATCATCTCTGTCTTGGAATTGTAAAGTTTCCTGATCACTATGGGAATGAGGGGAATAGGTGGAAAGGCGTAGAGTAATGTCTCTGACCAGTCTATCAACAGAGCATTCCCCTTGGATCCTGGTTGCGGGTACCTGGAGGCGAAGACGCGGCATTTTGCGTTTTCTGCGTCCGCGAAGAGATCGATGTCTGGTGTTCCCCAGTGGTGGAAGATGTCTTGCGCCACTTCTTGTTTTAGCACCCAGTCGTGTGCTTCTGCGAAATGCCTGCTTAGGCTGTCTGCTTGGACGTTGAGGACGCCTGGTAAGTGAATTGCGGAGATTTTCATGTCGCGTGCCAGAAGCCACTTCCAAATCGCCAGTGCTTCCAGCGACAGGGGTCTGGACCTGGTGCCCCCCTGCTTGTTCAGGTAGTACATCGTTGTTGTATTGTCCGTCTGAACAAGCAGAGCAGTCGATTTGATGGAAGGAGAAAACGCCTTGAGAGCCAGATGCACCGCTCTGAGTTCCAGCATGTTTATGTGGTATAGCTGCTCTTTCTCTGACCACATTCCTTGGATCTGTAGTGGCCCCATATGAGCGCCCCATCCCTGAAGGGACGCATCTGTCACCAGAGTCTGCTTGGGCAGTTCCTGTTGAAAGGGGACTCCTACGATGAGATGAGTCCGTCGCATCCACCATCTGATGGAGAGCCGGACAGACAGAGGTAGAGTTAAAGTGTCCTCCCATCGATTGGAGATTTGGGACCACTGATCCTCTAGAGTCTGCTGTAGAGGTCTCATGTGAAGTCTGGCGTTTGGAACTAGAAAAATGCACGAGGCCATCGAACCCAGCAGAGATGAGATCTGCCTGGCCGTGGGCTGAGGTATCTTCAGTAGAGTTTGACACTTGTGGAGAATGGATGATAGTCTCTCCTCCGAAGGATACGCTCTTGCGTTTACTGTGTCCAAAGTTGCGCCCAGGTAATGTATCCTCTGTGTTGGATTGAGGATGGATTTTTTGAAATTTACGTGTAGACCGAGCTGATATAGTTGTTGAATGCAGTACGCGAGGTGCTGCTGTAGAAGATTTGGAGACGCACTCTTGAGAAGCCAATCGTCTAGGTAAGGATAGACGAAAATCTGCTTCTTCCTCAAGAAAGCAGCTACTACTGCCATGCACTTTGAGAATGTGCGAGGAGCCGACTTCAGACCGAAGGACAGGACAGTGAACTGGAAGTGGTCTGACTGGATGCGAAACCTTAGAAACTTTCGATGCTTTGGAGAGATTGGGATGTGGAAATAGGCATCTTGAAGATCTATGGAACACATCCAGTCCCCTTGATGTAGATGCGGGATTATTTGATGTAATGCCAGCATTCTGAACCTCTCTCTCAGAATGAACTTGTTGAGAAGCCTGAGATCTAGTATAGGCCTGAACTCCTTGTTTGGACCTTTCTTTGGGACCAAAAATATCGGGAGTAGATTCCCTGTCGACGTTGATGCCATGGGACCTCCTCGATGGCCTCCTTTAGGAGTAGAGCGGACACCTCGTCTCTCAGAAGATTTATGCAATGGATGACAGTCTTTTGAGGAGGAATAGAAGGTGGAGGGGACTTGAACCTGATGGAATACCCATTCCTTACAATATTTAGCACCCACTTGTCTAGTGGGATTTTGGTCCACTCTTCCAGGTAGAAACGGACACTTCCCACCACCGGAGTGGGTAACGGAGTTACGGGAAGCAAGCACTCACTGCTTCTGTTGTTGCTTGGCAGCAGGTGTGGACTGTCTGGAGTTCCCTCCTCGTCCTCTACCAGGACGACGCTGGTAGGATTGTGATCTTCCTTGATTTTGCTGGGAGGACCACTGAGGGGTTTGAACCCTCTGCTGGTATTGGCGCCGATCGTAAGGGCGGTAGCGTCGCCTGAAGTCCTTCTTCTTCTCGAGCCCAACCGCCTTCACCGTGTCCAGTTCGGTCTACATCCTGGACATTTCGTCATCAGCATGAGAGCCGAAGAGCGATGTGCCATTGAAGGGGAGATTGAGAATACGATGTTGCGCCTCTGGCTTCAAACCCTTCAATCTCAGCCAGGCAGAGCGACGGGCACAAATCCCATGTGCATAACCATGGGCAGCGAGATCAGAGGCATCAGCCGCTGCACTGATGACTTGATTGGCCACCAAACCACCTTCATGCAGAATTTCCAGGAAATCTTGCTTGTCTTCTTTTGGGAGCTTCTCAGTGAAGCGTGAAAGAGAGTCCCACAAAGAGCGGTCATACCAACCCAGTAAGGCCGAGGCGCTGGCTACCCTCATGTAAGAGGCTGAGGTAGTGCACATTCTCTTGCCGACAGAATCCATGGCCTTACTGCCTCTATCTGGGGGTACCGCAGACGATGCTGCCCCCGTCTGATTCTTCCGTGCCGCTGAAACAATAACTGAGTCCGGTGGAGGGTCAGCCCTCAGAAAGAAGGGGTCCTTCTCAGGATCCTTATACTTTTTAGTGATCCGAGATGGGGCCGCCCCCACCGATGCTGGAGTAAGGAATTTTTGCAGAGCAGGCTCTAGCAGGCCAGGCACTAGGGGAAGCAATGGTCTAGAGGAAGACCTTTGGTGTAGTGTTTCAAAGATGACTGATGTCTTGGTGGTGGAAACAGGCATTTCAATCTGAAGCTTCGCAGCCCCTCGACAGAGAACCTCATTGAAGGTCAGGATATCATCAATGGGCGATATTCTACTCGGAGGAGAGGAAGAAAGAGTAGGAGAGTAATCAGCCTTGGAGTCTGAAGACCACGAAGAAGATCTATGGCTTCGTCTTCTAGGAGAACGGTGTCGAGATCTGGATGCCCGACTCCTAGGAGAACGCGATGAGCGCCTTCTGAAAAGTGGGGACCTTTGTGGAGTGGCATGTCGCTCATGTCTTTCAGATGAGTGTACTGACTGAATTATAGGCGATCTGGATCTTGTAGAGGAACGTGGCAATCCTGTAACCCTGCGGATCTTCCACTCCCTTATTTCCCCTAGCCATCTCGGGGAGATATTAGTTGGAGGGGTTGGTGACGGTACTGGTGAGTGTTCAGGAGTGACTTGCACTATCTGAAGTCCTGGGGAGGAAGAGGCACTCCTTGACGTCACCACCTGGGCGTCCCGCGTCGAGCGGTCTCCCGACGTCGCCCTAGGTCTCTTTGCAGGAGGAGATCCGTGATTGGAATGTGATCTCCTCGACGTCGACCTCCTCGACGTCGACCCAGATCGCGATCTTCTTGACCTAGATCCAGAGGGTGTTTTTCGAGATCTCGACGTCCTTGGCGACGGATGCGTCGACGTCATGCGTCTTGACGGCAACTGCCTGTGTCTCGCCGGCGTCGAAGCCCTCGGTGTTCGGCTCGACGTCGATGCAATTCGCCCTCTCGCCGTCGGTGGTGATCTCGACGTCGCTACTGTCCCTCTCGGCGGCGGGCTTCGACGTTGATGTGTCGACGTCGAGCCCCGGCCTCTTGACGTCGTAGGCGAGCCAGACTTGGACCGCCTACTCGTTGGTGTCGACTTCGTCTTATGGGTCTTCTCACCTGAAGTCAGATGTTTCGACGGCGAAGGACGTCTCAATGTCGATTTCGACGCCGACTCGGAGCACAAATGTATTTTGGATGTCGATCTGTCCCTCGACGGCGTATGAGACTGATGTCTCCTTTTCTCACCTTTCTCTTTGCGCTCCAACCTTGGTTGAGAGGAGGGCTTCCTTGAGGGATGTTCTTCTCGCCCACTTGCTTCTTTTCTTCTCTCCTGCATGGAGTGCAGCTTAATCTTCTCCCTTTCCCTAAGGGTTCTTTTTGAAAACTTGCTGCAGTGGAAACACTGGTCTGGCTTGTGAGTTGAAGGTAAACAAGCAATACAGACCGAGTGAGGGTCTGACTTAGCCATCTTTTTTCCACAGGCCGGGCACTTATTAAATAAGGCCGGCATGATGACAGGAAAAAATAGCCAAAAGTCAGAAAAAAAAATAGTAGTATTAGTAAGTTAAGTACTAAAGACGTCGAGTGAAACTAAAAAAGTTCACTTGAAACCAGAAAAAAGTGATAAAAAAAAAAATCACTAACTGGCGAGCTCAATGCTCCAGGATCCTCACAGAAGGAGCCGGAAAAAAGAACTGACCTGTCACCTGTGGTGCATGATGGGAGCCTGGGGGTTCCTGGGGTCTTAAAGGCACGGCGCCGATTTTCCAATTGTTTTCTATGCAGCCTTTCTAGGCTAATCTGCCTCTATGATCTTACCTTTTTACCTTTGAAAATAAAAAGGTTGTGTGTTTCAAAGCAAACTCAAAGCAGTTTTCTTTATATGTATCATAAGTATATTATGACTTATATGTCTTTATTTTTTCAAATGTAAAAGATTTCCAATGCAATGGCGGCAGTTTTTTGAGCCTAGTAACATGTTTTCAGGCTGCATATGTATATAATGCATATTATCTATATATATATGGGTATTTATGTATATATATATGTAGATATATGCATATTATTGGCTATTGCTCCGGGGTCCCCGCACGTGGGCGGGACTATTCAGTGCTTATGACTATTGATGAGTATCCCCTGGAAGAGAAACAGTGCTACTCCGCCGCCATCTTGGCCACGCCCCTCCTAGTTTTTTTTTATAAAGGAAACATGTTGCAAAGTTCACTACATTTTCTCCAACTTTTGTAATCAATTTGCAACATTTATTTAATTCACTAGCCCAGTAGTCTGCCAATAGGCCTTTTTCAGCCAGTAGGCCCAGAGCTACTCATGTGTGCATGAAACAACTGTTTCTGTGGTGTCTGTTGAATTTAAACATCATTTAGGGCATGGATGGCATTGGATTGAATTGCAAAATGTGTTTTTTTTGGGGTATTTCACTTTTTTCGTGTGTGTTAAATAAGTGCCTTTGTTGGATGTGTGTGGTGTGGTTGTTGTGTAACTTGCAAACCTTTTTTAGCCCTGTGGTTTTTCGTTTTAGCATTGTTGCATTAAAGCTGTGTTATTTAGCATGCCTCCTTTGTCTGGCCATAGGCCTGCTTGAGTTCATTGTTTTACGGGCCTCCTGCTTGTTGTTGTGTGAGTGACCATGTGGCTGGTGGCCATTTTGTGGTGGTAGTTAGTGTGCTGCTTTTGCTATAGGCCTGCATGTTTTCCCTTTGTTCCTCTTGGCTTATTGCTTCTTGTTGTTGTGGCCTGGCCATGTGGCTGGCAGCCATTTTGTGAAGCCAGCCAGTGTGCTTTGCCATAGGCCTGCATTGTCTAGCATTGTCTGTCTTCCCTTTCTTGTTGTTGTGGTGGTGGCCTGGCCATGTGGCTGGTGGCCATTTTGTACAGGCAGCCAGTGTGCTTTTGCCATAGGCCTGCAAGCTTTCTTTGTGGTGGCCATGCCTTGCCCTTGTTGTTGTTTTGCATGCAATTTTTTTCTTTTACTCAACAAAAAATGCAGGACAGTTAACTACATTTTGTAATACATTTGCAATATTATTGATTTGAATTGATTCACTATGTGGCCTAGTCTACCAATAGGCCTTTTTCAGCAGTAGGCCCAGAGCTACTCATGTGTGAATGAAACAACTGTTTATGTGGTGTCTGTTGAATTTAAACATCATTTAGGGCATGGATGGCATTGGATTGAATTGCAAAATGTGTTTGTTCCGGGTATTTCACTTTTTTCGTGTGTGCTAAATAAATGCCTTTGTTGGATATGTGTGGTGTGGTTGTTGTGTAACTTGCAAACCTTTTTTAGCCCTGTCGTTTTTGCATTTGTTGCATTAAAGCTGTGTTGTTTAGCATGCCTCCTTTGTCTGGCCATATAGGCCTGCTTGAGGTAATTGTTTTACAGGCCTCCTGCTTGTTGTTGTGTGAGTGACCTGACCATGTGGCTGGTGGCCATTTTGTGGTGGTAGTTAGTTAGTGTGCTGCTTTTGCCATAGGCCTGCATGTCTTTCCTTTGTTCCTCTTGGCTTACTGCTTCCATCCCCATTGCCAGCTGCAGCTTCCTGAATGATGCTGCATCCCACGTAATGCACAATCACATTCACAAATCACAATGCCACACAGGTTCCATTACATTTGTATTTTTGTTTTTCTTCTTCTTCTTTCCTATCCTTCCTGAGTGTACACAGTGCACGATGAAAGCCCTTGTTGTCAAAGTCTCACAAATGGCTACACTGTTGTTATGTTCTTTTAATAACCGAGTTAATACAATTTATTAATATTAATAATAACACTAACAAGTGTGGTCACCACACACTAATTTATATATTATATTTGTTTGTTTGTTTGTTTGTACAGTAGTAAATTGAACCACAACAAAATAAATGCCACGTTTCACTAATGTTCTTCTTGCTTCTTTGCATTTAGGTGCACAAAAAAGGAGGAGGCGTCATCACCCATTGTACTGCCAGACAGAAGTCCTTCTGCGCACGACGTCACGTGACGTGTGACCACAGATATCTCTTCAACTTGTGCCACTGCGTGCTGCTGACATCTGAAGAAGATGGCCCCAAAGAAAGGTACCAGGTCCTCCAGTACCAATAAAGTTGCCAGTGAGAGGAAGAAGGAAGTGCCACTTACCACCACTTCTGGTGTGCCGACCAAGATCTTTTTTGGGAAACTAAAAATTGCGCCTGCAGCAGCGGTGTCTGGGGATCAAGCTGGGAGCAGCACCCCCGCATCAGTGGACCCACCTCACCAACCTAGGCCCAAGCCCATGTCTGTCGCAGAGGCAGCCAGTCTCATCACGACAACGCCAACGAGCAGCGATGTTGAAATTGACTTATCGTTATCGCAAAGTAGCACCCAATCAACGCAGGAAACTCAGATAAGTGGACAACAACAGCCGCAACCACCGCCCACAATAGTAGTTGTTCCTTCCGAAGTAGGGGCAGTTCAGGAAATCGAGCTTCCTGCAGAGGAAGAAGAGCAAGCCACTCTTTCAGAAGATCCATTGTCTTCCAGATCCCCAGCAAGGAAAAGGGGGGTTAGTCCATCGAGTTCTTCTGCAAGCCCCCCTTCTGATGATCTAGATGCCACTTGGAAGCCACCACCTCAGTCTGAGAGTGAGAGACGCCATGAGACAAGGCTAGGGAAAAGGAAGGTTCCAGAAAGCCTCAAAGTTATGGAGGTAGATGTAGAAGAGGAGGATGATGACAAACCAGTCATCATCATGGGCATCAGTCCGGTCCCACTGGAGACCGACATTACCCCATCCCAAATTGCTGTGAGGGTGTAAGCGGGTCCTCAATAATTGGCACAACTCCTTGTGGGTTTAGTGAGGGTTTTATTGTGCTCAATACACGTTTCTTTCGTGTAGCCACGATAGAGGCAACACAGACTAGCGGTGTCCGTGCCGGCGTAGGTGTCCCGCTGGTATGTTCTCTTCCGCTGCGCGTCTTCAAGGCGTCGTCCTGGTCACAGGTCGCGGTCTCCGTCGTGGAGGTGCTCGAGGAGAGAAGTGAAAGGGGGAAAACTGGTGAGAGTCCGATCTCCTGAAATACCACGGGGAGGGGTAGTGAGGGAACACCAACACTCTTGTGACGATCGTGCGAAGTGGGGACCGTGATAGTGTGGGGTTAGGGAGTGGAATTACTCAAACTGAGGCAGGGGGGCGGTTTACCCCTACTCGTCCGGTTTCTCCCGCCGCCCGACCTAGCCCGTGAAGCGTTTGCGTACCTGTTCCAGCCACGCTCCTCCAGGAGCGTGGCTGGGCGAAGCGTGATCCTCGCAGCCCCTCGGCTCTGTCGACGTCTTCGGTTCCTCTACGTCCTCTCCTCCGCCAGATAACAATCGCGCTCCTCTCCTTTCTCCGTCTCCTCTTTCTTCCAACCACTCTCCTGCTTTCTTCCACCTACGCTCTCCTCGCTCCTCTAGACCTCCGGCGGTGTAGCACACCCTCTTCCGGGTTCCGTCCTCACTTGTTGGAGCGCTGTTCCCTACGTCACAAAAGGGGGCAGAGCCATAATCCCAGCCTCTCCAGTTAAAGCCATAGTCTCCCACTCCGGAAACCTCATACTCCTCTGGGTATGTTGGTTTCCAGTCCTCGTGCTGTGTGGAAAGAAAAGGTGATTGGTCATCCTGTACCTCCCACCAGTCAGATGTTCGTGTCAAAACCTCCCCGGGGACATCGACCTTGCGACACACCTCCTCCCCTGGACTCTCCCGATCGGGGAGAGGGAAGACTCTGGACAAAAAATCCGCGCTACCGTTCTCAATACCTTTACGATGTTTCACATTGAATCTGAATGGTTGGAGAGACAGGAACCACCTAAGTATCCGGGGGTTATTAGCATGATTACGGCTCATCCACTGGAGGGGCGCATGGTCGGTGTACAGGGTGAATGGGTGACCTTCTAGATAGTAACGCAGCTTATCTATGGCCCATTTAACTGCTAAACATTCCCTCTCAATTGTGGGATACTTCTTCTCCCTGGGGAACAGTTTACAGCTGATGTATACAATAGGGTGGTCCGCCCCGTCTGTGAAGATTTGTGACAAAACCGCTCCTATCCCGTGGTTGGAAGCGTCTGTGTGGAGTATGAAAGGTTTTGTGAAATCAGGGGAGGACAATACAGGGGAGGTGGTTATGGCTGTTTTCAACGTGTGTAAGGCCTCCAACATCGGTATGGTGGGGTGCAGTAGGGTATGGGTTTTTACGTCTCGACGGAGAGTATCAGTAAGGGGGGCTGCTGCTTCGGAGAATTGGGGTATAAACCTTCGGTTTTATCCTATTAACCCAAGGAAGGCCCTCATCTCACGCTTTGTGGTGGGAAAGGGTGTTTCGGATATAGCCCTGACCTTCTCTGTTTGAGGTGCTATCACTCCATCTCCCAAGACGTACCCCTAGGTATTTCACTTTCCTGTAGCCGGCTCGGGATTTCTTGGCGTTTATATGCAGTCTTGCATCTTGTAGCGCTCTGAGGATCGTATGTAGGTGCTGTAGGTGGGTATTCCAGTCAGGGCTGAACACCACTATGTCGTCGAGGTAAGCAGACGAAAACTTGCTGTAGTCATGTAGGACCATGTTCATTAGCCTTTGGAACGTTGCCAGTGCTCCGTGTAACCCGAACGGGAGCACTGTGAACTCATAGAGTCCGTCCGGTGTTGAGAAGGCGGTTTTCTTCTGGTCTTCCTTCCGCAATGGCCCTGCCAGTAGCCCTTGGTTAAATCCAGGGTGGTGATGTTACTGGCATTCCCCAACTTCTCAATTAGTTCGTCGATGCGTGGAATTGGATAGGCATCAAAAGATGATATCTCATTGAGTCTCCTGAAATCCATGCAAAAACGGGTGCTGCCATCAGGTTTAGGCACCATCACGATTGGTGAGGACCATTCGCTTCTTGAAGGTTGGATGACTCCGAGCCTCAGCATGTCTTGTACCTCTTTCTGTATGGCGACCTTTCTGGCGGCGGGTATCCGGTAGGGTCGTTGCTTGATCACCTGTCCTGATGGGGTGTCAATCCGGCGTTCGGTCAAATGGGTCCTTCCCGGTTTGTCAGAAAAGATGGCCGAAAATGGTTCAAGGGCCGTTCTGAGGGAGGCTTTTTCTTCGGGGCTAAGTTCCTCGTTCACGACGAGGTGTTCCACGGTGCTGTGGTCCTCTGTCCTAGTCGGTAACGTCAAGTGGGCGTTGGTGGGTAGGGGTCCTATCCATTTCTTCAACATGTTTATATGGAACGTCTGGCTACGGTTGGGGGACATCTGTAGCCTGTATGTGGTGTTTCCGATTACTTTGATGACTTTGTAGGGCCCCTTCCACTCTGCTTGGAATTTTGTTGTGGACGAAGGTAACAGCACCAAAGCCCAGTCGTCAAGGCACATTCTCCTCCACCTCTTGCCCTTGTCGTAGGTGGTTTTCTGTCTGTTTTGTTTTTCTTCCAGATGAGAGAAGGCCAGATCCCGGAGTTTTCCTATCTTGGCTTTGAGTGTACTCTAACATGTCTCTGGTCTCAGCCACTTCTTCTCTCTCCCAGGCCTCCTTTGTCATCTCGAGCAGGCTCCGGGGTTGTCGTCCATATAACATTTCGAAGGACGAGCAGCCAAGTGAGCTTTGCACCTGCCCTCTGATGACGTATAGGGCTAGAGGAAGCAGCTGGTCCCATTCCTTTCCGTTTGCGCTTAACATCTTCTTCAGGGTGGTTTTTAGGGTTCCATTATAACGTTCCACAAGCCTGTCAGTCTGGGGGTGATATACTGAGGTCTTGATATGCCGCAAGTCCAACGTCTGACAGACCTCCTTCATCATACGTGACACGAATGGAGTACCCTGGTCGGTCAAGATTTCCTTGGGAAAGCCGACCCGGGAAAACAGTTTCAGGAATTTCTCTGCGATGTTGCGGCTGGTGGGAGCCTGCAGTGGAAAAGCCTCGGGATAGCGTGTGGCGTAATCCACTATCACCAGGGCGTACAGGTTCCCTCTCTTTGTGCGAGGAAGGGGTCCAATCAGGTCCATTCCGACCCTCTCGAAGGGGTGTCCGATGATGGGCATAGGTTGTAAAGGTACCGCTGGAGGCCGATGTGTGTTCTTTTTCTGGCACACCTCGCAGGATTGGCAATACGCTTTAACATCCTTATATATCCCAGGCCAATAAAAATTTCTGAGTAGGTTTTGCGTTGTTTTCTCTGCCCCAATGTGTCCCGCCAGGAGGTGAGAATGTGAAAAAAACAACAGTTGATCCCTAAAGGAGAGGGGGACTAGCAGCTGAGAAGGGTCGTTTTGTGTGCCCTGTCTATATAGCAGCCCTTCCTGGATAAGGAACCGAGGGAATGTAGGGGTGTTGTCGCCCTGTGAAGCATGCGCTTGTTCCCATGCGTTAAATAACGTTGCATCGTTAGCCTGTGCGAACTTGAAACTCCTATCGTGCAACCAGGGCTCGGGGGTTGTTAAAGCTGACAAGTGGCCCCCTGTGATTCTCCCGGACCCCACCTTTTTTTCGCGCTCCCTTACCACCCGAAAAAACAGCTCTAGGAACTTGGGGTTATCTGTCCCTATAATTGCTTGCTCGGGAAGGCTGTCCAGCACCCCCACCCTAACAGTGTAAGTTACCCCATTATCAGTAGTGAGGGCTATCTCTGCCAAAGGATAGGGCCTGACATCCCCATGTACACATCTGATATGCACAAGGGTTTTCGGCAAGACTTGGTTTGGTTGTACCAATCGCCCCTGGATTACTGATTGTTTGCATCCCTAATCTAGGAGGGCCTTCACCTGTCTCCCATTCACCCTGGCACTTACATGGAAGGCGCTCCCTAGTTCCGCCGTATACAGGATACTCTTGGGTACATATCCTACATCCATCGGCTCCTCCATTGGTCTTTTCCTGGGACAGAGCCGGGCAATGTGGCCCCAGTCCCCACAATCGTAACATTGGGGGCCCTTGAAGCTGGGTACGTCGGGTTTGGGTGCTCTGGGTCTCACAGCATCGGAGTTGGTTTTGAGCCGTCTGTCGTACTTCACCATCAGTTGCCGGGGTGGTTTCTCCATTTCCCCTAGGGGCGGTTTGGGCTGGGCGCGGGAATAGGTGGAAGCCATGTCTACGGCTTGTTCCACTGTCAGACGCGTATGTTGCCGCAGCCATTTCTGGGTGCTAAAGGGGAGGGAGTCCAGGTACTGCTCCAGATAGATCTTCTCCATTATTTCCTCCTTGGTGCTACTGTCTGGTGCGAGCCATTTATCGGCTGCCATCTTCAATCGGAAAAACAAGGTTTTGGGGTTTTCACCCGGGGCGCCCTTCTCTTTTCGGAAACGCACCCTATACGCTTCGGCGTCCAGTCCCAAGTGATCAAGGATTATCCTCTTAATGTCCACATATGGTGTATCCCCCCTGGCGTTCGCGACTTGATACGCAGCTTGCGCCTCGCCCGTCAACAAGGGTGCCAGGAAGAACGGCCATCGGTCAATAGACCAGCCACATGCCCGGGCAGCCCTCTCGAAGTTCAAGAGGAAGGCGTCCGGATCCTCACCGGCAATATACTTCTGCAATGAGATGCCCGAGGGAGCAGGTGTTGCACTCCGTGGCGGGCGGACAGGTGATTGTTCGGTTATCATCTTCTGTAACCCTTCCATCTGGGCCGCAATTGTATCCTTAAAGATGTCTCTGTCGGCCTGTGCCGACGTCTTCTGGCGCTCCACGGCCCATTCAAGCTTTTCCTGCCCCTTCACCAAGTGCTGTATCAGGGCGTCCATCTTCGGTATGCAGATGGGCTGTCTTATGCCCGCATTCTCCACCAGTGTAAGCGGGTCCTCACTAATAGGCACAACTCCTTGTGGGTTTAGTGAGGGTTTTATTGTGCTCAATACACGTTTCTTTCGTGTAGCCACAATAGAGGCAACACAGACTAGCGGTGTCCGTGCCGGCGTAGGTGTCCCGCTGGTATGTTCTCTTCCGCTGCGCGTCTTCAAGGCTTCGTCCTGGTCACAGGTCGCGGTCTCCGTCGTGGAGGTGCTCGAGGAGAGAAGTGAAAGGGAGAAAACTGGTGAGAGTCCGATCTCCTGAAATACCACGGGGAGGGGTAGTGAGGGAACACCAACACTCTCGTGACGATCGTGCGAAGTGGGGACCGTGATAGTGTGGGGTTAGGGAGTGGAATTACTCAAACTGAGGCAGGGTGGCGGTTTACCCCTACTCGTCCGGTTTCTCCCGCCGCCCGACCCAGCCCGTGAAGCGTTTGCGTACCTGTTCTAGCCACGCTCCTCCAGGAGCGTGGCTGGGCGAAGCGTGATCCTCGCAGCCCCTCGGCTCTGTTCTTCGAGTTCTTCGCACCAAGTAATTTCATTTCAAAGGTGCGATGTGCCGGCTTGACCTAAGAGTTCTTTAGCCTTATATGCAAACTTTGCAAACCTTGCCAATTCCATTGGAATCTCCAGATTAAAAAGAAGTTTCATAGCTTCAGTACAGGTCCGCACCCCATGTTTTAGGAACAAGGGTTTCAATAAAGTGCATCGTGCATGTAACAAACAATGACATATACAAACCAGATGGACCAAGGATTCCTCGTGTTGGTGGCAAAGTCTGCAAGTTGTTATTGCCGCTAAGGCTTTCCAGCGCCTGTTGATGTCTTTGATCGGCAAAACTAAAAATTTGTTTTAAGATCGCCTTGTTTAATGCCGTGTCGAGGTATGGCTGCCGTAAGTGGTCTTCTTAGGAACTTGCAAGTATCCCAATATTACTACTGGATGAATTCAGTTCCTTCATGTCCTCTTCCTTTGATAATAATCTGACTTGTTTTTCAGTATGGACTTTAGGATACCAGGCTGGTGAGTAAAATCCTGCAGTTTGGTCATGTCGAGATTCAATTCACTACAGGCAGTATGCAGGCCTTCACGCCACGGATTGTTTCCTTTCATGAAAATTATCTTTAAAATTGACTTCATTGTGTGCGGGGGGGCTGCACAAACCCCTCGATAGAGCTGCACCATTGAGGCCCAATGCTCATAACTCTGTTTATTCAGCCCAAATTCCAATCGCACCAGAGCATTGCGAGCGTGAGCGGGAATCTGAAAGATTCGTTTAAATGCGCGACAGTTGGCATGTTCCGTAGTGTTAATGAAAGCCGCTGGGAATGCTATCTGACCGTATGTGATTGCCGGGAGGAATTTGGCATTTATAACCTTTCTAATTGCTTTGGTCGACGGGCTGCTTAGCTTGGAGTACAGTTTGCACAGAGCGAACATTACTGCTTTGGCTTTTGTTTCAACTGAAGCAATATGTGCTGAGGGTTTCCCGTTGCTCATCAGCCACACCCCTAGGTAGTTGTATTTGGTCGCTGTTACTATTTTTAAATTACCCAGTCTCCACTGTTGTCTGAGTTTGTCGGTATATTTCCCAAATATCACTACCTTTGTTTTCCTGCATTCGCTCGCAATTCGTTGTTGTAAATGTTTAGTGCATCTAGTAATCTTTGCATGCCTATTTTTGTGTGGTCCAGTAACACCATATCGTCTGCGTACTGCATTAAACAATCTATTTGGGCTGATTTTGGGGGGTAAAAGGTTAGCGTTAGATATAATTTTTTCGAGGTCTGCAATGTAAATATTAAAAAGCAGAGGAGCCAATACGCAGCCTTGCTTTAACCCTCTGTCTGTTGAAATCTTTTTAGTGGCTGAATTCGTAGCGGTTTTTACCCGTACCCAAGTTCCTGTGTAGAGACTGATTATGGCTTTCAACAGGTTTGCCGGTATCCCCCAATCTTGCAGTTTCCGCCACAACCGACTCCGATTGACTCCATCAAAAGCAGCAGAGTAATCCACGAAACATGCAAAGAGAGGAGGCGAGTTTTTCTGCCCGGACTGTTCTATTAAGTAGGCGAGAGCTAAAACGTCCGTTGTAGATGCTCCTGGCCTGAAGCCGGTTTGGTACGCAGGTAGAATTTCATTTTCATTAGCCCAGTCCTGTAGGTCTTGCAGGAGGAGGCTGGCGTATCCTTTCGCCTCAATGTCCAGCAGGGCAATAAGCCTGTAATTAGAGGGGTCCCCCCCAGTGTCTCCCTTTTTATGGATAGGTTGCAACAAGGAGCCTTTCCAAGTCTCCGGGTCTGTTGAGTTTATCAGACAGTACTGATAAAGTGGCGTGAGTACGGTTCCCCAGAAGTCGCAATCTTCTTTGAAAAGATGGCCTGGTAGGCCATTGGGGCCGGGTGCCCCATCTTTTCTGATATTTTTTAAGATTGTCATCACACGATCCCCCGGGACCAATACTTCAGATGTTTCTTCAATGGTTGTCAATTTCCCTGCCACGGATAATCCAGGTTTATCTACGGGAGGAGTGTCAGTCCAACCCTTGATGATGAGGGGCCTTTGCGTGCCCAATGATGGCGGATTAGGGGCTCCACAGTATAGTGAAGTTACATGATTTATCCATTTGTCACTGGCGACCACATTGCGTCGATCATGGCCGTGCCCTGAGAGCCTGTTAATATACGACCAGAATTCCGCCTGTTTGCTTGGAGTCAGCAAAGTGAAGACGTGCAGCCATTCGGAGTCTTGTTGTTTCCATTTGTGGTCCCAGACATTTTTTCTGTGTGCTTTCCTTGCTAGAAGTAGGTTTTGATGTGTTTCGTTTTTTCCCCTCTCGCTTATGGTTGCGTAAGGCTGTTCTAAGTAGCTTCTTGCTTTGCTCCGCTTTTTTACACCGAGGTTGGAGTTGGCAACAAGACCTTTCTCTAAGTGTTGGGGGGGGGGTGCCTTCTTTGTTTACCTATTAAGAGATGATATACCTTGGTCGACAATTTGATCCAGTTCTCAGGGATATTGCCACTTGTGAATTCTTCAGCTGTTTTCGGCCAATTTGTCTATTTTGTTCCACTTTAGTCTCCTCGGTAAAACATGGATTTCTTCCCAATTTGTATTGCCCGCAAGAACAATGGGTTGGAGCCAACTTGCTTGTAGAGTGATAGCTATGGCCAGAGGGAGATGATCACTGCTCTGGATGAAAGGCTTTTGAAATTCCGCCACCTGTCCGTACAAAAGATTACACACAAAAATATAATCGATCGTTAGTTTGATCATCCTCTGCGGATCGTTAGTCATGGCTGTTGTCAGCCGCTGACTCCTTTGTGTTGATTGTAATCTATACGTATTTAAGAATGAATTCATTACCATTCCTGCTCTGTCCATGGGCAGTGCTTCATCTGGTGCCATTCCAAGATTTTGGGTGTTAAAATCCCCAGCCATTATGATCCCACAGTTTGGCTGGGTGCTTAGTAGTTCTTCAAGCATATCCACTAGTGCCCTCATATCGATATGTCTGGGAGACTTTTTGCTGTTAAAATAGATGTTCAAGAGTACAATCTTTATTGGACCTCCATTCAATTTCATGCCTTGCAATAAAACCACTTGAACCGTGTCCGTTATGAGTAGGGGTTTTATTTTTATGTTACTGCTGATGCGCATATATATCGATAAACCCCCTGAGGGTCTTCCGAATATATTGTATTTTTTTGCTGGCTGCTGAAATTCCGTGAAGCCGGGTATCACCTCTGGGGCAAGAAGCCAAGTTTCTTGAAGGCATAACAGGTCCCCAGATTGTAGAAATTCAAATGCTTCCTTGTTATTTAGTGTAGTTTTTAGCCCGAAAACGTTCCAGGAGATTACTTTCAGGGATCTGCTCGATTTGTTGTTAGGATGGCCCTTTCCTTGTGTGCTAGGAACACCTTCGCCTTATTTGGCTGGAATTGGGCGAGAAGTGAATTCTTAAGTTGGGAAATGTAGTGGTTCGAGCAGCGTAATTTATCCCTTTTGAGATAGACTACCGTGGGCTCTGTACTGATTTAGGGTGAAATCCACTTTTTAGCATGAATCGGTATTTCTCCTCTTTAGGCATATGAACATTAATACCCCAGTTTGCAAATCGGTCTCTCTCTTTCATGATTCTTTGTGGGATGGAGCCACTGTTCCATTTTAGTATGGTTGATTCTCTTGATGTATTATTGTCCAGCGTTTTGAATTGGACTTGGATGAGATCTTCCATCACGATAGAGGAGAGCCCTGGGATATGCTTTAGGACTTGTAAAATATTGGACCTATTTAAAATGTCTGAAATTCCCCGCGAGGTGTATTCTGGTGTAAAGATTATGATGGTATTCTCCGCGTTCCTGTGCTCTTGGGGTATTTGACTAGTGTGTAATGCCCGACTTTGTGCAGGTATTGCTATTGCTCCCGAGTCGTTGTTAACATCGTGTAAACCCCAAGGCTCAGTATTGCTCATTAATGTGGTTGCTGTCGTTCCCCCCCTCTGGAGCCTCGTGCCAAATTTCCAGCTGGTTTTCCTGGTGCTGCTCCTCAGGGTGGCTGTCTGTGGTAAAAAGTTGCGAAGTCGTTTTTAATTCTTGCTGTGGTTGTTCGGCTGTAATTTTGGCCGTTCTTTTCTCGGAGGTCGGGGTTATGATTAGTTTGGCTATGGTTTTAGCTGAACTTTCCTCGATGGTCGGGGTTATAATTAGTTTGGGTTCAAGTTTAATTTTTGTCTGGCTTTCCTTATGGAAAATCGGGAAAAGTCTGTGATCCCGGGTTCTTTTGTATTATAGCCTTTTTGATATTTGTTTTTTGACGCTGAGTGTCATAGGGTTCTCTCGAGCCTAACAGTAATTCCTTTGCCTTGTTTTGTTGTTTTGTGTTTTTTGCGTGTTTTTTCAAGCGTTTCTTTGCCCTTCTAGAGAGGGTTTTGCAGGGTTCTGAGGTATACTCCAAGCTGGTGACCCCGTCGGCATTGCTGTGCAGAGTCTTGCCTGTTACGGATTCCTCATTAGTGGCTATGTTTTGGCTGGACAACGGTGCCGACTGTAAGGATGGTTGGAGTATGTCCTTGCGCGAATCCTGTTTACTCACTTGTGTGTTCCTAGACGTCACGAGTTGTTTACTGACTTGTGTGTTCATAGGCATCAAGATCGATTCTACTAGATCGTTATTACCCACGAGAAGATTTACCCCCCTCGTTTCTGTTACAGTTTGCGGCGTCGCCTTGGAGGCGCTAGCTATGCCCGCAGAGTTATTCATTCCTTTTTGTTTACCACCTTTGAAAATCTTTCGGTTATTCTTTGATGGGGCTGAGCTATGATGTCCTGTTGTCTTTGCTTTAGTTCTGTGACAATAGATGTTAGGACTTCTGGTAATGAGCTGAGCTTCTCCACAATTGGAAGGCACAAACATCTGTCGATCGGTTGCGTCCTCATTGAATCCAGTTTTTCAGTTAGGACGTCGATTTTAGCTTCAATATTAATCATAGCTATTGCAAGCGCCTGCATTGTATCCATTTGTACTTCCAATTTCTGTGTTTGCCAAGTAAGTGCGTTAACGGCCGTTGTTAGTGTGGAGTTTATTGAGGATAACAGGGAATTTTGGTTGTGACATCCTTTGTAAGGTGTACATTTTGTTTCGGCCATAGTGTGAAGCACTCGCTCGCTCCTCCCCTATCTCCACTGAGTCCCCAGAGACTTAGGGGGGGACTTTCCATCTTCAAGCTGGGGGAGACTGCGTTGCTCCTGCACCTTTTCACTCCCTTGGCGGTGACCCCGTCCTCCTGGGGTCACCACAGGCAGAAAACGGGCATTTTCCTGCAGGCCTGTCTAGGCTCTGCAAAGCCTTATGGGGCGCTCTTCCCCATCCTCTGCATCTTTTATGAGCGGCTCTCCCGCTGTGCCGGGGAGAGCCGCGCTGCCGGTGATGGCGGCCCTGCGCCGCATTGGCCCATCGTGGGGAGCCCGGTCCCACCCGGACCCCGTGCTGCCAGGTGAGTGCTTGCAACTCCTGCTGCCTCGCTCTTCGGGGTCCCGGTCCGACCCGGGAACCCCGCACTGCAGGCTCGCTGCAGAGCCACTCGGGGAGCCCACCCCCGGTGGCTCCCGCCAGCTCCCCGTCTGGCCTGCACCCTCGCGTGCTGCTGCGGGAGCCGGCATCTCTGTTCTGGTCTGCCCACTCCTGCGGGCAGACACGGAGACTCCCGCCGGTCCGGCCGGACCTCGGGGGAGTGCGACGGCACTCCCCCCGCCTTCCTCCTGCCAAGGGTGAGTGCGGTGGCACTCCCCCACCTGCGCGGGGCACCCCGGGGCCCGGAGTTGGGATCCTGGGCCCCTCCCCCTTGGAGGTCTTCATGGGGAGCGCGACGGCGCTCCCCGGCTTTGGTCTTCGGGGCCCGGAGTTGGGATCCCGGGCCCCATGGGCAGTCTTCACGGGGAGCACGACAACGCTCCCCAACTTGTCTTCGGAGCGACGGGGCCCGGAGTTGGAATCCCGGGCCCCTGGGAATTCTTCGCGGGGAGCGCGATGGCGCTCCCTCGCTTCTTTTCTCCAGCGAGGGGGGCGCGACAGCGCTCCCCTCCCTCCGGTCTCATCGGGGGCCATGGTGGGCTCCTGGCACCCCATTCGGGCAATTTCACGGGGAGCGCAACGGCACTCCCTGACTTAACTTCTTGTGGGGGCAGCCCCCGGGACCTGACCCACCCCGGGGGGCAGATCTTGGACCGGCGGTGGAGCCCCACTCGCTTCATCGTCGGTCCTCCCTGAGGTCAAAGGTCGCCTACCTTCTCGGGGGCGTATCTCGGCCCCCAGGCGGCCGATCTGCTCCATTTTGGCCTCTTCTTGCTCCTGGTGGCGCTCCCCAGCCACTGGGAGCACTTTCTTTTACCCTCCTGGTCTCAGGGAGGGTGAATTCATCAGGGCACGGTCTTCACTGGCTCCCTGCGCCAGCCTTTTTCCTGGCTCTCCTCCTGGGCCTCTCTTCTTCTTGCGCTGAGGCCCAGGCGTCCACTCACTGGTCCTCGACTCCCCTTTTGGCGCAAGTCAGGGTCCTGGGACAGTCTGGAGGTTCTTCCTTCCAACTGCCCATGGCGCCAGGCTCCAGCCTTCCTCAGCCGACCACACTCCAGAGAGAGCTCCTCTTCCTGTGCAAGACCTTTTAAAAGAATTTGGAGGGGGCTGGCAGGAAGGCTCTGCTTGCCCTATCAGGCAGCGGCACATCACCTCTCTGCCCCTGCTCCCTCCTTCCAGCCCAGGCCTTTGGGATAGTTAAAAATGGCGTCGTCCAGGGGTCTCATGCCACATGGTCTCTGAAAAGCCCCTTCCCCCCTTTCTGCCTCCTCTCCAGAGCAGCTTGGTGCCTGGAACCAGGTGACAGCTGCTGATGGATAACCGGCAGACTCCACCCATCTTCTCTCCCTCTTGGAGAGGAGACCTTGGCCCTTGGAATGCTTCAGGTTGGGGAGGAAGGTCATTAATCCAGCCTGGCAGGGTCACACCCAGCCAGGCTCTGGTTATGAGCTGAGTCAGAGGAATATGACATTTCTGGATGACCCACAAGCAGTACAGATATGGCTTTGGCCTCAGCAGAATATTTCTTCTCACCTACATTACAGTGGACTTTAGTGCGTGTCTGGAATTTGTAGGCCCTAGGGAAGTGAAACTATCCCATGTGATCCCCATCCTCATATAAGAATAATGGAGTGGTCCTTCAGTGAAAACAGTAAAGCACACTGACTTTCCCTTACATGTTTCTTCCCATTGTATAAAGCCTATTCCATTTCACCTCCCAGCTCTGCATTATTCTTGCCACACCATTCAATCTGTAGCTGCTCCAGGGCTGCGCACGCCAGGAATCTCCCCTGCGCAGCCCCTACACGTGTGCACACGCATGTACACACGTGTCTGCATGCAACCAGCCTGGTGCCCCTTACTCCGGCTGTAGCGCAGCGGCCTACTCTCACCAGGGGGACACTGGTAAAATCCACATGCAGTCTCTTTCATCATGAGTTTACTGTGGGTGAGTCCCAACTTATGAGGCTCTCCCCACAGTAAAAGCTCAACAATTAGGTGTTCAAAAAGCGAAAAATCCGGGCAGCTCAGATGGTCAGAACCACCTTCTAACAGCCCCCCACAAAACATTTACATCGTATGTAAAGTTTAAGTATAAATATAATTTATTACCCTAACAAAATAAACTAATGTAAAAATCCCACAACACCTGACCCACCCCTCTCCCTAACCCAAATCAATGTCCAAAGAGAGAGACCAACCATTGTCCGGTCAATTGTCCATAGTAAATAATAAATATAAACCCCAATTTTTCCCCAACGCCCAAGTCCCACCCACCAAAAAAAAGATTAAAAAAGGGGCAATACGACGTAGTTCTCTAGCGGCGGGCTCGCTTGTTACCCTCCAGGACCTTTATCCGCTCCTCTAGGCGCGCCACCCGGAGGAGCATGCGGCACTTGAAAGATTTACAATTGCATCCACAGGGGGGCAGCAGTGTTGAATGAAGCGCGGCGGGCGGCTGCCAGACCGCGGTGCCGTACCACTGGGGGGGCCTGGCTGGGGCCCGGGGCATTGGAGGAGGCTGCAGCTGCTGCCGCCTCCTCCTCCTCCAGAACCACCAGCCGCCGATATTCCTTGCAGATGGCCTCCAGCTTCTGGCGCCAGGCCATGGCTGCCAACTCCTTCCTGTCTGGTTTTGCTTTTGGTTGGGAAGGAGTAGCTATATCAAGAAAGAAAAAAAGACTATTGTAACCAAAGCTCTTAGCAAAACAGTAACACAAAATTAATTCTACACAGTAGCACTAGCAAGCACAGTACATAACATTTGTGGTATCCTCCCACTTCCTCGGCCTCTAACATTTGTGGGAGTTTCAGGCATTACTACTACTAGGCACTATGGAGTAGACCAGTCTTCTTCCTCTCTCTCTTGTTTAGCTAAATTAACCTTGTTGTAGCCGGCATGCCAGCTCAGTCAGCTTGCGCCCTAGACAAACATACTCGTGTCGCAGACTCACGTTATTTTTATTTACTACTGTCTGCAGGTGGGGAAGCTGTAGTCTACAACTACACAATCATCTTATTTTTCTATTATGTGTGGCCATACTCTGTTACTTCAAGGTCAACTGCTCAATTTCACTTTCACCCTGACTACTACAACAAGGCAGATGATATCTGATCCAAATGATCATTGATTGATGCAGCCGATAGGCCACCCATGGCAGGCTGACACAGTCGAAAATAGATGACATAGGTAGGGAGTGGGCTTGATAACATACATACACAATATATATGCTGTGCTTGCAAACTACTGTGAGTCAAGGGAGTATTCTGAAAATACAACCTTGAATCAAAAACCTTGCATAAAAACAGTCCTGTTGTTTCTCTTCCTAGCGATTTTTCGATTTATCAATCATTGCATTGCTCTTCTAGCCTCATATTTTTTATATTCTAATCTTCTATTCTCCTTGGCTTTGCTACTCTGGCGCGGTTTATTTTTCTTTTACATTCCCTTCAAAGACTCTTCATCCAGTGACAGTCTCCACCTATGCTATGATGATTGAATACCATCCAGGCATCCATCCATTCAAAGTAAATATGTCTATCATTCTTCTTAATCTCTCAAGAATCCTTAGTTTCACCAACAACATACATTTGTTATTTTTTTTTTAAACCACCACCCATGCGTCCTTCCTTCCTTGCTTGCCTTTGAGTTTGACCCATTAAACACCCCAGAGGATTCTTCCTATCACCCATACAGTTTCACCCACCCAGGCAGGCATCTTTTCTTTCACCTTCCACCCATCCTTCAACCACCCATGCATCTGATTCCTATCAGCCACCTATGCATCCCACGCATCCTTCTCTGCCAGTCATATATTACATCTCGCCCATCCTTCCTCCTTCAATCCTTCTTTCCCTTTTCGTTCAACCCATCCATCAAGGTCGTCTGACTCTTAGTCTTCTCCATAAAACTTTCCCAGCTGAGTTGAAGTCAGATAGAAGAGGCCATTAGTTACTCAACTCCAGCTGCTAATGCTATTGCTCTAATGCAAAGTAAAGGGTGTCTTCTTCTTCAACCGTTGTTCACAACAACTTAGTCTCTCTCAACATACAGTGTACACCATTGCAGCGAATGTGTAATTATTGTCAATAAGTAAGGAATAGCATATAACTTACCACCGCCCGCCACTGCTGCTGGCTCACACACCCCTGTGGTAGCTGCCGCATCCGCTGCTCCCTCCTGGCTGGCGTCGCCTGCCCCGCCGCTGGCCCCGGCACTGGTGGTCGGTACGCCTAGAAAAACCATTACACATTTTTTAAATGCCATATACGCCTCCCACTATTTATTCTTTTTCACTAGCAAGATTGAAAAAATAGTTAAAATACATACATACACCACATACATCACTAGTACAAATCGGGTACTAGAGTAGAGTAGACAGTAGTAGTATGTCCTATCCTATCAAAAATAGTAAAATATCTGGTTGGGCATTTTGTTGGTGGCAACTGTCGAAAAACCTCTCAAGAAGATTAAGAAGACTAGAAGAGGACAACCCAAAAGACTGGACTCAGTGGCTAGAGCTATTGGTGAATCTGAGTTTTAAAACTTTTTAAAAATAAAGAGTGGCCAACTGGGCAAAGCTTAGCTACAGACAGACTAATAGTAGTAGTACAGAGTCAGAGCAGAGGCAGTTAGAGGCAGGGATAACAAGAATTTAGAAACAGATAGATCGAAGAAGATTTGGTAAAAAATAGAATTAGGAAACGGAAATAATAGTTCGGAAAAAATAAGGTGCAGTAAAAGTTAGGGAAATATAATTATTAATATTAACAACAGGAGGACTTACTGGGGCCAGCAGCAGGGCCCTCGGTAGAGGAGAGGTCCTGGCCCTCGGAGGCATCTTCTCCAGCTCCCGCCTCAGATCCCGTCTTCTTGCCCCTGGGTGCTGATCATGTAAGATATAATAAAGAAAGAGACAAACATTGATGATTGGTGTGAAACAAATAAAATATTTTTAAAAATGCTCCAAAAAACATTTTTGGAAACAACAATTGCAATAAAATTGACCTATCTAATCTGATCGACTAGTAGTATCGCGGGATTCACGGACCGTCTAGTTATTATTTATTAACTAATCCAGTGTTCCATTCTGATTCCAGAATCCTAAACCTAACTACCACCTGACCTAGCCCACCTATTCCAAAGACATTGGAAATGAATTGCCAAAAATATATTTGCTTCTTCTAAGTTTAATCTCATTCGAAATCATCAATGAATCAACCCACTTTGACGGGCCAATTGTTCACTAAGTCTGCATTTCCATTTATTTTAGTCCTCAAAAATGCATAGATGGACGCATGCATAAATTTGCATACACCAAATTGTTGGTTGGTTGCTGCTGATGACTTAGTTGCTATATTACTCACTCACTAACAAACTACAAAAGGTTCTACTAAGGACTGGACTCAGCAGCACGTGACGTGACGGAGGATGCGCCACGCAGACTGCTAAAAAATTACCAACTAATACTAAGTAACTAAACTACCTATCAATCCACCACTATCTTAGTTACAGGAGGACAAAGGAAAGGAATAGAGTCTCTCTAGCATTACCTAACTTAAGTTCTCTAAACTCTCTTACATAATCAGCCCAAGCGAGCGCAAAGTTGCAAACAAGTAAGATTAGTAGTGCCGAGCACCTGTCTAGTGTCTAGAAGAATAACAATCACAGAAGATTTTTAAACGTAACTTACCTGCATATAAGCAGCAGCATTCTTGCTATTTGGAAAAAATATATATTATTCGCAATAACAGTAACACAGAACAGAACACACAATACTACTATAATTAGCTACTCACCAAGCCCAGCGACCTCAACACCTAGCAGGTCCAGCAGGTCCTGCTCTCGGTTCAAGATGTCTGACCACCGGTGGGTCAGCTGGTTATGGGTGCGCGGACCCCAGAGCAGCAAAACACTGCCCGGCGCACCCTCGCCCACCGACGGTGACGCTCCGGGGTAGAGTAACCGGAGCCGGGCCTGCCGCCTGCTGCCAAGGTTAAGGGGAGGTGGCGCTGAACAAAAAAACAAGGGCAGCCACCTCCTCCTCGGTGAAAAGGGCCCGGGGCTGCACCCCTTCCGGGCGCCATCTGCCGCAAGGAAGGCGGCTTTTGGGTGCAGGCGCCTTCCCCTTACTGGAGGTACCCTTAGCCAGGGTTCTAGGTGGGCGGGGGCGGAAAAGAAAATGTAGGAGTAAAAAATAAAGTCAGGAGAAGAAGTAGGAGAGTAAAAAAGCAAGTAATTTAAAACAGTAGAAAAAAGTTTTAAAAAACGCAGTAAAAGTAGAAATAAAACGCAAAATATACACTTAGGGAGAGAGAGGGATAGATAATAAATAAAAAAGATTAAAAAAACAGTGTAAAAAACAAAGGATTGAAAAGATTAGAGAGGGATGATGAGACAAGCCCCAGAACCATGCAAAGAGTAGGAAAACAAGATGGCCGCGCCTATTGGCGACCGCGTGAAGTTCGCGCGATATTTCCCCCCCGAACACGCAATCTGCGTTGCCGAACGTCAAAAACATCTCGCAAGCATGCGTAACAAGCAACTCCGCATGCTCGCGTAGCCTCGCATAGCGCGGCTACGCGAACTCCGCCCGGGGTTAGTCGACAGTAGAGCTGAAACCTATTCAGCGCTATGGGCACCGTTTATCATGATACTGGCAAAAGACTTTAGAGAAGTAACTTGTCCTAAGTACCTACAGATCTTGCACCTAACGTCTGACAAACACAATGAGGTCACATCACTTAGCTGACGAACGACCGACGCGCCCGTTCATGGTCGGGCACTCCCTACTATTTGGATATTTGAGGGCATACATATGGTGGTGCGGAGGAGAATAGGGAGGAGGGTGCGTTGGGGTTGGACGTTTCCTCCTGTTATTCTCTTTAATCTATTTTTTGTTGTCCTCTGGACCTTTCATTCCACTTATAAAAGGCATAAATCCTCTTTTGCTGAAACATGCAGCCGGCCTCCGGGTTGTAGGCGTCAAGCTGTACACTCATATATGCTTTCCATTCGCTGTCGGCCAGTGGTTGTAGGCATAAGCTGTGTAAATGCCTGAGTAACCCTAAATAAAAATAATTGTTCCATAAGAGATATGTGGCAAAATAGTTCTGCAATATATAAGTCAAACAAATGCAGGCTAATTTGGACAGGCAAGTTGAAATGTTATACACAAAATAGAATAAAGGAAGTACTGCAAGTGCAATCTTCTTTGACACCACAGCTTATGGTATGAGATCTTAATTACCTCCGTAAGCTAAAATGGCAGCAGAAGATATCAAATGTGGAAGGGGTTGGAAGAATCAGGCAGACTGTGCCAAAAAACAAGCTACGGTAGTATTAAATAAAAAAATAAGGGAGGCTTATAAAGGAGGTGGGGTAAATAGGGATTACTTAATTAAAGGCTACAAGAGAACTTATAGGAAAGAGATTAGAAGAATTGTTTGGTAAGATAGGGAGAATAAATGAGAGGGGGAAATACAAAGGGTTTTTGGACCATAGTAAATAGAGTGCTGGGGGTAACTAAAAGTATCGTAGCAGCCCCAGTACCGGAAAAAACTTGGGAAAGCTACTTATCAGAGTTGTACAAAGATATAGAGGTAGAGAAGGATGGAGTAGGGAGTGGTTGGGCTGAGGAGTCGTAGCAAGTGGAATAGGTTAGTCACTGGATTCCATCAGTCATGGAGATAGAAACCATCATAAAAGGTTTAAAAGGTTCGAAGGCCCAGGGCCTGGATTGCCTCTCCTCCGATATAATTAAACTTAACTCAAAATTGAGGGCCAAAGTTTTAGCACCAGTTTTTGGAGCTATAATAAGCACCCAGGGTATCCCAGGAGCCTGGAAAGGCAGTATAAGGGTCCCGGCTCTTTAAAAAAAGGAAATGGGATCTACAGTCAAATTACCGTATGATCAAGCTACTTGATATTCTCAGTAAGATATATGCAAAATACCTCCTTGGGTTGTTAAAGGATTGGGTAAGCGGAGCTAATATTCTCCCAAGAGTCCAAATTGGGTTTTGAAAAGATTATTCAACAATGGACGGTTGCCGTATATTAAATCTTTTAGCCAAAATATACGCCTTTAAGAAAAAGCAACCTTTATACGTGTCATATATTGATTTGTCAACAGCGTTTGACACGATAAATGGGCCCCTACTTTGAGAGAAGATGAGGAAACTGGAGTGTCCATCAGGCCTGCTAAAACTGATTATTCAATTACATGAAGGCTTATGGACCAGAGTGAAATTGGGGGGTCATGGTGCATTAACAAGAAAATTAGATACCCCTAATGGACTGAAGCAGGGGGGTATGTTGGCCTCGCTTTTGTTTTCCATACATATATAGCGGACGCTGTGGTAGGATTAAGTGTGGTCCTACCATTTCCGCCCAAACTTGGTAATGAGGCCATTCCAGTAATGTTTTATTGGACATGATGCCAGTCGGCCTGCAGAGACAAAGATGGAGGTAATGGTTTTCACGAAAGGAAGGGACAGAAGAGAAGGTCTAAGTGCTGGTTAAATGGATTCCCTGTAGAAGAGGTAAAAGAATATCGCTATCTTGGCCTTCTTTTTAGATATAATCTTAAATTTATGTCACATATAGATATACAGGAAGGGAAGGTTAAGGCCATTGCAGGAGCATTATTTAGGATGGATGTTGTACTGGGTCATAAATCCATTGAAGTGCTTAGAGAGACAAATAATACAAAAATAGTTAGTTTGCTGTAGTACAGGTGCGAGGTTTTGCCAGTAAGATATGTAAGAAGAATACAAATCATTAAAAAGAATGTCTTGAAGAAATGGTTGGGCCTACCTAGTGGAACTGTAAACAGTGCACTGAGGCTTGAACTGGGCCTAACAAATGTTTTATTTAAGTACAAGCAACAGCTCCTAAGTTACTGGCTGGGTTTTCTTAAAGCGGATGAGGGTTCCTTAAGGCAAATTATAAAATCCTGCCTAGAGGAGAAGTATGCCAAAAGGTAGATGGCTAACTTACTGGATATTAAGGCATCACTAGATGTTGCAGCAGGGGTGAAACTACAAAGGTTGTCTGTTAGACAACAGAAGCAGATTGTAAAGCATCTAGTTAAGGAGGGCTATAGGAGTGATTTAGAAAACGTGAGTAAGAAAGATAACCTGTGCCATTTATAGGATGTAAGGTATGAGGGTCATATTCAATCTTACCTGCGGGAAATAAAGTGCGCCCATATAAGGAGGTGGGCATTAAAGGTTAGATTGGGACAAGTACCAGCTTTTATACAATGGAAGCTAGTTCAGCAAGCAGGGATGGATAAAGCCATATGTCCCATTTGTTCAAGGGGACCACTGACCTTTTTGCATTTACTTGTAATTTGCCCCAGTTATGCAGCTATTAGAAGAACGTTGTTGCTACCGACCTTCAGATCGAGTCGGATCCGACATATTAAGGGTCTACAGCAATTAATTTTAGGATGTGAAAATATACCCTGTGTTATGCAGTAGGGAAATTCTTGGACATTGTCTATGACCAGTTAATTAAGAAAAAAAGCTAGTCGTACTAGGGACATGGGATGGGTATATGGAAGTCGTTATACTTAAGTTATATTTTCAATATAAGAAGGGGTATTGTGAGGAAAGGTAATTTTTCTTAATAGTATTATGTAAAATAGTACATGCACTTTGCATTTTGTTGTCTAATTTTGCACAAAGGAAAAAGCACTTTTGCACATTCAATAGTGATTATTTTTCGTATAGAAAAGTTTCATGTCAATTTAATCTAAAGGTGTATGGCCTAGAGGAACGAGTTACTTACCATCGGTAACGATGTATCTGGTAGAGACACAGTCTAGCCGCAGATTCCTTAACTTAACTTAGAATATCCCCAGGCGTCAGACTGGATACGGAGAATTTTTTGCAGCAGCACCTCTGCGCGCCGGGGGGCGGCGCCGCATGGCTCCGCCCTGACGTCGATCACGGACATGACATCAGTGGAGCCATATAAGTCCCTCCCGGCGCGCTGACGTCAGTTTTCTTCGGAGAAACTTTTCCGCGCCACAACGCGGAGCCACCACCAAAACTGTGAGAATATGGGAACAGTGTGCGAAAAAAGATGAAAAATCAGTGAAACAAAAAACAAAAAGAATCGAATGGTGAGAAACATCACCATAATTGACAGTGACAAGCACTGTATACTGAAAGCAACTGAAGGGAAAAAGCAGAGCACCGCTCTGAAAGAGCAGAGCACCGCTCTGAGAAACAGCCCTGCAAAAGCGAAGACTATGCCCTCCCCTGAGGCAAAACGACATATGAAAAGAATGTCAAGGCAGACAACAGGAAGCCTGCAATAGCAAGATCTACCCGTGAAGGCAACAAGACCACATAAGTAATGACGATCTACCAAAGGTCGGCAACACCAGGAATGCCGTATCCCCTGTAAGAGATCTATGGACTGAGGCACAGTCAAATAGACCCCAAACCAATTGACTGTAGTAGAGTCAAGAAACAAGAGACCCCAGAGCAATGGAGAAGGTGGGAGGGAGGGAAGAAGAACATTAGTAGGCCCCACACTGGAAGAACCAGGGTGTAGGGATATAGAAGGATACATGAACCCGCCGCCCAATCACGAGAATGGGTGGAGAAGAACAAGTAAAACAGAATGAATCATCCTACCGAGGAGGGAGGTGAAAGATGCCACTCCGTAGGAAAATAAAAGCCACCCGGAAGGAGGCGAGTGCATAAAACCCAACCTGAAAAGGTCCTCACAGAGCGGGGAGGATGGGCGGGCGTTAAGGAATCTAGAGCTAGACTGTGTCTCTACCAGATACATCGTTACCGAAGGTAAGTAACTCGTTCATCTGATAGAGACATCTAGCCGCAGATTCCTTAACTTAGAATAGATACCAAAGCCATACCCCATAGGAGGCGGGTCTGCGACTGAACCCCACCAAGGTCCCAAGAGAACCCAGTCATCAACAAGTTGACTATACACAGTGGGGGCAGCAATGCCAGCGTGGCCAACACCAGACCAGTAAGCTCTGTAAGGAGCGGAAAACAATGGGAGGCAAAGGCATCACAAGCCGCCCAGGGACGGCATGAAAGCCCTCTCGTTTGTACAGGGTTTGAAAGGGAGCACAGAACCAGAATGTCAGTGCGGAATGTGAGAGTCCATAACTTCCGCAAAAGAAGGTGAAATGATCATAGGAGCCGATGGATCCGCAGGATCCGATGGATCTGCAAGAGACAAAGACCCAGAGAGAGGACAAGATGGTATGACCGAGTCAGAGCATACAGGTCGAGCATGCACAGTGGAAAGCGTACCAGCTAGGAAACTTTGGACAGCAGTGGTAGGATGCGGACCATGTCCAGGAAGAGCCTGTGCTACCAGAGACACAAGACCTGCCATTGCGCAATCGCCCCTTCACAAAATGACATGTGAGAGGGAGGACGTCAACAAGCAGAATGACATAACCATGACCACAAAAAGAGACATGCATGCGGGGGACAGAAGTACACATGGGCAGACCGCATGTACCGAATGAACCACGCTACGTAAAAGGAAATGCACAATGGAACGCAGCGAGAACAGCCCAGATGCGAAAGATGCATCACCAGGTAGGCAACCGACGAAAGGGAGCCGGCAAGCTGGACACACACAGAAGGCTTGCTCCCATGAGAAGGCCGAGAGCAAGACCACGGACACCGCAGCAAGGAAACCCTAGTATGCGTGACCCCTGGTTGTGTGTAGACCGCAGGACAGAATATACATCAAGAAAGGACACAGCCGTGAAGGATGCGTATCAAAAAAGAACATAGAGTAACAGGAAATTGTAACGAGATGTACATACAAGACCACACAAGACAGTGAGTGTCCTGAAGAGAACACTTCCACAGAGAGCAGCAGTAGCAGCCCGAAGTAGAAGTGTGACAAACTCCTGCGCGGAAGCAGCAGGGGAAGAGGAAACTCCTCCTGAAGAGAACACTTCCACAGAGAGCAGCAGTAGCAGCCCGAAGTAGAAGTGTGACAAACTCCTGCGCTGAAGCAGCAGGGGAAGAGGAAACTCCTGCGTGGGAAGTGCCCATGGAGTAGGGCCCAAGGCAATGTACAGTATTGGCATACGTGGCGAGGATGCCACCGTCTACAGACAAAGTCCAGACAGGACTTAACTACGAAAAAGTACTACCTATCCCGGAGAGAGGAAAGTAGAAACCAGTCATCGCAGGGGCGTAAGAAAAGCGTAAGCCCCCCATGGCAGCGAACATACTAGGGAGCATCCACCTGACGCGCATAGAACACAGAAGAACCGTGCCGTGTCAGCCCTGCGTGCCTGGGAGCCGCGCCACAGGCACGTCCATGGCCAGGACGAACTGTGCCGGAACGGAACCGGACAAGGTGGTCCAAGGGACAGTGGCTGACGATAAGGGCAGCCAACATATTCAAGGGGGGCGAAGCTGAAATGACACTCCTGGAAGAGGCAGGCGAGGCAGAAACCTCAAGAAAGGGAGCATCTACAGATGCAGGGGAGTGCTACGGACCAACCGCAGACCCCAACGGATAGGCAATAGAGCGAGGCCAACCGGTGGACCGCAAGAAGGGAAAGGAGGGTCCACAACAGTAGAAAAAGACCACAGTCTCATCCGCAGGACAACCCCTTTGAAGAAGACTCCACAGGAGCCTACCAAGCCTTCTGTGTAAGGAAGGCAGCTAGACAATAGCCAACTAATAAGGCAGCTAGACAATAGCCAACGAATATCCCACATAGGGTAAGCCTCAACCCCAGCTAGGGGCACCTCTTGAGCACGAACTCAGACAGAGGAGTCAAAAGAAAGCAGAATCAGCTGACCAGCTGCACTAATAGAAGCAAAAACGTTGGGAAGCCGTACAGGCCGTCTGGGTATTACTTCATGAACCAAGGGCCCAGAACAAGCAGAGACAACCGTGCACCCGAAAATAAAAGTCCACAAAAGGACTAGAAAACACAAAGTCATGGGAGCCCAGACATGAGGCGGTTGATTGCTGAGTCCCCATGACTGTCAAAAAGGGTCACGCCATCAAATGGCAAATCCCGAAGACTCTCCAGAACATTGTCAGGGAAACCGCCATCGCGCAGCCAGGCATGGCGACGCAGAGCAACGGACCTGGCCATCGCCCGACCCACAGAGTCAGTGGTGTCCATAGCTGACCGAATGGTAAATTGTGCCATTTCTCGGCCATCATGAAAGAGGCGATCCAGGTCAGCATGGGGACCCTCTGGAAGAGAGGGAAGAAGACGCTCGACCGAGTCCCAAAGGGCAAAAGTAGCCCGTGCAAACATGCACGACGTGTTCAGAGCACGGATGCCCGAACTAGTGGACGCCAAAAATATGCGTGCGATGGCCCGATCCACAGGGTCTCCCGAGGAGGGCCGTGCCCACGTGTCAAGAAGGGTGTCAAATAACGACCCGCCAAAAGGCAGCAAGGGCTCCACCTCCACAGCATCCTGGTGGAGGAGATCCAATAATGGATCAGAAGGCAAGGAGACTGAGGGGGGTTGCAGGTGTAAAATAGCTGTAGCCCTGCGAACAGCCCTTGCAAATGCCGCGCTAGCCTCTGTAGCCATTCTAGGTGGCGATAACAAACCATCCGTAGGGGACGGTTGAAGGCTAACGCGTCCCCCAGAAAGGAGAGACGCCGCAGCCGGAGGCCGAGCAAAGGGCCACTGGCCTGGGGGCAGCAGAGCCGGAGAGCGTCAAAACAACCCTGGGTGCTCCGGGTCCTCATCCTCTTCGAACAGAGGAACAACAGGGACCGGCGTCGACCGACGTCGAGACGGCGCCGGCGTCGACAATCACCAGGGGTGACTCGGCCTGGCATCGGACCGGCGTCGACTCGCCCTCCACTGAGGCCTGCAGGGAGGAAGGATGTCGACAAGGAGTCGAGCTCCGTGCTGCAGCAGAATCCGACGTCGGCGCAGGGAGCCCCAAAGGGCTATGCGGAGATGGGGCAGAAGGGCTCGACGTCTGACTGGGATGCCCCTCCGGGCCGTGTCCCGACGTCGCAGCGACTCCGGAACCGGAGTCGAGGAACTCAGCCGGCGCCGAGGGCGAACCCGCCGGCGAGGACCCGACCTGAGTCCCTACCCCCTCTGTGGGGCCCGAGTGCGCGCCAGGGAGAGGGGGTGACCCAAAGATGGAGTGAAGAGCCTTGGAATAGGCTTCCATCTGGACCAGAGTCGCCCCAACACCCGGAAAGGGTGGGTATAAGGGGGCCGACTCCTGGGCGCCCGCGCCCGGTAAGGACCGGGAGCAGCGGGCCCCGTCGTCACGTTTATGTGAGGTAGACGACCTCCGTGACTTGTGCGTGTGCTTACCTGCGACAGGCGAACGACGTCCGCGGGAACGACTCCGTGGCCGGACCCGAACAGGAGCCCCAGCTCGAGATGGAGATCGGCGGGTCTCTGAGCGAGACATCCGGGCGGTCAACAACTTCATCCGGCGCTCCCGCAGGGACTTCGGCTTCATCTGCCGGCAGGCGTCGCACTCCTCGGAGTCATTGTGCTCTCCTAGGCACCACATACAGATCGCGTGTGGATCCGTCGCTGAAATCTGCCGCGTACAGGTCTCAAACGGCTTGAAACCCGAAGGCATCGCACACCGTTCCCGGACGCCGAAGGCGTCGAGAAGGCCTGAAACAACAGGCCAGAGGAACCGCTTACTCCTGGATCCGCGTTGGGACGCGGAAAAGAAGGAAACTGACGTCAGCGCGCCGGGAGGGACTTATATGGCTCCACTGACGTCATGTCCGTGGATGATGTCAGGGCGGAGCCATGCGGCGCCGCCCCCGGCGTGCAGATGTGCTGCTGCAAAAAATTCTCCGGATCCAGTCGGACGCCTGAGGATATTCTAAGTTAAGTTAAGGAATCTGCGGCTAGATGTCTCTATCAGATACAACTGTTGAATTAAACTTCCTCCTCTAGTACCATTTAATTATTTTTAGGTCTCGCATGCGCTGCTCGCTCTGCGAGGCTTCTTGTAATCGAGGAGATTTCAGAAGTGGAGTTGAAGCTCCGCCCATCATTCTCATTGGCTGGCGTCATTGTTTATGCTAAACGCTGGCTTCCGATTGAAAATGAGGCTTCTTTGTTACCGCCCTGTCTCCTTTTGGGACGGCCCATCCGGACTGGATCGTTTGCTTGCGGCGTTACACATTCTCCTTTAATTACTGGGTAAGCACTTTTTTTTGTCATTCGTGCGACCGTTGTGGACACTGGGTGTGCGTGAGGCAAGTGTGCACGCACTAATGAAATGAACACAAACGGTGGCTACCACACTACTTAGATTATCACAGCGTCACTGTCGAGAAGATACAATTAAAGAGAGCGCACGGTGCATGCTGCCACCGTCCAGCTGCACGCTGGGGGTGGGCGCGTGGTCTGGTCTGCCTAGATATTTTTAATGTAAAACCTGTTCCTATTCTAGTGGAACCCATCCAGTTTGCTGCTGTTTGCGTTTATTTACACAGTAGCATGTCCTACTCTTTTGGGTGGAGGGTCGCCGAGCTATGTTTTAATGATTGGAATGGGTTTACTCTCTACCGGCTTTAAAAGCCCGAGCCTTTTTCTTTAAATATAGCGCCTAATATCAGGCGTGCTCATTTTTGCATGAGCGCTAGGTTGTGTCATTTCAGTGGGTTGCAAACCTTTACATGAAATCTAGTACCTCGCGTGGGGAATAATAGCGGCAAGAAACCACTTTACTTTCTCTTTTTCTACAGCGTCGGGTGATATAATGACAAGCAACAAAAAATGCTATTATCGGTGTGCATAAAACGAAGGCATTAGCATGAGAGACGTTTTTACAGCAGATCGCTATTTTACAGGGTCTGTGCCTCTGTAGCTAGGTTTACGCACCCTGGGCCGAAAGCCCCCTCCCGCCTCGTACCGGAACATGTACAAAGTGCTATAAAACGCCACGCGCCCGACAGCACCCAACACCCCCCTTCCCCTCCACCGCCCCCTTATGTGGTGTTTGGACACACACATTGATTGCCTTTTGGCAGCGAAGAGAACAGGGGAGAAGGAAGACAGGAGGTTTTGCCCAGGATAATTCCCTTTAGGTGGGAACGCCGAGATTGGAACTAGAGTGTTCTGGGTCCACAGCTCAAGTCAGCATTCCGTTCAGCGCCACAAGCAGTGTAGAAGCACTTTAATGATCGGGGTTGGTCCTGCGTGCAATAGATCTGATCTGGTTTAAGGAGTTTTTAGAAACGCACCAAGGGTAAGATGCAACATTTTGAAAAAAAAGCATTTGCAATGCAATAGGTCTCGCATTTATGCGAGTTTAAGCTATTGGCATTGTAAATGACAATGCCTTTTATTTATGTTTTAAAAACAAAAATAAAAGGCATTGTTATTTGCAATGTCAATAGCTCAAACTTGCGTAAATGCGAGACCTATTGCATTGCAAATGCTTGTTTAATATAATATTGCTCTTTGCACTTGGTAAATCATTTATCTAATGTCTATTTATTACTTGCCCAAGAGATAAAAATACTCGCATCCATGAAACTATTGAGCCAGTTTGCACCCAAGTGGATTGTATTTTGTACAAAGATAATGTTAACCCTGTATGGAAATAAGATGGAAGAAATGCTCCCATGGTAGGGGGGATAAGGCTTGTTGTTTTATTATGAAATAGGTGTGATTTTAAAGTTTTTTGATATTGAAGGGATGTGGGTAAAACAAATATTTGTTGATTTTAAATGCTTGTATGTGGGCGGGTAAAGTATATAAGTAACAACATTTTTATAGTAAAAGTATACGTTTTAAAATACGATTTGTGCTTTCTGTATTTCATGTGTATATGAATTGTTTGTAATGCCTTTTTAGGCATGATATCAAAATATTAAATGATTGAACTGCCGCTTTCTTGAAACCACCACCACCGTTTGATACCTCCAAAAGCAAATTCTTGGCGATAGATGGACTACTTGGATAGATACATTTGATGATTTCATTGATGCACTTGAAGAGACTAATAACAAAAAGATAATTAAGGATTTTAAAAATCTTGCTGCTGATGGTGTAAAAGAAGTCATAAAGAAAATGCTGTGAACGGACGAAGAAGTCACATATTGTCAGTTTAAAGAAGTGTTGAATCTCAAGTTCAATCCAATACCAAATGTTGATAACGAACGATACATCTTCAATCAAGAACGCCAGAAAGTTTGTGAAACCATTGATGAATTTGTGGACAGACTTGACACACTCATCAGACATTATAAGTTCAATGAATTTAATGATGAAGAAGCTAAGCGTCTGAGAGTTATTGATGGATGCTGGTCTGTCAGATTCATTCAGAAGATGAATGCTGAGAGAAACTGTTAGTCTGGAGCAAGTGAAGAGCATGCTAATAGACAAGCTGCTGACATGCAGTCCGGAGGTGCCCAGACTGAATCCATCATGAGTGTGAAAAGTGAGCCAAAACAAAAGAATGAAGGACGCAAAGTGGTCTACATGGAAAAATTAGTTGTGTTTTAGATGTGGATTTCCATTTCCACATGAAGCAAAATGTCCCGTTCTTGGACAGATATGTAAAGGCTGTGAGAAGGAGAACCATTTTGTGAAAGTTTGCAAAGGGAAGGAAAAAGTAAGTTCCTCACGGTGTGAAAACAAAATGGCCGCCAGAACATTCCAGAAGCAACACTCGATGCACACCCACAAGGCCAAGCAACATCAGTTTAGACAAATCGACACTGAATGAAGTCAATCATCATCTAAATCATTGTTAAACAATTCTTCTGTATCAGTATCAAGTGAAAGTGAAGAAAATGATTGTGCCAAGTTGATGTTTATCTCAGAAAAGAGTAGGCATGTTGGTTGGCCATTTGTGAAGAAAAATGATAGTCGGAGAAAGATCGACATGCCAAAGCACCAAAGTAATAAACATTGTCCGATGATTGCACTGAAAGTAAATGGTTGTTCTATACCTTTCATAATCAACAGTGGTGCATCGATTAACATTATGCTTGAGGAGAAATACAATTAATATTACATTTCCGCAACCGACGCCATCGAAAACCAAAGTGTGTACATGGGCTGCAGCGACACCCTCAAATAGTCAAGGTTCATTTGTAGCGATAATGATATAAGAAAACAAAGGTGTAAGCACCCATCCATGTGCTTCAAGGCACAATGTTAAGTGAATTCAGTGAATTACAACATCAATGCTCACCACGAAATAGTAAGTCAGTTTCCTTTGTGTTTGGGAAAGCTTAAGACTATGAAAGTAAAGTTACTTATTAATGAGGATGTCCGTCCTGTTGCTCAGAGACATAGATGAATTGCTTTTCATCTGCAAGAAGCTGCTGAAAAAGAACATCGAATCATTACATAAGCATGATATTATTGACCATTCCACTGGTACAACGCCATAGGTTTCTCCCATAGTAGTAGTGCCTAAAAAGGACAGTGAAGGAGCTGTACGCATATACGTTGACATGCATCAGGCAAACAAGGCAATTGAACAAGAACAACATCCAGGTCCACACATTGTTGACATTAGGACTGAATTAAATGGTGCAAATGTCTTCTCTCGCCTTGATTTAAATAAAGGTTATCATCAGTTAGAACTCGAAGAAGAAAACAAGTTACTTACCTGTAACTACAGTTATCCAGTATTGGTATCTTTCATAGATTCACATGCCTGAATCATTTCCCGTCGTCGAGGCGGGAGTCCCACGGTAAATTACAAAAGTAGTGCCAAAAGTAAATAACAGTAGAAGGCTAAAAGAAAAGGCCTAAAACTTAGTAGCCTATCTACATCATTATAATGAAAAAGAACCAAAGGTTAGCTCCAACCAATCAGCTACCAGCACCCTCTAGAACACTCCCATCAGAGGCAGTTCTCCTCAGATTTTCTTAGCACAAGTGGGAGTAAGAGTCCCAAATCCTAGAGAACTGACCTGCCGGGGAGGAGGGTGGGTGCATGTGAATCTATGAAAGATACCAATACTGGATAACTGTAGTTACAGGTAAGTAACTTGTTTTCTTATCCAGTATTGGGGTATCTTTCATAGATTCACATGCCTGAATCAGAGTAGTCAGCAGTATATCAAACGTAATGTCGTTTGCGGATGGTGGGAGACAAGTATTACTAAACCCCCAAACTGTATCCACAATGACTGAGATTTTTTTTTTTTTACACAAGTCTTCAAGACATCAAAGTTATGTAAAATGCAATCTACTACTAAGAACAAGAATACATAAGAATTATCATATATGTATATTTGTACAACTATACTTTATATAGATATTTACATATCAATTTTGTATGAATACTGATCGCAGGAACAAACAGCATATAAAAGAGAAAATACCTGGTCCGACTTAATGAAAGATGTCGTAGAACCGCCTGTCCAACTGCCGCATCTTCTCGCTGAGCAGATTGAAGACAGTAGTGCTTCGTGAACGTGTGGACATTTTTCCATGTCGCAGCACGACAGATATTCTCTAGAGTCACTCCGGCAAAAAAAGCTGCAGAAGCCGCCATAGCCCTTGTAGAGTGAGCCTTGACTTTCCTCTGTAAAGGCTTGTTGGCCTTGTCATGGCAGAAGCGGATAGCGGAAGCCAGCCATCTGGCGATTGTTGCCTTTGTTACTGCAGTTCCAATAGTTGTTTGGCCATAGGCCACGAACAGTTGGTTGGAACGCCTGATGTCTTTAGTTTTTTGTAAGTAGAATTTTAAACAGCGTTTGACATCCAGAGAGTGCAACGCTCTCTCAGCTGGAGTGGATGGATCCGGAAAGAAAGTTCTTAACCTTACCGGTTCGTTCAAATGAAATTGTGACGGTACCTTGGGGATGAATTTAGGATTTGTGCGAAGGGTTACATAATCTCGAGTGAAATGTAGAAAAGGCTCAGTGATAGTGAATGCTTGGATTTCACTAACCCTTCTTGCCGAAGTTAGCGCCAGTAAAAGTGCTACCTTCCACGTGAGGAATTTGAGGTCCGCCTTGTGGATTGGTTCAAATGGGCGCTTCATCAGCTGCGCTAGCACAGTATTGAGCTCCCACTCTGGAGGGGTGCTTGCACTGGAGGGAAAGCTCTGAAAAGTCCCTTCATGAATTGCTTGACAAGTGAGTATGAACAGAGAGACGGCCGATCAGCACTTTTTCTGAATCTAGACAGAGCAGCAAGGTGGACCTTGACTGATGAAAAGGTAAGACCAGACTTGGCTAGAGACAGCAAGTAAGGGAGAATCTGTTCCGCAGGAGCTTGAACTGGGTGAGTATTATTCAGCTTCGCACCAATAACAAAATTGTTTCCATTTTGAACGATAAGTCTTTATTGTGCTTTGAGCACGAGCTTTGGTCAAAATTTCACGACAGTCTTGTGAGATGTTGAAGTCTTTGAACTCTAAGAAATCAGGAGCCATGCGTGCAAGTGTAAGGACTGTGGGTCCGGGTGGACCACTTGGCCGCTGTTCCTGGACAACATCGTAGGAGTCGGACACAGGCGAATGGGCTTGTCCTGAGTCAACAGTAGTAGTTCCTGGAACCAATATTGTCTTGGCCAACGGGTGCAATCAGGATTATGCGGCAACCCTCTAGCTTCATTTTCCGGAGCACTCTCGGGACCAACGGGATCGGGGAAAAGCGTAAGCACAAATCCCTGACCATCGCATGGACAGGGCATTCCCCTTGACCCCTGTTGAGGGAATCTGCTGGCATAGTACCGGCATTTCTTGTTGTCCCTTGTTGCAAACAAATCCAGTGCAGGTTTGCCCCAGGTTTGAAACACTCTGTTCAACTGTTCCTGTTCCAGTTCCCACTCGTGACAGTCCGACCGACAGAGACCTGCTCAACGTGTCCGCCAGAGTATTGTGTAAACCCCTGACGTGTTCTGCTCTGAGGGTTATCCCGTGAAGAGTGACCCATTCCCACAGTTCCTGGGCCTCTTGTGAGAGTGTGGCAGATTTCCCTGTTTGTTGATGTAATACATGCTGGTCGTATTGTCCGTACGGACCAGCACTGAGGAACGCGCAATCCTTGGCAGGAACGCTTGTAGGGACAGAAAAATTGCGCTGAGCTCCAGACTGTTGATATGTTGTTGTTTGTGAATTTGAGACCATTTTCCTTGTATTCTTAAATCTTGTAGATGGCCTCCCCATCCCTCCATGGAGGCATCGGTAGTCAACACGAAATCTGGGATGGCTTGTAAAAATGTTAGTCCCTGGGTTAAATTCGTTGCCTTGGACCACCAGCGCAGAGCCTGTATCATGCGAGGTGTAACCTTTATGGAGTCGTCGAAGGAACCCACGGCTTGCTGCCATTGAAGATGAAATTCCTCTTGAAGAGGCCTCATTTTGAGCCGCGCTAGGGGTATCAAGTTTATTGCAGAAGAACACATTCCTAGGAGTGAAGCAAACATCCGGACAGAAACTGACTTTCTTCTTGAAATTGATGTTGCTAGTTTTCGGAGACGCAACTGCCGATCTTCTGACAAAAATGCCTTGCACTGGATCGTGTCCAGCATTGCTCCGAGAAAAGGAATGACTTGAATCGGACGGAATTGTGACTTGCTCTCGTTGATAGTCAGCCCCAGTGAAGAGAAGAGATGGAGACACGTCTCTGTGGCCACTTTGGCTTTCTGTGCTGAAGGACCCTTGATAAGCCAATCGTCGAGGTAAGGGAATACTTGGATTCCTTGAGATCTCAATGCTGCTGCTACAGGTGCCAAGCACTTCGTGAAGGTTCTTGGTGCCGATTTTAGTCCAAACGGGAGCACTTTGAACTGATAATGAGCGCCAGCCACTGTGAAGCGAAGATATTTTCGATGTTTTGGGTGAATTGGGATGTGGAAGTACGCGTCCTCCATATCCAGAGAAGCCATAAAATCTCCTTCGTTTAAACAGCTCAGAATCTCTGAAAGTGTGACCATCCGAAAACTCTGTTTTTTGAGAAATTTGTTTAGTTTTCTGAGGTCCAGAATAGGTCGCCATTCTCCTGACTTCTTTCTGATTAGGAAGAAACGAGAATAGAAACCTGTTCCCCTTTGAGAAGAGGGAACTTTCTCTTTTGCATTCTTGAGGAGCATTAGTAAGGCTTCTTTGAACAATAAGTGAAGACGAGGGGGAGGGGGACCCCTGGGTGGAGTAGTGGGTGGCTGTTTGACGAATTCTAGCGTGTGACCGCTGGATACCAGGTCTAGAACCCATTGGTCTGATGTAATGTCCTGCCACTTGCGAACAAAGGCTGAAATTTTCGCACCCACAGGAATAGAAGGTAATGTGGTTGGCGCCCTGCTGAGATCATTGTTTCTTGTTGGTGTCTCGGCCTTGATTCTGGGATCTTCTTCGTCCGCCCTGACGGGAGAAACCAGCCGAAGAGGATTGGTGATATGAAGACTGGTTATACTGTTGTCTATATTGTGGCTGATATTGCCTATTCTGTTGATTTTGATATCCTTCTCGTGATGTGAAACTACGTCCTCTTGCGCCCCTAAAAGATCCGCGCCTGTATTGAAGGACGCCTAAAGATTTGGCGGTGTCCGTGTCCGTTTTAATGGCAAGAAGAGCGTCGTCAATATGTTTTCCAAACAAAGACTCTCCATCATAGGCCATATCTAGGATCTTCGTTTGTACTTCCGGTCGGAAAGTAGTGGCCTTAAGCCATCCCTGGCGTCTAAGTACGGCAGCCCCGGCAAGCTGATGAAAGTTGGTATTAACGATATCCAGTGCGCAATCTATAGTCTCAGATGCGGCTCTTTCTCCCTCAAGCAGAATCTTTTTGTGCGTCCTGCCTGTGGTCTTCAGGGATTAGATCAATAAGAGCAGCCATATCTGACCACATTTGGCGGTCATACCGGCCGATTATTGCTAATGAATTTGCCGCTCTAATGGAGGCCGCCGCCATGGTGGAAAACTTTTTTCCAATGAGATCCAGCCGACGTCCTTCTTTGTCGGGCGGTGTGGTGATAGGCGTTGCAGGATTTTTAGAACGCTGTTGAGCGGCTTGGGAGATGACTGAGTCCGGACAAGGATGACCAATCAGAGAAGATGGACTATTAGCAGGCGCTCTGTACTTTTTTTCTATACGAGAAAGCACCGCTGGAATGGAAGCAGGCGTCTTCATCATTTTTATCCCCTCTTTCCAGATATAGTCTATGATTGGGACCGCTCTAGTGATTTTTCTGGATTCCTCTTTAAAATCATGTAAGAAACATTCTGTTTGTTCAATTGTAACAGGCAATTGAAACCTGGCTGCCGCCCGTTGCATCAAGTTATGAAAACCCCCGATATCCGTCGGGGGGGAGTCGGATGGTAAAGGTATGGGCGGAGAAGGTACCGGTATGATGTAATTATCCCACGGATCCTGGTGAGGGATATTCTCAGGTAATTCTCCCTCTTCAACTTCATCTTCCGAGGAAGTAACATCCTGCTGCACATGCTCGGAGGGAGCAGGCAGAGGAAGCGGTATGACTGGAACCTGTGGCTGCGGTAAGGGTTCAGGGACCACTGATGGTTGTTCTGGAACCTCTTGCTGCGGTGGAAACCTTTGCCGGTAATCCGCCAGCATGGCCTGGAGATCTTGAATGAGCGTCGGAGGGAGATGACTGGTTTCACTCTCATACGACTCCCTATGATGAAACCTATGCTGCGGGACCGTAAGGTGGTGTTGATAATAATGTTCTTGGTAATCATCATCATCATCTTCGTCGTCCTCCTGACATTTTATATTAAGTTCAGAGGGATGGTGAGCTATGCCAAATGGTCCATCCTCATCGTCATCTTCATCATCATCTACATAAGATAGGAGATGTGAGGGAAGAAGCAGAGACATTTTTGTATAGTCCTGCTGTTTTTGGAATGTCTTAAGTTGGAAAGACTCCGATAATAAAGGCGTCGATTGCGAAGGCACAATTTTCGTCGTCGACGGGATCGTCGTCGACGGGGTCGTCGTCGACGGGGTCGTTGTCGACGGACTCTTCGTCGACGGGGTCGTCGTCGACGGGGCTATCATAGACGGACTCTTCGTCGACGATATTTTCGTCGACGGTACCGTCGTCGACGGACTCGTTATTGATGCGGTCATCGACGGGGCCTTCAAAGAAGGTTTTCTCACAGAAGAGTCCTCAATACCAGATTTCTTAGATGACATAGAAATTCTGGTAGATAAAATAGGTGAGGTTATGGCCGTCGTCGAGATAGTAGCTGTCGACGATGAGGCCGAAGAGGTCACAATAATGGTCTTACTCACAGTTTTTGTGACAGCCACTTTAGGTGACCTTTGTGAAGGGTCAGGAACAGCATGGGAGGATTTGTGATGTTTCCGTCCTTCACTTGAGGGGCTGTCATGGGATCTAGCCCTCTTGCTAGACGTAGAGGCTCTGCCATCCTCCTCAGCCAAAGAGGATTTAAGCCACAAAAGAAGCCTTGCCTCCCTATCCCTCAGAGTTTTGGCAGGGAAGGTACGGCAGATTTTACAATTTTTTGCCTCATGCTTAGGATAGAGGCAATAAATGCAATCCTTATGTTGATCATCAACATGGACCCTCTTCTTATCACAGGTCCTACAGGGTCTAAAAGGGCCTTCTTGTCAGACATGCTGAAGAAAGTTGAGAAGAAACTGAGTTGGCACTCAGGAGACTCCCTTCCACACGACGTGCGGTGAAAATCTGAGGAGAACTGCCTCTGATGGGAGTGTTCTAGAGGGTGCTGGTAGCTGATTGGTTGGAGCTAACCTTTGGTTCTTTTTTATTATAATGATGTAGATAGGCTACTAAGTTTTAGGCCTTTTCTTTTAGCCTTCTACTGTTTTTACTTTTGGCACTACTTTTGTAATTTACCGTGTGACTCCCGCCTCGACGACGGGGAATGATTCAGGCATGTGAATCTATGAAAGATACCCCAATACTGGATAAGATGGCAGGTACACTATAATCTTTTCTACACATTTTGGTCTGTTTCGATACAAAAGACTAAGTTATGGTGTGTCATCCGCTGCAGAACTGTTTCAAGACTTCATTCGATGCATCATACAGCCTGTCACGAATGCGTTCAATTACAGCAATGACATGTTGGTTTTCGAAGCTACCCAAAAGCAGCATTTTAAAGCTCTTACACAAGTATGTTATTTACTTGCTGAAGCACGTTTTACTTTGAATGCAGACAAGTGGGGGTTCCATAAAATAAAGCTAAACTTCTTTGGCCATATCTTTTTTGATGGGAGTAGGACACAAGATCCTGCTAAGGTACAACAACTGTCAAATGCTGATCTCCGGCCAGTTACTTTTCCAGATATATACAAGACTTTGCCACTGTGAGTGACCCATTGAGAGACTTGATGAAAAAGATGGTTTCATTTCATTGGTCACATGAATGTGAGAAACGTTTTAGGAAAATCAAACAAGCCATTGAGAATGCTACTGAAAGGAATACTTCAATCCTAAGCTTCATACAGAGGTTGTTGTTGACTCTAGCCCAGTCTGGTTAGGCGCTATCCTTGCACAGCACAGTGGACACCCGTATGCTGGAAGACATATTGTGGCATATGCAAGCAGAAGTCTGCCCCAAACAGAACGTGCGTACCCACAACCAGAAAAAGCAAGTTTAGCTGTGGTATGGGCTTGTGAACATTTCTATGTATTCTTGAATGGAAAACCTTTTACGATGGTAACTGATCAGCAAACTTTACTGACCATATCTGGCAATTCAAAGGCCAAAATGCATCCTCACATTGAACGACTGGGACTACGGTTACAAGAGTATAATTATACCATTGTGCATCATCCAGGGAAGGATCTGAAACCTGCTGACTACTTTTTCCAGAGCGTCTATACAAGATCACAGTTCTCCATCCAAGACGGCTGAGGCCTATATTAACTTCACTGTAAACACACCAGCTGCCATTTCATTAGCCAAGATTGTCACTGCCAAGAGTCATGATAGTGACATGTTAAAGTTGAAGGATAAAATTACACATCAGTCATGGAACCAACACCCTCGACTGCTCACCAGTGATGGTAAATATAACAAATACAAAAAGATCAAGGATGAACTGTCCATAATTCAGGAAGGAGTTATACTACGAGGGTCGAGAATTCGGATTCCAGAGAGTCAGCGACAGAAAATACTTGAAGTGGTCCATGAAGGACATCGTGGAATCGCAGCCACAAAACGAGCTCTCCGAGACAAAGGCTGGTTTCTGTATCTTGATGACAGGGTTGAACAGGAATTAAAGGCCTGTCACCTATGCAACTGCCTCTCTACAAAAACGACTCACCACACCGTGAACATGTCAGAACTCCCAAAGCATACATGGGAGAGTATATCCATCGACTTTGTTGGTCCACTCGACAATGGACATCATCTGCTGGTAATTATGGATGTGTACTTCCGATTTCCATTAACTGAAGATCTTTCAACTACTATCAAGAACCAGTCGTTGGAAAACTAGGTGGCATCTTTGCGACATGGGGTGTTCCAGCCATAGTGAAGCCTGACAATGGCCCACCTTTCAATAGTCGAGAGTTTAAAGATTTCTTGAAGCATTTAATATACAGCATCAGAAGAGCACACCTTTGTGGCCGCAGGCCAACTGACTTGTTGAGCGTTTTAGGAGTACACTAAAGAAAGCAGTGAAGCATGCTAAGCTTGATTTGAAAACTGTGTTGAATTCTACTTTGAGAGCTTATCGTTCAACACCCCACTCGACCACAAGTGAAAGTCCTGCAGCATTGATGTTCCGGAGAGCAATGAATCCCAAGTTACCTCAACGGAACAATAAGAGAAAGAAAGATGAGACAGCAACTCAGGAGAAGGACTTGGTTAACAAATAAAAGATGAAAGCGCATGCTGACAAAAGATTACATGTGAAAAACATTGTCTTTAAGAAAGGAGATGCAGTGCTCGTGCCACAAAAGCGGAGAAGAAGATCTGATGCTCTATTTGATGCAGAACCTTTTCAAGTGGTGTCTACTAAGGGACATATGGTGACTGCCCAGCGCCCTTGGAAGTCTATTACCAGAGACTCGTCTCATTTTAGGCACTTAACTAATCGTTCATCAGATCTAATTGCTGAAGGAGAGACTGAGTCAGAAACATCAGTGACTGCAGTTGCCTCTACACCGTTGAAGCAGATCCTGGACATTGGTGATGACACTTCCTAGTTTCCCAGAACAAGATCAGGTTGAACATTTAAAGCACCAAAAAGACCGATTGAAAAGATTTCATTGTATATGTCTATCTATATATAGTTTGTAAAAAAAAATAGCAATTTCTAATTTAATGGAGCGGGAGATGTAGTGTCTTGCGAATTAGAAATGAGGGAAACCTTTAGGCTCCTGATAGACTCCGTAGAACTGTAACGTAAGTGTTAGAGTAGATGAATAAAGACGTGTAATACTAAGCTCCATGTGTGAAGTAGTTATCGATGAGTACCCAGGCTGGGGAGGACGCTACTATGCATGCATGAGGAAGTTCCAAGATGATAGATGCTAATCTTAAAGTGGTAAATTAAAAAAAATATGTGCAAAAGTGCATTAAAAGAAAGGAGTAGCCTAGTAGCAAATTATAGCAGCTGGGCCCTCATTTTTTCTTTACCTTTTTTGTGTTTTTTAAATGTGACGGGAAACGACAAGGGCGCACTGAAGGAGCCAATGGAGTCAAGGCTGCAGAACAACAGGAGCAGCAGCAGTTTGGGGGTGCACAGAGGAGAACGAGGTTTAAAAAGTATTTTAGAACAGTCAACTGGGGTACGCTATAGAATCGCTGTTGGAGACGAATGATGAGGGACAGAGCAAGAAAATAGAAAATACATGCACTCCCATGGAGTGCTATAAGAAAAAGAAAAAAGTAATTCCCTGAAGGCAAACACCGAAAGGACACAAGTTATCCAATTAGGACACAGTAAAGGAAAAATGCTACAGATGAGGAGCAAACAAAAACTAGGGGTCGAATAAAAAGCAGGGAAATGAGACAGACAAGAAAGCTACCTAATAAAGAGCCAGGGGCTGACCCAAAAAATGTGTATATATTTTAATGTTTTGGAGACAAAATGTCTATTCAACAGCAGGTGAGAACTTGAACAGCACTAGCAATCAATAACAGCCATAACGCTGGCTGTAATATGATGTTCTTCATGGATACCACAAACAGAAGTAGCTCTAATTATAACAAATATATACCTATAAATCATTTACATGACATCGTTTTCGATATGGAATTGCTTTCAGCGCAATCCATATTACAATGTAAATGTATTAGTTGCTTTTTATCGGAAAATCAAACGTTCATAAGCCCTTAAAGGGTGATTTTTATAAATAAGCTTTCCACAAAGCCCATCAACAAATACATGCAAATAATGACAAAAGGAAAATTAAAATGAAAAGAAACGTTAAAATATCTTCTAATTTACTCGAGTAAGTCTCAATATTAGAAATTCAAGTAATCAGAAGTCAGATTGACTACATGCATGTTCATTATTGGTGGGAACATTGAGAACCAACGATTTCAGTCACCAGAGTCTTAGCTCGAAAAATGAAACAAGTGAATTATGTATGACAACGTATTATCATTATATTACATTTGCTTTTTTTTCTTTACATATTGTAGAATTACATTTGCGTTTTTGAACACAATGTAGGATTTGGACATATTATATATACAACTCACATAAGACAACACTCAAGGTATACACAGTGATTCTTAGGTCGATAGGGCCATTGTAGCACATCTTTCACCATTCCCATGCGACACCAAAAACAAGTATTGCCTACTTGCACATATATATACACCAAAAGTCCTTATGTTGTTTTATAGCATTTGAGGTAGTTTTGACAAGCCAGCTGGCAAAATGTTAGCTGTGAAAAACAATTCGGTGTGTGACGAAAATACATTTACAAATTACATGTTCAAAGAATGCAGATATGGTGATATAGCAATTTCTATCTTAATGAATGTGTATAATCTTTCTTTCCTGGTATCTCCTGTAAAATCAACTTCTTTATCAATAATTCTTTCACGGTTGGGTTTATCAGCAATATTATGTATAAACTGCATGTTTCATCAAGGGAATCAACTGTCCTCTCTTTTCGGGCCCTAAAACGTCTTTAACTTCTCTCACAAACGTTTTAATAAATGTAATGTCGTCTTTAAAAATAGAATGTGCAAATTATGGCCCTAGACTTTCCAAAATTGCATTTCGCTTTCCTAAAGGTTAAACAATGCTTTTGTAACTTCTACAGATTCTCTCTAAAATTCATATTGTGTTCTTCCATGTTCTCCGCACATTCAACTAGTGTCCTGAAAATCAACTGTCCCAGTCTGTTTTGAGAATATGTTAAGCACATCTCTTTGTCATCATATGTTTTTGCTATAGAAGTTCATAAATCCAAACGCCCACGTGCATTCTTTTATAGTTAATGTTCTCTAAATATTTAAATGAATTCACCATCAAATCTCCAAAATTACAACCAGCCAACATGTGTTTAGGGGACTACTCCTTTCTCAAGATTGGAAAGAAGTATAAAAGTACATTGTAAGAACAACATACTTAAAGACAGTTCTCTAAAACCCAGTACAATTTCGCACAATGGTATCTCCTTCAAAGGGAGAGCAACCACAGAGAGATGCTCAATCTCCTTTGAGTTCTATTCAATCACTTTTCAATATTCAATGGGAGATTTGGCTAAGTCATCAACTCCACCCTTTTTACATGATCAAATTCTTCCAGGAAGAAGATGGTATATGTCTCTCCACCACAATGTCATAAATATAATTCCAAATGCACATTTGCAGGTTTTTCCTTCAATGTAGTTTTACATCATGCCTTCTCATCCAAAATCAAAATAAACAGCTACTTCCATACGTAGAATGTTCATAATACACAACTAAGGACTAATCAGAGTAAAGTTCTTACAACTGAACCCATAAATATAAATAAATATGGTGCCTGTAAACAACTAATCAAATAAGAAAATTTGTTATAATTCAGCCAATAGTTCACGCCTTTCAAGAAAGAATCCCTCATAGCTAGTGGAGGTTACGTCCCCCACTTGTTGTGGTATTTACCAATTTACATCATTAATAATGACAAAAAGACCCATATCTTATAGCTAACCAGGACCAAAGGGTTTCTCCAACATTATGCGATGAGGACGTAAACAGATAAAATAGTCCGCCGCCATTGACAAACTCCTATTTATACTCTTGTTTCAAAAGAACCGCCAAAAATCACCCATGTGTCTGACCCGGAAACTGTTCCAGACAAAGATCTATGCCACTCCTGGTTGTTAGAAGAGAGACTAACAATTGTCTTACATGTGTCCCAATGCAGCCATCCCAAGACTCCCATCAACCTAACTTACGACAATAACTGGTTGATCAGACAATTCCACACATCAGCATAAGAGTTACAAATTTATTTCAGTACTGGTCAATTTTATGTTCCTAGAGCATTCTTCTACTCTAAGAGATAACAGGATTAGATACCCTTGTTCCCAAGAAGTGTTGGGACTAACTAATACATTGTTGTAGAAGAGAAATTGCACTTCCTGCTCTAGTTACACCAGGGGAATTGGTCTCAACGCTTGTGTTAGCATACTGGGTGGAAAGCAGCAAAATTAGATTATGTACCCATTCAGCATACTATTGCATGACCATTTGTCTCTTGTTATCCTCTGACACAAACAGAGGTGATTAAAAATGTTCCCTTATTGTGGCAGAGAAAAGGATTCTCTGTTTTAACAGTGGACTCTTTCTTGCAGCATTGGAGGAGTGCACCTTATATCAAGAGGTATTTGCTGCTAAAAAATGAAGTTCAGAGTGCTGCAGCTACCGATGGGTTTTTACAAAAAGAAATGTAAGAAAATTTTTGGCCTCTCAAAAAAGACTAAAACCTGCACTTAAATTAAACTCCTTGCTCTTTATCTTAGGACTTTGGGTCTTCACTTAATTCTTCATTGTTTGGATCTCATTGTAGATACGAAAACCAAACAGGAAAGGCTATGTCTGCTGACAATATCAACCAGAGCAAAAAGATCCTCATGCACTGATCTAAATTAATCATGTCTATCTTTGGGATCGTTCGGAAGTCATTTCTGTTCTTCCTAGAAAGTAGCTCCACAAACAAGTGTGTTGAATCCAATGTGACGCTGTAATAGCACCCTTAAAGAAAAGAGGAACAAGCTGCTTACATAGAAGGATCAATTTTTGATACATCTTTCCTCTCCATGGAATCCATCACTCCACTCTCTTTTTTCAGAGGAGATGAAGATGTGCAACCCAAAATGTTATAGACCTTCTGTGCAGTATAAATAAGTAGTCAGTTTGTAGAAGAAGTGTCCCAAAGGAAGAAAGGAACAGATTCTGATGGTCTCATTTAGGGAATAGCGACTCATCTGCTGGTTCATCATGCCTAATACGTGGGGGCCATTAGGTAAAATCACTTGGATGGTCATAACCTGGAGCCACTGATCTTACCCTCCATTTTCTTGGATACTCCTGACTGCATTTTCTTTTCTGTTTAGTGGGCCATTCATGTTTTTCGCTTTTTTAGCATGTTTGCCTGAGTTTAGACCGGCTAGCTCTCATGGTTGGGAAGGAGCATGTCCACCAGGGATAGGCAGAAGCTACTCAGCTGAGGACTGTGCAGGCTGTAAAAGAGGCCTGATGGTTTCCATAACTTAGCACTTGGCATAAGCATATAAAATATTGACATGGATAGTATCAACACAAATTCGACATTAAGAGATTTCCCCAGCAGAGAAAGGCAGCTTGTCACAGAATAGGAAGCCCACTGTTGGATCCCCTGAAGCTAGCCACAAATTAGATCAGTGGTGAAATGAGGAGTGCTCTGGCAAATCCAAGGGGCTTGTCAGTCCTGGTTACCACCAGAGCAGAAGAGGAGGATTTTTACTCTCATATCCTTCTGTACCAGGTGGACACCCAAAGGTACTACCCCATGTTTTGCCCTCCATGAAAATCCCTTTCTGCCTCTAACCCTAAGTAATGGGAACTGTAAGCAGATTTTGCACTTTTTCAAGGAGTGGGAGTATTGAAGGCAGGTATCAAAATATCTCACCCATCATTCCAAGACTTCTTTCCACCACAAGGACATGTGTCAAAAAGTGACGACATTGTGTCTTATAGAGCAGGAAGAGGAGAGAAAAGACTTTGGTTAAAAGGGTAAAACGAGTCACTTTTCCTTTGACTAATGGTATCCTAGACAAGCCTACATGAAGAGAGCATGAGTAAAAACTAACTCTTCACCCACCCTTCCACGCCAACAATAACTAAGACTCCAGTTAAAAATAGCCTTTGAAAAAGATTGCTCTATTTGGAGAAGGGTCCGAGTACGCTGGAAATAATCAAACTGCCTCATTGACCCTGCAGGGCATGATGGGCCAGTGCATTGTCAATAATTCCTAAAGTTCAAGTGCCGGTCTTCACTCTGATCATAGCCTAACAACAGTTGTTACTCAGTTTTAAAAGCTGCTTTTACGTGGTGGTTTTCAGTTAACAGTTGAAGGATTTGTCCTAAATGGCTGCATTTTGTTTTATGTAACAAAGAAAAAAAGAGATAAAATTCAGTTTCTAAAGTGTATACCTTAATTGCTTAAATTTATTTCAAAGGTAGAAAATGGGTTAAAGTGTTATTGAATGTGCACAGAGATATTCTAGCGTTTATGGATATAAGAGAGAAAACCCATGATGGAGAACTATATTTCTTCAATTGAGAAAATCTTCAGAATTTACACTTCACGTGGGCACTTAAGAGTGGTGTAAGGCAACATGATGTTATTACTGAGCTGAGAACTTACTGGGGGCCCCACGTAGGCAGGAGCGCAAGTGAGCACTGCATGCAGTCAGGCAGCATGTACAGAGAGGCAGCACTAACCTACACGCTGTGCGCTCAGATCTCCTAAACTGACCTGGTGCCTCCATACATGCAGCCACAGGGACAGTCACTCCACGAGATACCCGGAGAACTGGGCGTGGACGGCAGTTTTGCACTTGTGGAATACAAAGCTGGTCGAAAGATAACAAACTTAGGCTTCTTCTTTGTTTACCATGATTTTTAGAAAAAGGGCACAGAAAAGCCTTATAACTTGCTCTCTCCAGAAGGGTGGTTTGCCCATAAGATGCTAATAGATGTTCTCATTCCAAGATGAGGCAGGACCTTTTCCTGTGATGTCAGAGTCTGTTAGTGCCATATATAAACAGGCATTCCCAAGTGAAATTAGTGACACAGAGCATTCGTCAATGATGGAAGAAAAAAAACAGGAAATGGAAGAGGAGTGCACAAGACAAGAGAGGTAAATAGGGAAGGGTGGAGGAGGCAGAGTGGGTAATAAGATACCTGCAGTAATGAGGGCACGGAAGGGAATCCCCACAAAAATGTCATAAAAAATAAGAGAATTAGGTAGTGAGAAACAAAAAGCAGTTGATAAAGGGTAATGGAGTGTGAGCAGTAAACGTGTCAGCAACAACTGAAAAAAGTGAAGGTTAAAGTGACGGACATGAGAAGGGAAGGTAAATTAAAGGAAAAATAATCTATGCAATCCTTATAGAAAAAGAAACAAAGAACTCATTTTTCAGATTAACTGCATTTAAATCTTACACCTTTTAAGTAGAGCCACTGAAAAAGGCAATTTCGAAAAAAAGGATACTATAAATAGGTTTCTACTAAAGGGTGCTTTCAATTTGTCTTTATATTTTTTTAAGTTAAATAGTTTAGGTAAAATTGTTTCTCTCAATTGATATCCTAGGGATTACATTTTCTATGCTATCCGAAACAGCTGTTCTGGATTGAGGCTTCACAATGGTTTGTCTTGGTCCTTAGTTTATAGTCATTATCCTCAATCAATAAAAAAGTGGCGGATACAAATTCACGATCTGTGAACACTTTTGGAATATTTTACTTACACAAAGCAAAATGACCCTGGTAGATGGGTCACAAGTGCTAACCTAGTCTCCCACTCATCACTATTAAATGAGCAAGTGGAATTTCAGAGCTGGTAAAAAAGCTGTTTGCATGTAAAAAAAAAACATAAGAGATACATACCTCACAGACACATCCTGGTTTATTTGCCAAAAATACACCATCATACCCCAGCCTGATCATTCACGTCTATAGGTCTCTGTAGGGTGTGAGTATGTGTACTATAGAAGAAGAAACAACTTCCTTTTTGTGCTCCGCATTATTCGTCTGAAACAATGAAAAAGCACTAGGGAAAACCCTAAATTAATATTAGATCTTAGAAATATCCCTAAGCAATTAGCATAACTGACCTGAGTTTTATGGAAGGGGCTAATCCTTTTGTAATTTAATTTAGTGTGCAGCAGACCTAATAAGCTGACAGTGATGTAGGAATAAGATTGGCACAGTATTTAAAGTACGGGCGGCATGCCCTTCAGGACAATTGCATCTGGAATCCACATCTCTGAGCGTCAGGGATGCAAACTGGGGCTTACTTCTCTTTAATGTTAAAAGTGTAAAAACATTCTTAGCCCTATTGTATAAATGTGTTCTACACCACTCTTTTATTTGGACCATTTATTCCTCACAACATGGACGATGCTCTGAGGTCAATAACATGGAGGCGCTACCCATGACTGTATCCTAGTGTTAAGCCTAAGGAGAGACTGTTCCGTTGAGAAGAATGGTCTGTCCTGGTTTGCATACGATGGGCCCTGCCTACAATGGCACAGTGGACTGAACACAATGGGCATGGATGTCCGCAAGGGGGAAGCACTTGCCACCCCCCCCCTGGATTTTTCACTTGTGTCTGGCATTATTCACGCAAATCAGCTAAACCTCCAGATGCCAGGTGATCATCTCCTTTAAGATATTCAGTATTCAGACTTTGCACCATGGAGCCTGCCACTGTGGGCTGCAGGCCGAACGGAAGAGGGATTATATGGCGCAGCAGCGTAAACAGCAGCACTGACTCATGATTGGTAACATAGGTTAACAGCTCTTCCTTCCCTTGCGCTGGTTGGGGGACCCCGCAGTGATACCAGACCAAGTGTGTGTGCCGCTTGGCTTGACTTTGGAGAGATTGCCCTTTTTCTTGGCAGGAAAAGGCTCAACCACGTCTGGGATTGGGCAGCACAACCGTCATCCACTGGTGCTTGGTGAACTGACAAGTCCAGTTGCTCTCTGTGTGGACAGCAGCATCTTGTGACCGTCACCCAGTGATGTGAGGAGCGGCACTTTGAAGGACACAGAGTCAGTCCAGGCAATAGAGCGAGTCGGAAAGAGAGAGGAGTGTGCTAGGAATGTTTTACTCTGTAAAACAACAAAAGGATGGTTCGGGCCTCTGGTGCGTTGTCTTGAGATTGACTAGTTCAGGGCTTGTTTTAGGAATAGATGGAAATTGAGACATTTCTGACTCATGAAAAAAAGTGGTCAATCTAGAAAAGAATTCACAGATGGAATTACTTTCACCATAGAGATAGCATGGTGGAGGAAATATCACACGTGGAATTTCTATTTTATGCTGTCAGTTTTTTCTCTGTAGTGCCAGTAAACCAGCTGTTTAGCATTGCCTATTCAAACTGTCAATGCACTCCCCACCTCTTTCTGACTTTTAGCAGACTCAGATGCAGGAGTAAAGAGCACAGGGGTGGCTGTAGTACTGGTGAGAGGTTCCCTACTGCAGCTGTGCTCTGCCTGTCAATGGCCTAAAGGATCCATATCATTGCGTCCTGAAGTTCTGACATGCCAATGTAAGCATCAAGGGTGTTTAAAGTTGCTGCAGCTTTCAAAGCATTTCTAGACCATTACAATTTAGAAAAGGGCGTTATTGTTACAAATAATCTCTTTATACTCCATGATATGACTCCACATAAGCAATCTCAAAACTTGGCAGCTACGTATTGAGATGACGTCATCACGCGCCGTGATGACAGCGCAGAGGATAGATGAAGTTAAAATGATACCCCCCTGAAATAATTTCTGCGTACACCCATGGCAATGGGTTGAAGTGCTACCTAGAGTGATGCTAGTGGATTTGATTATCTGTAAGCATTCCTCACATCACCTTTTGAGTGTCTAGTGATAAGCCCGTTACAAAACGTAAAGCCTGTGTGGCACGCCTCTTGGGTTGATTTTCATTGACCTCCACAACTGCAGTGCCATTTGCATTTGCCTTTACAGATTGTATTTAATACCATGAAAATTACACCAGAGGTTTAATTTCTTGTCACTTAGTAGCAAATTCCCCTCAAGGCTGTTTCATGACCTCCTCACAAATTATGCATATAGGCCTGCAGTCAGTGCTTAATGTTTTAAATAAATGAGTGCCGGTGCCCAAAGCTCTGCTCAGGTTCCTGCGGCAGGTGCAAGTAAAATTTGCTGCGCCGTATACCAAGGTTGCATAGTCTCATGCCTCTTTAATCCACTGACAGACACTCCCTGCCCCTTTATCTTCTCTTCCAGGTTCCTGCTTTCTCCCTTTGTGACGGTTCTTCTGTCTTTCTCTGCCTCCATCTTTCCACTTTGTGTGTTTACCCTATCTTGCTCTCTATCAATGTCTGATGAGGAAAAATAAGTGCCGGTCACCAAAAATGAGTGCCGGTGGGCTCCACTGCAAACCACCGGATCAACTTAAGCATTGCCTGCAGTTTCATATAATTCTGCAGGACACTTGACATCTCATCTGCTCAGCAATTTTCTTGACAATGAATGCAAGAGCGTTCTCCTTTCTTTTGCAGTTTTACTGAATGCGAGATGAGTAAATAATTGAAATCACAATGGTGGATACAATTTAAGTGTGTTCTTCAATCACCGAAGGATTAGTCCAAAACCACTCAACGATTATGCAAACCGTGTAGGGCCATTGCCAGCATACAGTATAACACTAGGCGGTGCAACAGCATCCATGAATTACTTAGGCAGGAAGGCACGAAAGGGATTGAGTTTTATTTCCTATTCACTTATACTCACCTAGAGAGATCTACAGACATCAATGATGAAACCGGAGTATTGTAACCAGAGTGTGTCCATGAGGTGCTAATTTTACCTGCACACATCTTTTTGACTCATCACTTAGGACCTAATTACGTGAACCGACCTACCATAGGTCGGCGGTTCCGACCGCCGGATTTGGATGCGACCACCCAATGGGCGGTCGGAAACATCCATTTCCCAATGGCAGCTTGTGCGCCGGGCAAGCTGCCATTGGGAAATGGATGTTTTCAAACATCCCTGCACCATGTGGCAGGCACCACATGGGCCAGGGGACAAGGGGCTCCCCAAAGACACTTTCCGACAGCCTTTTCATGTCGGAAAGGCCGACAAGTAAAGGCTGTTGGAAACTGGCATCATAATCCCGACGGCGAAGCCGAGCCTGGCTCCGCCGTCATTAGGGGATTATGGTGGCTTCCCACGGGCTCCTTGAGCCCGTCGGAAGCACATCGGAATACCCCCACAGGTTTTACTCCGACCGCCCTCATCCTAATACGGCGGTCGGACTGAAACCTACGATGTCAAGCTGAAAGCCTTCGACAGCTGGTCGGAGTCTATCCACCCGACATCGTAATCTGGCTCTTAGTTTTCACTCAATTATTTGATAGTGATAAATAGGTCTCATTCTAATGAGGGACTAGGTTAGCTCTTAAAACGATGACAATTATTTTTTTGTGTGCTGGTGTGTCATTATCCGGGGTCTTCCTTTCTTTTGAATTAAATATTTTACTTTGCTGCAAGAAACATGTTTTTTCCAGCACATGGAGGGTGTAGATAACTATCTTGAGGCATCTGGCTGCATCTTACCTGTGAGCTGGTGGACATACTTTGCGGGCTGGTTGGTGACAATTGCCTGCAAAGTCCCCTTTGTGACTCCATTCCAGGTGTAAGAGTTAGGGGGCTGACAGGTGTCTGTCGACGTCGTGGAGAGCCACTCAAGGCCGATGTGGAAAGGGAAGGGTTGCTGAGAGAAGCAAGGCGAAGCGAAGGATGAAAGGCAGGGTTACTGTGAGGTGATGACTGTCCATGGCCTTGTAGTGAGGAAATTGATGTATTGTTAAGTCCTGTGTGAATCGAGTTATTACAAGTGCTTTGTACACCTAAAGTAAGGAAAAATATAGCTGCAGTCATGTTTTCAAAAGAATTCAGCACATACAATCAACTTGCTTTTTAAAACTCAAAATGGATCACAATTTACCACAGAAATAACTCATTCATATGCAAACATCTCCCTGAAAGTCGGCCTTCCCATTACCCTTTAAAAATGAAGTTCATACCCTGTATTTTGTTAGGTTATTCATTAAACACTAATATAAACCAGGCTAGAAATTACAGTAAAGTTTGGTAGTAACTAGCTCAAGGTCCATAGAAAGCACTTTTCATGAGCAACTTTGGTGACAATTGCTTCGGTTAGGAAACAGAGGGCAAAGCTTAAGTGGTTGCATTTAAAAGTTTGCTTTTTCATTAAACCTCCCAAAGAAACTTTTCTGCAAAATGAACTAAAAATTACTAAACTAAAGTTTAGGAAATTTGGAAGGCATCACATACTCCGATTTATTGGCTCCCTTTTGTATAACAAATGATTTTTGGTTAAGTGTTTTTTAAACAGCGGGCAAAAAAGTGGCTGAGTTGCGCACATAAATAATATCAAGCACCAGGTGCTTAATTTGAGACGGTGGTTTGGTGGGGGCCAGTAACACTCATTTTCGAGGACTAGCACTTTTTCCATATCAGATATTTACAGAGAGCAAGAGAGGAAAAACACACAAAGCGGAACGACGGAGGAAGAGAAACAGAAAACGGTCAAAAAGGGAAAAAGCAGGAACCTGCAAGAGTGAGTTAAAGGGACAGGGAGTGTCTGATACTGCATTAGAGAGACGAGAGGTGGATTTAAGACTATGCAGTCTTGGTATTCGGCATGCTGACATTCAATTACACTGGCTGTGGGCTTCTGAGAAAACATTTGGGCACTGTCACTCTTTTACAAATTAAGCACTGCAAGCAACTCTGTGATGTTGGTGAATACAGGCATTTTATATTTCAAAACTAATCTTCTGATGTGATGGGTTTTCAAAATTCAGGGATGTGGCGAGGCAGTGGTGGGAAGACATACAGGAGTCCCGGGTTCCAATCTAGGTAGCCATGTCTGGAACTTCAATGCGCATTAGCTTTGACACTGCACTTTCTTGATGGTGGTGAAAAGATTGAGCCAGGGTTTTCCTATCGCTGGAGAAAAGCCTGCACCACTTCTGGATGTAGCTGCCATTCGTGATCTGCTAGGCATCACCAGCTGAGTTCATCCGCCCTGGTGTTTAAAGATCTTACCCGGTGATGTACAATCAGAGAAATGCTGGGATGATTCAGCCAGTTCCAGTGGCGCAGGGTTTCCTACAGAGAACCCAGGACTCCACTCTGCCATGCTTGCTGCAATACCTTATGGTGGTGGTGTTGTACGTCAGGGCCTGTACCAGCCTCCCCTTGATAGACGGGAGGAAGGCTTTCAATGCAAGACAAATTGCCCGCAACTCCAGCAAGTTGATGTGGATGCAGGTCTATGCCAGGGACCAGAGTCCTCTGATCTCCACCTCCCCCAGATGAACTCCCCAACCCAGCAGTCACAAGTCTGTCACCACCTTCATCTCCAGGTGGGGTAGGGAAAGGAATCAGCCACTGGCCCAATGGTGGTTGAGCAATCACCATTGCCATCCTCCAAAGCCTGGATGGAATCTGACAGGTCCCATTGGTGCAGAGCCCATGGAGACTTCAGATCCCATTATAAAGCCAGCATGGGGGGGCGGAGCTTGCCTGAGCTCAAGATGGATGCGTAGATTAGCCATCTAAATATCCGTTAATAATCCTGCATCTGAGCGGACTGTAACGCTACGGAATGTTGCCCTGAGGAAGCGGTACGAAAGCTCAGCCGAGTGATCTGATTGCGGCCCCCAGGTGTTGGGCGAAAGAGCTTCTACCGGGGCGGTGGAGGAGGACCAGCCCCGGCCTACAGACGCTGCTGAAGCCCCGGGGCGGGTGGTATTCCCGAAGGCGGGTGGATGCTGGCTGGCGAACCCCAAGAGCGCCAGGCCCGAAGAGACGACGCAAGGGCAGAGCAGCACATCGTGCGAGAAGAGCACATTGCTTCCCAATCCCTGAGCGGCCGGCAATGTAAAGTACGCTGCCCGGGAAGAAGCAAGAGGTAAAGCCAGGTCTGGCGGTGTCGCGGTACACCCTTTCGGCCCAGCGGCGATATCAAGGCGGCTGCGAGCTGCGGTGGAGCGGCGGGGGACTGCCTCTGCAAGTGCCGCGAAGCTGCAATATTGAGGTGCGGCAGATCGCCCAGCGAGCCTGGTGAGTGCTTACGCTTGTGGAAGGGACAGAGGCCGGCGGACTGTGGCGCGCGTTATGGGAAGCGGCCATTTGCATGAGCAGGCCAGCGGTGGACAGCGGACTGCCGTAAAGAGCTGCAGCAATGCCTGGAAGCCTGTAAAACACGCCGGGAACCAGCTCTCAGTGGACTTAGTGCAATAAATAGGGGGAAGCGCAAGTAATACAAAGTAAGCTGAAAGGGGAGCTGAGAGGAAGACAGACCGCCCCGCCCTGGTTGCGGCTTGGTGAGGAGTCACATATACTTTTGCACAGCAGCAAGGCGAAGGGGGAGTAAGAAGAGCGCCTGTGACCTGATCGTCTGAACACTCCAAGCTGCTTGATAAGAAAGCAGGGGAGCGATACTGCTGCTTGCCTAGTGGGGTGAAGCCTTCAGCGCGACAGGGCTTGTGGCGAAGGTCCCACGTGCGAGGCCACTGCCTGTAGAGACACCAGGCGCCAACTGGGACTGTGTGGCAGTTATAGGCGATGGGAGAGCAACAGTCACTGCCCCAGAAGCACACGAGGGCTGTGTGCATACAACAGCATCGGACTGTCGCAGCGCCAGGCACGAAACGAAGGAGCAGCCATGGGCAAGGTGGATAAAACGCAGCCTAAGATCCACTTCGAGCAGAGAAAACCGAGGTTGAGAGACTCGGAACCAGAACAAGAGACTGCTGTGCACACAGAAATGGCTGAGCCAGCAGAAGAAGATATACGCCAAATCTTAGCAGCTGTGCAGAAGAGCCTGGCCACTATTGATAGTAAAATAGACTCTTTAGCATACCGAATGGACCGTATGACTGAGCGTTTAGACAAGCAGGCTGAGCAGCTTGGTATGACGGAGAGGCGAGTGACGGAAGTAGAAGAAGCTCAGACAGAGATGGACACTGAACAAAGGCAGATGGGGAAGCTGCTAAGCACACTACAAGATAAGGCGGAGGACTTGGAGGCCCGATCCCGGAGGAGCAACATCTGTATCACAGGCCTTCCGGAATCCACCAGAATGGGAAACATGGAAGTTTATGTGGAAGAAGAAAACAAGTTACTTACCTGTAACTACAGTTATCCAGTATTGGTATCTTTCATAGATTCACATGCCTGAATCATTCCCCGTCGTCGAGGCGGGAGTCCCACGGTAAATTACAAAAGTAGTGCCATAAGTAAATAAAGTAGTAGGCTAAAAGAAAAGCCTAAGGCCTAAATCTTAGTAGCCTATCTACATCATTATAATAAAAAGAACCAAAAGTCATCTCCAACCAATCAGCTACCAGCACCCTCTAGAACACTCTCAGCAGAGGCAGTTCTCCTCAGATTTTCTTAGCACAAGTGGGAAGTAAGTACCCCAAATCATAGAGAACTGACTCACCGGGGAGGAGGGTGGGTGCATGTGAATCTATGAAAGATACCAATCCTGGATAACTGTAGTTACAGGTAAGTAACTTGTTTTCTTATCCAGTATTGGGGTATCTTTCATAGATTCACATGCCTGAATCAGAGTAGCAAGCAGTATACCAAATGTACTGTCGTTTGCGGATGGTGGGAGACAAGTGTTCATAAACTCCCAAACTGCATCCACAATGGTTGAGAATGTTTAATTTTTTTTTTTTTTAAATAACCAAGCCTTTAAGAAATCAAAGCTATGTTAAAGTACATTAACGAAATAAAATAAGAATACATAAATATTAATATATGGATATATATGTGTATATATATACCTCTATATAGACATATAAATATATATGTTGCATGAATATTGAAAGCAAGAGAACAGCATATAAAAGAGAAAAATACCTGAATGTGACCTAATGAAAGAGATGGGGTAGGACAGCCTGTCCAACCGCTGCATCTTCTTGTTGAGCAGATTGAAGACAGTAATGCTTCGTGAACGTGTGGACATTTTTCTATGTCGCAGCACAACAGATATTTTCTAGTCACTCTAGCAAACAATGCTGTAGAAGCCGCCATAGTTCTTGTAGAATGAGCTTTGGCTTTCCTCTGTAAAGGTTTGTTGGCTTTGTCATGGCAGAAATGAATCGTAGATGCCAGCCATCTGGCGATTGTTGTCTTTGTCACTGCAGCTTCAAATGTTGCTTGACCATAGGCCACGAAAGTTGGTTGGAACATCTGAGGTCCTTAGTTTTCTGTAGGTAGAATTTTAAACAGCGCTTAACATCCAGAGAGTGTAATGCTCTTTCAGCTGGAGTGGATGGATCCAGAAAGAAAGTTCTTAATCTTACCGGTTCATTCAAATGAAATTGTGACTGTACTTTAGGGATGAATTTAGGATTTGTTCGACGGGTTACATAGTCCTGAGTAAAATGTAAAAGGGTTCCGTGAAAGTGAAAGCTTGGATTTCACTAACCCTTCTTGCAGAAGTCAGCGCCAGTAAAAGGGCGACCTTCCAAGTGAAGAATTTGAGGTCTGCTTTGTGCATTGGTTCAAATGGACGTTTCATTAATTGCGCTAGCACGGTATTGAGTTCCCACTCTGGAGGGGTGCTCGCACTGGAGGAAGGCTCTGAAAAGCCCTTTCATGAATTGTTTGACAAGTGAAGACGAACAGAGAGAAGGAAGTTCAGCGCATTTTCTGAATCTGGACAGAGCAGCAAGATGGACTTTGACCGATGAAAAGGTAAGTCCAGACTTGGCTAGGGAAAGCAAATAAGGGAAAACTTGTTCCGCAGGAGCTTGAACTGGGTGAATATTATTCGCTTCGCACCAACAGCAAAATCGCTTCCATTTTAGGCGATAAGTCTTAATTGTGCTCTGGGCACGAGCTTTGGCCAAAATTTCACGACAGTCTTGTGAAATGTTGAGGTCCTTGAACTCTAAGAAATCAGGAGCCATGCGTGCAAGTGTAGGGACTGTGTGTCCGGATGAACCACTTGGCTGCTGTCCCTCGACAACATCGTAGGAGTCGGAAGAAGGCGAATAGGCTTGTCGTGAGACAATAGCAGCAGTTCCTGGAACCAATACTGCCTTGGCCAACGGGGTGAAATCAGAATTAGACGGCAACCCTCCAGCTTCATTTTGCGGAGCACTTTCGGGATCAATGGTATTGGGGGAAAAGCGTATGCACAAATCCCTGACCATCGCATGGACAGGGCATTCCCCATTGAGCCCTGTTGAGGGAACCTGCTGGCATAGTATCGGCATTTCTTGATCTCCTTCGTTGCGAATAAATCCAGTGCTGGTTTGCCCCAAGCCTGGAACACTCTGTTTGCCTGATCCTGTGGGAGATAATAGGTGGGAGATCTGGGACCACCAGTCTAGAGTATCATACATGTGCAAAGATCACCAGGCCCCTGAACGATTCTTTAGATTGAATCTATTGTTTTGTAGCTGTTCCTGTAAGAGTGTAATTTTCAGGTGCGCAAGAGGGATCATATTGATAGCTGAGGACATGATGTCCAGAAGTAATCGAACCAACGCACTTTAAAAAAAAAAAAAAAATTTAAGTTTGAATCAGTCCCTACAGCGTTAGTTGCTTAGCTTAGGATAGAAAGTCTGTTGTCCTGGACAGTATCACGTGTTGCGGCCTAGGAACAGAATCTTCTGAGATGAATGAGTTGATGATCTTAGATAATTCACAAGGGGACCTAGTTTGTGAAACAACTTTAGGCAAGCTTCTGTGGTCGTGGACGATTAAAATGCGGAGGTAGGGGAATACCTGATGACCCTTCGTCCTGAAAGAAACTGCCACAGGGCTATGCAGTAGGTAAAATGTAGAAAGTTGAACTGAAGCCAAATGGGAGGGCTTTAATGCGTGGGAGGAAATGTGAAAGTATGAATCCTGTAAATTCAGAGCCGTCATGTGGTGTCGGAGAGGGTGACCAAGTAACAGTATTGGTTACAGAAATACTTGTTTCATTTCCAGAGGTCTACGATGGATAGCCAATCCTTTATTTTCGTGTCTATGAAGAAAAAACCGAGAATAGAAGCCAGTTTGCTTAAAATGTACTCTTTTCTCTATGGAACCTCTGGTTAGCGTAGCCATCACTCCTTTTCTAAGCAAATGCAGATAAGGGGGGGCATCCTCATTTTGGTGGAGTAGTGGGCGGAATTTTGGTGAACTCTAACGTCTGACCATATGTTTTGAGAGCCAGGACTTATTTATCCGAAACTATTTTCCACCATAGATGACACCATTTTGGAACCGTTTCTCCCACAGGATGGCATAAGCAGCACTAGAACGTTGTCAATGTAGGTAAGCTAGCCTAAGGGCTACTGATAGCGTTATTAAGTCTGATACCTTTGGCATCCTTCTTGATACAGATGAGTATCTCTTTCACGAGTGCCTCAAAAGGGTGTTTCTTTTTAAATTGAACGTGACAAAAAATCTTGCAGTGTCAGAGTCATCCCTGACTGCTTGCAAGGTGTCGTCAACGTGCTTGCCAAACAGAACATCGCTATGGTATGGTAAAAATATTAGATATACTTGCACCTCAGGTTCTATATTCAGTGGTCTTGAACCAAAATTGGCGTCAAAGGACCACTGGCCCTGCCAGTTGTGAAATAACTATTGAGGCTATATCTATACGCACAATATATATATTTACTGAGGAGGTTTCAACCCCTGCAGAATCATATATATATTTATTTGTGCAATTTTTGCCCTATCTGTCTTCCGGCAGAAATTCTATGTATGTGGCAATGTTGGACTACATCTCGTGATTATACCAGCCCCATATTGCTAGTGTTTGGGCAGCCCGTACAGTAGCCAGGTATAGTTGAGAACGTCTCCTTTCTGGTAAGGCGGGCTTATATGGGACAGGGTTTTCCATGATTGCAATTCCTTCTGGATAAATCAACAATTGGAATAGGTCTCACAACTTTTCTATTTAAAATCAGAAGGAGAACAAACCATTCCTTATTTGCTTTTGGAAGGTAGAAGCGTTTGGCTGCATGTTCCTTAAGGGTCTGGAAACCATCAAAAATCATCTGGTGGGGAATCCAGCACTTGTGGGCCTTCTCCCTAGCATCACCAGATATGAATGGGTCTTTCCCGGGAAGAAAAGTACATTTTTATTTTTTTATTTTTTTTTGGACCTTGGGATCACTTTTCTTGTGGCAGGAGCATCGGAGTATGCAGACATATCGGGAACAATGTGACCTTGCAGTCTCGGGAAAGTGTGAGTAGTAATCCTGTAACACGCCCTATAGGTCTAGTACAAGGGCGACATAGATCTGACCTATGCTGTGAAGTTGGAGGTGGAGCGAAGTGGTGAATTTGCTCCACATATTGCCTCTCCATATATTGGTTACTGTTGTAGACTTACTCATATTAGTCCCCTTAATTTGTGTCATTAAGTTTTTCTGGACTATGTGCCTTTTGTACTTGTTGATGACTATGGTATATTGTCATTGAGATCATAGTTGACTAGGTAGAAAAAGACGACTAGGCTGATGTTGACAATTTTTGTCATCGACAAGGCCGTTGTACAGGATGCAGTCATAGATGAGGCCATCGTAGATGATCTTATCATAGATTAGGCCGTCTTAGACATGGTTATCGTAGGCGAGGTTATTGCAGACGAGGCCATCGCAGACGAGGCCGTCATCATAGATGACCTGTCATAAACAACCGTCATAGATGAGGCTGTCGTAGACGACCGTCATAGACAATGACATTGTAGATGAGGCCATTCGTGGATGAGGCCATTCGTGGATGAGGCCATACGTAGATTAGGCCATCATTGATAAGGCTGTCATAGACGACCGTCGTAGATGACCATAGTAGATGAGGCTGTCGTCGAGATGAGGCTGTCAGACAATTCCATTGTAGATGAGGCCATCGTAGATGAGGCCATTCGTAGATGAGGCCATTCGTAGATGAGGCCATTCGTAGATGAGGCCATCGTAGATGAGGCCATTCGTAGATGAGGCCGTCGTAGATGAGGCCGTCGTAGGTGAGGACGTCGTAGGTGAGGACGTCGTAGGTGAGGACGTCGTAGGTGAGGACGTCATAGACAACCGTCGTAGACGAGGCTGTTGTAGACGGCCATCATAGACGAGGCTGTTGTAGACGACCGTCGTCGACGAGGCCGTCGTCGACGACCGTCGTAGATGAGGCCGTCGTCGACGACCGTCGTAGATGAGGCCGTCGTCGACGACCGTCGTAGATGAGGCCGTCGTCGACGACCGTCGTAGATGAGGCCGTCGTCGACGACCGTCGTAGATGAGGCCGTCGTCGACGACCGTCGTAGATGAGGCCGTCGACGACGACGACGTCGTAGATGAGGCCGTCGTCGACGACCACCGTCGTAGATGAGGCCGTCGTCGACGACCGTCGTAGATGAGGCCGTCGTCGATGAGGCCGTCGTCGACGACCGTCATAGATGAGGCTGTCGTAGACGACCATCGTAGACGACCATCGTAGACGAGGCCATCGTAAACGTGACTGTCACAGATGAGGTCAATATTGGTGAGGCAGTAATAGTATGTTATAGACTCCTCATTGTCAGGTTATGAGGATTTCCCTGATGTAGTGTCAGGGATGAATAGGTAGTTGTAGGATCTGCCTCTGAGGAAGTTTTTTCCAATTGCCTCTCTCTGTGAGAAGTGCATTATTAAGACTCATGGTAAGTCTTTTTTATGGCTTTCCTGCGTGCCCTCTGGAGACTTGGCGCGACCTCTCCTTTGACCTCTATGAGGTGAAGGAATCCTCACTGTCCTCATCAGAAGTGACAGATTTAAGTTTCTGTAGTCCCAATAATAGCCTCATCTCTCAGAACGTGAGAGTTTTTGAGGAAAAGGTTAGACATATTTCGTAGTCTATTACCTTGTTTTCTGCCACTCTGCCATATTACTGACATATCAGTGCCAGGGTCAGAGAAATGAAACATGAAGTATAATCTTGGATGATCCAAAAGAAGTAATAGCTGAAGAAACTGAGCAGAGCTCAGGGAGACTCCTTCACACACGACGTGCGGTGAAAATCTGAGGAGAACTGCCTCTGCTGAGAGTGTTCTAGAGGGTGCTGGTAGCTGATTGGTTGGAGATGACTTTTGGTTCTTTTATTATAATGATGTAGATAGGCTACTAAGATTTAGGCCTTAGGCTTTTCTTTTAGCCTACTAATATTATTTACTTATGGCACTACTTTTGTAATTTACCGTGGGACTCCCGCCTCGACGACGGGGAATGATTCAGGCATGTGAATCTATGAAAGATACCCCAATACAGGATAACTACTGGTATCATTATTAGGCCGGGAGACCTTCTCCCCTATGTTTGTGGTGGAGCGCGCCCATCGATTGCTGGGCCCCAGACCCCCGCCATGTGCTGCGCCACGACCCATAATAGCTAAACTGTTGCACTATAAGGACAGTGACGCGGCTCTGAGGATTGCCAGAGAGAAACGAACCCTACAATATGAAGGCTACACAATCTCACTTTTCCCAGACTTCACGCTGCGAGTGCAAGAAGTGAGTAATCAATTTGCCCCTCTGAAGAGACAGCTGAGGGAACAGAACTTGGACTACGCAATGTTGTACCCAGCGCGTCTAAGAGTGAATAGGCAAGGAAAATCCAGGATTTTCACAGACCCTAAGCTTTTGCAGAAAGCTCTCAAGGAATGGTCAAAGAATGCTGAGAGACGAAAGGAATCAGACGCGTGCGAAGGCGCGCATGGAGGAAGCCTTGACTAACAAGACTAAGTGGGATACCGCGCATAAATGCAGCTGTCTTTTTTTTTTTGTAGGGGGAATATGCACACCACTTCCAAGCTGCAGAACTAGAGGGATTCAAGGATATGTCAGAATAGGGCGCGCAGATCCTTAATGTACATAAGGAAAGTACGCTAGACGACACTGAACTCAGATTTGTGGCTCATTTGTCCAGCTGCCGCAGGGCGATAGTATTATAGTCATGAACCCTAGGGATGTCTGCCAGATGTAAACTATAAGCTAGATGGCACACAGCAGACGACTAATCTACAGGGGATTGGTAAAGGGTGAGCTGGCAACATCCGCCCACGAGTGTGGAACACAACATGGCGGTATGCCAGAATGGTTTGTTTTTGTAAACAGTTACATGGGATCCTGGTAATGCAGAACCGGAGAGGGGGGAGGGGGGAATCGACTGTGCAAAGTTGGGGTGAGCACAGCGTGGGAGGGAGGGAGGGAGGGCTCAGAGTTCCAAGTTGTTGGCACATTTTATTGTAAGATGGCTTAAAACCTGCATGCACATCGGACACCAATGGAGAGTACAAGGTTAATATGTTTATTGTACACTGTGATAGTCGGATGAAACTTACTAATCATAATGCAGTCTCAGGCCTGTAGGGTGAAAATGTTAACATGGAATGTCCGGTCTCAACGACCATAGGAAACTGAGAAAAGTATTTGCTTATCTCAATCGTCATGGGATAGATATTGCGCTCCTCCAAGAGTCACATCTGCCCACTAATAGCAAAATGTTGGCAAATAGGTGTTTACAGGGTAATGTACACGCAGCAGGATTCACTACACATGCATGAGGAGTGATAACGTGGGTAGGTCCGAAATCGGGGATTAAGATGGAAGCACTGGAAACGGATCCGGAGGGCAGATTCGTTATCTCTAGATGCTATGGGAAGGGACTGGACTTAGAATAGTGAATATATATGGGCCAAACTATGATAATCCATGGTTTTATGCAGGCCTGCTGGAGAAGATGAGTAGGTATGAGGCTCTCCCTCAGCTTTGGGGAGGAGATTTTACCAGCGTGATAGACCCGACACTTGACCAATCAGGAGGCCCGGCTCGGCGTCCCTCAGCAACTGCCAGATTTATCCTAGAAGCGACAGATCAGTTAGATTTATGCGATGCATGGAGAGTGCGCTCGCCCGGACAGGGGGATACACCCACTACTCAGCATATCATGATCTACACACTAGAATCGATTATTGGCTCTCCTCAAGGGAGTTATACACTCAGATCCGTGCATGTGAGATCCACCCTCGTACATACTCAGACCACTCCCCGATAATGCTGGTTGTGGATTGCCCACTAAAGAAAATTTCCCCTTTCACCTGGAGGTTCCCCCCATACTCGCTGCTTGACACTGTCTTTAAAACAGAGATAGCTGAAGCTATAGACAGCTTCTTTGATATAAACACTGGTTTGGTAGACACATTTTCAACAGTATGGGACACGTTCAAGGTGTACATACGTGGGATCGCTATGGCCAAACATTCAGGGGTCCTTCGAGCACTGAGAAAGCGGCTTGCTGACTTGGAAGATCGTCTGAAAGGGCTAGAGCGAAATCTCATTGCGGGAGCAGACAGCAGTTCTGAGGAGGAACTCAAACTAACATTACAGGAATATCATGACACGGCAGATACAGAAGTGAAGCATTTGGGGAAGTATGCTACGGCCCGCATTTACGGAGAGGGAGAGAGACCGGGTTCGGTTCTCACCTCCCTATTAAAGAACAGACGAGAGAGGACGGGAGTGGCAGAAATTCACTCAGAGGAGGGAGAGACGCTCACAGATCTGACTGAGATAGCCAACAGATTTAGACAATACTACTCAACATTATACAGTGCTAAGGTTGTAGCAGAAGACACAGAAATCCTGGACTACCTGGAGTATATTAAGCTACCATGGTTGACGGATGAGTACAGAGAATATTTAATGAGGCCGCTAGATGTGGAGGAAATAAAAGCAGCGTTAGCAAGCATGAGAGCAGGGAGTGCTCCAGGTATAGATGGGCTGACCGTCTCTTTTTTACAAAGAATTTAAAGATCAACTTATACCACATTTGATAACTTTATTTGAAGAGATGAGCGAAGACTGGCAGATGCCCCCCTCGATGAGAGAAGCCCTAATAGTGACGATATTGAAACCTGAAAAATCCCCAGCTGAGTGCTCATCGTACCGCCCGCTCTCACTCTTAAATGTAGATACCAAAATTTATGCCTAAGTACTAGCAAACCGATTTGCCCCTTTGATCCCGCAGCTGGTGGCGCCAGAACAAGCTGGTTTCGTCCCAAGGCGTAACCTAACATACAATCTGAGAACAGTGTTCGGGGCCATACAGCACACTAGGCAGGAAACAAAAGCGATAACGGTGTTTTTAGATATGGAAAAAGCCTTCGATTCAGTGGAATGGGCGTTAATGAAACAAGTGCTGCTACGGATGGGATTGGGCGATATGTTTTTACAGATTATAGAAATCTTGTACAACTCTTCCACTGCCAGAATCAGACTTGGCGACATGGTCACTGCCCCCATTAAGATATCTAGAGGCACACGTCAGGGATGCCCCCTATCGCAGTTATTAAATGCCTTGGTGGCTGAGCCACTTGCTTGCGCCCTTCCCGAGTACCATAGTCAGAGGGGAATACACTTCCCGGGTTATAACGCTTCCCTGGTTATAACTTAATCATATCCACATATGCGGATGACACATTGCTATATATAAGAGACCCAGAGGAAAACTTATCGCCAGTTCTCAGAGAGGTAGTCAAATAAGGAGAGTTGTCGGGACTCAAGGTTAATTGGCCTAAATCGATTATATTCCCACTCACCCCAGCAGCGCAACCCTTTGAACCCGAATACCCCCTGCAATGGACGACTGACCCAGTGCGATACTTGGGAGTGAAGGTACATACGGACTCGGAAGTGGTTTTCAAAGAAAACTATGGGAGGGCAGTCAGTAAGCTAGAAGAGGATATTGCACGATGGAATCGACTGCCATTATCGCTTGCGGGGCGGGTGTCACTCATGAAGATGGTTATACTTCCTAGATTTTTATTTCTATTCATAAATATCCCAATGGTCCTCCCAAAATCCTTTTTTAAAACGATCACATCGCTACTAGTAAATTTAGCTTGGGCGGGAAAACACGCAAGGGTTAGCTGGAACGTACTTACACTCCCGTATAATATGGGTGGCCTAGGTGCCCCAGACTTAGACTTGTATTATAGGGCGGCGCAAAGCTCGCACGTCCACTACTGGATACACGAGATCCCTGGTCTCCCCCACATACAGATTGAAAAGATGGTGGTGGCTCCCTTCCCGTTGCCAGCCCTACTGTTCAAACCTCCTAACCGTAGGACTGGGGTATTGGACTCTGTAAATGCAGTTGCACATGCCTGGCAGCATTTACTTAAACTGCAGGCGGGAGCCATACTATACTCCCCACTGACGCAAACAGAATGGTGCCACTGGTTACTGTTATGTAGCGAAAGGGGAGTTACTCGTGCTTTAGAATCTGTATACATTAGGACAATAGGGGATATGTTCCTGGAGGGCACAGTAAGAGAGTGGACGGACGTCGAAGCGAGAGAACAACAGGGAACACTCCTCACAAGATTTCACTAACATAGGATGAGACAGGCACTGAAAGACATATTAGGAAACGACTTAGCAGAACCGCCAGACGTGACTGCCCTTACATACATAATACAGTCAGACACAACAGTGAAGATAGTTTCTAGTATATACAAAATAATGCAGGACTACCGGAAAAATCAGTACACTAAAGCCAGACTGGAATGGCAGGCTGACTTGGGGGAGATCCTGGATGATGATATGTGGAGATACTACTGTGAGAGCACCAAGCGTATATCCTTAAATGGGCGCCACCGATTAATTCACTTTAAATTTTTAAACAGGGTCTACTACCCCGGAAAGGCTGCATAGGTATGGGCTGCGAGAAACTGCTGAGTGTGAACGCTGTAGAGAGAACTCAGCAGGTTTTTTTCATTTAGCCTGGTTATGCCCAGGAATTGCTCATTACTGGAAACTGATATTCAAAACCCTGGGAGACATTACAGCTATGACACTGACCCCAGTCCCTCTGTTAGCGTTGTTGGGGGTACTCAAAAACTTGCCAAAAACAGTGAGACGCTGTTATTAGCTAGGCGCAGAGTAGCGATCTGCTGGGCCCGCGGTCCGATTCCCACAGTGGCGTGCTGGTCCAAAGACATGGTATACTGCAATACGCAGACAGAACTTTACAGTGAATTACTTCCTCCTCGTAATCGCCCTAAAAACTTTTGGGGGCTCTACCAAAGTTATATGTCCACAAAAGAAATAGCGACATCGAGCGCAGACAGTCCTAGTGAGTGAGCATGTACGGCACCATATACGATGCATAGCAGCAGATATAGCGCAGAAGACTTCTGATAAAATTATTATTGTCATATCAGACCGTAGGAGCCGCCTAATGCGACTAGTAGACTGGTATATTATGTCGTCAGGTATGTCACATTGTCTAATAATGTCGAAAGGTTATTTAATCAATATTGCCGATGGGTTGCTTTGATCCCACAGTGTTAATGATGTAAAGGTTCACTATGTGAGACAGGCTAAGAAGATGTATTGTAAGATGCTTTGCCAAGAGAAATGCATGTACTTTTTGAATGCCAATAAAAAGTTAATAAAAAATAAAATAAATAAAGCCTGCATGTGCCATCTGGCATGCTCGATGAGCAGCAGGATGCAAGAGGCATCCTCTTCCCCAATGCCTCAATTCTTTAGGTAGCAGGAAAATAATTAGGGTTAATCCTGCTGGTGGAGGCCTGTACTACCAGGCCCTCAGGAGTAGGCTGCTGCATCAGGAAGGCAGGGTCACTGAGAGTGGGCCTTTTGCACACAGCCACCGGTCTGTCACAGGTGGGCATGAGCAGGGTTTAGCCCAGGTTCCCATGAGAGTGTCAATAAGGTCTTCGCTGAATGGCAGTAGTTGTTCAGATAAGGTCTGTCTAGGTTGTAACACTTCTGTGAGGACGCTGGTTTTACCCTCAACCGAAACCAACTGTAAATCTAACACTTCACCCGTCCGTCTAATGCCAACGACGAATGAAGCTAACTGTTCTGCGGAACGGCTAGGGGAAGAACCCGGTCCGTTTCAGGGAAAGTGTCCAGCTTCCTGTCCTCTTGTTGGTCCATATAAAAATTGTCATCATCATACTGTGGGGACAATTTGTCCTCACCATCAACATTATCAACAAAAGCTGGTTGGCTCTGGTCAAAGTCCAATTCAAACAGTTGTTGGAGCACTGGAGGGCAGCTCCAAGGCAAAGGCACGGTCTTAACAGAGTCGGACTGTACTGGAGCCGGGCCCATCAAGGTCGAGATGGATTGGTTTGGAGTCTAGTAAAATAATGGCATCGCTGTCCTCCTCTGCCTTCGGCGGCAGCAGATCGGGAACTGGCATGGATTGCAATGCTGGCAATAGAGTCAGCTCAGAAGTGGGTTCATGAGGCATAGATGGCGCTGAGACCGGACCAGCCGGCAATAACCCAACTGCAGACCTCCGTGGATGCATGGGTCCTGAAGCGTACCACAGGGAGCCCGTAGAGCGCCAAAGATATGGAGAATTACTTCCTTAAATGTGTCAATCTGTTGTGGCATCTCAGACGGACCAGACTTTCGCGGTGCATCAGGAACAACTGCGGAATGAGCTTCTCAGTAGGGGACCGGGAGTAAAGCTGGAAGCACTTTGATGCCCTTGTGGTTTGCAAGGTTGGGGCAAGACCCGCTTGGACTTGTTGTGCTTCTTTTTTCATTTGGACCTACCCAAAGAATGGGAACGTTAAAGCAGTAATGGGTCCGTCTAAATACTTTGACTTATCAAGTCTCTAAGACACCCCCACCACCCATGAGCTATGTATAGATTGCCAGTAATGATCTCAATGTGAATTTGATCATTTTATGTACTATGTTGATGCTTTTATCTGTTCTCTATTATTTCATTCAGTTGTGTTGGAAAGAAATGAATATATATGTCAACATTATAAAGTTAAAACAGTTTTCTAAATTAAAACAATGGAAATTATATGTACCATTCACTAACAACACTTTACTAATAATTTATCATTGGTAATGTCATACTGAGTATCAGTGATGCTAATTACTCTGTTATCTGTAATGTTAAGTGTGACACCATGCATAATACAGAAGTTAAAGTTGAGTAACTACCTTAAGTGAAGATTTCAGGGATCTTTAGGGTTGGGGGGTCACCCACTGCATCAGACAGTGCTGTTTCAGTATAGGTGTAGGTGGTAAGCATAATTTTGATTAAGTAGGAGTACCTATAAGAACTAGACGGTAGGTGTGGCTCCTCCTTGCATAGCGTGGTGTTTGCTGTGAGCAGAGATTGCCTTCACGAAGAAGCTTATTGTGCCTGCTAATTTGTGACTTCATCAGACTCGCTGAAGAGAACATTGCATCTTTTTGTATACGGTTTGAAGCACTCTGATATAATTTAAACTGAAATGTTGGGTGTAAAACACTGTGAGTCATTAATTAAATAGGTCAAGGATATTTGCTTGCCTTATAGAGTGGCCAGTTTATTAGTCGGATACATTTATATTAACAAGTCCTGCTGTAGCTTTAATATATTTTCTGCGGTAGAATTCTGAATGCACTGGTCATATTTCATAGATGGTTACATTCTATTTGTAATCTAAATATTTCAAAGCCTCATACACTTCTCAATAATATATAGTATAATTTTGAAGGAAGTAGAAGATTATCTATAATCTCAAATGAGCCAATGTTTTCTTCTAATGTTAAAAGCTCTATTGTGAAGCCGCCTGATAAGTTGAAAACCTCATTATCTGAAGCCACCAAATCAGAGAAATGATCACCCAAGATAGGCGTTTCTTCTCACTTGAATTCCAATCAAAGTAAGAAAGACTTGTCTGTTCACATTGCTTCCATAAATAAAGATCCTAAAAAGTGCCCTTCTTTCCAAGTTAAGCCTTTTGCAAATCTCCAGTTTAAAATCATACTTGAGCAAGCAGATTGGAGCATTTGACCCTTTCATGGACAAGACTAATAAAACTCAGGAAAAACAAGATGATAAATGGACTATCTCAGATACAGAGCAGAAAATTAGTGATGCGCAGAATGAGCTGCTTAAAATGTTTAAAATGGAGAAAGACATTTCCTCACTTCAAAATTAAATCAATGATTTGGAAAACAGAAATGGTAGGAATAATTTAAGAATCATGTGTTCTGGAAAGTCCAGAAGGCTATTATATATCTACATTATTCAAATCTTTTTTCCTCCAAGTCCTTGGAAAATCAGATTTATCATTAGTTAATATTCAAAAAGCTCACTGAGTTAAATCTAAACATATACGTATTATTTTCTGCAATACAGAGATTATTAAAAGTTGTTCTAACTGCAAGAGCTAAGAAATTAATTTGGAATAGACATAGGGGATACAAGACTACTTGGTTGGAGTAAAAAATGTATACTTCAGATTCTTGCTTACTAGATTACGTTTAGAGTCAGTCCACCACTTCATGGTGTTTCCAAAAACTGATTCATGGCCTCGGAATTTACCTAGATGCCCTTGTGATGAAAAGGCAATACAAAACTTTGCACTTCATGCTGTTTTGTAAATTTTTTTGTGATATTAGAAAACCTTTACTCCGCCCTCTCAATCTATCATAAGGTGGCACTTACCTTCCTTAAACAACTGTCTAGCATTCATTTATTAAATGACCCTATGTAAAAAAAATCATCAACTTTTTTAGATAATTTACGATATGAGGAAAACGGAAAAGGTTGTAGTGCCATGTTTTTAACTATGGTTCCTCTTATATGTCCATTCAAAATCGTACTTTTAAGATTTTTTTATTTTAAATATGTCTGTTTTTATTTATTATAAATATATTATGAAATATAGTGTAAGGCACTCTTTATGTATGGATTTCTCAGTGAGTATTTTTTTATATATATTTTAAAAATAACGAACTTTTATGAATTTGTATATAAATTTGAATAAAGATTTGTCTATGATATAATACCTTTTATTTCTCAAAATGTTTTGAGAGTCACAGCTGAATGACAAAGACGTTCTAGCACTATAACATGCTTCCAGAAACATCAATGCTAGATATGGGCTTGTTCATCCTCGTTTTGTTTTGTATTACGTACTTCGACCTAGTTATAGTTAAAGAATATATCTTTAGTCAAGAAGATGAGGTGGGCGCAGCTAAGGAGGGTCTAAACCAAATATATTGTTGTTTTATTCATGTTATGGTTTGTTTAGCTGTAATTTCCCTTTTTGGTTTAAATATCTATATCATTAATATTGTGCCTTAATCTATATATTTTCTATTTCTTAACAAGTTGATACATTCATTTGATATATTATGTTGTCTGCTTTTACGCACACCTTTGATGGTTTGTTGCGGTGAAGCCTTGGCTATATTCTGTCTTCACTTGGCTTTCACCTTGTTACTTTGTCATTTTTTTTTTTATTATTAAGGTTATTTTGTGGTCTTAATTTCCAGATATTTGACTTCCTCATGGCTCTCAAATTCATTTCTCCTGTCCTCTTTTTCTTCTAATTGTTTTTTTTTTTTTTAGATTAATGTTATTGTCTTTTTAAAGTAGAATAGTGAGAGCATGTGTTCTTCTGTTTCTGGTAAATGATGGTTCATATAATTTATTGGAATGCCAAGCATCACAATAATCCATTGAGGGGTCCAAGAGTCTAATCTCATTTGTCAAGATTAAAGGCTTTATTGCTTTATTGAAAGAAACTCTTTTGATGGATATTGAATCTCAAAAGCTAAAACGTACTTGGGTGGGCAATGCAGTTTACTATTCAGATTTTGGTTAGAAGAATGGAGCTGCTTTATTATTTCAGAGAGCCCTTAAATTGATATTTCTAATGAAAATAATTGACTGTAGATGGTGTTTGATTCATGTTAAAGTTACTGGTTCTCCTTTGAAAAATTCTTAATATTTATGGGCCCAATATTTTTAAATTGACATTTTGGTCTTCTAATAATAATAAACTACTACAAAGCGATGTTGAGAATGTAATTGTAGCAGGTGATTGTGATTTAACTCTTGATCTTTGTCTGGGCAGAAAATCTGATTCTATATTTATTCTTAGGAAAATGTACAAGATGTTTAATAGTATTATACATGCAAAGGGCACTGTCGGATTCCTTGAGAATGTGTAATCCTGAAATACAAGAATGCATATTTTAATCACTGGAACGTGTCTCTCAATAAAAACTGGCCTATATTTTCAATAGCAAAATTGTTACACTAATTTATTTCACTCATAGATCAGATGTATTCTCACCTCGGATAATTCTTCAGTTATTTCAGATTTTGACCTCATATTGCTCAGAAAAGGTAACAGATTTAATTCTACATTTTTAAAAGATAAAACCTTTAATTTGCCACTTGTTAAAGGAATTTTTTTAAACAAATAATTAGTCAGAAACCTTGATTCGTAACACACAGGCTGCCTGAAAAGGTTCCTCAAAGGATTTTATTACTAGTTGTTCCTAAAAGAAAGCGACAGAAACTACAGCCAATAAGATTTTGAAAAATATAAAAAGTTAGAACAAATATTTTTCTGCTAATTCTCCAGACAACTCTGCAAAAAAAATAAGATAGGGATGAGGCTTTTCCATGTCTGAACTATATTTTTTTATGCAATTACAAAAGACAATTACTCTTTTTTAGAGTTTTACTCTTCGAAAATACTTTAATACGGGAAGAAGAAATAAATGCAATAAGACTTTGTAAAACAGTTAAGGCTCCTGGATATGGTGGTTGTACCCTTATGGCCTTACATAGAGCTCGGTGAATGGGATTCTCCATCAAAATGTCCCCTACATTACAAGGGCCACAAGCTATAATCCACTTGTAATAAAGTGGACAGAATATCTGCCATGTTTATGCCAGAGTATCCCATCTGCCAAACTCTAAATAGGGCCCTAAAGATTTTTTCCGCATTTCTTTTATTTGTTAGATCTCAAATCGTTGCATTTATATCCCCAGTTTTGTGGCACTAATGATCCTCAAGTTACTTACTTACAACATATGCTTTGCCTCATCCTCAGGCTATGACTTGCCTCATCTTACAAGCTATGATTTGATTATGCCTGGAACAGACGGGTCCAATATCTTTGAATAATAACAACTGCAAAATATATGCCAAACTTCTAGCTACAAAATTTGAAAATATTGTCCTTAATATGATAAAATATGAACAAGTCGGGCTTGTTAAGGGTGGACTTGCATTAGATAGCCTCACAATGTTTTTAAGCATAATCAGCAAAACAGCATCAATGAATGTTCCCTTTGCAGCATTATTCTAGATGCTAAATACACCTTTCGCAGCCGTAATTAGAATTTTATGCTCAGCGCATTAAGATGGCATTGTATTCTTTAAAGCATTCTTAAAATGGTTTCTTAGTTATATAAAACTCTGTTTGCTTCTATTTTTGTTAGTAGTATTATCTCGCCTTTTCTCCATTGAAAGCAGAATCAGATCAGGGTGTTGACTTTCTCCTCTCCTTTATATTTAAGCTCTAGAGCCTTTTTTTTACAGCTAAGGTTCGACGTCATGCTTACACTAAAGGATTCTGATTTGAAACTGCAAAAAAATATTCTGCATATACTGACGATATTCTGCTGTATATTAATAATCCTGGTGGCATACTTTTTAAAGTCCGGTTGACAAATTCTCATGTGTTTATGGTTATAAACGTACTTTAATTACATCAGAGATTATACCCTTATATAAATTATGTTTTGAAGCCATGTTTAAAAATTATGATATAATTTGGTGAAGTGACAAAATTCAATATCTAGGTATGTGCTTCCCTAGAGCAGAAAAAAAACAAATCCCTAGCAAAAAAATGGATTTCACTATATCTATTCTGGTAGGGTCGATTTTATTACACACATCATTTTATATTCTCCTTCAATGTTACCAAACAATACACCAGAATCATTTTTTTAAACTTTTAATCAAATTCATTTTTGTGGCAAAACAAAAAATTGTACATGTTGCTTTTTCCGATAAACATCTTTGGTTCAGGTTAAATGATACACAGATGTGTCCCTAACTTGCAGTTGGAGAAAAGTTTTATTGCTCCCTTTTCTTTTATTTACTATATTTCCATAATCATAAAAACCTATCTCTTCCCATTTTTATAATTGTGTATAATATAGCAAATATTCATTTATCATAAAAATGAGGATGAGAATTTCATTGCTGCTTTGTCTACTTCTCATAACAAATGGGTTAAGATCAATATTTAGACTTTTTTGTGTGAAAGGTGGGCTGAGTAAGGTATTTTTGGTTTTATCAACTAATCTAGAAATATGACCAATGTTCTTTTATTCAGTTACAACATAAATATAATATACCTGGATCTTGCGTGAATCAATATAATAAATTAAAATTAAAAATGTTTATTCGTTTACAAATAACAGTTACATCAACGACATCTATTATTGCACGTAATACCATTAATGAATATCAATTTAGGTGAGCCCCTAAAGTCTCAAACATCTACTCTTCATTGAATAGGTTTAATGCATATGATCCTAAAAGTAAAACTGAGAATGACTGGGAGGTTGATCGGGAAGGTTCTTTAACCTGGAGTAAGACTGGGTACCTCACGGGTTGCAAACATTATCCAAACCCTTTATTTGCTTTATAACAGACCATTTCTACCTCTATTCTTTATAAATACATTCATTTTTTCAATATCTGCTTCTTGACGGTCACATATGGTTGCTGGAACTCTTATTAGTACAATTAAATCATTTTGGAATGCAGTTTGCAAAAATATTAATACTATCTTTCAAACAAGTTGCCTTATATCTGCAAAATATTTTTTGGGGTAGTTTATCTGATTATTTTAAACATCTTACAATGAAAGTTAAATTACTGGACATTTTCATTGCAATTATATTACTGAAAACTTTGATAGACTGTTCTAAGATATCATATAATACATTATGGAATGGAATATGTTTTGTTCATAAATACAGTATTACTAACGATTCTTCACCCCAAACATCTATAAATAATAATATTAGATCGTAGTTGTCTTGGACAGAATTTTGAAAGAAAAATACAGTGTCAAATTATAATTGAACAATTATACATGATGAAGTTGTTGTTATGTTAACCCAACTTGTATAGCGCAACAGCTGCCTCAGCGAAGAGGCGTCCCGGCGCTGATAGCAGCAAGACATAGAGGCTAAGGCCTAAGCCGGGGGGGAAGAGATAGGTTTTGATATCCTTCCGAAACATCAGACAGCGGATCTGGGAGGGGAGGGAGTACCAGAGTTTGGCCGCTAAGCTACGAATCGACCGTCCCCCAGCACGTGTACGTTTCACCCGAGGGACGGTAACCAGGCATTGCCCCATGGAGCGTAGATGGCGCATGGGTGTGTAAGGCACTAACAGATTGGCCAAAATACCCGGGGAAGAGTACTTCAGAATTTTAAAGGCCAGGCAAAGGGCCTTGAATTCAATACGGCTTAGCCATAGGCAGCCAATGTAACCGTCGAATGGCACCGGTTGTCGGGCAGCTTTTAGGGAGCCCAAGCAGGGCTCTGGCTGCCGCATTTTGGACCCTTTGCAGACGCATGACCTCTGCCTTATTTACCCCCAGGTAGAGTGAACTGGCATAGTCCAGCCTTGACAGGATAGCCGCTTGGACAATCATTTGTCGGGTGGACGGGTCAAAGTACCCCAGCAGGGGTTTCAATTCCCGGAGTAAGCCAAAGCACGTGCCTGCCACTTTCTTGGTATGGTCCTGAAAGCTGAGGGTCGAATCCAACCACACCCCTAGATTTTTCACCACCGACTTAGGGGTGGGTGCACTCCCAAGGATATTCGGCCACCATTGCTCACTCCATAACTCAGTATCTCTCCCCACTAGCAGCACCTCAGATTTATTGACGTTGAGCTGGAGACAGTTGGCGGTCATCCACTCCGCGACTGCCGCCAGACCGCTCCTAAATTTGGGAGCATCCCGTGTAGAGTCGTCGGAGAGAACCACCACCAACTGCATGTCATCAGCGTAAGAGACAATGGAGAGACCCCAGTCCCTGGCCACCACAGCCAATGGTTGTACATACAGATTGAATAGTACAGGACTCAGAGCAGAGCCCTGTGGTACACCCTGTCCGATAGACTGGACACGAGAAAGAAAAGGCGGGGCGGTCACCTGGAATGTTCTCTCAGAGAGGAACGATCTAAACCACTCTAGAGCTGAGCCAACGATACCGGCCTCCTCCAGACGATGTAGTAGAATCTGGTGGGAGACCGTATCGAACGCGGCACTAAGATCTAATAGTATCAGTGCTGCGGTGTTCCCAGCATCCAGAACGGCCTGCAGATGTTCGGTCACAGCAAGTAGAGCTGTCTCCGTGCTGTGACTTGGGTGGAAACCATTCTGCGAGAAATCCAGGACACCGTGGTTATCCAAGAATGCCATTAGAATGGAATTAATGTGTGCCTCTGCAATCTTAGCCGCCCAAGGTATGAGAGAAATCGGACGGAAGTTTTCCAATTTGGCTGGGTCCAGTGAAGGTTTTTTAAGTAGGGGGACCACCATTGCCTGCTTCCACAGCCTAGGAACCACTGCAGTGGAGAGAGAAGTATTAACCACCTGGCACAAAGGTGACAAGAGCACAGGCAGCGAGTTCATGAACTGGTCTGGCTTAAGAGGGTCTGCAGGAGAGCCAGATTTAACTTTGCTGCATAGCAGACAAAGCTCATCCTGTGAGACCGAGGGAAAGGCTGTGAGAAGATGGGTAGTAGGGGGTGTATGTGTGGGGCTGGGACAAGGGGAAACCCGAGGGAAGGATTTATATATAGTTTCCACTTTCGTGACAAAAAAGGTAGCCAGGTCCTCACAGTGCTGCTTAGACGTGATCACAGACGCCTTAGGTGTTTTCCTTAGTTTAAGATCGTTGAGTATTTTGAAAATACACTTGGCTAAATTGCTGCTAGACTTAATTTCATTAGCAAAGTAGGCAGCCAGCTCAGATTGTATAGCCCGATGGTAGCTCTTAATAGCGGCCTGATAGCGTCTCTTAGTCGCCAGGTCGTAATCCCTCCTCCAATCCCGCTCCAGTTTTTTACAGGCTTTACGCAAGTTGCTAGGCCTTATAGATTTAAAAAATGTCACTAGAGTCTTTAAAGTGATATGTAATGACATTTTCTTCTCTTTTTCTGATAGCTAAATATTATCATGTTTTGTATTATTGGACTGTTTTATTCCTTAAAATAATAATATTAACACTATACAAAGGGACATTTAAGGTTTGAATCATGACCTTAAAATAACTTCATTGTAAGACTTTTTAGTATTATAGCATAATCTTTTGTCTAAGGAGACAACCTTGATTTCATTATGAAATAATTGATTACCACCAAAAATTAATAACTATCCAATTAACAAATTAACCAATTTACAGTGAATTTTGTCAGAAAGGTCAAAAATATTGTGGAGGCTCACCGGTTGTAGAGTATGTTAATTAACGCCTGCTGGGGAAAGTGCTTAATTGTTGGTAACCACCAATAACTATGATATTCATACTTAAATGCAGTTAGTTGCAACTGATACCTTAACATTTGAGGGAAAAGTCTTATAGTAACTGACCAGCATTCTTGATAGTTCCTCACCACATTATTGTGAAAAAGGTAGAGCAGAGATATATATTAGGTCTTACAATTCTGCTAGGGATACATTTGCTTGTCAGGTAGTTGAGACCTAGAGCCTGACTTAGATTTCGTTAGACGGGTTACTCTGACACAACGGTGACGGAAATCCCGGCCGCTGAAAAATAAATCCCATATATTCGTACATATTGTTTTGAGGTTCAAACTGTATAAATTGCTTGCTTGAGCCATAGTGTTCGACTTCCAGGAGTTATTCAGTGGGTGCTCACAAAGTCAAAAGATTAAGAACCGCTGTCGTAGCCTATTTGTTTTTTTATAGAGTTTGCTCTTGATCACAACAATGTATGGTACGCACCTGGAGAATTGCTTATGCCTAAGTGAGTCATAGCAGCTGGCAAGTTGCTTGTGCTGTTCTCCCCACTGATACTCGAATATGACACATCATCAGGATCCAAAGGTGTTGGCAGAGGAGAAGGAAAATGCAGGTTCGTCAAATCTGGCAGTGAACCCCCAGTGTTCAAATTTCCCTGGAAATGTGTGAGCCCTGGACTCTGTTCGGGTGATGGACAGACTCTGTGAAGGGATCAAAAGAAATGTTTTCAAACACTCAGGTAAGTTAAAAAAAATTTGAGAAGGATTTGTGACTGAAACAAGAAGTGAGTTTTACCCTGCTACCTAGGTATAAATCCACTTGCTTTTTTAAGTCTTCATCAGCTTCGTAGATTGAGACTTGTTACTCTATATGTGTTATAAGCGAGAGGTATTGTCTCTAAACCTAATACTAAAACTTCGCCTTGATCCTGCTAAGGAAATTTACATCAGCAGTATCCAAAAAGGAAAAACTAAACCTTGAGAGTATAGCCATTTGTGGTACTGCTGTACCGGAATCATTGTCTATGTGCTATTAGTACCTTATTATGGTGTTAATATAATTAGGCTGAGCATTAGGACTGAGATTGAGACAAAGATAAGCAACTAAAGTAAAAAAATAAAAAAAGAGGCGAAAACACATGTATTTTAATCCTAAAATAAACAAATGAGCTGGAATCATGTGTTTGTATATTCACATGCATGGACTGTTTCAACAATCCTAAAATAAAAAAGTTAGCTCGAATCATGTGTCTATATTATTCCCAAGCATCAACTGTTTCAACATTGGCAGGCAAATCCACCAATCCAAGGCTGAAGGATAGAGTATATTTCAATTTTGTTATCATTCAAATTTGGCTCTGCCACCACCAGCTCCACAGTACTAACAAATTCTGCTTGCTCTTGCCATAATCCAAATATTGGAGTGGTTGTGTCCTTTGACAGCCTACCAAGAAATATTTTTCAGTAGCTCTCGGGAGACACAGTGTCAAAATTATTTCTGCCAGTGTTTAATGAGCTCTGAGCTAACAGAAGAGAGTGGATAAAACCTTTATATCAATCTCTATTTTCAGGATTCCTTTTATATAACTTCTTACCACATCCTACAACAGCTTACAAATTGGGCAGAAAAAACATTTTCAAGTGCTCACAGTTTCCAATACTAAACCTCATACACTTTTTGAATGCCTGAGGGCGCATTTTAGAGCCCTCCACTTCCAGTGAGTCAAGAAGTGATGTGCCATCTTTAGGTGTTGTCTGAGATATAGTGTATTAGAAATAGATTTTTAAAGAAAATATATTTATTTTCTTCTTTTTTTTTTTGTTATTACATTTTTTTATTCAATCCATGATAAATAACAATCAAAATCAAAGTCAATTACATAAACACATTAGCCCACAAATCCTCATATCGCTTATGCACAATAATAAAATAATAAGTAATCAATCAAGCAAGTATATACATGACCTATCCCTTATTCAACTTAGTTATTTCATATGCTCTATCATGGGCCCCCATATCCGATTACCCAATTGTTGTTTTTTCATTGATTTTAAAGAATATAAACTGAATTCTAAATTAAAAATATTATAAAATTTTGCCCGCCACATTTCAAAAGAGGGAGCCTCCTGTTGCAGCCACAGCAATTCTACACACAGCCTAGCTACAGCAACTGCTACAAATATCAAATATCTATATGGATAACACTCTTGCCCCGGTTTGAGGGTTTCCCCAATTCCTGTCAACATTATGTCCATTGTTATCTGCACATTGGCTCCCGTAATCTCTGATAGAAACCCCTCTATGTATTTCTTCCATGTATTTAATTGCACACATCCAAAAAATATATGGATAATATCCGCCCTCTCGCTCACACACCGAAAACATTTCCCATCATTTGTGGCTCCCCATTTCATCATTTTTAAAGGTGTGTGATACAAATTAAATAGTGTCTTAAAATGTTGAGCTTTCAAATTGGCTGACAACAAAATTTTACCTGCAACATCTATTGATTCCTGCATATACAATCCATCTTGTTGTAACCGGGTGCCCCAATTCCTATCTTGTATATCCATATCGTCCTGCTGTTCATTCATCAATATTTGATACAGTGTACCTATTTTGGCTCTCCGCCTAATTGCTTCGACAAGTGGGCAGCTTTTCATCACCCTCTGCACTTTCCGCTTCTCAAAATAATCTCTTATTTGCAAATATTTAACCCCTTCGATGCTCATGACGGAATGGTTCCGTCATGAGCATCGGTGCCCCTGTGCTCATGACAGAACCATTCCGTCATGAGGACAGGGGCACGAAATCCCTCTGCTGCAGACAGCAGAGGGATTTCTATTTCTCCCCTGTGACCTCGGGAGCTGGGGAAGAGCTTCCCCAGCTCCCGAGGACCATCCTGCCGTTTCTGTGAATTGACGATCAGCGCACACGTCGCGCTGACGTCATTTCACAGAAACCGAAACTGAAATGAGCCTTTAGGCTCATTTCAGTTTCCCTTTCTACGTGCTCAGGGGGCTATCTCAGCCCCCTGAGCACGTAGAAAGACGGGAGAGGTATCATTGGAAAGGGGAGAATCTCCCCTTTCCAATGGTACCCCTCCCCAGTGGATCCCTGCTTGGGGATCGCCCCAGGAGGGCGATCCCCAAGCAGGGATCCACCCACTAGACACCAGGGAGGGGGGAGCGGCCCCTTGGGCAAGGGCCTTCGCTCCCCCCATAAAGTAATGGGCATAATTCAGTCTTTCTGCCCCCCCCCGGGGGGGCAGAAAGCCCACTAAACGCCAGGGATTTTTTTTGGTGCATTTTTTTTAGGGTGGGGGCTGCCCGAAACGGGCACGCCAATGCCCCCACCCCCATTACAGCCTATCTGCCCCCCCCAGGGGGGGCAGAAAGCCCACTAAGTGCCAGGGATTTTTTTTTGCACAATTTGTTTTACGGTGAGGGCTGCCTAAAACGGGCACACCAATGCCCCCACCCCCCGCCACCATTACAGCCTTTCTGCCCCCTGGGGGCAGAAAGTCCACTAAACGAAATGGATTTTTTTTGCACAATTTTTTTTTAGGGTGGGGGCTGCCCGGGGGAGGTACAAAGTCCACTAAACGGCAGGGATTTTTTTTTGCGCAATTTGTTTTAGGGTGGGGGCTGCCCGAAACGGGCACGCCAATGCCCCCATCCCCCCTCCACAAAAATGACAGTCTTTCTGCCCCCCCGGGAGCCAGATGGGAGCTGTAGCCCCCAATCTGGCCCCCCGGGGGGGGCAGAAAGCCCACTAGAAACCAGGGATTTTTTTGTTTTATTCGTGTAGGGGCTGCCCAAAACGGGCATGCCAATGCCCCCACCCCCCTGCCACCATTACATCCTTTCTGCCACCCCTGGGGGCAGAAAGCCCACTAAACGCCAGGGATTTTTTTTCCCACAATTTGTTTTAGGCTGAGGGCTGCCCGAAACGGGCACGCCAATGCCACCACCCTCCCGCCACCATTACAGCCTTTCTGCCCCCCATGGGGGGCAGGAGCCCCCAATCTGCCCCCCCGGGGGGAAGCAGAAAGTCCACTAAATGCCAGGGATTTATTTTTGCGCGATTTTTTTTAGGGTGGGGGCTGCCCGAAACGGGCACGCCAATGCCCCCCCACAAAAATGACAGTCTTTCTGCTCCCCGGGAGGCAGATGGGAGCTGTAGCCCCCAATCTGGCCCCCCCGGGGGGGCAGAAAGCCAATGCCCCCACCCCCCCTCCCACAAAAATGACTGTCTTTCTGCCCCCCGGGAGGCAGAAAGCCCACTTGACGCCAGGGATTTTTTTGGCGCATTTGTTTTTAGGGTGGGGGCTGCCCGAAACGGGCACGCCAATGCCCCCCCCCCCCCCGCCACCATTACAGCCTTTCTGCCCCCATGGGGGGCAGAAAGTCCACTAAATGCCAGGGATTTCTTTTTGCGCGATTTTTTTAGGGTGGGGGCTGCCCGAAACGGGCACGCCAATGCCCCCGCCAATGCCCCCCCACAAAAATGACAGTCTTTCTGCTCCCCGGGAGGCAGATGGGAGCTGTAGCCCCCAATCTGGCCCCCCCGGGGGGGCAGAAAGCCCACTAGAAACCAGGGATTTTTTTGTTTTATTCGTGTAGGGGTAGGGGCTGCCCAAAATGGGCATGACAATACCCCCACCCCACCCCAGAGAAATTCCAGTCTTTCTGCCCCCGGGAGCTGAGATGGGGGCAGTGGCCCATATCTGCCCCTGGGGGGCAGGAAGCCCACTAGCGCCAGCGATTACGCAGGCTTTTTTATGCGTGGGGGCTGCCCAAAATGGTCATACCTATGCCCCCATCCCCACAAAAAATAGCCACAGTCTTTCTGCCCCCCTGGGGGCATATCGAGCGAACCCCCTCCCCGATTCCCCCAGGGCGGCAGAAAGCCCACTAGGCTCCGACTTTTTTAGCAATGTGCCTACCTGTGGATTTTGGGCCCTAGCGCAGCTGGCACGTAGGGAAACCTAGCAAACCTGTAAATTTTTTAAAACTAGACACCAAGGGGAATCCAGGATGGGGTGACTTGTCTGGCTCTCACCAGGTTCTGCTACCCAGAATCCCTTGCAAACCTCAAACCTTGTATAAAAAAAAAAAGAATTTCCTCACAATTCTGTTGTGGGAAAGTTCTGGTATCTGCGTGGATCCACAAATTTCCTTCTACACAGCATTCCTCCAGGTCTCCCGATAAAAATGGTGCCTACTCGTGTGGGAGGCCCAAGTACCCGCGACAGGCAAGGGCCCAAAACGTATTGAGGCAACATCAAAATTGCCTATCACAAAACGACCTGGTTTTGCAAGGGGGGTCACCTGGGTTTTTGGCCCCGTGCTCGGCGGCCAGCTAGGGAAACCTACCAAACCCACACATTTCTGAAAACTAGACACCCGGGGGATTCCAGGGAGGTATGGCTTGCGTGGATCCCCCAACGTTTTCTTACCCAGAATCCCCTGCAAACCTCAATTTTAGCTGAAAAAAAATCACTTTTTTCACACATTTTTGTGTGGGAAAGTTGTGGCATCACCGGGCTGACATGAATTTCCTACCACCCAGCGTTCCCCCAGGTCTCCCGATAAAAATGGTGCCTCACTCGTGTGGGAGGCCCAAGTACCCGCGACAGGCAAGGGCCCAAAACGTATTGAGGCGACATCAAAATTGCCTATCACAAAACGACCTGGTTTTGCAAGGGGGTCACCTGGGTTTTTGGCACCGTGCTCGGCGGCCAGCTAGGGAAACCTACCAAACCCACACATTTCTGAAAACTAGACACCCGGGGGATTCCAGGGAGGTATGGCTTGCGTGGATCCCCCAACATTTTCTTACCCAGAATCCCCTGCACACCTCAAATTTAGCTGAAAAAAATCACTTTTTCCACACATTTTGTGTGTGAAAGTTGTGGCTTCACTGGGCTGACACAAATTTCCTACCACCCAGCGTTCCCCAGGTCTCCCGATAAAAATGGTGCCTCACTCGTGTGGGAGGCCCAAGTACCCGCGACAGGCAAGGGCCCAAAACGTATTGAGGCAACATCAAAATTGCCTATCACAAAATGTTTTGGGATACCCAACCAATCGATTTTTTCTGGCTTAGCTGCACTTGGACCCAGCTCTGTAATTGGATGTACTTGAACCTTGAGAGGCCCGCTCCCACTCTGTCTCTGAGTTGTTCCCATGAAATTAATATGCCCTCTTCCACCAGCTCACCCCACACTTTCAGCCCTGCTTCTCTAAGTGGTATAGCAAGCCTATCCTGAAGACACCCCGGTGCGCCAGGTGAATCCCAGAGTGGCGCTAAACTAGAGAAGTAGTCAAGACCCACAAGGCGCTTAACTATGGCCCATAATTTAACCGATGCCTGGAGGACTTTTAGTTTGACCTTTTTGAAAACTTTTGGTTCCCCAAACTTGAACAGAAATCCCTCCTCCAGTAAATTAGCCCCCTTTAACATAGCCAAAAACATGGCTCCAGCCCCTGTATTTACGGGCATTTTTAAGAGCATCCGAAAGTGTGAAAACTGGAAGGCCCAGGCACAATACTGTAAATCAGGAAGCGCCAGCCCCCCTTTCTCCCTCCTGCGCCTCAACTTTTTCCAGGCTATTCTGGTAGTTCTATATAGCCAGATGAAAGAGTTTACAGCCTGCTGTAATTTATCAATCGCAGGTTTGTCAAAGTGTAGGGGGATAGTGTTGAAGAGGAAGGTTACCTTTGGCAACACCACCATCTTCACTAAGTTAATCCTCCCAAGAATGGATAAAGGGAGGTGAACCCAAGCTTTCATTTGTTTTTGACATTCCCTGGACACTCTCTCTAAGTTGACTTCTGCTGTTTTGGCTATGTCCTGGACAATTCTGACCCCCAAGTATCGCATGCTAGAACTGACCTGATGTTGGCTTCTCTCAAGGTTCCATGACATAATCTCCGTCTTCCCGGCATTGATCTCATACCCTGAAACCTGTCCAAACTCCTGTGCCAATTCGATCACTGCCGGGAAGGTCTTTTCTAGGTCCGCTGAAAGGACCAAGATGTCATCAGCATACAGGGCCAACTTCCTTTCCCACTCTCCATACCTAAAAGGCACAATACCAGGATCTTCTCTAAGCCTCTGCGCAAAAGGCTCGATATACATGTCAAAAAGGAGAGGGGAAAGGGGGCAGCCCTGCCTGGTGCCCCTAGAAATTCTGACCGGTTTCGTCAAGTTACCATTAACCAACAGCCTTGCTGACGGAGCCTGATAAAAACAATTGGATGGTATGGCGAAGCTTCTCACCCAAATTAAATTTCCCCATGACCTCCGACAGGTAAACCCAGTTAACCCTGTCGAAGGCCTTGGTGGCATCCAGAGTCAAGGCAGCGAGAGGAAGTGAGTAAGCAGAGGCGATATCTATGGCTCCTATAAGATCATATGTCAGGTCTGATAATTGTCTGCCTTTAACGAACCCCTTCTGATTAAATGAAGGATATCTCCAGCCACTGACCCCAGCCTGCCGGCCAGGATCGAGGCGAAGATTTTATAGTCCGCATTCAAAAGCGAGATGGGTCTATACGACCCGCAGCTCGCAGGATCCTTGCCAGCTTTCAGAATCAACACGACCGTGGCGTCATTCCAAGACTGGGGAGGCTTTGAGCCCTCTAATCAATCAATCAATCAATCAATCATGTCACTTATAAAGCGCACTACATACCCGCGAGGGTCTCAAGGCGCTGGGGGAAGAGGGGGGTGGTGCTGCTACTGATCGAAGAGCCAGGTCTTGAGGAGTCTTCTGAAGGCCAGTAGGTCTTGGGTCTGTCGGAGGTTGGTTGGGAGGGTGTTCCAGGTCTTGGCGGCGAGGTGGGAGAAGGATTTGCCGCCGGCGGTCGTTTTCCGGATGCGGGGGACTGTGGCGAGGGCGAGGCTGGTCGGCGGAGCTGGCGGGTGGGGGTGTAGAAGCTGAGTCGTCTGTTGAGGTAGGCTGGTCCGGAGTTGTGGAGTGCTTTGTGTGCGTGGGTGAGGAGCTTGAAGGTTATCCTCTTGTTGACAGGGAGCCAGTGCAGGTCTCTCAGGTGGGGTGTGATGTGGCTGCGTCGGGGGATGTCGAGGATAAGACGTGCAGATGCGTTCTGGATGCGTTGCAGCCGTCTCAGGAGCTTAGCCGTCGTTCCTGCGTAGAGGGCGTTTCCGTAGTCCAGCCTGCTGGTGACGAGGGCCTGGGTGACTGTTTTTCTTGTTTCGGTGGGGATCCACTTGAAGATCCTGCAGAGCATTCGGAGGATGTTGAAGCAGGATGAGGAAACGGCGTTGACCTGCTTAGTCATGGAGAGGGTGGGGTCGAGGATGACCCCTAGGTTGCGTACGTGGTCGGTGGGTGGCGGGGCTGTTCCCAGTGATGTTGGCCACCAGGAGTCGTCCCAGGCTGAAGGGTTGGAACCAAGGATGAGGACCTCCGTCTTGTCCGAGTTCAGCTTCAGGCGGCTGGTCCTCATCCATTCGGCGACGGCCTTCATTCCTTCGTGGAGGTGGGCTTTGGCGGTGTGAGGGTCTTTGGTGAGGAGAGGATCAGCTGGGTGTCGTCGGCGTAGGAGATGATGTTGAGGTTGTGCTGTCGGGCGGCGTGGGCGAGGGTGCCATGTAGATGTTGAACAGCGTTGGGCTGAGGAGGAGCTTAGGGTACGCCGCAGATGATCTTGGTGGCCTTGGATCGGAAGGGGCGAGGCGGACGCTTTGTGTTCTGCCGGAAAGGAAGGATGTGGTCCAGTCCAGGGCCTTCTCTTGGATCCCGGCGTCGTGAAGGCGTGTTCGTAGTGTGTATCTCTACTATCTGTATGTAGTTCTCTATTAGTATCTTATTAAATAGTTGTGTCAAAATTTGAATACAAGCGTCAGCCAGGGACCTATATATCTCAGCTGGTAACCCATCAGGTCCCGCCGCTTTACCTCTTTTGCCAGCAGCTATAGCTTTCCTCACTTCCTCTTGCGTTATATCCTGTTCTAAATCTTCCTGCTGTTTGGGGCTAATAGAAGCCAAAGTGGTCCAATCCAGCCAATCCTTAATTTTAAACCCATCCTCGGTCAGATCTTCTTGATATATGTCCTGAAAATACTTTAAAAAAGCCTCCCCTATTTCCTCGTCTGAAGACACAGCCGCTACTCCATTTCCTACTTCAATTTCCCTGATCTGATTACGGAGTCTATCTGCTTTTGCCTTCCATGCCAACAGTTTTCCTGCCCCCTCCCCATACTCAAAATGGGCGATCTTGCTTGCCTCCCATCTGAGCCTAAGCCTTGATTGGAGGATACCCTCCAGCTGCTCTCTTAATTTTCTAAGTCTGTCCAAAGCTGCCGGTGCCCTACCAAAAGCGGCCTCACTGTCCAATTCAACCTCCACATCCTTCATTTCTGCCTCCAACGATGCAATCCCTTCCCTATACCTTTTGTGCCTAAAACTCATCCTACTAGTAATAATACCCCTCAAAAAGGCCTTAAGGGAGTCCCAGACCATCATGACATTTGCCGTGCCTGAGTTGATCTTGAGGAAGATTTCGGTTTCCTGAGCCAAGAAGGACATCTCCTCTTCCTCCAAAAGCAGCATTCGGTCAAAGGACCAATTTCTTGGCTGCTGGGCCTGTGCCCACTCAAGATCCAGTTCTACTCCTGAATGATCTGACAAATGGGACGACAAATATCTAATGTCCTTGACCTTGCCCCTTAGGGCATAACTGACCAAAATATAGTCAATTCTTGACTTATGCCGATATTTGAGGTTTCGAAATGATACCCCCAGTTGCTGGCCTGATCTCTCCCTCCAAACATCACATAAACCCAACTGGGCCATCATACTCTGAAGATACGCCCTGGATCTAGAAGGGTAACCGCTCTGCTGCTGGTAGACTTATCGAGTTTAGGATCAAATACAATATTAAAATCTCCAGCCATAATAACTGGTTCTGGGAAGTCTAAAAGATGCGAGAAGATTGTTTTGAGAGTTGAAGGGTCGTCTTGATTCGGGCCATAGTAACCAACCAGAGTAAGAGGGATGCCCTTTAGGATCAATTTCAGTATCACCCATCTGCCACCTGGGTCCTCCATATGCTGTATAATCTGGGCATTAGCCTGTTTTTAAAAGAATCAAAACCCCTCTGATGTTGGCCGACTGGTTGGTACAGATAAAGGAGTCCACCCATTTTTGACTTTTAAGAACTTCATGGGTCTCTTCCTTAAGAAGATGTGTCTCCTGGATGACAATGACCTGCGCTGCACAATCTTTAAGATATTGCAAAATCCTAGCTCTTCTATTCTTTACACGCAGGCCATTGACATTCTAGGATAATATCTGAAGTGTTTTCATAATAGCTTCTGTCTGCGACCCCCACCCTGCCCAAATTCATGGGAAAACAACACCTAATCTCTCGGAATCGGAACGCCACTATTTGATCTAAGCTTGGTATGTATACAGCGAATGAGGTATTTTTATTTTTAATGCCCCAGTGCTCCCCATCCCCCCACACAAACAATTGACCTCCCCTGGAGAACCCTTCCCCCATAAATCTGGACAGTTGTTGTCCAGGTGTAGCACCCCGGAGCTACCCATCCCATCCCATCCCAATCTCATGTGTTATTGAAAGGAAAATTCAAATGCCAACCAATTACATCCATGCCAAAAAGAGAAGAAAGCTAATTTGATACTAAGAAGATAACGATTGAAAAGGACTAAAAGAGAGAAATGAGAACCCCCTAGTTTGCCCAACTCGCCTATTCAGAGGAGAAAAAGAAAGGAAAAAGAGCACAAACGCCAAGAGCAAACCTACTGCCCTGACCTACATCATGACTAGTGCTACCCCAGAGAATAGGGAACTCTTTCCTAAGGACCACCCTTGCTGATGGAACTAAGCAGCTCGTCCGCCTCCTGGACTGATCTCATGTTATACATTTTGTTGTTATGCATAACCTTTAGGAAGGCTGGAAATTTTAGCTGTACAACTGCGCCGAGCTTCTTAAAATCGTCCATCCTCCTGCCTAGTTCCCACTGTCTTTTGAGGGTAGCTCTAGCCAGATCCAAACGAATTTCAAAAGAAAAATCCCTAGACCTTAGTGTTTGTGCTTTCAGGGCCAGATTGAGAATTTTTTCTTTTAAGGAGTAGGTGAGGAAATTAACAAGGATTTTTCTTGGCTTAACTCTATTGGAGTTCTTACGAAACGGGTCTCTGTGGATCCTCTGTATATCCATACCGAGGGTTACCTCTGACTCCTCAAACTGCAGAACTTCTTTAAGCAATGAGATAATGTATGATTTCAGGTCAGACCCTTCATTCCCCTCTGGGATGTTCAATAAGCGGAGGTTATTTCTGCGAGAGTTGTTCTCTAGCATCTCCATTCGATCACGAATAGCTACCTCCTCCCGTTTGAGTACCTGGATCTCTGCCTCCGCCACCCAAAGGTTATCTTTCAGCTCTCCAACCATTTTCTCCAAAGTCTCAGTCCTGATGTCTAAAAGATCCACCTTCCTCTCCAGAGATTCACAAGAACTCCTTATCTCAACCTGGTTAGCGGCTGAGACGGAAAAGCCTTTCTTAATGTCCTCTGAGAGTATAGAAAAAAGAGATTCCAGTCAGGCTGCTGGGGGCCCGCCCGTCTCTAGGGACTGTAGGGACTTGAGACTTTTCTCTACCCCTCCACTCTGTGGCCCTGCAGCTCCATCCGGATTCTGATCCACCAAATCCAACCCTTTATCTGGCGCTGACTCAGATATGTTATCCCTAACTGCGGGGACGTCTACCTGGGACAGAAGAGGGCTTGCCCCCTCCATAGTGACGGTTCATATTTTTGCTGTTAGATGCCCACTGAATCCCCCTCTGGGAGCTAAGTGATATCCAGGACCTCAGGTTGTAGCTTGAAATACGACTGTAACGACGGGGTTACCCTGACTTTACTGTCGAGGAAATTGTTTTTAACCCTCCCGAGTTTTGTACTCCTTCCTTTAACTTGATGAGTTTGGAAAACCGAACTATTGGTGGAAATTGCAATTTTTGGGGAGCCTTCTAATACTTGATAGCTAGGCTGCACCTCAGAAGATGATTTATTAGAGATGCCACCCTTTTTAATACTCAAGGTGGCCCACCCCACGTTTACTACTTCTCTTTTTCCCCCTCTTATAGCCACTGCTCAGCCCCCAAAAACCTCCAAAAACGCTTTCACCTGTTGCGGGGAGCAAACCTGATTCTCCTGCGCTCTAACGGACTGTCGTGCTTCCTCCTCCAACTCCGGCGCTGTAGCTATCTCCGGGACTAGCCCCGGCGCAGATGGAACGGGAGAGGCAAAAATGGTGGCAATGGCGGGAGGCACGCACTCTTAGCAGCCAGCTCCAGCCCTCTCCCACTCCGCCCCGCTGGAACGGGAAAGCAGCTGGTGCTGCCTCCACCGACCCGAAGGAGCCCGTGCGCCACCGCTCTGCGGCCTCTCCGCAGCCTCTCCGCAGCTCCAGGGCGGCCTCGTCCCAGCGCGGCAAGCGGGAGGGGCAACCAGAGCAGTCGGAACCCCGGCACATTCCGGGTTGAAACCCCCCTTCAAAAACAGGGGAGCCGAGCAGCTGCGCCAGGCACACTTCAGCGTCTAAGACGGCAGGTAGGACGGCATTTTACTGTGGAACAGGAGGAGAGCTCCAGGTGCTAGCGGCCGCTCAGGACGCGGTCGCCATGTTCTCCAACGAATATGTCAAGAACTCATTTTTTTTGTAGCGCAAATCTATCTGATAGCGTTTGAAATGTAACAAATACCTCATCTTCAAAAAAGTCTCCTAGTTGCCTAATCCCGTTTATTCTCCATTTCTCCATTCTGAAGTCCCAGAATACAGGTGGCAAAATTGTAGTGGTATTTATAGGAGTATAACAACAGATCCCTGTTACCCCTATTCTCTTTCTAAATAGCTTCCAAGCTTTATAAGCCGCTATTACTAACTTGAATCGTGTTCTCTTGTAATAACTTAACTCCAAAAATTTGAACAGACAATTTCTCGCCTCTGATCCCATCAACAACTGATATATTGACGGTGTCTCTGCCAATGTTTCCACGTCCTCCCTTGTTAGCATAACCCTCATATTTTGAAAGAGACAAACGTAATAATAAAAAGCAAAGTTAGGTACGGCCCAGCCACCCCGATCCCTTGGTAGCATCATATATTTAAAAGCCCTCCTGGCTTTTCTTTGTCCCCACAAAAACCTATCAGCAATAGCTTGTAGATTTCGTAGTTGTATACTAGTTAGCTCTAATGCTACCGCTCTGAAATAATACAAGAGCTTGGGTAATATACACATCTTGAGGACGTTACACCTTCCCACTAATGTCAAATGGAGGCATTCCAACCGATCCAACATCTGCTGAACCCCCGCAACTATGCTACCCCAATTAACTTCTATTAACTGGTGTAAGTCCATCCTTATTTTTATACCCAGATATATTTAACTGAACATTAAATCTTCTGTGCATATAACAGTTTCATTTTCCCATCGACATATCAGCTCTGCTGTACATTGTTCCTCATTCACAAGTCTTTTTATGAAATTGAGATACAATATAACTACTGTACATGCACAAATAAATGGCTAAGAGAAAGCAGTGTAAAGTACCTTGAATTGCTTCCACTACATGCGTAGGTTTTCGATAATATAATAAAACACTGAATTGACTGTTAGTGCAGTGAACTTACACTTAGTAACATGATTATCAACTATATTTCATATATAAAATATTTTACTATAGGTATCTGTGCTAGCTGGCAGTTTCAAAAACAATAAATCAAAATGTCCCCAAATTGCTGTATTAAGCAGCAAATTGAGGAACTTCTATACTTGTTTGTATATCTCCTCATATTTGTGATCACTGCTTGCTGAGTTTCATCTTATTTATTTTTTATATTTTAATTGTTGCATTTAGTTGAAAACATATAAGCTGATCCGTTTTTATTAGACCTGATAAAAACTGAAAGTTTAATGGATAACGTAATTATTGTACATCCAATGGGTGCGCAGAGGAACATATTTTCTTAAAATTAGGATAAGCTAAACCCACTTCACCAATATTTGCACTGAACTTCTGCCAAAAAAGCTGCCTAGCCGTAATGCAGGTATATATGTAGGACTGTTTAGAAAAAACAAATAATATTTTTTGCAAAGTTAAAATTTTAACAAAATTAACACATAACATCTGCTAAGTTTACTATAGATTTAACTCATAAAGCTCTTTAATTCATTTAAGGCACTGCAGAAACTATGCCAATGGCTTCATCCCTTTGCACATTTCAATCCGGAAAAGGTACCACATTTCTTCAAAGTATCTAAGATGACTGTAAATCTGCCTGGTTCTGGTGTTAGAACTAACAAATCATCTGCACATATTTTGAGTTTATGGAATGAATTATCTAGTGGAAATCTTGGAATTAAATAATTTGTTTGGCAAGCGGTTCCTAGTGGCAATAAAAACAATGCAAAAAGTAGCAGGGATTGTGGACAGCCTTCTTTTATTCCAAGTTCGCAACTCCTCAGATTAGTTCACACCATTCACCACTACTGAAGCATTAGGAACATCTTAAAGACTATTTATAAACTTATAAACCCAAAAGCAATGCAGCACGGATAATTCCAATTAACTAAATCAAAAGCCTTTCCACATTAGCAGTCGAGCACAGTAGCATACAACTGTACATGCAAGTAATTCCCTTATGTTTTTTGACATGATTTAATAAATATTTTGACATGATTTAATAAATATTTTGGATGATAAGAAGAGCAACAAGCTGCATAGTTTACTAAATATCATAATTGTAGCCTTCTGCCACGAGGCTAGCATTAAACCTGTGAGGTAAATATCGCAACAGAGTAGTAAAAATAATTCTTATATATGGGGCTAGAGATATTGCCATCTCATTTTTTAAATTGTTATTAACTATTTTTTCCACCTAACCCATTTGAATACCTTTTTCTAAAATGTCCTTGTCCCTATCCATAGTAAGATTCAGATATTTCATTTAAGACAAATATTTGGAGGTTCAGTATAAACCGTTGCATAAAATTTAGTGAAATCTTCACGCATTTTTGTTGCATCTTCCATGCCAGCTTATTTTAGAACTTTTATTTTTATTTGTTGCAGGCCTTTTGCCAAGCTAGTAGTTTACTAGTTTTCCCCCACGTGTACATTTTCTCTTTAAAGGTCATTGTCCTATTTAACATTGAATTTAGATAGGCAATGGGCATATTAAGTGCTAATCATATAGCCGCTTCTCCAGCAGCATTCTTTCACTCTTATTTTTGGTTCAGAAGTATAAATCTTGCAAATCGATAGCTTTCTTTGTATGACACAGGGCGCCAGAGTCACAAATTCTGCTTATATGAACAGATAACTCCGCAACTTTCCCTCTTATAAATGCTTCAAAGGCATCCCAAATTGAGAAATCAGGATTAGAATGTAAATTGCTCCTAAAACATTAGTCTGTTTTATGCTTAATTATATAAAAAAAAAAGAGACACTTTTCAACAAGATTGATTGAAGGTCCTGCAACTCAATTTCGTGGAAGGATTGTACTTTTGAACAGTTAATGTGACCACTGCGGGATCAGAAATGTGATAGATATTTTTACATAATTCTGAAATATTTTGTTATATATTAAGAGGAAATTTAATCTGCTGAATGTATTATATCTATCAGAATACAAAGAAAAAGCCAGGTAAGACTGGAATTCAGAGCCTAAATGGGTCGACTAAATTTACATTTTGAGATGCGCTTAAAATGCCCCCTTTAATTTTAAGTCTTGGATAAAGGCTCCTTTTCAGTGATCTATCCATTTTGTCCTGGCTATATCACAATCACTGCTGAGGAAACCGGGGATGTAATTTCTTTATGCAAATTAATTAACCAATCCAAAGTCAATTGACACTGTGTAGCATGTACATGTACTTTGTGTGTCGGTGATAAATGGAACGGGTAGCCCATTTACTTTGTTGATATAATGTACCATAGTGCATTCCCCTAAACCCATGCTATTTACTGAAAGCCCTATGCCTGAAATCAAACATTTACTTCAATAAACCAAGTAAATCAATATTGTGCAGTTATAGTGATTATATGCCACAATTTTGTAATGTAGGAAATCAATGTCAAAATACTCTGTTGCTTTGATCGAAGAAGTTAAGCTTAAATTTCAAGTTTCATCAGAATCGTTCTGCATTTGTGCAGATCATTCTTTTGGTTGGATATTATTAAAAGATATAAACAGAACAAAATGTTAATAATATAAAATTATGTAACCATTTAACACAGAACAACAGACCCAGTAAAAATTCCCATACAAACTACACTTCGATATTCAGGGGTGTTATTTTTGTTACAATGAAGGCAGTGGCATGAATCAGGAAGATCAATTAACAAACAAACAATATACATACGTGATTCCAGGCACCTCACAAGATCTGGGCCGTGAAGACAGAGACTGCACCTAAATGTCAAAAACAGGGATACTATGTTTAACACACATCCACACTCAGACCTTTACTTCAGCATTCATCATGCAATTCAATAGAATAAAAACATGGCTTCTACCGGGTTTAATTCGTATTCGATACCAAAACTCACACTTGCAAGTGCAACACTCCACTTTGTTTAATAAACAAGGGATGATGTTCAGGGGCGCGGCATTTTGATTTGTATTTCATTTTAAGTAGGACCTATCTTGTTACACCATTATTTATGGTGTTGTCTCTGTGATCCACTGCTATAATAAACTTCAGTATACTCAACACAATGACCTATTGCAACCCCTTAAGAAATATGGCACTGCTTGTGTTCTAGCCCATGCTGTATTCAATTTATGCCAGACATTTGAGCTATAGTTTCTACATCGCGGTAAGTAGTCAGATCCAGGGGGGGCGTGGCCTAGCAACATGGCCGACAGGACGTGAGCCTTTGAGCTCCCGGCCGGCCCGCCGTAAAAATCTTTCATTTATCCTGGAATCTAGACCCAATCTTCATTTTTGACCACCACGTTGTGGCCGGTATCCAATGGTGCACCAGTGACACGACGGCCGTCGGAAAATACGGCTGTAGGGAGGTGCTGTCAGCAGGATCTCGCTGGACCCGGACTGCGATGGCGAACTGCGATGCAGCGGCCCGAGGAAGCGCTGCTGAGTCCGGAGGTCGGCTGGAGCCAGTGGCGGCCGGGGCATCTTGGGGCGTGCGACCACCCGATCGCTTTTGCGGTTCCCCCCCCCCCAATCCCTGGTGGTTTGGTTGGCACCGGTGGCTTGGGGGAGGAGTTATGGCGGAGGGGGGTGCTTCCCAGACAAGGCCCAACTGTAATGGAGGGGGCCCCGCGCTCCGTGAACAATTGAGACCTAAGGGGTACCGGTGATCTCCCGGTTGTCCCCCGAAGACAGGTACACTGCAGCTGTGTGGGGGATCAGAACGGATGCGGTGCGACGAGCTCCTCACGTGAGCCGTGTGACCAGGGCCGGATCGGGCCCGGTCAGAGAATGGAGGTCGGACGCCCGCCCAGCGGCCATATTGCCAGTGAGCCCCGTTGGACTGGGCGAGAAATTTGGAAAGCAGAGCGGCTGCTCGGGGCGGGCCCCAACGCTGTCGGAGAGGCCTCGCCTTTGGCCACCCACCCTCCTTTTCTTGGAGCATCGGTGTAGGCGCAGGGTGGATCGCGGTGGGCCCCGGTGCGCTGTGGGTCATGGCGGGACATGTTCGAAGTCCTGGCCTGGCTCCGATAAAACTGAAGGAGAACCGGAGTTGGGCCTAGACGAAGAAACCGGACTCGCAATGACAATGTAGGAGCAAGCTAATTGGGTGTGATCTCTCGCCAGCACGGCCGCGGCGGTAGTGAAAGGAGCCTTGCCTGCATCTCGAAGGGGCATCGCGCGCAGAGCTCGTGGCACGGAAGGGCTCTCATGCTTGCAGATGGGACGGAGGAGCTACGGGAGCCCAGTGTGAGTTGAGCGGAAGAGCCACTCGGACCTCTTTGGGTACGGAAGCCGCTCAGGATGGTCACAAAGGTGCCCACACTGCTGAACTGTAAGTCAAATATTAGCGGAGAGTTGAGGTATGATGTGAATGTGGGACTTGTACTCATATAAGATTGAGGCTCATAGCCAAGGTGGGCTCGCCCTCATGAGAGGCATATTACGCTTAAATTGAACCTGAGCCGGGGCTGATCCTCGTGATTTGTGACCCTTGGGCTTGTTGGATTGGAGGTGGTCTGCACAGAAAGGGCGCGAACTGGGCGCCAACAATAGATGCTGGCCTGATTGACACACCTGTGGGGCAGAGAGCGGGGATTCTCAACTACACACGGGGTGGTCTCAATTGCACGTTGTCATGGGCAAGGATAAAGCGGCCCAAGCAGGGGCATCCAACTCCATCACGCAATATACTACGCCGCGTCATCCCCCGCAGCACATAACGCGTCAAACCGCCAGCATGGATGAAGAGGGTGGTGGAGGGGAGGCGGAGCCGACGCGGGTAGAATTGTTGGCCGCCATATAGGGATCCTGAAAGGCGCTGGAGGCCCGGATTGATACTGTCTCTATCGATGTTAATCTCCTACGGGAAGACCTCCGCAAGGTGGCAAACAAGGTCATAGTGGTGGAAGAGGATGTATCGGGCCTCAAGGGAGAAGTGGTTGTCCTGAAGAAGCAAGTGTCACAATTATCCTCCACAACGAACGTTCTGGAGCGCCATGCGGAAGATGCAGAGGGCGGGCTCGACGCAGTAATATTCGCATTTTGGGCTTCCCCGAAAGAGCAGAGGGGAGGTCCGTAGAGTTGTTTCTGGAGCAATGGATCAGGGCCCAGTTGGGCTATATAAGGGGATGCGTGTGGCCTGGCACGACATTAGGGGTGGCATTTCTCACCAGATTGTTGTTTGCAAAATGTCAGTGGGTGGGGGGGATGTGTTTGGGGGTTATTAGTTTGTTTGGGTTGGTTTGTTCTGAAGGTGTGCACTGTAGTGGCGGATGAAAGGGAGGGCAGGGATCGGCATCGGTGCCTGAAGTGAGTACACTCCATAATGGGGACTGAGTATAAATTTCTGACCTGGAATGTGCGGGGACTGGGCACTTGTACCAAGAGACACAGGGTGTTAACATTTCTTAAACGACATCATATATCAATTGCTTGCCTTCAGGAAACGCACCTGGACGATAGCAGGGCTGCTAGAGTAGCCAAGAAGTGGCGAGGTCAGATGCATCATTCTTCCTACTCTACCTACGCTAGGGGTACTATGGTCTGGGTGGTACCGGGCATACCATTCACTGTGACATATAGTGAATCTGATGTGAATGGAAGATATGTTCTGTTGCATGGCTCCCTAGATGGCAGGGAAATTGTTATACTGAACACGTATGCGCCCAATATAGATGATCCCTCATTTTTCCAGGTCACTCAGGAATTATTGCCCAACGAAGTAGATGCTCCATTTATATGGATGGGCGACTTTAATTGCGTGCTGGATCCAGCCCTTGATAGATTCCCCCCCTAAGGCTGGCACAAAACCTAAAATGTCCCAAATGCTTAGCAAGGTCATGCATGATTTGGGGACTCATGATATATGGAGGGAGACTCATCCTGCACTTCCATTGTCTACCTGCCAATCCCTGACGCATGGAACACAGAGTAGGCTGGACAGAGTGTTGGTGTCGGGTGTGCCAGCATTTCCTGAAGCGGACGTAACTCATTTGGCGCACTTCTTGTCCGATCATTCTCCGGTGTGATGCACGGTGAGGTGGGGGACTCCTATACTGGGCCCAGGGCGTTGGAGGTTCCCGCCTGACCTCTTGGAGGATCAAGTGGGAAAAGCTGAATTAGCACAGTTGATTACAGACTATCTAGAGACGAACTGGGGGGTACGACAGAGGGCCACTGAGTGGGAGGCTTTAAAAGCAGTGACTCGCAGTGTGAGTATGGGGCTCGTGTGCGGGGTGAGGAGACAATTGCTCGGGGAACTTGATAAGGAGGAGAAGACATTAGTCGCAATACAGGCGGAAAGCCCAGCAGACCCAGAAATGGGCAAGAGGGAATGGGAATAGCGCAAGCGTATAGCTGACATCTAGGACAGGCTGGCTAAGTACACCCTGACGCATTACTGCCAGCGGTTGCATGCTGAGGGCGACAAGTCGGGTCGCTTGCTGGCCTGGATTTTACGAAGGGAGCAGGCTCCCATTTTGACCACCACCGTGAAAGCTGAGGGAGGGAGAATTGTCCATACCAGGGATGGCATTTTAAAGGATGTTCCAGCAACACCTACAGCGGGTCTATACTGCAGACCATGGAGTAACAGCGGACAGGTTGTTGAGGATTTGGCGCTTCCGCAACTTTCGCCGGAGGGCGTAGAGGAGCTCGATGCCCAGATCACCGTTGAGGAAGTGCAGGAGGTACTTTGAGCCATGCTGGGATCCAAGGCCCCTGGGGCAGATGGGTTCCCTATGGTTTCTTTGCAGGCCTACTCAGATCTGCTGATACAGCCCCTTCTGCAGGTATATGAGGAGGCCTTTGACTTGGGGGTGTTACCACCCACAATGCGAGAGGGCGAAATCGTTATGCTCCTTAAGCCAGGGGGAGCACACAGGATCAGGGGTATTTACTGGAGGTGCTCAGGGTAGCTGGATTTGGACCGAGTTTTAGAAGATGGGTGCAGATCCTATATACGGCGCCCAGCGCTAGAGTCCGGATGGAACACAGCAGGTCAGGCAAGTGGAGGCTAGAGAGGGGGACGCGACAGGGCTGCCTGCTCCCCCCCACTGCTGTTCGCCCTGGCAATAGAGCCCCTGGCGATTTGGGTACGCAGGGATCTGGCCGCTTGGGGTATCAATGTTGGCGGAACATCTCAGGTAATATCTTTGTTTGTGGATGATGCATTATTCTATGTCTCCTCGCCCCGGGAAACAGTACTGCTACGGGTGTTGGAGGAGTTTGGCATTTGTTCTGGGCTGAGACTAAATAGGAGCAAATCTTTGCTATTTCCCCTGGCTCGCTTGGCTGGCGGCTGTGTGGAGTCGCTCCCCCAACTGGGACTGAGATAGGAGACTTGGCATTTTAGGTACCAGGCCATATAGGTGGCGGGCGAGGATTCACAAGTTTTACAACTTAATATTTATAAAATGATGGACGCATTAAGGGGCTCAGTTGGCTTCTGGAACACTCTACCACTCTCCTTAATGGGAAGGTTGACGATAGCCAAAATGGTGGTACTGCCTCGTTGCCTTTACATGCTACAGAATACGTTGTGCCCCATACCTAGACGAGTATTCAGGGCCCTGGACTACCTCTTGATAGACCTCTACTGGGCGAGACGGCACAGTACAGTGGCGCTTGCTAAACTAAATCGTACGTATGATGGTGGTGGGCTCGAGGCTCCCAGAATGGAGCCATACTATGCTGCTCAACTGCAGCACGCTGCTAGGTGGTTTGCTGAGGGGGACAACTGGGAGAAACGGCTCCTTTGCGATAGAGTACCAGCCACTGAATTGCCAGCTTTATTTATGGGGGGCGCGGGTGGCTCCAATGCAGCACTGTGTGTGGCTAGGCAGACAGCGTGCGCGTGGCAGTTATTTGTGGAGAGAATCCTTAGGCATGCCCCGTTCCATCGGGAATTGACAGTGTGGGATCTGGCACCGGTTCGGAGAGTAATGGCTAACATGTCATTTCCGGCATGGCAGGAGGGGGGGGATGTGAGTTGCTCGCAGATTTGTACCCGGGTGAGTGCTTCATCACATTTGAACAGGCTTGTAAAGATTTTGGATTGGGGCAAGGACAATATTTACAATACGCTGCCCTAGCCAATGTACTTAAAGAAATATGGCCCACGTATCCTCTGATACCGCAACTTACACAGACACTAGATATCATACTTACGGGTGGGTCAGGCAAGCGTATTATATCTTTGTTGTACAGGTCAATGAGGGCAGACACCGGTGCTCCCCCTCCTATTCCATATGTAGCTTGAAATGCGAATCTGGTGCGTGAGTGGACACTAACTGAGGTGGTGCACATGAAGAGGTGTCGCAGTGATGAGAAACTAGAGGATGATTTAAGGCTTTGGAGGGAGCTATGTCGTGACTTACTGGCCGGTGGTCCCCAGATAGGTATACAAAGCACCACCGTGAGGGAAAATTCTGTGAGCTCTGATGGGGAGGGGGAGTAAATGTTTCAAATGTCTAATCACTAGCCTCAGAATTTGGAATGGGGGGGTAGCGGAGGGTCCGATGTCTTGAATCACTATCACTGTATTACATGTATATGTATTTCCTTTGCTCGCCACTGGGCGCACACCCATGGTTATGTTCATGAACATTTTTAAATAAAGTTTATATTAAAAAAAAGTATTCAGATCCAGAATTTCCTGAGTCCATGCTGACACAATTTATGGCTCTGCGGAAGTCAAGTTCAAAGTTAAATGAAACTTTGTGTGCGTAAGTGTCTGATCCTTATAATGCCATTTGTCTCTCTCTATCTAGTTAACATTGCTAGATATTTCCTTTAGGCCTCTGTGATGTAGGTTTGGGGCCCCGGGTTTCTGGGTCACTGTAGACTCTGGGACCCTGTGTAGTCCTGATAGTATATGCGCAGCTCAGGCACTTGCTTGGACAGCTTTGTGTTCTCTACCGGTCTGGCATCCTTCTCCCTATTCAGCCAGTCTGGCCCCTTTGGCCACATTGCGTTTTGGTCTCTTTCTTTTTAGCTCCACTGCCTCCAAAATCTGTTTCTACTGAGTGATCTAAACCATGGGATTAAGTGTACATTGTTCACCAATTTATTTGCTTTCAAGTCTCCCAGATGCCAAATATTTTGGGGATCCCACTGCACCAACTATCAAAGCAGCAAGACCTCTCTCATGCTGATTGGGTGCTTGGAGTCTGCTTGAGATAATGTTACTTGCTATAGGCAATGTCAATATCTCAGCATCTTGCAAGCCTTTGTGGCTTTTCACAGGAGGGGTCCCCTCCATCCACCATGTACTGCCAATTCACAATATACTTGGGTCTTCCATAACCCTGTGGCTCTCCTGAGAACCATTCCGGCATTTCACCTGCAACAACCCAGCCTTAATGCAATTACCAAGTTAAACAAGCCATGCAAAGACCAGAACATTCTCCTGACTGTTGCAGTCTTGGAATATTGCTGGATGTCAGTGCCATATTTACCAATTATCTCACTTTTTCTTATTTCTTCATTGGAAAGCGCAAACAGAGTATTAATTGGCTGCCTTTACCACTGTTGACCAAAAACACCCAAAAAACATAGAACTCATTAGAGGAAACATCTCTCATACACACAGCACAGGCCAGATATGCCATATCATCGCAATTCTATGGTTCCAACAGACATTGCCATGAAAATTAGTCACCCAAAAATACATTGAGGAGCATGTTAATCAAAACATCTCATGTTTACACAACACAGCACTAATATATCATTATCGGAGTGGGAACTAATGGGAGGGTGCAGGGGGGTGCTTGTCCAAGCACAATCAGTAGTTACTAGGCACCAAATGTACAAACTGCAGTCATTTATGTCTGGTGTCCTGGGGCTTCTTTACTATTGGAACCAAACTGATTGCCAAGTACACCTCTTTAAACGTGACTCAGAACAGGAGAGCAGTCCAATACTTACTCAGGGAGTTGGTATTGGCTAGAAAATCGACATACACATAAAAAGAAAGACATCCATAATTTAACACATAGCTAAATACTGAGCATAAAATTTAAATGTACACAGAGAAAACCAAACCTAGCTAAGTCCCTCTTGAACTAGAGATCTTTGTAAAAAATGTCTTTAACAAAGCAAATAATGCAAAGCCCTTCCTGTCGTAATTGTCATAGGGTTACACAATGCAAAGCCTCTTCCTATTGTATTTGACTGAATGCATTCCAAGGGGCTTAATGCTATCCTACAGTGAACACGAGCACCAATATCTTGCAATTCTTAACCATGGCGCGCAGTTGAGGTCCCTCCACTAGAGTGTGGGCACTTCCTTTATGGAGGTGTTACACTTTGCTAGGGGGGGGGGTGGATTAACAATGGTCCGATCAGATAGACCAAAGGAAAGGAACATAAATTAACTTATCCCAATGTCATTAACATAGCCCACTCCAATCTGACTTGAGGATAGGGGTGAGTATTGATTCTACACATAAGGAAGAGTACACATAACCATATATATTTTTAACACGCACACAAAAATACACTTAGATGTATGAATTTCGAAACAGACGCACTAGTCACATAAGGTGATTGCTCCAAAAAGATTTTGTGACAAAGTGCGCAGAAAGAGTGCTTCTGTGTGAAATTTAAGCAAGAAAAGAAAAGGGAAATAGACCCATTACACATATATTTTCTCACAAAATAGCCTGTCTGTATAGTATAATCACATTGAACAGAGGTAATGGCTTCAATCACAATTGCTCCTCTGTGAACCAACTATTCAATTCAGGCTGTACAAACTGTTGGCGTTTCGACCCGGCAAGGGTGTGGGGGCAGGTGTAGGGGTAGGCCAATCAGAGCCTCAACAGCGAGTCTTCTTCAGGACTGGGTGAATGAATTGGACGGGAGCAACCTGGAAACATACATCATCCAGTGAGGGAGCTGGAGAGTTAATCATATTAGCAACGAAGTTAAGTGGAAACACCCAGCATGGGGGTAAAGATTAAATACAGGTCCATGTGAATAGACAGAGTCAATCTATATATGAGGACGGAGACCTCTTAATGATTTAATCACCTTAGGCTCTCCGTCAGTTACAAAGTATCGTTCTAAATGTCACGGCTGCAGTTTCGACCTAATTTTAAGGACTGGCTGATTAATGCTGCCAGGGCCGGACTGGAAACCGAAACCGGCCCCGGCAAACTGCTCGGCCGGCCCCCCCTGAGGGCTGGGGGGGTGCAGCGGAGCTGTTTGCGAGGGCCGGTTTCGGCAGATTTTGTTACAGGGGGCCGATATTGCCGACCCCCGGTAACAAAAACGGCCCCCACCCTGGTGGCCTACTGGGGAAACGCCCGGTGCCCCCTACGGCCAGTCCGGCCCTGAATGCTACACGCAGCGGCACCCCTTTGCCTAGGGGCTTTCCAGCTAAATATACTTACCATTTAAGTGAACAAAATGTTCCCTTTATTACAATTCCAGGAGTTGGTGATCTTGTGATTCCCAACAAAGACTGCAGGCTAGCCTTAGTAATAGCTGCGCATCAATGTGTTGCTTCTGCACATGCTGGTGTGACGGCTACAATTTTGTTATTACAACAACGTTATTAGTGGCATGGCTTATACAAGACGGTCAAGAAATACGTCCTTTGTTGTGACATTTGTCAACAGATTAAAAAATCCACTGTTGCTCGCCCACCGCAGACAACTGCAGATTTCCAACAAACCTTTCATCTTCATTTATTTGGACCATTCTGGTTCTCTTAATTTGGATGGTGCATTTAAATTTCCCCTACTTGCAGTTGATTCTTGCTCAAGGTTCCTCTGGGTGTTGCCACAACGTTAAGTTGATGCTCACACTGTTATTAAAGATTTTCAAGTCTTTATCGGAACATATGCATGCACTACATTTCACTCAGACCAGGACCTTGCTTTCACCTAAAAAGTGTACAGGGACTCTATAGTTTCCAAGGGGGGAGGGGGAGTGCATTACTCCTCCCCCTACCATCCTGAGGGGAATTCGGTAGTTGAGAGGATGAACTGTAACTTAAAGCATTCCTTAACAGCTAGAGTATTAGGTTCAGGAGGTAGCTGAATCCATCACTTATATGGGGTACAAAGAGCAATTAATAATGCCACTAAACTATGTCTGGGTGGCCAGACCCCATATGAGGTCTTTTTCGGCATAAAAATGTATGCTCCAGACTTTGACGGTCCAGACATCATGGCAGCAACCACACTCATTGATGTAAATGATCGTTCTTCTGTCTTACAAGATATGGAACACTTCCGTGACGGCCAAGCTAACAAACAGTTGAAGACATATACCTCTGCCGGAGTCAAGAAGCAGCCAACGCCTTCCAGCTGGATTCCACAAGTTGGGGATCTCGTTCATGAGACGATTGCAGTGAAATGGAATTTGTCCCATCATACCGTGCACCGGTGCCAGTCCTTGGCATTCAAAGTACAAGAAAAATTATATTTCCACCACTTGCTGGTTGTAAAGACAATCGTTTAGTCTCCGTTGACCAAGTCCTTGGTAGTTCCCTAACTCCTATCACACAGAAATTTCCTCTACAGCTTGTGAGCAACATCAAAGCGGTTTCTCCTCAGCTGGCGGACAGGTGAATGAACCTCAGCTGTTTCCTGATTCAGCTACAAATGCCAGCCATACGACGAAAGTGAGTACTGTACTTGCTACTGTGTCTTCTGCAGGTGAAGTTGTTTGTGATGATCCGCCTTTCAAGGTATCCACCGCTCTCTTTCTTCACCTGTGGTGCCTGTTTTTCAACAAACTGCTTCTGGTTATTTTGGAGTCATAGATGATTTTTCATCGGACTCCTCTGACACTTTGAACATTTTAGACACTACACCTACACATGACTGTAGTTCCTTTCATGGCTGAAATGCACTTATCTGGTCCTTCCTTAGATATATATTTGGATAACACTTTCCTTGGTTTTTCTATTTCTCTGGAGTGGATATGTGACTGTTTTTTTCTTTTTGCTAATAAATGGACATTACCTTTCAGAACTGGTGGATGAGGTGTTAACCCCTCACTCCTCTTCACATAAAGTGAGGAGAGACCTGTCCCTTGTGAACATTTCAGCTGTCCCAGTAACTGATGGAATTGTTTAGAATAAGGTCCTCTATGATATTTTCAGCCCTACAGAAATTCTGCAGATTTCTTATGTATTTAAGGTAGCAATGGGTTTTTATAATGGATTATGCCTGGGTTACATTCTGATGACCGGGATGTCGAAACTGTTAACTCCATACTGTCGGAGCTGGAATATTATACTGTTTTTGAACGTGATGACTTGTACCTTAATTCCACCAATTATGGTGAAATGTTCTGTTATCATTACGCACATTATTATTTACATAGAGCTAGTATTCAACACACGCTTTTTAATTACACACAATGGGAACATTGTCCAACTCCCCCACAAGGCAGTTAGAAAAAATATAGCGATAAGTCCACTTATTTTTCTGGCCATGATTCATTAGGCTCAAAATCTTTCTATTTTAAACTTGTCCCCACACCTCCAAAGAAATATATGCTGACGCAAACCAAACTAATATACACAGATTTGTTTGTCACACAATTAACTGTGAAAGGCTATAACCACTGGAAAGATAACATTGAAATGAAAGCAATTTGGGGTACCAAACATTGGCAGGTTCAGGGAACAGAAACCTTATTCTTATTTAGAGCGTGCTTGATTCCAACACAAATGATTTTTTCTTAAATGACATAGTCCAACAGACTACATGTCTGGGACTTGCTAAAATTAAAGACATGAATGCACCTAATATTCCTTCCACTGCCCGCTTTGAGAATTGGCAACATTTAACAAATTACAGCAATGAACAGCTCAATTGTATGGTGAGGAATGGTACATTCAACTCCACACTTCTAAGTCCAAACAGGCGGTTCTTGTGGCCAGTGGGCATAAATGGTTGTTAAGCTCATTTTTTTAATTCCACACAGGGTTTTAAGGCAAGCAGACCAGACCCTTGTTACTCCCAATCTCAACACTCAGGAATAGTCACCACCTGTTTGGTAGGGAAATTGTGCCAACAATGATTGGAACATTCCACACTGTCGCAGTAAAACAACATCTCTTCCTCCTGTCGGATGACGTGGATCCATCAGATCTTTTGCTGGGTCCCAAGTCTCAGCTTCTAAAAGATTCATTTATGCCACTTACAATGAGAATTGGAAATTGTCATAGATAGCAGCAGCTGCACGTTTAAGCCAAATTGATCAAGATAATTTGAATAAAGTACTTGCTGTTGTTGATAATAGCATTAATACGTTGTCTTCTCACCTTTACAGTTTGAACAACATTGTTTCGTCTGTAATTGATACTATGAAAAATGGCATGTCTGTATTGTACTCTGGGCAAAGTCAGCTTAGCTCTATTATGCAGTTTAGTTGGACACTTCAGGTACTAGAATCTGGCCGAGTGCCATGGCGTTTTTTAAACTCTAAACAACTATTCTTGCCTTTTAATCTGACACGTAAACAGCGACTCATGGAAATAAAGATGCCACTTACAAAATGTTACATATTGAGAAGTTAGAACAACTGCCTTTTACAGTAGCTGAAACACCTTCTGTAGTGTGGCTTACACATTCTGTAATTTCTTTGCCAATTTCAACATTCCAGTTTACATCTTGCATGAAACATTTCCCAGTAGGCAGATATGAACTCCTGGGAGGGAGCTTTATCCACAAGTCGTGGTCACTTCCTTTTGATAACCGATGTGAGAGGGCGAACAGAGAGGTATTCCTTACTGGAAATGAATGTGACTCTTCTGTCGGCCACTCAAAGCTTTATTGTTTCAAAAAGACGTGGCACTTACATCTGCCTGAGAAACCTTTGAATTGCAGGTTGCAAGGAAGTCCAGTGAAATACAGTCACTTTTAAGCACTAACGTCCCACAGCATTTTGGTGAGCTTGTGCATCGCATTTTTAATGTTATCAATACTGCTGGTATGGTGCATTTTTTAAAGCAATCGGAACTGGATTAGTCAGTACCTTCCAGAAACTCTTTGGAGTGATACCGGCCTTTATTAATTCTCCATTTGTGAGTTCATTTGGTTCTAGTTTTGCTGCTCTGCAATGAATGTACAGTTTCGAAGCCCAGTGGTAATGGAATAACCACCAGTCCAGCTGTGCCGTGGGCGCATGATACCCTTCTGTGGAGCCCCTCAGCTCCAGGAACTGAACACTGACTGGTCATTGTCTTTCAGACCCGCCTGGTTTACCTGCGTGCAACCTGTGTTTAATTGCCTGTGGTGTCCCTTCGAGTGGCCACTTGAGATCTGTCTTGCAATACAACCGACTACTTCTATGGACATAGACCTGTTGATGAGTCCAATAACTACTCTTTTTCGGAGCTGTCCCATGAGCTTGTAGTTGCTTCAAGAGGGATGGTATGAGCTACTCCCTTCTGGGGAAACAGTTGCTTCTGGATCCTAGACTTTCGAACTTTGGCTCTAATAACACGGATGCAACGCATCAGCTGACAATGAGGGCCATATTTGCTCGTCGGAGCTTTTGAATGGGGCTACTGCAGAATCGTCATCTGCGGAAGCTGAATCCATTCTGGATTACATAAACATTGACCATTTGAATGAAATCTTGGGTGTCTCTGGTTCCAAATTTGGCTGCCTTTCTACATTTTTATATTTCAGTTTAGTTTTTATTATATTTATACATGATGGCATTGCATTGAATATGCTAGGCTTGTGATTTTTATTATTTCGTTAGTAGCTAAGTTCCTTTCATGACTAAGGAGGGGGTGTAGTGATTTCCCTTTTGGGCCCACTTTAGTTCTCTCTTAGTTTCGCGTCTTAGACAGTTTATGCTGACTGCTCTGCACAGCGAGATATAATACATTTGTTTTCACTGCATTATTCAAGGATTACGCTGTACATGTTTGTTATTCTGGGATTCTTCTTGAGATTCAGTCTGCACATCTTGTACAAGGTTGCTTGGATTACATAATAATATAATGTTTTCTTTGCTTGTTCAGCAACAGCGCCTAACGTTTAGACATAACACGTTCGCACAGCTGCATCTTCTAACAGTAGTTATTGTCAAAATGTGCCTTATGCCCTTTAGCGTTAGAGAGGAGGATTCCGGCAAGGATGACTGTTCTGGAAAGACCACAGTGCCTAACATGCAGCCCTGCGTAAACTAAGTCTACACTTATGATGCGGACTACCTAACTACATTCACCAGGTATGGTGTCGGAGGCCAATCCCAGAGATTACCTATATATCCCTGTGCTCACACAGCAAGGGTAGACTTAGCCAGATAGATAATTTACCATGGTTGGGATGTTTGTCCTACACACCCTGTTAGTAATGCTAATTTTTGTTTAGTTGCATCTGCCTAATTTTGAACATTTGCTTCATAATAGACTATAATAGTTTCAATAAATGTATTGTAAACTTTCTTCGTGCCTTTCTTATATTTACTATGGGCATGCATGAGTGAGTAGGTAAAGAAACGGGAGGATCTTTTTCCACGGTTCCCTTGGAGAGTAGAGGGTCATGTTCAAGGTTGCCAAAATCACCTGTTACTCTGGGAAGGTTAGGAGTCCAGGTGAGGCACTGAGCTAGCCAGGATTCAGTCCCTACATTTGCATGGCCTGTCGTCACAACACACAGTTCTGCTTTACCAGCAGAATCCGTGAAACAAAGTCACCTGTAGGTACTGATCCTTTCCCTAAGCTCCACACAGTGTTAATAATAGATGGTGTTTCCACGTCCTAAATGAGTAGTCCCATAGCTCATGGATGACCTATACTCAAGACAATGGAGACCTCCACAGAGCTACCCAAGCTCCTCATAAAACAAGGGGATGAAACCTCTTATAAGCAGTGCTTTCCTCAGCAGCGGCACACTCTAGCATCCTCTTCTTCACAGCAGGTAGGCTAGCATTCCTTTATGGCACTCAAATAGCCATTACACAAACTCTGTATCCAGGTTCTTTACCCAACCTGGCATGAATGCGAACAATTAGAAACTTAGAGCCCTGAAGCACCACAGTCTTCCCGGCCACACTGTAGGATAGCTGCTTTTTGGCGGATGAGATATCTTTGCACCATGATAAGGGAATGTGCTGTCACAGTCCAGGGAGGTCATTGCCTGGCAGGTCAGGCTGGCCTGTTTCCATGGGGAACAGGGTCAAGACTGATTTGCATATGACTGGGACCAAATTGAAACTTCATGGTGAGCACAAAACGATGGATTTAGCCCCAGATCTCTGTACTGGGGGTGAATGTTTGACAATGTTCAGCGTTCCATCCATCATCCTTTTGTGCTGCTAATGAAATCTGGGGAGAGGAGTTGGCCTAACGGCTAGGGCGGTTGACCTCGAATCTGGGGAACTGGGTTCGAGTCTCGGCAATGACGCTGAACATCCTGTGATTCTGGGCAAATCACTTCATCTCCCTGTGCCTAACAAAAATGAATGTGTCCTCATGTAATGCAACTGGTGCTATGTAAAGCGCTCTGATACCCGATACCCTCGGGTCAAGTTCGCGCTAAATAAAACTCTGTTTAATAAATAAAAAATGAAAACATTAACCATACAAACTGAATGCTATTCAGGAACATATCTTAAAGGGAATTCCCAGCACAGAACCAAATCAGAAACAGGAAGGGCACAGAAAGCACTGGGAAAAGATTCTAACATGAAACGGGGAACAGTAGGTTAGACTGGAAATAGACAGGTTTTACGAAACTTCCTAAACACTGTAAGACTTGAAGTCACAATTTCAACGGAAGGGCATTCCAGCACACAGAAGTAAGGTGGTGGGTAAAGGAGCGACCCCCCCATTGCTGTTCTTTGGATTTTACAGGTGATGTTAATGTCCTGCTTGGGAGATTTAAAAACCCTAGCTGGTTTGTGAAAAGATACTCTTTTCCGCAAGTAGTGTGAACTAGCAGCATACAGTGCTCGATGGACATGGGAAAGCCGGTAATGAATGAAGAGATTTTAGAGCAGAAGACATAATCTGCTGGGTAGATTGCAGATCATGGAGGCAGCCTTGTTTGAATAATTTGCAAGTGTGAAAATAAGTAACCTGCCATTTCCACATACAGAGCATAATCCCCAGTTCCAGGTGACTAATGACACGTGCTTGGATGATGCTTTTTCGATACTGGATAGATATCCAGTAAAAGATTCTGCACAGTAAGTACAGGATGACATAACAAGATCCACATACAGAGGAAAATTAATCTCTCATGGATATTGTATCATCGATTAGGTTCCCTAGATTTCTAGCCACTTTTTTGGGAGTGTGGGCAGGGCCAAGCCTACTGGGCCATCAGGAGTCTTTCCAAACGGAGTTGGTCTTCACAAACAAAATCACTTCAGTCTTATCCTCATTCAGTTTCAAGCAGTGGTCCTGCATCCATGTTGTGACTGATGTCAAACATTCCACCAGATTACATCTCTTTTTTTGGCATTTTCTGATATTGGCATAATTAATAGTGTATCATTTGCATATGATATTGAACCCCTATGCCCTTACAATGTCCACCAGCAGGGCCATATAGATTTAAAAGAGTGTGGGGCTCAAGGACGAGCCCTGGGGGATGTTGCATGTAACACATACTAGATCAGATCTAAGGAGTGGAAGATGAATGGACTGCGATCTACCTGACAGTAAAGACAGAAACCATCTGAGGGTGGTCAAGTGTACACCGATCTCATGCAGTCATTTGATTATGACATTATGGCACACAGTGTCTAAGGCTGCAGTGAGGTCAAGGAAGACGAGAAAGGCAGATTTGCCCGCATTCACCTTTAACCTAATGTTATCAGTCATAGTCATTAGAGTGGTTTTCAGGCTATGATTGACTCTGACACCTGTCTGGGAGACAACCAGCAAGTTGCTCTCCTCCAAATAAAGAAGTAACTGTGAGTTTATTAGCCTCTCAATCCCTTTGGCGGGATAAAAGAGTAAGGAAATAGGGTATTAATTTGACACATTTAGGTGGTCTGCACCCGACTTCTTCAACAACGGAAGTACCAGAGCATGTTTTCAGTTGTAAGGATACTCCGCCATCCTGAGAGAGCAATTAAACAGGTCAGTTAAATAAGAGCTAAGTAGAGGAACATCTTGGGAAAAAATATAGTGGGGTCACGGGTCCTGCGGAGACCCCCACTTGATCTTGATCTGAGCATCCCCCACGATATGAGTCGACAAAGGTTTGAAGAGCCCCAAGTAGCAGTAGATGCTGGATTGGGCGCTTTCATTTCAGGTGGAAGGAAATCAAAACAAGCATTTGCAATGCAATAGGTCTCGCATTATTAAAGTTTGAGCTATTGGTGTTGCATTTGCAAGAGTTTGAGCTACTGCCATTGTAAACAACAATGCCTTTTATTTATGTGTTTCGAAAAGCTGTATGCGGTGCATAATCACGCCCTTTGTACTTATAGTCCTTGCTTACGAAAAGGAAGGCTGGCAGTAAAAGAGGCATAGTTACTGCCAGCGTTGCTTCTCGTAAGCAACGACTGCAAGTACAAAGTGCCTGTTTACGCACCGCTTGCAGGTTTTTAAAATACAGAAATAAAAGGCATTGGTATTTACAATGCCAATAGCTCAAACTCTGCAAATGCGACACCTATTGCATAGCAAATGCTCGTTTTCTTATTGCGTAGTAGAACCACTCTTTGTGGAAAACAACAATTATGCCATGCCAGATAGTCTTACAGGCATTCACAGATATACAAACCTACAATAAGTTTCCTATATTGAGGTTTTGGAATGTTCCGTTTTTTAAAGCACAATAAAGATGGGGGCTGTTGGTGGGGGTTGAGAGGTAACTCCCACCTTTAACTTGAGGGCCTGAGCCTGGTGAGGTAGCCTGTCTGCTTTGTTTCACTGTTCTACCAAGGTTTTAGGAACTGTAAGATTCCTATCAACAACAGCAAGTGATGGATGATCTGTGGCTCAAAACCTAATCCCAAGTAGTAATTGTAATAATTCATTATTATTATTTAGACCGGACTAAATATTGATAATGAATCATTACAATTATTACTTGGGATTCCGCTTTGGTTTGCCCACAGATGAGTGCAAACATCCTTTTGTGTGAATATTAATCCAAAATGAGGGATGAATGCTAGCCACTAAAAAACAAAAGTGTCTGTCCATCCCCTATTTCTCCTTGCTATTTTTCCAAATGTGGTCTGGATGAGATGCCCACAGATTTGCCCGAGCAGCCGGGAGTGCACATCTGTTTGGTGGGAAGGGATAGCAAAAGATGGTGAGGGCGAGGAAGGAAGTAGGGGGAAAAGTAAGAGTAAAAAGGATAGAGAAGGTTGGGAAGGGATAGCAAAAGATGGTGAGGGGAAGGAAGGAAGTAGGGGGCAAGGCAAGAGTAAAAAGGATAGAGAAAGTTGGGAAGGGATAGCAAAGGATGGTGAGAAGGAGGAAGGAAGTAGGGAGCAAGGCAAGAGTAAAAAGGATAGAGAAAGTTGGGAAAGGATAGCAAAACATGGTGAGAGGGAGGAAGGAAGTAGGGGGCAAGGCAAGAGTAAAAAGATAAAGAAAGTTAGGAAGGGATAGCAAAAGATGGTGAGGAAGGAAGTAGGGGGCAAGGCAAGAGTAAAAAGGATAGAGAAAGTTGGGAAGGATAGCGAAAGATGGTGAAGGGGTGAATACAGAAAGAGGAGGAGCATGGTTGCGACAGAAGGAAGGAAGGGCGACTTGGATGCTACCAAGTACAAAAGGGCGTGTGTCTAATTCTGGCCTAATGTCATTGGTGATGAAGTAGCGCCGCCTTCCTGGCCCCCCTAGGGACACTGTCTACAGCCTTTTGTGGTGCTGGGATGCTAAGAATAGCCGCCTGTGCTACTGGGAGAGATTAGAAACGTCCATCACCGGGGAGGTGAGAAGGGGGCGATTACGGCATTGTGGGGAGAGCGAACACCGCAGGCATCTCGGACCCGCACACGCAGCATACCTCACAGCAGCCGGGGGCGCACAGAGGGGGAGACAGGTGCTGAAGGGAAACAAAGCAACAGCGACAAAGAAAGGGAAACGGGGGAGACAAACAAAGAGAGAAAGCAAACGAAAGAGAGTGGAAAATAGGTTAAAGGAGAGAACAAAGAAACGGAGGAGGCAAAGGGCGGGAGGCAGACAAAGAAAGGTGGCAAAAAAAAGAAACAATGGGCGAGAGCTGCTTGGCGCCACCATCATTGTTACCTTGGGGTCCTGGAAATCCGTTCTCTGGCCAACTATTTAAAAAAGGAAAATTAACACAGGCTGTCCAGTTCGCGCAATAACCGGGTTGACCCTGGCCCCAGGTCTCCCTCCCGTAGTCCCTTTGTGCCCACTTTCTCTCACTTTACGGTCGATTTGCGCGAGTACCCTTCCAACCACCTTGTTGTCCCCTTTGCTCTTACCTCCCAGTGGCTTTTTGCTTAATTCTTCAACCGGGTATACGGTTTTTGTGTTTGCTTTGTTGCTTCTTACGCGATATATCTTAAAAATAATTAAAAACAGTGGTCAAATGACTGTCATGAATGCAACCCTTCGTGATCCACAGCCCTGGGAAAACATGTCCATTGTAAACATCGAGAAACCGTGTAGCAGTGCCCTCTGGTGGCCTGTACACCTCCGCACGGAATGACACATTCTAACAATCGTAGACTAGCAGCCCCCCGGTTTGCTTAACACAACCTGGAATTGGACTGGTTAAAATACCTTTATGCCACCAACGCTTGGCCTCGCATTTAAACCTCCGTAACTATGCACTGCCGCAAGGCCATATCCCCATTGCGTTGTGCTCCCCCAGAGCCGGATTAACCAGAGCGGACAGAAATGTGCCTTACAGTGCTATGCGGCCGCAATTACCGCTGCATGGAAACCTGACTAAAATGAGGCGAGTCAGTCCCGGGCAAGAAAGCATTACCATGATGACATAGCGTAAGTAGTCCGCCCCTGTAAAACAACATGTGATATTCATTTGTCGGCAATAATAATTTGGAAACAGTGTAGCAGTGCCATCTATTGGCCTAAATGCCTCCCGGTACCATGGAGGATAGCTGAAATGCGGTGGGCTCCGTGCTTTCAATAAAAACATTCACACATATTTAACACAAGAAATTAACACCAAGCACTGCAAAAGCATCAAGACAGCCTTGAAAAGCATTTTCATGACGGTAATATATAACTACATCACGGTCAATTACCGACCCATATGGGGATCAAACCTGCGACCTTGCTGTTGTTATCACCCCACTGTAACCATTGAGCTAACAGGCCCGTTAACGTGTGAGAACAAACATTATTTCTGCCGATCACCACCAGATTGTGGCCCCGGTCCGGGCTGTGGCGGCTGAATAACTGATCAGTGTGTGGATCAAACCTGCCACCGTGTTCATCTCCGCACCATACTGCCGCCAATTAAGGTAAAATGCCCCGAACTCGTAAATGCAACGAAGCGTTGTACGAGCGGTTCAATTATTAATTAGCATGTGGGAAATGCATTATTACGTCCCTCGTACATAATTCCCTATTGTATCCACATCGTCACCCCTGGATCTGCGCTGATCAAGTCTGCGGTCCACCATCCGGTGCCAAGCAGCCCCCCAATTCGCCCCCTGCACGGCGCGGCTATGGGAACACCCAGCGCGCGTAGGTGCAGCGTGTAAATACGTGCAAATTTCTCCGACAATACATCAAACTTTCCCTTTAAACAATCGCTGCTTCTTTCCTGCCACACTCGGCAGCGGGCATTTCATACAGATCTACTCAAGGAAGGGAGCCCCTGTCCCGGCTGCGCATGTCGTGCAGACATCTGTTTTGCATTATCGGGCACGATAATGCAAAACAGATGCCGCTGCTGCGCGTGGTGCGCGCGCACCACAGGGGGGGGGGAGGCGAGGGAGCCTGTCGTCCGTGCCACGCGCGCTGATGCGCGTCCTAGACACGGACGGGAATGGGCGGAGCAAAGGCGGGACATGCGCCCGCCTTTGCCCAATTGCGTGCTGTCTTTGTTAAAAAGACGCACGCAAAACCCAATAGCCGGGGGAAAAACGAATCGCACACGCACGAGCGTGTGCGATTCCTAGGTCAGTTTTTAAACCCCATTCAAGAAGTCTCGCGCTGCGCGAGCAGAGCTACGCACTGCAACGCTAGGCGCGAGACCTAAACAGACCGAGGGGCAAAGTGGGAATAGATTTTATGGATTTTATCTTCAAAATAGAATCCCAGATTGGCACAGGAAGTTGTGGCATCGGTATTGGCTGCCCGCAAGCAGCAAGATGAGCGAACTCATTCACAATTTTAAGAGTTTTTTTACACGAGTTTTCATTTTCCTCGATCCTTTGCAAGAAATATTTTCGGCGGGCCTGATGAAGCATTCTATGAAAACCTCTGAGGATAACTTTATAGTTTAATTTGTTCTTCTCTGCTTTTGTCAGTCACTAGCATTAGTCTATGTATTAGTCTTCTCTTCTTTATTCCTACTCCAGAAGCATTTAACAAGTTCAAACCCAAACAAACAGTGAAAAGGGGAAAGAAAATACATTTCCTACAAGCATACAAAAGACATTAGGCAGTCGCACTACCCACAGGTCTTAGTCCACCATAACTGTCCTCTCTTCTCCTGATACACCCTCTTTCGAGCAGCTAGTTAAGTGGGATTTTCTGCTCTGTAGGACTACAGGTTAACACTCCTCTCTGCAGTATGGTTGTGGAAATGCAAAGAAAACTTCAGGTGCTCTATTTGTTGTTATCTGTGCTTTTATGATGAGTGACTGAAGAGGAACTTTCAGTTATAATCCAGACCTACGGGAATTGCCATTGTTTGCTCAAACTGCAAAAAGAGAACACTAACAACAGAATGCTAATGATTTAACAAAAAGGGACCATTTAACTCATTACAATAGCTATTTGTATTAGTCCTTGATGAATATATAGAGAAGTAAGCCTTTTAATTATATTGGCACAGTTTAAAAAAAACTGGTCACCCAAATCTGCTTTCTTTCAGTTGGTAGCATCTGATTTAATGGATAATCCATTTGAAGATATAATTAAAAAACTTAGTTGTCCTGTCTTAAACAAGCATTGGCATAGCCAATAGGTCTCGCTTTTAGGACCTTATAATTGTGTTTAGCCATATAGCACATTATCCTGTGCCAGTAATCTAGGTAAGCGCCAAGCTCATAACTTTAATAAAGTTTTGTTGCACTTTTAAGCCCCAAAGAGCTGTCACAACTCTTGTTTATTCTGTGTCACTTAAATGTGAATGACTGCCACTGACACACAAGTCACCACAGGGTTCTCAGGCAGGCAAATGCAGTGTTTGTGTGCATTGCTCATCGGATCATGGAAGCAGCGGCATGGTCTTTGGCCTGGTATCTCATGGTGATTCCCTGTTGGGGTTCAACCTTTTTGCATCCCATGTGTCTTTGCATCTGTGTTTCAGCTACGGACAGGGCGCACTTCTACCTTAGTGTGTCCCTGCAGGACTTGTCTGGACCAGCTCTGTCTTGCTGGATACACCCCCAACGCATGGAGGGGGTGATCCAAACACGTTGAGGGTTTGGATAAGGGGAAACAGCGCCCCAAATATTGGCAAACAAGGGTTTCAGTATTCCCAGTTTATGAAAAAATTACTTTGTGAAGTATAACTGAGGCAAAGTAGTGTCGCATTGAAAATACGCAATAAAAACAAGTGCAGGAGGATAAGAACTATCCTCAGTATTCTTGGACTGGGGTCGAGAATAGTAGGTGCTACATTCATGCCATGGTCTTGTTGGACTGAGGTCGAGAATAGTAGGTGCTACATTCATGCCACGCTTATTTTGGAGATTCCACATGATCCTTGCTCATTAAGTAGGGCATTTAGGTTCAATTTTTGAGTGCTGTATATCGAATCCTGAGCACTAAACACTGAGTATTGGATTAAATCAAGAAGACACAGAGGTTTATTTATTGTTACTGGATTCGGTCAGTCGCTCACATATGGGAAGGGGTGCACACCTCTGTCGCTCTGAACACTGATGGTGAGTCTGACCACTCAACATGGGTTGGGGAGGAAGTGCGGGGAGTCAGGGGCGAAAAAGCATTATAATAATGAGGAGGAAAGAAACTGTTTTTAATGGAGACTTACACAGAAGAATTTGGTGTAACATGTGGAATGGATGGCCCAGGCTGGGGGTGATCTCTCTTCTAGATCCTGCCATGATGTTTAGGTGAGCTCATCATCTAGGCAATGCTAAGCATCGCATCAGCTAGTATTCGAGTACTAAATGAAAGGTCTACACGTGCCAGGTAAAATGTATTTGCTCAGTCACAGATGTCTTCCTAGCCCAGTCCAGCCATTGGGCAAGGACACACTATAAGCATGACACCAGCGGTCAACTCCCATTGAGACCATTGGCTGCAGTGAATTACTTCCCTTCCTTTTACAATAATTTCTATAGAGCAAGAAGATTGCAGGTTAAATTTCAAGCACAAACAACTCAATTTTTCCCTCCCACTTGAGAGAGATAAAACGAGTGCCAATGAACTGCCCGTAACTAGTGCATGTGTTTGATTACGTCTTTAGAAAAACTGGACTATTGAACGATAGGGGCGAATCTATTGCTAGGACATGGATGAATCAACACAGCATAGCATATGAGCAAGTTCAAACCTACTATGAATGTGCAAGTCTGTATCCAATACACAGCAAGTGTGGAAAGCAATACACAACATGGAATGTCATGGACTGGCGTATACGGCCCAACAAACAGGAGTACAGTTGTGTTTTTTTCCTTCCAGTGAAGGTTCCTCTTTTGAGCAACTGGCTCCAGGTCTCAACCAGCACCACTTGACATGGTTTCCCTCCTTAACCCCCAGCAACTCTACCGTGCCAGCCCAAGTGCTCCTAAACCCAACATAGACGTCACAAACACACACGAGTTACATGGCAATCAGGTACCACTCAGACAGTCTAGACATACAAGCAATTAAGGTTTTATGCCCGAATATTGGAAAAGAAACAGTTGATGGACGGAATGCTGGACAATGCAAACATTCACCTCCAGTCACAAGGATCTGGGTTTAATCCATCATTCTTTTGCTCACCACACCACACCACCCCAGTTTAGACCCAGCCATATACAAATCAGTCTTGACCCTGTTCCTTTGGGGAACAGTCCGGCCCGAACTGCCAAGCCAGGTCCTCCCTGGACCGGAAACAAGCATCCTGGGACCGGTTTCAGGGCATCACCCTTCATCAGCCAGGCTAGCTTGAATCCAGTGGTGTAGTGAGCACGGGACCCACGTCTGGGCATACTCTTCCCACTTAGGGCAACATATGCAAAAGAAACAATTGATGGACAGAATGCGGGACAATGCAAACATTCACCCCCAGTCACAAGGATCTGGGTTTAATCCATCATTCTTTTGCTCACCACACCACCCCAGTTTAGACCCAGCCATGTGCAAATCAGTCTTGACCCTGTTCCTTTTGGGAACAGTCCAGCCCGAACTGCCAAGCCAGGTCCTCCCTGGACAGGAAACAAGCATCCTGGGACCGGTTTCAGGGCATCACCCTTCATCAGCCAGGCTAGCTTGAATTCAGTGGTGTAGTGAGCATGACACCAGCGGTCAACTCCCATTGAGACCATTGGCTGCAGTGAATTACTTCCCTTCCTTTTACAATAATTTTTATACAGCAAGAAGATTGCAGGTTAAATTTCAAGCACAAACTCCTCAATTTTTCCCTCCCACTTGAGAGAGATAAAACGAGTGCCAATGAACTGCCCGTAACAAGTGCATGTGTTTGATTACGTCTTTAGAGCAACTGGACTATTGAACGATAGGGGCGAATCTATTGCTAGGACATGGATGAATCAACACAGCATAGCATATGAGCAAGTTCAAACCTACTATGAATGTGCAAGTCTGTATCCAATACACAGCAAGTGTGGAAAGCAATACACAACATGGAATGTCATGGACTGGCGTATACGGCCCAACAAACAGGAGTACAGTTGTGTTTTTTTCCTTCCAGTGAAGGTTCCTCTTTTGAGCAACTGGCTCCAGGTCTCAACCAACACCACTTGACATGGTTTCCCTCCTTAAGCCCAGCAACTCTACCGTGCCAGTTCAAGTGCTCCTAAAACCAACCTAGACGTCACAAACACACTCGATTCACATGGCAATCAGGTACCACTCAGACAGTCTAGACATAACAAGCAATTAAGGTTTTATGCCCGAATATTGGAGGCATCTGAATTGTCCCTAATACTAGTAGAGGAATGTTAATAATGGGGATTCATAATACTATAAATATGTGCTATTAAGGGTGAAAGGGACTTATGAGATTCCAGCAATTAATATTTTTCTCATCAGACGTCCCTGAAGCCAGATATGGCACTGAGCCTTCTGCAGTTTCGGTCTGTGGGGATTACTTTTTCAATTAATTAATTACATTTACTCTGTAAAAAAATCTCTAACAAAGAATCCATTAAATGAATCCAGCTTACCATTTCTGCTCATAAGTGTCTAAGTATCACAGCAATAGTCAATTTATTAATTCTGCTTTCTTTAAATATATTTTCAAAAAATATCTGCATATTCTGAATTTAAACTCTTTTCCCTGTTAATCGTATTCTAGACACTATTTTAAAGTGTTATACATTCACCCACATGTTAGCACTTAATGCCTCAAATCCACTTTTTTTTCTAGACCTCCGGGGTTACACATTTTTTCGGTTTAGGCTAATTTCTTGTATACTTTCTCTTGTCCTAGAGCTGGGACCTGTCTTTGGGCCCTTATAAGTTTTTAGCCATGCAGTACATTATCCTACAACATCTACTGTTCTTTAATGTGGAAGCTTTGACACTAATATGCATATTATAGAACTGCATTGCGAAGTATTAATTTAAAGTGTATAACTGGTAGCCTAAACTCGTATATCTTGATGTGCTTTCATACGCTATGTGAACTTGCAGCAATACCTGGTCCAGAAATAGCAAAGACAATTGCAATACTAGCTCCCTAAAGTTTGTCTCTAATTGCGCCCCTGACAACAGATACAGTGTTTCAAACTTTTGTCATGGAAGAATTGTGGTTGGAGGCCCGTGTGCACATTTGTGAACACACAAAAAACCTACAATGCCAGCAACTGCACCGCTCTGGGGCCATGTAATCCACCCCCCCAACACCCCTGGAAAGTGTCCATTGGTACGGTATGATCCTTGGCCACGAATACCACAACTGCCGGAAGGGACGCCATTACCACAGATGGTGGACAGCATGGAAAAGTATTTATAGCAGCACAGTAATTAGTGTGGGCAAAGGGAGAACACACGAAAATTATGCTGTACAGAGCCTGCAATGAGGACAGGGGGGAGAGGCAAGTGGAATGGAGAGGGGTGTCCGCTAACCTTTTATGGACTTGCTCCTTTCCAGTGCAACTCCGTCTGGTAGCTGCTGCTGTCCCCGTTGCTGCTGCTGGCCTCGGTCAGGAGTTCGAAGTCCTCCCTTGGTGGTCTAGTGCCAGAGCACTACCGCTCTGCTGCTTGACTGTCCTTCTGTCTCTCTTTCTGTTTTGGTTTCTTTTTTTTTCTTTTTCTCCTGCCTTTTTGCTTTTGCGTTGTGCTTTTTCCTTTTCCTTTTCCAGCCCCACCCCTCCCCCCTCCAGTGACCCTTCATGCCTCGGCGATTTTCCCACCTCGCAGCTGTCCAGCCCCCCCGCAGCACTATTTAGTGGCGGTCGCGCCGCTAGCGCACCGAAGGCCCACCAAAGGAAAGCCCCTCTGCACCCAGTGCCAGGGACCCTGGTTCTCGTACCTTCCAGCGCTACGAAGCAAGAGCCGTCCTCGCCCTTAAATCAGGACACCACACCGCCTGTCAACTTCGCCTGCCGGAACTGCAGCCACACCTTCACCCATGCCAACGCGCCAGCTCCTCAACGCCACCTCTCCTGACATCATCTTCCTCACGGAAACCTGGACCAACCCCAGTCCTGGGCTGGACATCGCCATCTCAGATGACTACAAAATCACCCGTAAGGACTGCACCTACCGACCAGGAGGAGGCATTGCCATCGTCCACAAGAACACCCTCCGTCTGACCCCGCACTCGAAAGACTCAACGACACCCATGGAACACCTCCACTTCCAGACCAACCCCAAAACCTCCCTCTGCTGCACTCTCGTCTACAGGCCACTGCGGCCCCTGCCCGCCCTTCACTGACACCTTCGTAGCCCTCATCGCACCCCAGGCTCTCGCAGCAACAGAATGCATCCTACTCGGAGACCTCAACTTCCACCTGGAAAACCCAAGTGACCAGAACACCGCCTCCCTACTAGAGAACCTCCCCAACTTCGGACTCAAGCAGCTACTGATGCACTGACTCACACAGCCGGACACATGTTCGACCCCGTTTTCTCCGTCAGCGGAAACATCACCTACAGCCACACCACCGAACTCCTCTGGACTGACCACCACTGCGTGCACCTCACTTTCACCATGGCCTCCGCACACTACCAACCTCATGACTCCCCCTGGTGCAGCTGGAACAAGGCCACCGAAGAACGTCTCGTCGACCTCCTCGGCACGACCGCTCCACCAGCACCAACAGACGCAACCTGCACCGATGGATCTCCAACTGCACCGACACTCTGTCACCCTTCAAGAAGACACCAGGCAAGCAACACTCCAAGAAAGCCAGCTGGTTCAATCCCGCCCTCCACAAGTCCAGATGCTCCTGCAGACGACTCGAGAAGAGATGGAGGAAAAACAAAACCCCGAAAACCCCCGCAACCTTCAAATCCGCCGTCAACGCACACCACCTCCTTTTCAAACCACAAAGAAAACGGCCCTACAAGACAGAATAAACGCCAACGCGCACAACATCAAAGAACTCTTCGCCATCGTCAAGGAGTTCGCCAGGCCCAACAGCCAGACTACAGACGTCCCACCCTATCAAGACCTCTACAACAAACTCAGTACCTTCTTCCACCACAGGATCAGGCACACCTACGACAGCTTCGACACCCAAGACCCCGCCACAACGCCTGTCACCACCACACACTAGTCCCAACAGATCCAGCTCAACTGGACTCCGCTTACCACAGACGAAACACTCAAGACCATGAAGAGCATCCACTCCGGAGACCCTTCGGACCCTTGCCCGTATCACATCTTCCATAGAGCAACGGCCTCCATCGCTCCCCAGCTTTGCCGCACCATCAACTGTCCATCGAAACTGCCACATTCCGCGTAGACTGGAAACACGCAGAGATCAACCCCCTGCTGAAGAAACCATCTGCCGACCCGACAGACCTCAAGAACTTCAGACCCATCTCCCTCCTCCCCTTCCGGGTCAAGGTCATCGAGAAGGCCATCAACGCCCAACTCACTGAGTTCATCGAAGAGAACCACATCCTGGACACCTCCCAATCCGGCTTCCGAAGCAACCACAGCACCGAGACCGCACTCCTCGCTGCCACCGACGACATCCGCTCCTTCCTCGACCGGGGCGAAACCACAGCCCTCATTCTACTGGACATCTCAACCGCCTTTGACACAGTCTCCCACCGCACACTAATCACAAAATTTCACGACGACGGCATCCGCAAAAAGACACTGGACTGGATCCCCTCCTTTCTGACGGGCCGAACTCCGCGAGTCAGACTACCCCCGTTCCTCTCAGAACCTACAGAGATCAGCTGCGGAGTGCCCAAGGGCTCCTCCCTGAACCCCACCCTCTTTAACGTCTATATGGCTCCCCTCACAGTCATTGTCAGAAGCCACAGACTCAACATCGTCTCCTACGACGACAACAACCAGCTGATCATCTCCCTCACCAACGAACCCACAGCCGCCAGAACCAACTTTCACAACAGAATGAAGGCAGTTGCCACTTGGATGCAAGACAGCTGCCTCAAGCTCAACTCGGACAAGACTGAAGTACTCATACTGGGACCTACCCCCTCGGCCTAGGACGACTCCTGGTGGCCTGCCGCACTAGGAACCCCTCCCACCCCTACGGACCATGCATGCAACCTCAGCATCATACTGGACTCTCTATGAACCGCTAATTCAACAAAGTATTCACTTCCTGTTTCCACATGCTCTACCTGCTTCGCAAGACCTTCAGACGGCTTCCCACAGAATCCAGAAAGACGAGCACCCACACCGTCATCACCAGTAGACTTGACTACTGCAACACACTCTACGCCAGCGTCACCCAGAAACAGCTCAGGAAACTACGGAACGTCCAAAACGCCGCAGCCAGACTGGTCCTCGACATCCCCCACTGCAGCCATATGACAACACCTCCGACAACTTCACTGGCTCCCAATAAACAAGAGAATCACCTTGAAGCTCTTCACACACGCCTACAAGGCCCTCCACGACGAAGAACCAGAATATCTGAACCACCGTCTTGCTTTCCACCCACCCGCCAGACAACTCCACTCTGCCCAACTCGCCCTGGCCTCCGTCCCACGAATCCACAAGACCAGGACCGGAGGAAGATCCTTCGCCTACCTCGCCGCCAAGACCTGGAACACTCTACCCCTCCACCCTCAGGCAATCTGCGTTGTTGACCCAGTTCAGGAAGGACCTCAAGACCTGGCTCTTCGACTGAACCTCCACACCTGATGGATCAGCAGCAAGCGCCCACCCCCAGCGCCTTGAGACCCACACGGGTGAGTAGCCATGCTTTACAAACCCCTGAATGACTGATTGAGGGGTGCGGGTGAGTGGACAGGGAGGGGGTGTGTGCAGCCGGAGACAGAAGGGAGAGAGGAAGAGGTATATTTAGCTAGATTGAGAGGGAGGGAAAATGAAGAGCTGTCAATACAAAGAAACATGTAGTGGTGGGAAGAAAAGGAAGGACGAAAAAGGGGAAGGGATTTCAGCGAGTTGGTGATAGCAGGGAAAATGGATAAGGGGAGAGGAGGAGTTAAAGAGGTGAAGTAGGCGAAAGATAAGGATGGAGAGGGGTGTATGTTCAGAGCTTTATCTTAATGGGTGCAATTAAAAGCTGGAGTGTGGTATATCTTGATGGGCAGTGCTTATAAGAGCACACGGACACCCAAACACATGGCATGGGACCCGTGTTGGTATGTACAGATTTCTATCTGATTTTGTTAATGTTGAACACTATTGGGGCCCCATAGGTCATTTAAGGTAGACCTGAGGTGTGCTGGCAGATTTGCAAGCAATGTGTAAATAAAGGTTTTAGAGTCCGCTTCATGCTAGATTGACGCCGCTTCACTCCAGGATGGCACCCTCTTCATCATTTGCTGCTCTACAGATAAAACCTTGTTGGCAAACCTGCAGGAAGCCTGCTACTCTGCAGCTTCTCCCAGTTACCATGGTTAACTAATCACGGGCACTAAACATTGGCTACAAGATACATTCATGGTACAAAGGACCAGGGAGACAGATCAGGTTTTTCTTTTAACAAAGTAATGCATTTCGGAATTGTAGTCTTCGTTCACGTCAGTTGTTCAGTCGTCAGCATTGAGTCCTTGGTGGCAGACTCACATGGTAACAGTACCAAAAAGACACTACTCTTTTCACAGTGCTCAAGGTCGAGCGAGCCATCCCAATCTGCCCCTGGAACAATCTACAGGCGACTTACTGTACAGTATGCAGCGCAAAACGTTATCACTCTAGTTTGGATAACACAGTGATTCCTTTAAGGATGTTGTAGACTCACAACTACACAGTAACACTCATGATGAGAACACTTCTGTCAGCCACTTGCTTTTCCTCATAATGCGTACCCCTTGCTGACAACGGTGCTATTGTCCAGCTACAACAACTGTGCGCGTCAGTCTTTCCGCTTCCGTTGGACTCGAAACATAAGATGGCCTCTGCCTATAAATATACTGTAGCCGTCCAGTCGTGGTTTAAACAAACCCCTTACTGAAGGAGCTCGGTCGCGAACGTTAATCGATCTTTCTAAGTGAATGCGCGATCACGTACTGTTGTACCGCGAAAAAGTAACATTTAGTAAACAAAACAAAAAGACACGTGCCCAGAAAAGAAACAGGAGGAGGGACGATGGAGGTGGTCAACACAGACAATGGGAGAGGGAGAGCAAAGGCAACACAAACGGGCGGCACTCGGAGATAGGAGCAGAGCTCGGAACACAAGCAGGAAACTAAGAAAACAAGCCGAGGCAAAAGAAAAAGTAGTGCACTGACACTATATATAGCCGATCGTGAAATAATCCATGCAACAGGGTCAGTCTGCAGGGCGGGAACAAAACAGCCAAAAGGCGGGACAAAGTAAAGCATTTAACAAACAAACCAAAAGAATTTTGAACGTCAGGCTAAGGAACGAATAAAAGTGATGGGCGTGGTGAAAGCCCACAGACGGAGATACAGCATATCGAGAGACCGCGCATGCGCGCTGCATAGGCTCAACCTAAGAGCTACCATTCAGTTTACTCCAGGGAAAATGAAATATACTGACCGAAACCATAGCCACAAGGAGTTTCTAGTGCATTGTACACTTAATATCCCGGAAGTTATAAAGAGCTAGGGTCTGTTAAGGTTCTCAAAGCTTGACTGTAAAGATCACAATAAGGAAATAGATCTAAATGATTCACTGCTGGCACCAAGGTGACCTGACAATGCTTTGAATCAAGCTGAACTTATTCAAGGATGGTTCATGCGCCTGTAAACAATACATTCCCTAAGTTGCAAATGGGGGTTAGTTCTACATACCTCCAAAAATGAAGCATCTGAGGTGAAACTGTGCAATCTTTGAGGTAAGGAGGGAAATATGAATACCTCTTTTGGACATGAATAATTAAATTTGTGAGTGACTAATGCACTCTCACACTTTCAGAAAGAAAGGTGAAATGAAACAGTCCAGTAAATAGGAATGTCTTTGACAGTGGAACCAGTCAGAATCTTTCTGAAGCTACTCAAAAGAGAGGTAGAGCACATGAAACTCGAAAGCGCTTTCTTAAAATGGATTAAAGCAGCATGGAAGGGATGTCGAAAAAGAAACAAAACTGGGACAGTACAAAAACAATGACGTTTTGGAGACACACTCCTGAATTCTGAGTTGTGTGATACATGGCTGCGTGATAGCCAAAAGTAATTTTAGAAACTAAAGAACTATTGGTAAATCAGAAAAAAAAGGTTTTGTAAAGATATGTAAATTAGCATTTTCAAAAAGAAACCCATATCAAAATATTGTTACAAGTGCAACTAATCTGCAATGCATGCCCTTACAAACAATTGTGATGCCATCTGTCAAAAAACCCACACTGCCCTCAAGCCAGTCTACAATATGCTCGACCATTTATTCATCTACGATCAGTCTTGTTTGTTCCCCCTGCAACATTTACAGAGGTTTATTGATTGGGAGGTCCATTAATTGTGTACTCATTTTCCCATTTGTTGCCAAATCCTCAACCACCTTATCGAATTTAATTTGTTACTCATCTGCCATTGCCCACTCCAGTATGTCCCGCCTCCAAGCTAAGACCTCTGGCACCCGGAGCGCCCTCCAGTGAACAGCGATCTGTCGTTGCATCCGGCTGGGCATTTTCTATGCCCCGTCTTTCTGCGGAAGCACTCCCAACAGAGGTTTTACTGTCCTCGTCATAGTTGTTCCCACTGTATGTGATAGTGTGGTAATTACTTCTGCCCAAAACCCCTGCAACGAAGCACAAGACTACTTTATGTGTAAATAGCCTGCCGTAGGCTAGCCACATCTGCTATACACGGCTGGGGTAAGGCAATATATTTTAGAGAGTTTTTAGGGGTCATATAAGTTTGATGCAGAAAAATAAACTGAATAAGTTTTAATCAGGCATTGGGAGATTCCAGTCGGACCTTCTCACACACTCTTCACCACTCCAGACGGTCATCTCATCCAGACAGTCTGCATTCCATCTGTCTTTAGCGCAGATTGTCTTTATCTGCGAGTAGGGGTACATGGAGGTGTGCAATAAGTATTCTACAACCTGCCACATCTACCAGAGTGTTAACTGTGGAGTCCTATTCAGCAATGTTACAACATGGCTTGGTTGAGGAAGGAATATATCGTTCCCATGTTCAGTGTGGGACATTTCGTATATGTTGCAGCTTACAAAGTGAGAATGGAAAAGGACAATGGAACCCCTGGTGATGTGAACCGAGGGCTCATACCCGAGTGATTTTGGTGCAAATAACTGAAGTCTACACGGTCTAAGATTGCTGCCAATTTTCCTTGAACTTTGAGAGGTTTAGACCTCTATGCTTATTACCTTAGATTCTTGCTGAGCGTGGCTAGGCTAGACGCTCAAAATTCCCCTGACCCAAGAAGACTCTTGACCGAGCTTCTGCAATGCTGACACCTTCTCTCACGTCCTGCACTTTACAACATTTTTCTATTTTGCTGCAGTTCCCTGAATTTTCAGATCCTTTTGGGTTTAAAATCACCCTCTTAGTTTGGACTTTAACTTAGATCATTCTACATTTTACTCAGGTATACAAGAGAGGGCCAGAAACTCTTCTCTGAGCACCAGATCTTGCTATTGATCTTTTGTATTGCTGTGACTGAACTTATTGTTTGTCTAATACTGGTACACCTAAACTTCTTTAGGAGGTTGGGTTTCCTAGTTGGTATTCTGTACCTTTATATCATAGTGCTGAGATTCATGTACCTTAACTTGATTGATAATTTGTAATAAACCTTCTTAACTATAGTCACTGATTCCCAGTACTTATTGTGTAGCCAAATGACTTACACTGTTAATTGAAAGTTATTGATGTAGTGTTAACTCACATCACCTCTCAGCGGTTCAGAAACTATTTGTAGCAATGGAGAAGTGTGAGTATTAATAGGGTTGCAATACTACTGCTTAGAGTGCAGCATTTTGCAGTGGCTGTGTGGTGTTCTGTGGATATGATTTAAGTTGTATGAATGTGGCGCTTCATGCAGGGAATTTGAAGGGGTTATCAGGTCCGTCATGGCCTAAGATTCTGGGAGAGGCTAAAAGTTAAGTTGTCAGTGTAAAAGACAAAGGATGCAGTTGTCTGCTGTGTTGTGGTGCTGGTCCTGAGACTTCGTCAACAGCGTTATTGAGATAGGGACTTTATCTTTGTGTAATTGTGAGGTGTGGCTGGTATACTGAATCACAGTGCACAAGGAGGAACTGTATTAATCCAGATGAGAACCCGCTGGTCGAGGTATCATTTGAAGTGAATGTCAGAGCAGGTCAGAAAGTGTTGCTCCAAACTGGTTCTTGTATGTATGAATATCTTTAATTTCATTAGAGGAGCCGACAGTTAGATGCTGACATTGCTTGCATTTGTGTTATGTGTAATATGCTGAGCGAAAACGTGCAAGTAAAATTGTAAAGGAGGGTGAGCTGCTGCAAGGAGTGAGATTGACGTCATAGTGTGCCACGCTGGTATTGGTCGGTTGGTGTAAAGCCACGCTGGTATTGGCTGGATACACCATAGTCATGCTGGTATTGGTTGTGGCCGCCGAACAGAGAATTGTGGGTGAAAAATTATTTCCTGGTTTCAACAAAAGTCATTTGTGAATCTTGCCTATTTTGTTAAAAAATTAAATTCTTTAAGCACTACAAATTCTAATGAAGGGAGATGTGACTGTACCTGTTAGAAAGGGGGAAGAGGTGCCATCCAAAGGTAAGCCAGGTCATACTATGGCAACAGACGTGGGTATTCACACATGTATTTGGCTTGAACAATGGCATAAGATCACTAAGAAAGATGGTCCTTTAACTTTTCCTCGTTATGAGACATTAAATTTGAGAATCACTGAACATTTAAGGAGGACGTTGTATGACATGAAACCGCCTCCTAGACCTACACAATACGAAGCACCTAGTGCTTGGGAACATGCAGCTCATCTTAGGCAGCGAAAGAGATTTCAAGGAAGGGATACTCAGGTCCCAGAGAGAAAAAGAACACTAGATGTGGCTACATTGAAACTAGAATTGGAGGAGATGATACTGGGAACTCTTGACATGTCCCAATTAAATGTCTATTGAGATGATGAGCTATTGTTCATGCGTAAAGACATTAATAGATGTGCAGGACAAGCTCATGAGAGATTGTTGAAACTTGCTCACAGATATGAAATTGGCTTGCAGAAATCTAAAGCCCTACAGAGAAGTTACTGTTTAAGTTTTAATGACAGAGGTTTTGCTAATAAGAGACCGTCAGGAATGAAGGTACAGATCAAAAAATTAATTGTCTATGTTCAAAAAGGCAGTCAGCTGGATAGATGGGAAGGTAAATGGGCAAAGAAAAAGGAACTGAATAAAGTTGGATTAGAACTACCTCCATCTGGAACCGAGGAAAAGATTGAGGATATAGACATGCTTTCGATGAGAGAAGTGCCTGGTGAAAGTTATGTCCACATACCTTGGAGCAGGACTGACCTTGCGTCATTCACAAATGATTTTCCAAAATTGAGAGAGAACCCACTGGAATGGTATAGTCAGGTTGATCAGTTTGTAAAGACATCAAAGGTTCTGAATGATTAGAATACCTTATTTTTAATTGTGGTTCCATGTGATTGTGGGTTGAATGCAAAGTTGCTGTGGATTGGCCCGAAAGGGAGCCAATGAGTCATCCCAAATTGAATGTCCCATCACCATTGGTGATGAAAAAGTATCATCAGATATTGATTGGGTCAAGATTGACAGAACAACCCAAGAGTCCAAAGAAACCATACATGCCTATTATGAAAGACTGTTGCAGGCATTTAAGAAGTGTAGTGGGACAGATACGATTGAGTCAAAAGACATGGGACATTTTGTGTACAGGTTTGTGCATGGATTCAAACCGGAGATTAGTTTGATGATTCAACAGCACTTGATTTGTTGGCAGAGTAAGTCCATTGACGCGATATTGAGATATGCATAATATTGCAAAGATGAATTGGAAATGAAACATAAGAAATTGAAGGAAAAACTAATGATGGCACAAATGAAAGCTGCACAGCGAGGTTTGAATTAACAGTTTGTTGGGAATTCTGGTTGCATGCAGGAAGTGTATCAACAGAGAGTTCCTGTGATGCAAGGTGGTAATGGGTTTCAACTGCAAGGTAGAGGTTACAGTGTTACGATTGATCCGAGTTTGAAAAAGTTGAATCCTTGCCACGTTTGCGGCGAGTTGGGGCACTGGTACCCGGATGGTCAATTCAATGCTGGTAACATGGCAAATGGGAATCAGGTTCATAATGGTAGATTTGTGCAATCTCAAGGTAATAACATGGTTCAGACGCAGCAAGTACAGAGACCGAAAGTACAAAACTACAGTGTACCCCAAACTCAGGTAATGCAGGTTCCACCAGCCCCAATGCCACAACAAAATGCAAATGTTCAGAGATTTAATATGAATCAAGTTCCTGAAAGTACAACTAAGTGGCATGTAGAACACCGTCGAGTCTCACAATTTATTTATTTGTGAGTTTTTATAGAGCACGAACATGACCCGAAGGTATCAGAGCGCTTTACAGAGTAAGCACAGCAATAATAACACGAGGTACATCATGGGTGCATGGAGACAAACATAGTAATGGTAAAAATAAGCACATGAGGTACATAAAGAGTACATAAAAATATATATATAGTAATGGTAAAAATGCAAGAAATATATAGTAATGGTAAAAATAAGCACAACAATAATACCATGAGGTACCTAAAGGGTACATAAAAATATATATAGTAGTATTAGAAATGCAAACGGTAAACGACAGGAAAAGGAACAAAATAGCAGCGCATACCGGGGTTCCATAAAACGCTGATAAAAATACACAGCAACAATAGTATAAAAGAAGATTCTGAAGTACAGTAGGATACATGAGAGTAGAAAGTACTGAGGTAGTTATGAAAGGTAGTAGCCAGGAAAGGGAGAGTAGAAGCATAGATTTGCCCAAGGAAGTGAAGGCATATGGCATCTTAGAGCTGGTGTTCAAGGCAACTTGGCGCTTTACGGAGTAGGAACAATATCATTAATATGAGGTACAGAAAGAGAAAATATATATAGTACACCAGGAACAGTGGGAGTATATAGGCAGAATAGCAGCAGTACCGGAGTTACATAAAAGTGTAAATAGCCGTACAAAGCGATAGTAAAACAAAGAGGAGTACGATCAGCAATGTACATAAAAGTACTGAGGTAGTTAAGGGGGAGGATGCAGAGTGGGAGGGGACTAGTAGCACAGTTATCCCCGAGGTAGCGATGCATATAATAACGAGGGTGGTGAAGTGAAACATAGGTCCAAGACTTGGGCAAGTTACGGAGTGACGGAAGGCAGCAGACAAAAAAGAGGGCAGGGTGAAACAAGGAGTGGAGGTATGGCTAAGTCTTCAGTGAGAGAGGAATTTGCTGAATAGGAATTTTTTTGCTTCTTTCTAAAAGAGGGATGTGGATGGGTTACATCTGATCTCAATGGAGCAAGAGTTCCAGATACTAGGGACCACTCCAGAGAAAGAACGGTAGTAGCTTTTCTTTTTCCTGAATGTTTATGGCTTTAGCAGTAAGGAGCTTGCGCTTCTGGAGGATCTGTTCCCACCCGAAAGGGTTAGTTTCTGGGCCCGGTGGGAACGGGTGTTGTGGTGCAACGCTTTTTGAGTCATGCAAGCAATTTTGAGATGCATCCTGGCCTCAAGTGGCAGCCAATTCAGCACACGTAGGTCAGGGGTGATGTGATCACTTTTTTTAGATCCCGTGATGAGCCTGGCTGCTGAATTAAATTTGGCCTTAAGAGGAGCAAGTGAGGTTTTCAGGAGACACACAAGGGTAATGCCTACCATAGTCCAGTTTCGGAAGCAGAAGAGCCTGAATTGCAGCGGGCAAGAAAGGTTTTTAGTTTTCTAAGGATATGCAACTGATGGTTGGCTCCTATGGTGATGGCGCAGATGGTTTATGCATGGAGAGGTCTTTGTCTAGGGTGACACCTAGGGATCTGGTAGAGTAATGATGTGTGGGGTACAGTTTAAGGCAGACAGAAGGGGCAACCATTCATTGGCGCTAAAGGTGGCAGTATGAATTCAGTTTTTAGGGCATTGAGTTAGAGGGGATGGTGATTCAGCCATTGTTGGGTTAATGCTAGGGTGGTGTTGAGGGTGTGGATGTCCTTAACGGAGGTAATTCTCATGTAGCATTAGGTGTCGTCGGCATAAGAGATGCGGGAGCACTGAAAATATATCGGTTAGGGTCTTAATGTACAGCTTGAACAGTGTCGGGGGGAGCATAGAGCGCTGGGGACGCCCAGTCATAGTGGGCCCTGCTCAGATAAGGTGTGATTAATTAGGAAGCGCTGCGACCTTTTGTGTAGAAAGGAGAACCAGCTTAGCACAGTGCTGGAGAGGCCCATCCTCAATTCTAGAAAGTCGAGCAGGGTAGCATGGTTGATGGTGTCAAAGGCTGCTCACAGATCCAAAAGGAACAAGAGGCAAGATTCATTCCAGTCCAGCAAGCAATAATCTGCATGGCTACATTTGACTTAAAAGAAAGGCCGAATAACCGAGATCAGTGGGGAGATATGCGTATCAAACAGGGCGAGGTTCAACTGGAAACTCTGAGACACCCCACACAAAACGGAGTGAAAGTTAGACTTATGGGGTGCAGGGAGTCAAATATGAATTGGAGAAATCAGCCTATAGCCTTAGATGTAACTTAGATTTAAAGCCACACTCAAAGAGGTGGGTGACAAAGTAGCACGCAACATAGTGTTAAAGGCGGCAGAGTGATCCAAGAGGATCAAGATAGCCACTACACCTTGATCAGTAATCATTCGGAGTTGATCTCGAATGGTCAATAGAAAACTATCTTTCTATCACGTGCTAAGGATGATAAAATGCTGGTAAGGGTCAAAAATATCGCTGGTGTGAATATATGCTAAACGGTATTCATGCAATTGTTAGATTTGGGGGTCTCTAGTTGGCAGAGGTAGGTACCTTTGACCAAATAGGGACCCTTGCGTCTAGTCAGGGTAAGGGGGTACACTCCTGAAATAACCCCTGCTCACCCCCTTGGTAGCTTGGCACGAGCAGACAAGCTTAGTTCAGAGGCAGTGTGTAAAGCATTTGTGAACACATACAGTAATCCAGTGACAACACTACAAATGGACACCACACAGGTTGTATTATAAAAATAAGTATCTTTTATATAGATTTACCACAAGACCATAAACGACAAAAATAATCCACAATACTGTACTTTAAAGATGGTAGAATTAGCTTGAGTCTCTTAAAATGGAAATGCGACACTTTGCGTTCAATGTACCTGAGATGAGTAACGCGATACAACAAAAGTGGTGCAGGGAAGGTGATGCGTCGGTTCCTTACACGCAAGAACGGTGATGCGTCGGTTCCCTACTGATGCGCAGGGAACGGTGATGCGTCGGTTTTTCTCGGCGTGGGGAGGTGATGCGTCGGTTTCTTACTGCGCTTCTGTGGCGATGCGACAAGCAGCGCCGTGATGCGATTAAGATCTGGTGCAAAGAAACAAAATGGCATCTTCTTGATGTTGCGACAACGAAGGGGTGATGCGTGCACGCCCAATGGCCATGCAGCGATTTCAATGAATCTTTGGAGCCGCGACAGGCTTCCCTGGCAATGCAACGTCGTCTGATGCGAGGTCGACGATCTTCTCCTGGGATGCGGGGCGCCTCGTGTTGCGATGCGTCAGCGTTAGATGCGAGGTTGATGCTCTGCCCCGGGGATGCGACGGCGTCTGATGCGACGTCGACACTCTTCTCCGGTGATGCGAGAAGCAGCAGCTGCGGCGGCGACACGCTTCTTCGTCTTGAATCGCGCTTCCAGCACCAAGCGACACGCAAGTGTGTCAGAAGGTCCAAATTCCCAGCAAGGGAATACAGGAGAGCTGGTGGGTGAAGTCTGTTGTCCCTGAGACTTCAGCAGGAGGCAAGCTCTGAAATCAAGCCCTTGGAGATTCTTCACAAGTTGATGAAAGTACACACAAAGTTCCCTTCTCCTTTCTTTGGCAGTCAGGCAACCACTGCAGGCAGATCCCTCTAGCTTAGGGATAGTCTTCTCCTCAGTTTCTTCTTGGTTCCGCCCTCAGCAAAGGTTTCTTCTTGTTTCCCAAAAGTGATCTAATTTCCTAGGGGTCTGGGTCCCCTTTTATACACCTTTTCTCTTTGTTCTCTGAAGGCAGAGAGGCCTTTGCCTAGTCCAAAACCAGTTCTGGTCAGTCCTGGAGCACTTTGTTTACAGGACTCCTTCTTTCCTTTCAGAATGTGGGGCAGAGTGCTCAGCCGCCCAGCAGGAGGGGGAGCCAGCATTGTGGAAGGCAGGCACAGCCCTAATCAGACCCAGGTGCAACTCCTCCCTCCACTCTGGATGCAGATCTCTCTATTCAGCCCTGTGCTGACTCACCCTGTCTCCTGGAGCCACCCCCAGCCCCTGTCACTGAAACTGCAGACAAGGAATACACAACCCAGCAGAGGCAGGCTTGGAAGGTTAGGCAAGAAAATACCTACTTTCTAAAAGTGGTATTTTCAAACACAGAATGTTAAAATCAACTTCACTAAAAGATGTATTTTATCATTCTGAGTTCAGGCATACTAAATTCGTTTCTCTACCATGTTCCCTGGGTCAGTTAGGATTATAAGGTGTAATAATCAAAACTGCCCATTCTGGCCTATGGGGAACAGGTAGCCTTGCAATAGTGAAAAACGAAAATGGCTGTAATTCACTATTAGGACATGCCACACACACCAGGGCATGTCCTAACTTATACTTACAATGCACCCTGCCCTAGGGCCTACTTTAGGGGTGACCAACATGCAGTAAAGGGAAGGTTTAGGGACTGGTAAGTGGGTGCACTCACCAAGTCGACATGGCAGCCCTGGGCTGCACAAAGGCTCTTCAATGGCAGGCCTGAGACACACTTTACAAGCTGCTTCTGTGGGTGGCACAACCAGTGCTGCAAGCCCACCAGCAGCATTGGATTTACCAGTCCTGGGCACACTCTGTGCACTGTACTAGGGACTGACAAGTAAACCAATCATGGAGTCACTAATACATACATCAATTTACAATAGGGAGAGCATATGCACTTTAGCACTGATCAGCAGTGGTGAAGTGCCCAGAGTCATAAACCAGCCAACAACAGGTCAGAACAAATATAGGAGGAAGGCAAAAGTTTAGGGATGACCCTGCAAAAAGGGCCAAGTCCAAAACAACCCCCTTCCAGCCAAAAACGCAGGGGAGACCAATCACTACCCTGATGGGCTTCTCTGCTTTGGGCGATAGAACATGGACCCTGGCCCACAACAGCAGGGGCATATTCCAGTTCTACGCCAATCTGAACCTATTTGGATCCCTCTGTCCATACTCTCAGGGCCCATCAAGCTAACCCATGGGGAACCCTTCTCCTCACCTGTGGACACCATCTGTGCAGCACCTAACCTTAACTTGCTCACAGGTGTGTCCCAACAGACAGACAGCAAGCCACAGTGGCCACTGACAGTGGTCAGGGATGAGACCCAGGCCTTATGCCTCTCAGGGCTCTCAAATCTCTGTGGCGTCAGAGAGCGGGGGGCAGTAGCCCCAGGTGCTTGGCACCCTTTGTCCACTCTCCCCCCTGTCAGGTCAGGTATGACATCCTGACACTGACCTACCAGCCCCGGGCCTGTACCCGGCGGCTGGACTGGAGACTGGGGTGGGCTTTCCCACACCCGGTCCTCCTCCTCTATGTTGGGGCTCTGTACCCTCCCACCTGGAGTGGTACCCCCTTCTAGAATTGCCAGGGCACCTGTGGCAGGTGTCCTGCACAATTCGCCCAATTGAATGTCCCATCACCATTGGTGATGAAAAAGTATCATCAGATATTGATTGGGTCAAGATTGACAGAACAACCCAAGAGTCCAAAGAAACCATACATGCCTATTATGAAAGACTGTTGCAGGCATTTAAGAAGTGTAGTGGGACAGATACGATTGAGTCAAAAGACATGGGACATTTTGTGTACAGGTTTGTGCATGGATTCAACCAGTCATAGTGGGCCCTGCTCAGATAAGGTGTGATCAATTAGGAAGCGCTGCGACCTTTTGTGTAGAAAGGAGAACCAGCTTAGCACAGTGCTGGAGAGGCCCATCCTCAATTCTAGAAAGTCGAGCAGGGTAGCATGGTTGATGGTGTCAAAGGCTGCTCACAGATCCAAAAGGAACAAGAGGCAAGATTCATTCCAGTCCAGCAAGCAATAATCTGCATGGCTACATTTGACTTAAAAGAAAGGCCGAATAACCGAGATCAGTGGGGAGATATGCGTATCAAACAGGGCGAGGTTCAACTGGAACCTCTGAGACACCCCACACAAAACGGAGTGAAAGTTAGACTTATGGGGTGCAGGGAGTCAAATATGAATTGGAGAAATCAGCCTATAGCCTTAGATGTAACTTAGATTTAAAGCCACACTCAAAGAGGTGGGTGACAAAGTAGCACGCAACACAGTGTTAAAGGCGGCAGAGTGATCTAAGAGGATCAAGATAGCCACTACACCTTGATCAGTAATCATTCGGAGTTGATCTCGAATGGTCAATAGAAAACTATCTTTCTATCACGTGCTAAGGACGATAAAATGCTGGTAAGGGTCAAAAATATCGCTGGTGTGAATATATGCTAAACGGTATTCATGGCAATTGTTAGATTTGGGGGTCTCTAGTTGGCAGAGGTAGGTACCTTTGACCAAATAGGGACCCTTGCGTCTAGTCAGGGTAAGGGGTACACTCCTGAAATAACCCCTGCTCACCCCCTTGGTAGCTTGGCACGAGCAGACAGGCTTAGTTCAGAGGCAGTGTGTAAAGCATTTGTGAACACATACAGTAATCCAGTGACAACACTACAAATGGACACCACACAGGTTGTATTATAAAAATAAGTATCTTTTATATAGATTTACCACAAGACCATAAACGACAAAAATAATCCACAATACTGTACTTTAAAGATGGTAGAATTAGCTTGAGTCTCTTAAAATGGAAATGCGACACTTTGCGTTCAATGTACCTGAGATGCGTAACGCGATACAACAAAAGTGGTGCAAGAACGGTGATGCGTCGGTTCCCTACTGATGCGCAGGGGACGGTGATGCGTCGGTTTTTCTCGGCGTGGGGAGGTGATGCGTCGGTTTCTTACTGCGCTTCTGTGGCGATGCGACAAGCAGCGCCGTGATGCGATTAAGATCTGGTGCAAAGAAACAAAATGGCGTCTTCTTGATGTTGCGACAACGAAGGGGTGATGCGTGCACGCCCGATGGCCGTACAGCGATTTCAATGAATCTTTGGAGCCGCGACAGGCTTCCCTGGCGATGCAAAGGCGTCTGATGTGAGGTCAACGATCTTCTCCTGGGATGCGGGGCGCCTCGTGTTGCGATGCGTCGGCGTTAGATGCGAGGTCGATGCTCTGCCCCGGGGATGCGACGGCGTCTGATGCGACAGCGACACTTTTCTCCGGTGCTGCGAGGCGCTTCGAAGGATGCGAGGGTGTCAGCGGCGCGCTTCTTCGGGGATGCGCCGGCGTCTGATGCGACGTCGACACTCTTCTCCGGTGATGCGAGAAGCAGCGGCTGCGGCGGCGACACGCTTCTTTGTCTTGAGTCGCGCTTCCAGCTCCCAGCGACACGCAAGTGTGTCAGAAGGTCTAAATTCCCAGCAAGGGAATACAGGAGAGCTGGTGGGTGAAGTCTGTTGTCCCTGAGACTTCATCAGGAGGCAAGCTCTGAAATCAAGCCCTTGGAGATCCTTCACAAGTTGATGAAAGTACACACAAAGTTCCCTTCTCCTTTCTTTGGCAGTCAGGCAACCACTGCAGGCAGATCCCTCTAGCTTAGGGATAGTCTTCTCCTCAGTTTCTTCTTGGTTCCGCCCCTCAGCAAAGGTTTCTTCTTGTTTCCCAAAAGTGATCTAATTTCCTAGGGGTCTGGGTCCCCTTTTTATACACCTTTTCTCTTTGTTCTCTGAAGGCAGAGGCCTTTGCCTAGTCCAAAACCAGTTCTGGTCAGTCCTGTAGCACTTTGTTTACAGGACTCCTTCTTTCCTTTCAGAATGTGGGGCAGAGTGCTCAGCCGCCCAGCAGGAGGGGGAGCCAGCATTGTGGAAGGCAGGCACAGCCCTATTCAGACCCAGGTGCAACTCCTCCCTCCACTCTGGATGCAGATCTCTCTATTCAGCCCTGTGCTGACTCACCCTTTCTCCTGGAGCCAACCCCAGCCCCTGTCACTCAAACTCCAGACAAGGAATACACAACCCAGCAGAGGCAGGCTTGGAAGGTTAGGCAAGAAAATACCTACTTTCTAAAAGTGGTGTTTTTCAAACACAGAATGTTAAAATCAACTTCACTAAAAGATGTATTTTATCATTCTGAGTTCAGGCATACTAAATTCGTTTCTCTACCATGTTCCCTGGGTCAGTGGATTATAAGGTGTAATAATCAAAACTGCCCATTCTGGCCTATGGGGAACAGGTAGCCTTGCAATAGTGAAAAAACGAAAATGGCTGTAATTCACTATTAGGACATGCCACACACACCAGGGCATGTCCTACCTTATACTTACAATGCACCCTGCCCTAGGGCCTACTTTAGGGGTGACCAACATGCAGTAAAGGGAAGGTTTAGGGACTGGTAAGTGGGTGCACTCACCAAGTCGACATGGCAGCCCTAGGCTGCACACAGGCTCTGCAATGGCAGGCCTGAGACACACTTTACAAGCTGCTTCTGTGGGTGGCACAACCAGTGCTGCAAGCCCACCAGCAGCATTGGATTTACCAGTCCTGGGCACACTCAGTGCACTGTACTAGGGACTGACAAGTAAACCAATCATGGAGTCACTAATACATACATCAATTTACAATAGGGAGAGCATATGCACTTTAGCACTGATCAGCAGTGGTGAAGTGCCCAGAGTCATAAACCAGCCAACAACAGGTCAGAAAAAATATAGGAGGAAGGCAAAAAGTTTAGGGATGACCCTGCAAAAAGGGCCAAGTCCAAAACAACCCCCTTCCAGCCAAAAACGCAGGGGAGACCAATCACTACCCTGATGGGCTTCTCTGCTTTGGGTGATAGAACATGGACCCTGGCCCACAACAGCAGGGGCATATTCCAGTTCTACGCCAATCTGAACCTATTTGGATCCCTCTGTCCATACTCTCAGGGCCCACCAAGCTAACCCATGGGGAACCCTTCTCCTCACCTGTGGACACCATCTGTGCAGCACCTAACCTTAACTTGCTCACAGGTGTGTCCCAACAGACAGACAGCAAGCCACAGTGGCCACTGACAGTGGTCAGGGATGAGACCCAGGCCTTATGCCTCTCAGGGCTCTCAAATCTCTGTGGCGTCAGAGCGGGGGGCAGTAGCCCCAGGTGCTTGGCACCCTTTGTCCACTCTCACCCCTGTCAGGTCAGGTATGACATCCTGACACTGACCTACCAGCCCCGGGCCTGTACCCGGCGGCTGGACTGGAGACTGGGGTGGGCTTTCCCACACCCGGTCCTCCTCCTCCTTGTTGGGGCTCTGTACCCTCCCACCTGGAGTGGTACCCCCTTCTAGAATTGCCAGGGCAACTGTGGCAGGTGTCCTGCACAATTCGCCCACCAGTTCAGGGGTTCTATCCTGCAACTGGGTGTCCAGGTCAGAGGGGACACCCTGAACCGGATCCTCCAATCTAGGGTCTAAACCCTCCAGTTGAACCGGGGTCAGAGGCGAGGACTCCCTCCCTCTGCACCCCCTTCCAGAGTACTGCCCCCTCCCATCAGCAGCGGTACCCACAGAAGACAAACCGGTCAGGACACTGTTGACAGTTGTCCCACCCTCCAGGTCAGACAACACCTGAACCTGGCTTCCCAACCCAGGGACTAAACCCTGCAGCTGAGCACCCGCCTGGCGCGCCAGGACTTCCTTGGGAGCACGCATGCCCCCCCCTGAGGGTGACACATAACTCATGTGTCGTGTGACAGTCTGCCTGGCGCAGATCTCCCGACCCCTGTCCCTCTGACAGTGCGTGAAGATCCCCCAGGTCAGAAGTGGTGTCACCATAGTCCTTCACCGGTGACTCAGCCCTTCTGGCTGGCCCCTGACCCACTGGTTCGTCCACTGGGGACTCTCTCCCCCTCTCACCCCTCACTCTGGACCTCTGCACCCTCCACTAGATAACATAATTTTGCTGCCACCATCTGAGCTGGATTCCACCTCCAACTCAGCAAAGCTCACTTCCTGAGCAACACACATTTCTTTTTTTTGGGCTGAGACACTCATGGCCTCAAGCCTCTCGAGCTTCAAATCAAGCTCCCTCATTCTTAACTCATGCTCAAACCGCATCCTCTTTTCCTCTAGGGCCAACTTTCTAGATTGCAATTCAAATTCCAACTGCCCCTTTAACTTGAGCTTGGTCAGCTCCATCTCATGCATCCTACTCTTTTCTCTGTCCTCCAGCTCCTCTGGGGACAGACCTTGGGCAGAAACCCTGCTATCTGCTGGGGAAGTTACTCTCCTCCCCCAATCACAATCAACAGATGCTATGGATGCTGCTGTATCCATGGTGGTTAAACTTGGCAGTTTTTAGCAAAAATAGAAACTCCCAGAAAAGAATATCTACCAAAAGTATGTGGTTGCGTTTTGGTCTGCACTCACTAGGCAGTGTTCACCAATCACTGTACATGAGTCACAAATGCAAGTCCAGAATCCCCACCGCTGACCACCAATGTTAGAACTGGGGGTCTCTAGTTGGCAGAGGTAGGTACCTTTGACCAAATAGGGACCCTTGCTTCTAGTCAGGGTAAGGGGGTACACTCCTGAAATAACCCCTGCTCACCCCCTTGGTAGCTTGGCACGAGAAGACAGGCTTAGTTCAGAGGCAGTGTGTAAAGCATTTGTGAACACATACAGTAATCCAGTGACAACACTACAAATGGACACCACACAGGTTGTATTATAAAAATAAGTATCTTTTATATAGATTTACCACAAGACCATAAACGACAAAAATAATCCACAATACTGTACTTTAAAGATGGTAGAATTAGCTTGAGTCTCTTAAAATGGAAATGCGACACTTTGAGTTCAATGTACCTGAGATGCGTAACGCGATACAACAAAAGTGGTGCAGGGAAGGTGATGCGTCGGTTCCTTACACGCAAGAACGGTGATGCGCCGGTTCCCTACTGATGCGCAGGGGACGGTGATGCGTCGGTTCTTCTCGGCGTGGGGAGGTGATGCGTCGGTTTCTTACTGCGCTTCTGTGGCGATGCGACAAGCAGCGCCGTGATGCGATGAAGATCTGGTGCAAAGAAACAAAATGGCGTCTTCTTGATGTTGCGACAACGAAGGGGTGATGCGTGCACGCCCGATGGCCAGGCGGCGATTTCGATGAATCTTTGGAGCCGCGACAGACCCTGCGACACGCTTCCCTGGCGATGCGACGGCGTCTGATGCGAGGTCGATGATCTTCTCCTGGGATGCGGGGCGCCTCGTGTTGCGATGCGTCGGCGTCTGATGCGAGGTCGATGCTCTGCACCGGGGATGCGACGGCGTCTGATGCGACGGCGACACTTTTCTCCGGTGCTGCGAGGCGCTTCGAAGGATGCGAGGGTGTCAGCGGCGCGCTTCTTCGGTGATGCGCCGGCGTCTGATAAGACGTCGACACTCTTCTCCGGCGATGCGAGAAGCAGCGGCTGCGGTGGCGAAACGCTTCTTCGTCTTGAGTAGCGCTTCCAGCTCCCAGCGACACGCAAGTGTGTCAGAAGGTCCAAATTCCCAGAAAGGGAATACAGGAGAGCTGGTGGGTGAAGTCTGTTGTTCCTGAGACTTCAGCAGGAGGCAAGCTCTGAAATCAAGCCCTTGGAGATCCTTCACAAGTTGATGAAAGTACACACAAAGTTCCCTTCTCCTTTCTTTGGCAGTCAGGCAACAACTGCAGGCAGATCCCTCTAGCTTAGGGATAGTCTTCTCCTCAGTTTCTTCTTGGTTCCGCTCCTCAAGAAAGGTTTCTTCTTGTTTCCCAAAAGTGATCTAATTTCCTAGGGGTCTGGGTCCCCTTTTTATACACCTTTTCTCTTTGTTCTCTGAAGGCAGAGAGGCCTTTGCCTAGTCCAAAACCAGTTCTGGTCAGTCCTGGAGCACTTTGTTTACAGGACTCCTTCTTTCCTTTCAGAATGTGGGGCAGAGTGCTCAGCCGCCCAGCAGGAGGGGGAGCCAGCATTGTGGAAGGCAGGCACAGCCCTATTCAGACCCAGGTGCAACTCCTCCCTCCACTCTGGATGCAGATCTCTCTATTCAGCCCTGTGCTGACTCACCCTGTCTCCTGGAGCCACCCCCAGCCCCTGTCACTCAAACTCCAGACAAGGAATACACAACCCAGCAGAGGCAGGCTTGGAAGGTTAGGCAAGAAAATACCTACTTTCTAAAAGTGGTATTTTCAAACACAGAATGTAAAAATCAATTTCACTAAAAGATGTATTTTATCATTCTGAGTTCAGGCATACTAAATTCGTTTCTCTGCCATGTTCCCTGGGTCAGTTAGGATTATAAGGTGTAATAATCAAAACTGCCCATTCTGGCCTATGGGGAACAGGTAGCCTTGCAATAGTGAAAAACGAAAATGGCTGTATTTCACTATTAGGACATGCCACACACACCAGGGCATGTCCTTCCTTATACTTACAATGCACCCTGCCCTAGGGCCTACTTTAGGGGTGACCAACATGCAGTAAAGGGAAGGTTTAGGGACTGGTAAGTGGGTGCACTCACCATGTCGACATGGCAGCCCTAGGCTGCACACAGGCTCTGCAATGGCAGGCCTGAGACACACTTAACAAGCCTCTTCTGTGGGTGGCACAACCAGTGCTGCAAGCCCACCAGCAGCATTGGATTTACCAGCCCTGGGCACACTCAGTGCACTGTACTAGGGACTGACAAGTAAACCAATCATCCAATGATGGAGTCACTAATACATACATCAATTTACAATAGGGAGAGCATATGCACTTTAGCACTGATCAGCAGTGGTGAAGTGCCCAGAGTCATAAACCAGCCAACAACAGGTCAGAAAAAATATAGGAGGAAGGCAAAAAGTTTAGGGATGACCCTGCAAAAAGGGCCAAGTCCAACAGCAATGTGCAAGCAAGTAAAACAAAGTTTAGTAAGCACAATATCACAAAGTGTTGGTACACTACAGCTTTCTTTTATATGAGACTTTGTAAGAGACTTTGGACAACAGAACTATACTAGAAGCAAATTGACATGTTTCATGTTATCATCTTTAAAATAGACAGACACAGAAATTAACTTCAATAGCCAGAACTTGATCTCTGAGATACAACTGACATAGTTCCTATTTAAATATTCTATATTTCCTGAACTTCAGTTCTGACTATTAAAATGCATTGCTATTTCTGTGTCTACCTTAAAGGTCATAGCATGGAAGCTAATGCTTTGCTTCCAGCTTAGGGTTATTGTCAAAAATATCACATACAAAAAAAATAGGAATCTTAGTAAAGCATGTGAGCGTAAAACTAGCTGTTAACGAGAAATTATATCTAACCTCACAAACTTTGGGAATCATTTTTGTACGCCTGTTATGTCTAAATAGGTTTTCTGCTTTACATGGTGGAAAATGCATATAGGAATCTTCCAAGAAATCACAGTATTTGTGTTCTTTATAACAGTGAACACAAAATAACTGCAGTCCAATTAAGGCTGTAGAGCGTACGTCCCGGTGCCAGTTCTGTGAAATAGTTTACATTGTTCTGAAGGGAAGATCCAGCCTCGTATTTAAATACTCCAAAGTCAATATTTGAGAAACCTCTCAGGGCATTCACTTTTGCCCCGCAGAGTCGTAAAACGCCTTTGAAAATCCTGGCTATCGGGTCCTGGGTGGAGCATTACTGTCACCTGAGAAAACTCTGGGGAGGAGGTTCAATACCAACATTTGAGACAGAACATACATTAAGCAGGCCTGGACTTTACAGGTTGCATCACGATGCCTGTATATTCCAGTACTGAGAAGTATTTTAAGATACGAAACCATTAACTGCTACTCACTCAGGTATTCTTACTCACACGGGCAGGGGAAGGAACTGAGGTTTTTTATTTTTTATGTCTGTTACTCTATTAGACTTTTTAGATAAAGTGAAAGAGGATATTTTATAAAATTACAATCGGGTAGAATGATGGCAAAAATTGCAGTTAAATCCAAACTATTTTCAGCCTAGCTCTCTACTCGATGGTACATGTACTGGGCAAGTCAACATAAGATTTTATTACTGAAAGTTAGGATTAAATATTTCTCAGTCTTTAATTTTACAGTCGTTAATAGTCAAATACAATGATTTAAAAAACTTACAACAAAGATCAGCATAGAAGATTTTTTTTATTTTTTAGTTCCTTGCTACGAAGACAACAGAACTGGCATTTTTTTTTAGGTCTCGCCAGGCGTTAGCAGCGCGCATGCGCTGCTCTCGCCATGCGAGGGCCTTTTGGAATCAATACGGATTCCAGATGTGCACGCGGACCGTCAGAAGATGTGCACGCGGGGACTGGATGCTTTACTCGCGGCGTGAGACGGACGCACTATATTTTTCACACTGGTGGCGCTTTCGCTTGTTTTTCTTATGCAAAGCTTTCCGTTTTTTGAGTCGTGACACACGCTCTCGGACTTTCTTGTACATGCCAGCTTAGACTTTGTGTAACTTTTTTTCATGTTCAGTAAACAGAAACCAGCAGATGCCATAGCAACGGCTGCACCAAAAAGGGAAAGTGTTTACATTACTTTCAGCTACAGAATATCCTAATAAAGAAGTATGCATGCCCGTGATTTGTCGTTTCTTCCGGTGGGATCTTAAAAAAGGTTTTGGTGCTGGCTTACACAGTTCAGAGAATGAAGATATGCTGGCTCTTTGGCGTTAGAAATGTTTGGGGAATAGAAAAAAAACAAGACAATGTTGTCTTTCACATGATTTAGCTAAACGTGGTTGTGCCCTTCAGTTGAAGCACTCAGCATGGGGTAATATGATGGAGATTAATTTCTGCGTGGACAGGTATCAGAGCAGCTTGGCACACTACACACTGCATGCTGTGTGAGGCGCCATCTGCTGCCATTTTTATTGTTTTCTCTTCTGAGGTTCAAAGAGTTATTTTAGTTCATATCAAGTCCTAGAAATTCTGTTGTTTATTTTTTAACAACCTGTTCAACCAAGTACTTTCAAAGTAATAGGGTTTTGTTTTTGTCTTTAGATCACTTTTCCTCTCTCAGATGCAGCCCTGTTGGAAAATGTGCAGGTATGCCTCTGCGAGTTTTGCATTAATCTCTTTGAAATGTTTACCCCAAAATAAATAATGTGATGTGATGGAATTTGTGTGTCGCAGGATAATGTTGGAAGGAAGGTGCTCAGACAGAAAAGTTACCGTTTTGCAAGAAAGCACCAGAATTCCAGAGTGCATAAAATGATGCATGCGTTCTTCTGTTTTATTGCTTGTTCATTTTATGACTTGGGGCACATGACAGAACCTGCCTGCTCACAGTACCCTGCTAGTTTTGCATAGTGCAGTGTTATAATAAAACCAGGTGTTTGCTCTGCACCCGTTGAACCAATCGAATGCAGGGAAAGTGACTAAAAGGTGCACAAGGCCCATCTCTTTAAAACTAATAAAGTTTGGATCTGCTGTTCTTCTAAATGTGCTCAGCAGCAAATACAAGGATGGAGTTATGCAGGGGACAGTGGACCTCTACCTCAGCAGTTAGTTTCCTAACCTCCCAGCACAAAAAGTGGCCGATGGCAAAAAGGGCGTTTGGGCAACAAGCAGAGGCCCATGGAGCCGCTATCTGCTCCACCAGATGTAGGCAGCATGAACGCGCATATGGAAACCTATTAAAATGGGCACCTTCCACTTGCGAATGGTTACCACTTGCTGTCAGTGGCTACTAACATTGTAATGCATCCTTTACGAGCTGGAGATGGGGGCTACACCCTGTGCTGCAGCCTTCCACCTGTATTGTGTTTTCGTGGCTCTCAGTGACACTAGGCATGTGTATTTTCAGAAGCTGGTGCAGTGCAGTGCCTGTGTGAAATACAGAGTTTGTATGCACACTCCTCAATCTAGTGGCCTTGCCCTGGTGGACTGTGGTGTTTCCTTTCTTACAGCTTTGAGACTTTGTCTCCCTGTCGATGCTTTTTAGGTCGAGCCTGGGTAGCGCATCCACTGCTCTGCAAGGCATGCTGTATTAAGGTATGGACGTGAAGCTCCGCCCACTCTCTGCCGAGTTTTTTCATTGGCTTGTGTCATTGTCCATTGTAAACTGTGACTTTTCATTAGTCAATAGGCTTAGTAGTCCCTCCTAGTATCACCTTTTTTCATTTTGTAACCTCCCATGAGGACACCCCCTGTTACGTGTGTTGTTGCTCTGTAGGCTTTAATTACAGCCTCTGAGCACTATTTTCTCAAAGAGCTTTGTCCTGCCTGCTCTTGCCAGCAGGAAAAGGCAGGACACGCTCTCTCCCAACGCATTTGCAATGCAATAGGTCTCGCATTTGCGAAAGTTCAAGCTATTGGCATTGTAAATGACAATGCCCTTTATTTATCTGTTTTTAAAAAAACACATAAATAAAAAACATTGTCATTTACAATGCCAATAGCTCAAACTCTCGTTAATGCGAGACCAATTGCATTTCAAATGCTTGTTATTTGATTCCTGTATATCTTTTGCCACAACCAGAATACACTACAATTAGACTTAAAAGGAGTGCAAACATGATACATCAGTTGTGTTTGATTAGATATGCAATCCATAGTTGATAACACCTGCCATACGCCCACTCAGAAGACTTGTAAAAGTATTGTAATCTTAGAGAACTGCAAAAAAGAAAAGCGAGATTCAGAAACGAGCACTGGCAAAGCCAATCGATCTCACCTAATCAAACATTGGTAATGCCTATAGGTCTTGCCTTTAAGACCTATTTGTTTTGTCAATGGTTTTTAGCCATGCTGTACAGAATTCCTGATGGCGAGCAGCATAGCTAAATTAAGCAAAACATCTATGAAGCGGCCACCTTTTTTTCTTCTTTTTATTTGCCGATCTGAGTTGGATCGACAAATAAAAAGAAAAAATGTGCAAAAGTTTTTTTGTTTTTTTTACCACGGGCAGGGGAGCAACACAGAAGGCATGGGTTGGGGGGCCAATATGGAGGGCATGAGTTGGGGGCAACATACAGGGGAAAAGAAACATGGAGGGCGTGGGTGGGGAAAATAAGCGACAGAGCACAGGTGGGGGAAGCAACATGGGGGACAGAAGCAACACAAAGGGCGGGCGTGGGAAGAAAAATAACAGGTGAGATTGCAACATGGAGCGGTCGAAGGAAGAAACACATGGGCTAGAAAGCAACAAGGGGAAGACATAAGAGCATAGGTGCTGGAAGAAGGGGGCTGGTGGTGCTGCAGAACACCCAAAATAATCATGCTGGAGTTAAGAAGGTGAATTAACTATAAAGATGCCTTTACATTTCGTTTATAACTTGTCACATTTGCTGTGCGTTCAAAGACAGAGGCCAAATGTCAGACTATGTTTTCTGACAAATTGACTGCTTTATTCTTTTAACATGGAGATTGGTGTTGCTGTATCATGTCTATTTTTTTTCTAACACTCAACAAAATGTCAATACTTGTAAATTAATTGTACAAATATTTCTAAATAGTAACAGTTAGGGAAGAACAAATGAGGCACATTTTTTGTAATTCTGAAGTGTGAAGGAAACAAATAGGATCAAACTAAGTCAAGGCACTTTACTTGGTAATGCGCAAATAACAAAAATTTGCTGAAATTTCAAACATTATCTTCCATTAGTTTATCAGTAAAATTGCATATCTGTGCAAATTTCGTGGTGAATAAAATCGAAAATGTGAAGTCTGTAAATGACGGTGCACTACCAAAGCATGATTTAGGAATATATTTGTTACAGTGTTGTCCAAAATTCCCCCCTCAGATGCATTCTACACCCCTATCACTCTTTTGGAATGAGCTCGGCTCATTCGCGACACTTGTTCGTTGTGTGACGCTTGGATTTTTCACAATCCCTATTTCAGTGATATAACATTAATGCCAGCACCCCCACTGAAAATTGTTCCAGCACCACTGCAGCACTCTCTGTGTTTCCTTAAAGTTCCATCTATATCTCCTGCAGGTCTCATCTTCTGGTCTACCCATGGATGCTTTGTCTGTGCCTTTTGCATTGTCCACACTCGGTCTTTTGTGTCATTTGATTTATCTCTATACTTCCTCGTGGATGTTGCTTACTGAATGCGTACAATTAATGCTCCATTTGTGCCACCTGCAGTACCAAAGCTATGTTTTGAAGGTCTTAATGTCCCTTCAGCAGCCACACCCCCTCCCTCAATCTCTTTCTTTCTCGCTTTCTCTTACTCTCTCCCTTTCTCTTCATCTCTCTTTTCATCTATTTCACTCTGGTATCTTTTACATGAATGCCCATAGTTTATCCTCCAGATACCACGGTCTGTCTACAGTGACAGCTGTCCACCTGTGTACAGAAAGGCTGCCTCTGGGTGGTGGGGGAAAGTCGGCCTGTTGCTTCCTCTGTGTACTTTGTTTACAGGGGGAGATCGCCTCCAATGATAGGTTTGGGCAGGAATAGTTCTCAAAACATTCTTAGAGACATATGTGATGGAAGGATAAGTTACTTACCTGTAATCCTAGTTCTCTTCCAGGGGTATACTCATCAAAGTCATAAGCACTAAATAGTCCCGCCCACGTGCGGGGACCCCGGAGCAATAGCCAATAATATGCATATATCTACATATATATACACATAAATACCCATATATACATATATATATATAGATAATATGCATTATATACATATGCAGCCTGAGAACATGTCACTAGGCTTAAAAACTGCCGTCATTACATTGTAAATCTTTACCTTGAAAACATAAAGACATATAAATCATAATATACTTATGATACATATAAAGAAAACTGCTTTGAGTTTGCTTTGAGAAACACAACCTTTATTTTCAAAGGTAAAAAGGTAAGATCATAGAGGCAGATTAGCCTAGAAAGGCTGCATAGAAAACAATTGAAAAATTGGCGCCGTGCCTTTAAGACCCCAGGAACCCCCAGGCTCCCATCATGCACCACAGGTGACAGTTAGGTCAGTTCTTTTGGACGGCGTATAACAGTATAATCACAGTATGGGTAACAGGTACATATATATGAGCATGGTATTCGTCCGGGGAGGAGGGAGGGTTGCTTATGACTTTGATGAGTATACCCCTGGAAGAGAACTAGGATTACAGGTAAGTAACTTATCCTTCTCTTCCAGGGGATACTCATCAATAGTCATAAGCACTGAATAGAGTAGCAAGCCCATCCCCTTACCCTGCGGACGAATACCAGCATATCAAAACCATTTTACCAAAACATATATTACCCAAACAAATTTCTCAAGGATGCTTGACCAAACTGAGCATCCGCTTGAGTGTCAGAATCAAGGCAATAATGGCGTGCGAAAGTATGGACCGAACGCCATGTGGCTGCTTTACAAATTTCTTGAATAGGTACATTCCTAATCATCGCTATTGTAGCAGCTTTTCCTCTTGTAGAATGCGCTCTCGGCTTGCCCGGGAGCTGCTTATGTGCCAGTTGATAAGATAACGTGATACATGACACTATCCATCTAGAAATGGACCTTTTAGAGGCAGGGAAACCAGTGTTCAACAGACCATAATTCACAAATAGTTGGTCAGACTTTCGTACACTTTTTGTTTTATCAAGATAGAACTTTAACACTCTTTTTAGGTCTAGAGAGTGTAGAGCTCTCTCAGCAGGAGTGACAGGGTTTGCAAAGAAAGTAGGAAGAGTAACTGACTGGTTGATGTGAAAATCCGAGATCACCTTAGGAAGGAACCTCGGGTGAGTACGTAACACCACTCTGTTCGCGTGAAAAACGAGATAAGGCTCTGTAGAGCACAGGGCTTGTATCTCGCTTACCCTGCGGGCAGAAGTGATTGCCACGAGAAAAGCAGTCTTCCACGAAAGATGCTGAAGGGAAGCTTTGTGAATGGGTTCAAATGGGGGACCCATTAGTTTAGAGAGAACCACATTAAGCTCCCAGGGAGGAGATGGAGACCTAACGGGTGGATAGACCTTTTTAAACCCTCCAGGAAATCCTTAACAACTGGCATTTGAAAGAAAGAAATCTGATTGGGAGACTTTCTATATGCTGTTATCGCTGCCAGGTGAACCTTTATGGAGGAGTATTGCAAACCTGCTTTGGCCAAATACAATAAGTATGGTAACAGTACCTGTTCCTGACCTCGAATAGGATCAAGACCCTCTGCAGTACACCACATGTAAAAACGCTTCCACTTAAAAGCGTAAGACTTCCTCGTAGAAGGTCTTCTAGCCTCCTTCAAGATCTGCATGCAGTCTTGAGAGAGACCTAAATGTCCATATTGGATGAACTCAGGAGCCATGCTGCTAACCTCAGGGACGGCAGGTTGGGATGGAACACCTTGCCGCCCGCCCTGGTCAGCAGATCCGGATGACATGGCAACCTCCTGTGTGGTACTTTGGACAGATGAAGAAGGTCCGGGTACCACCACTGGCGAGGCCACTCTGGAGCAACCAGGATCATCTCTGTCTTGTAATTGTACAGTTTCCTGATCACCATGGGAATGAGGGGAATAGGTGGAAAGGCGTAGAGTAATGTCTCTGACCAGTCTATAAACAGAGCATTCCCCTTGGATCCTGGTTGCGGGTACCTGGAGGCGAAGACGCGGCATTTTGCGTTTTCTGCGTCCGCGAAGAGATCGATGTCCGGTGTTCCCCAGTGGTGGAAGATGTCTTGCGCCACTTCTTGTTTTAGCACCCAGTCGTGTGCTTCTGCGAAATGCCTGCTTAGGCTGTCTGCTTGGATGTTTAGGACACCTGGTAAGTGAATTGCAGAGATTTTCATGTCTCGAGCCAGAAGCCACTTCCAAATCGCCTGTGCTTCCAGCGACAGGGGTCTGGACCTGGTGCCCCCTGCTTGTTCAGGTAGTACATCGTTGTTGTATTGTCCGTCTGAACAAGTAGAGCGGTCGATTTGATGGAAGGAGAAAAAGCCTTGAGAGCTAGATGCACCGCTCTGAGTTCCAGCATGTTTATGTGGTATAGCTGCTCTTTCTCTGACCACATTCCTTGGGTCTGTAGTGGCCCCATATGAGCACCCCAACCCTGAAGGGACGCATCCGTCACCAGAGTCTGCTTGGGCAGTTCCTGTTGAAAAGGGACTCCTACGATGAGATGAGCCCGTCGCATCCACCATCTGATGGAGAGGCGGACAGACAGAGGTAGAGTTATAAGATCCTCCCATCGATTGGAGATTTGGGACCACTGATCCTCTAGAGTCTGCTGTAGAGGTCTCATGTGAAGTCTGGCGTTTGGAACTAGAAAAATGCACGAGGCCATCGAACCCAGCAGAGATGAGATCTGCCTGGCCGTGGGCTGAGGTATCTTCAGGAGAGTTTGACACTTGTGGAGAATGGATGATAGTCTCTCCTCCGAAGGATACGCTCTTGCGTTTACTGCGTCCAAAGTTGCGCCCAGGTAATGAATCCTCTGTGTTGGATTGAGGATGGATTTTTTGAAATTTACGTGTAGACCTAGCTGATGTAGTTGTTGAATGCAGTAAGAGAGGTGCTGCTGTAGAAGAGTTGGAGACGCACTCTTGAGAAGCCAATCGTCTAGGTAAGGATAGACGAAAATCTGCTTCTTCCTCAAGAAAGCAGCTACTACTGCCATGCACTTTGAGAATGTGCGAGGAGCAGACTTCAGGCCGAAGGGCAGGACAGTGAACTGGAAGTGGTCTGACTGGATGCGAAACCTTAGAAACTTTCGATGCTTTGGAGAGATTGGGATGTGGAAATAGGCATCTTGAAGATCTATGGAACACATCCATTCCCCTTGATGTAGATGCGGGATTATTTGATGTAATACCAGCATTCTGAACCTCTCTCTCAGAATGAACTTGTTGAGAAGCCTGAGATCTAGTATAGGCCTGAACTCCTTGTTTGGACCTTTCTTTGGGACCAAAAAATATCGGGAGTAGATTCCCTGTCGATGTTGATGCCATGGGACCTCCTCGATGGCCTCCTTTAGGAGTAGAGCGGAAACCTCGTCTCTCAGAAGATTTATGCGATGGATGAAAGTCTTTTGAGGAGGAATAGAAGGTGGAGGGGACTTGAACCTGATGGAATACCCATTCCTTACAATATTTAGCACCCACTTGTCTAGTGTGATTTTGGTCCACTCTTCCAGGTAGAAACGGACACTTCCCCCACCGGAGTGGGTAACGGAGTTAGGGGAAGCAAGAACTCACTGCTTCTGTTGTTGCTTGGCAGCAGGTGTGGACTGTCTGGAGTTCCTCCTCGTCCTCTACCAGGACGACGCTGGTAGGATTGTGATCTTCCTTGATTTTGCTGGGAGGACCACTGAGGGGTTTGAACCCTCTGCTGGTATTGGCGCCGATCGTAACGGCGGTAGCGTCGCCTGAAGTCCTTCTTCTTCTCGAGCCCAACCGCCTTCACTGTATCCAGTTCGGTCTTCATCCTGGACATTTCGTCGTCAGCATGAGAGCCGAAGAGCGATGTGCCATTGAAGGGGAGATTGAGAATCCGATGTTGCGCCTCTGGTTTCAAACCCGTCAATCTCAGCCAGGCAGAGCGACGGGCACAAATCCCATGTGCATAACCATGGGCAGCGAGATCAGAGGCGTCAGCCGCTGCACTGATGACTTGGTTGGCCACCAAACCACCTTCATGCAGAATTTCCAGAAAATCCTGCTTGTCTTCTTTTGGGAGCTTCTCGGTGAAGCGTGAAAGAGAGTCCCACAAAGAGCGGTCATACCGACCCAGTAAGGCTGAGGCACTTGCTACCTTCATGTACGAGGCTGAGGTAGTGCACATTCTCTTGCCAACAGAATCCATGGCCTTACTGTCTCTATCTGGGGGTACTGGCAGATGATGCTGCCCCCGTCTGATTCTTCCGTGCCGCTGAAACGATAACTGAGTCCGGTGGAGGGTCAGACCTCAGAAATAAGGGGTCCCTCTCAGGAGCCTTATACTTTTTAGTAATCCGAGACGGGGCCGCCCCCACCGAAGCTGGAGTAAGGAATTTTTGTAGAGCAGGCTCCAGCAGGCCAGGCACTAGGGGAAGTAATGGTCTAGAGGAAGATCTTTGGTGTAGTGTTTCAAAAATGACTGATGTCTTGGTGGTGGAAACAGGCATTTCAATCTGAAGCTTCGCAGCTCCTCGACAGAGAACCTCATTGAAGGTCAGGATATCGTCAATGGGTGAAATTCTACTCGGAGGAGAGGAAGAAAGAGTAGGAGAGTAATCAGCCTTGGAGTCTGAAGACCACGAAGAAGATCTATGGCTTCGTCTTCTAGGAGAACGGTGTCGAGATCTGGATGCCCGACTCCTAGGAGAACGTGACGAGCGCCTTCTGAAAGGTGGGGACCTTTGTGGAGTGGCCTGTCGCTCATGTCTTGCAGATGAGTGCACTGACTGAACCATAGGCGATCTGGATCTTGTAGAGGAACGTGGCAGTCCTGTAACTCTGCGGATCTTCCACTCCCTTATTTCCCCTAGCCATCTCGGGGAGATATTAGTTGGAGGGGTTGGTGACGGTCTTGGTGAGTGTTCCGGAGAGACTTGCACTATCTGAAGTCCTGGGGAGGAAGAAGCACTCCTTGACGTCACCACCTGGGTCTCCCGCGTCGAGCGGTCTCCCGACGTTGCCCTAGGTCTCTTTGCAGGAGGAGATCCGAGATTGGATTGTGATCTCCTCGACGTCGACCTCCTCGACGTCGATCTAGATCGCGATCTTCTTGATCTAGACCCAGAGGGTGTTTTCCGAGATCTCAACGTCGATATCCTCGACGGCGATATCCTCGACGTCGACCTCCTTGGCGACGGATGCGTCGACGTCATGCGTCTCGACGGCGACAGCCTGTGTTTCACCGGCGTCGAAACCCTTGGTGGACGGCTCGACGTCGATGCAATTCGCCCTCTCGACGTCGGGGGTGATCTCGACGTCGCCGTTGACACTCTCGGCGGCGGGCTTCGACGTTGATGTGTCGACGTCGAGCCCCGGCCTCTTGACGTCGTAGGCGAGCCAGACTTGGACCGCCTACGCGTTGGCGTCGACTTCATCTTATGGGTCTTCTCACCTGAAATCAGATGTTTCGACGGCGAAGGACGTCTCGACGTCGATTTCGACGCCGACTCGGAGCACAAAGGTATTTTGGATGTCGATCTGTCCCTCGACGGATGTTTCCTTTTCTCACCTTTCTCTTTGCGCTCCAATCTTGGAGAGGAGGGCTTCCTTGGAGGATGTTCTTCTCGCCCACTTGCTTCTTTTCTTCTCTCCTGTATGGAGTGCAGCTTAATCTTCTCCCTTTCCCTAAGGGTTCTTCTTGAAAACTTGCTGCAGTGGTAACACTGGTCTGGCTTGTGGGATGAAGGTAAACAAGCAATACAGACCGAGTGAGGGTCTGACTTAGCCATCTTTTTTCCACAGGCCGGGCACTTATTAAATAAGGCCGGCATTATGACAGGAAAAAATAGCCAAAAGTCAGAAAAAATAGTAGTATTAGATAGACAAGTACTAAAGACGTCGAGTGAAACTAAAAAAGTTCACTTGAAACCAGAAAAAAGTGATAAAAAATCACTAACTGGCGAGCTCAATGCTCCAGGATCCTCATAGAAGGAGCCGGAAAAAAGAACTGACCTAACTGTCACCTGTGGTGCATGATGGGAGCCTGGGGGTTCCTGGGGTCTTAAAGGCACGGCGCCAATTTTTCAATTGTTTTCTATGCAGCCTTTCTAGGCTAATCTGCCTCTATGATCTTACCTTTTTACCTTTGAAAATAAAGGTTGTGTTTCTCAAAGCAAACTCAAAGCAGTTTTCTTTATATGTATCATAAGTATATTATGATTTATATGTCTTTATGTTTTCAAGGTAAAGATTTACAATGTAATGACGGCAGTTTTTTAAGCCTAGTGACATGTTCTCAGGCTGCATATGTATATAATGCATATTATCTATATATATATGTATATATGGGTATTTATGTGTATATATATGTAGATATATGCATATTATTGGCTATTGCTCCGGGGTCCCCGCACGTGGGCGGGACTATTCAGTGCTTATGACTTTGATGAGTATCCCCTGGAAGAGAAATTGGTGTGCTGGGGTGCTGCAGCACTCAAAAATTAACATGCTGGAGTTCAGATGGTGAAGGAAAATAAGAATGCCTTTACAATTTTGTTTTCATCTTTTCACATATGCAGTGCGAACAAAAACAGAGGTCAAATGTGAGGTTATGTCTAATGTCAAAGTACTGCTTATTTTCTTTTACATGGAGAGTGGTGCTTTTTATTCCCTGACAGCAAAGTGTACATTTTGTATATTGAATTATGTGACGCCTATACGATGTCAATTTTTTTTAACCTTTTGGGTGCTGAGGATGTGCTGGAGCCATTCTCTGCACCAGTGCTCAGGTGCTGAGAACTGCTCCAGCATGTCCTAGCACCCGCCATGGGGTAAGAGCTAGTGCTCCCTTATATGCCCACTGCCATCACCCCCTCCAGGGTGGCAACAGAAGAGCTTCCGCTACCACCCCCTCCCACTACCCTGGTGCACTGATGTTATCATAAGGGGCCAGGATGCACTGGAAGCCATTTGCTTGTGTTTTTTTTTGTTTCTGCTCCAGGAAAATAGTTCTAGAGTCTAGGGATTTGAAATGTATGTATATTTTTTATGCCGAACTGCCCCTTGGGGAGGGCAGAAACCACTAGACACCAGAGAATTATATTTATATATGTTGTCGAGAGCGACAATTATGGCAAGGGTCACTCTCAATTTCGAAATGGGCATATCCTTTGTTTTCTGTCCCCACTGGAGGAAGATTGGCCATTATTTAGGCCAATCTGCCCCCATGGGGGAAGGGGGCAGAAAACCACTAGATACCAGGGAATATGTATTTATATATGAAGGGAGAGCAGCCCCTTGTTCAAGAGTCACTGCCCATTTTGAAATGGGCCTGTACTTTGTTTTCCGCCCCGCACCCTTCTTGGGGCATATCGCCCATATTTTAGGCCCATCTGGGGTGTGGGGAGGCAGAAAACCACTAGACACCAGGGTTTAACTTTGGGTGAGTGTGTGTGTGTGAACTAGCGTTTGGCTGGCGGTGTGTGTGAACTAGCATTTGGCTGGCGGTGTGTGTGAACTGGCATTTGGCTGGCAGTGTGTGTGGACTGGCGTTTGGCTGGCGGTGTGTGTGAAATGGTGTCTAGCTCGCAGTGTGTGTGGCTGGTATGTGTGAAAACTGGCATTTAGCTAAGTGAAAGGTATCTTTTTGGAGTATAAAATTCATTATGGGGTTTGTATCGATTGTTTTTTTCTAGATCATTATATGTCAATAGTTATATTTACTGTTTAACACAGCTGAGTTTGTTTAGTTCTAATTTGACACATTGTTGTTTATTGTTGTCTTGTTTTTTGTGTTAGTTTCATTAGGAAGCATTGTGACCGCCCAGCAGGTTGTAGGTTTGCTTTTTGAATCTGCCTCTGAACATGACTCTGAGACTGATTCTACATCCGAGGCAGATGACCAAGTTGAACATTAAGGCAGTGAATTCTCTGTCCGAGAGGAATCACCTGATGATGAATCCACTATTAGTGCCGATGAAGTGCTTTTTTTAGAGGCAGGCAGTGATATGTTGGTAGTGCAGCAAGAGCAAGCTGGATTGCAGCCAGGTGTTGGAAGGCTTCCCATTGGAAATGTTGAACCCTGGGTTGCTCCTAATATGGTGCAGCCTGTTTTGTTTGCCTTTAGTGGTGTTGCAGGGTGTAGAGTCAAAATACAGAAGCTTTTGACTATCAATTTCTTCCAACTGTTTATTGATTATGTGCTTTTTGATGATATTGTTGAGCAGACTAATTTGTATTCAGAACGGTTTTTGAGGGACAGCAGTGCCACACTTAAGACCCACTCCAGAGTTACCCGGTTGACTCCCACACAATCCTACAAGAGCAGTTCTGGGGTTTAACCTTGCTGATGGAATTGATAAGGAAGGCATCACTGTCTTTATATTGGTCCACTAGTCCCTTGAAGGCAACTGCTATATTTCCCACAACTATGAGTCGAGATTGGTTTTTGCTTGTGCAATGGATGCTGCATTTTGTGGGTAGCCATGAGATCACCCTGACTGTGACCATCTCTTAAAGATTCAGCCTGTCCGTGACAATTTAGGACAGGCTGATCTGAAATCTCTGATTTCTCAGAGATCTATGTTGCAGGGAAATATATATCTGTGAAGGAGTCTCTGGTCCTGTTCAAGGGCTGTTTGGTTTTCAGAATATTCACTCCCAGCAAGAGAGTACATTATGGTATTAAGCTGTCCATGTTGTGTGAAAGTGTCACTAGATGTGTATAATTTCAGGGTGTACACTGGTAGGGATTCTTCAATTGACCCCCACCTCCCCTTGGTTGCACTTACACTTTTGGTGTCAGTGAAAAAAGTGTGTGGGAACTTTCCAGAGGACTTTTTAATAAAGGTCAACATTTCTATGTGGACAATTTCTACAAAGATGAGCAATTATATTAGTAAATATTCAAAGTGGGCACTGTTGCATGTGGTACAATCCGCTCTAACTGTAAAGGTCACACTAAAGAGCGTATATGTAAAAAACTTGAATGGGGACAGAGCAGTGCCATGCGTAGCAATGAACTTCTTGCTTTCAAATTTTCAGACAGAAGAGATCTCCACATGCTCACAATTATTCTGATGCCCAGTGACTGTTTGGGGTAAGGTAGCAGAACTGCACAAGTCTTTGTGCATTTTAGACTATAACAAGTACATGGAGTGCGCAAAAGAGCAGATAAAAGGCTGGAGCCTTGCAGTACTACACAAAAATGGTACCTGGTACAAGAAGTTGGCTGTTCATTTGTTTCATTTGGCATCCTTCAATTCTTATGTTGTCTTCAAACATTGTTCTCCAGATTCCAAGATGAGTTTTGTACAGTTTCAGCAGTCTATTACAGGCAGCATTGTTGTAGTGGAGCAGGCAAGTGTTCTCAGAATCGGGAGCTTGGAGGATGTGGCTAGATTGAAAGATCACAACTTTTCTGAATACATTGCTCCCACACCCAAATAAGACTTTCCTTGTCAGAGATATAGAGTCTGTGTCCGAAGAGGAGTACGAAAGGAGAGTTGTATGTACTGCCCAGAGTGTCCTTCTAATCCAGGCCTACGTGTGCCCACATGTTTTAAGTTGTACCATACGTAGCTCAAGGGTTGGGAGCAACCATGAGAGAAAAAGGGAACGGACTGTAGTCTCCATCGCTATACATTTTCATTTTAGATACCTGGTTGGCAGTAGGTTGATGTGCTTGGTTACACCTGTTATGTATACATAGTTGGTATTTCATCTTCTACCAATAGGTTGGTTCTTTCTAGTTGAAAAAAATATGCTATTTTTAGTGGGAAGTTTTATTTTTTCCTGTCTGTGCTTTGTGTTTGTAATCTCTTCATTGTGGGAGTGTTTTAGCAATGAAAGTGATGTGGAGATTCTTTGTGATGTCTGAGTGGCATTTGCACGACCGTGTGTGTGGACTGGTGTTTGGCTGGCGGTGTGTGTGGAATGGCATTTGGCTGGCGGTGTGTGTGGACTGGCATTTGGTTGGCAGTGTGTTTGGACTGGCGTTTGGCTGGCAGTGTGTGTGGAGCGGCATTTGGCTGGCGGTGTGTGAGGCGGATGTCTAGCTGGCGGTGTGTGTTATCTGGTGTCTGGCTGGGGGTGTGTGTGAACTGGCTTCTGGCTGGCGGTGTGTGTGAACTGGCATCTGGCTGGCGGTGTGTGTGGACTGGGGTCTGACTGGTGGTGTGTGTGGACTGGGGTCTGACTGGTGGTGTGTGTGGACTGGGGTCTGACTGGTGGTGAGTGTGGACTGGCTTCTGACTGGTGGTGTGTGTGGACTGGCGTCTGACTGGTGGTGTGTGTGGACTGGTGTTTAGGTGGCAATGTGTGTGTGTTTAGGGACTTGCTGCTGGTCACTAGAAACACACTGGCAGCCAAACGCCAGTCCACACACACCGCTAGCCAAACGCCAGTCCACACACTCCACCAACAGCCAGGTGGTGTGATTGTTGTCAGTCCTGTGGGCATATGAAAGTGATGGGTCCTTGAATGGCGCCATTTGTTGTTGTGAGTGTTGTAATGTGTTGAGCCCATGCCTGGCGGTGTGAATGGTTCTGTATGTTTTTTTTATCACAGATTTTTATTGTCAACAGCCGTAGCAGCCCTGGAGTATCCACGGTATTCAATAATACAGTATACATCTTAGCCGTATTGATGTTGACATTTACAATATTGAGATAAAACAATTTAAAGTCTAATAACATGAACACCATTACCCCTACCATAAACAGCGGTGCCATACATCTAATATACAGTCTAACGCATGTAGTTCTCAGCCATCCCAATCTAATAATCATGCCATTATAATTGAATTTGTTAATCCTTGTCTCATCATTGCACCAATACTCCACTTGTTGAGGCGTCTGGAATGGGCTCTAAATACAGTCCTCGATATTCCGCCCACCTCATCCAAATCTTAGAGTGTGTACGGGGCACCCCCTTGCCTTAAATATGGGTATCTCCAAACCCATGCAAAAACCAAGTACTTCCACACCCCAACTAGTGGCGGGGACGTGTCCTTCCATGCCCTAGCAATGTCATGTTTCGCCAGTGAAAGGCCAAGAAATATTAGATGGCGCTTGTAAATGTTGCCTCCCATACCGACTGTGATGAGGAGTATGGCCAGCCGTGGCGAATGTGGGATATCCCATCCCAATACTTCCGAAAGGCATGCGATTACCCCCCGTCAGAACCTCGTAAGCGCAGTGCAGTGCCACACGGTGTGCATAAGGGTGCCTTCTGCAATTTTACAGTGCAAGCAGGTAGGAGAGTCAACTAGTCCAGCCCTCCAGAGCCTGTATCTCGTAAAATAGACACTATGGAAATATTTAAATTGTATGAGTCGTAGGCCTGCCGCAATAGCAGCGCTACACGGGGATTCCAGCGCTTCGGTCCAATCGTCGCCGATGGGACCCAGGTCTTTTTGCCAAACATCACGTATTGTGTCTAGTGTGGTGGGGCCATTAGCCACGAGTGTTCGATATATTTTAGTGATCTTATGATCGCCTAGTTCCCCCATGAAGACTTTGGCCTCTATAGGACTAAATTCGGGTATATCCTCTAGGTGTGTGATGTACGGAGAAAAAGCATGTAGGAATTGGAGGTATTTATAAAACTGTGAGTGGGTCATATATTCCTTTTGTAGCTCCTGAAAGGACTTTAGGGTCTGGCCTTGTAGAACATCCCCCACTGTAGATATACTGATGGCCTTCCAACCCCCAAAGCCAGGCAGCGTCAATAGCTGAGGTAGGAGGCCATTGTGAATGGTTCTGTATGTTTGACGAATGAAAGGTGTGTGAATGGCCTGTAAAAAAGTTGGGGCGTTGTCGTGGCTTTACAGATCACAAGCTGCGAGTCATTAGTTCAGTATTACAAAATGTAAATTATCTTCTTAACAGTGATTTCTATGTTTTCATTTTCATGAAATGTTTTGTTAATAAAATTTACATTTTGAACTTTTCACTCACTCTTATGCCAAATCTAACCACTATGTGAGTGCACTTGAGTAGTAGATGGTTGAGCAGTAATATTTGTATTTTCTGTCTTTCAAAGTCAGGATTTACATTGTCTCTAGGGAAAACCTACCAACCCCAGACATTTTTGTAAACCAGACACCAGGGGACTTCAGGGTGGTGTGCCTCGTGTGGATCCCACAAGGTTTTCTTACCTAGGAGACCTTGCAAACCTCAAATATAGGCTAAAAACACACATTTTCTTCATATTTCTGGGAGTCAAAGTACTGCAAACGTCAGGGAGCCTCAAATTTCCTAGTATTCAGAGTTCCCACGTCCCCCAATAACAATGGTACCTCACCTGTGTGGGTGGGCTTAGAGCTAGGAAGGGGTCCAAGATGCAATGTTGCAGTAGCAACAAAAGGGGTATCTGCGTTTTTTGGGCCCGGCTCCGCAGCGGCCCAGGGAAACCTACCAATCCCGGACTAGTAACCCTGAATGAAACCTGAAAACTGGACACCAAGGGGAGACCAGGGTGATGTGTGCCTCGCTTGGATCCCACGAAGTGTTCTTACCCACAATGCACTGCAAACCAAATATTTACCTAAAATCACACATTTTCCTTGAATTTCGTGGACGTACACTTCCGGAATCAGAAGAAATGCACAAAATTCCTACCACCCATGTTCCTCCACAAAATGCTGCCTCACCTGTGGGGCTGGGCCTATTGCTCGCGACAGGAACAGCTCAAACTAAGGTCAAAGGAAGTCCTAGCAAAGGGACTCTTATTGACTTTGGTTTGATCTGTTACTGTCACGGGCAGCATTTTTATTGAGCCAATTGGGGGAATGTTAAGTGGTATGAATTTTGTGGATTACTGCTGATTCTGGCTGTTTGTCACAGAAATGCAAGGAAAATGCAAATTTTAGGCAAAGTTTGAGGTTTGCATGGCATTGTGGGCAAGCCAACATTGTGGGATCCAAGCGAGGCACACCACCCTGGACTCCTCTGGGTGTCTAGTTTTCAGAAATGTCTCAGAATCTCCTGGATGTGGGAAAAAAGGTCACAAATTTGGTGTGGATACCTTATGTGGAAAAAAGTTATGGAGGACTAGCGCGAACTACCCCAAATAGCCAATAAAGGGCTTATCCTTCTAGGGAGAAAGGCTTAGCAGTTAAGGGTTTAAAGAGCCTAATGAGTGGCTTCTTACATGACTTTGGAGTGTCAAGCAGGAGTTGAATTCCACTTGGCCCTCTTACACTTGTGACATACTTTGGACTTTGACTTACCTGGTGACAGAAATTTGGTGCAAGCTGGGTCTATGATAAAGAGAAAGAACTTTGTGACTTGGAGCAGGAGAACTGCTTCAAACAAGACGTTGTCTTGTGCTCTGTGACATACAACTTTGCTTCCTGCTCTCTGATCGCCAGACTTGTCACATGACTGACCAGAGTCTACGAGCCGTTGACATGTTGTGGGGGCCCGTAACAGACATCTGCTTCCTGCAGTAACGGCACAGCTTGAATCCAATTGTTCTAGGGGAGACATATTTCTTCCCTGTCAAGCTGTTGAAAACTTAAGACTCGTCAGTAGACCTACAAAGTTGGGAGCAGAGCTCCATATCTGAGTTGAATGGCGTGGTAAGACATTAAGTGAGTCAGCATGCAGGGGTGTTGCCTATATGCATCTCCTCTCCATTATTTCCAGGGTGGCAACGAGGTTGTCACGGAGTCCAATGGCACCACCAGGCAGCACTTGGGAGTAATTGCTTTAATTCGGATCCAATCTGGTACGTGGGAATATTGCTAACGTGAGAAAGAGAAATTCCTTGTTCCTTTGCATATTTTAACTGTATAATAACAGAATTATCACTAACTTGCTACGTTCTGCAGCTGAATCCTGCTGTCATCTCCAATGTTCCGACGTGGCTGCTCAGATTTCTTTTCTCCCCATTCGCCTCGTCCACTAAATGACGCCAAAATAATGTGCAATGCGGTGACATAATCACATATTACACATCCATCAATCCCTGATGACATCCACTGTGATGTCAGTCATCAGATAGCTCTGCACGAGCTAGTAGAGAAGGGCGCTCACTGCTTCCGGAGAAGATTCCCGCTACTCCGTCTAGCTCCAGCAAGCCTTGAGCAGCGGGATCCAGACCAACTGTAGCACTAGAGGCAAACTAGCGCTCCAGCACTCGCTGTCCAATGCCAGTGCCTGACACCTGTACAGGACAAGGAGCTTGCGCCCTTCACTTGCTTCCTATGAATCATGCAGATCAAGTGTGCATTGCACTCCACCACGCTCTTTTCTGCCCTCCTCTGGATAGACACCCAGCCAAAAGCGGGAAAAATTGGCATAGCCTTGAACTGGTCCTGAGGTGGCCACAGGGTATGAGGCGCTCATCGCCAAAATTGTAGTGCCAGAGTCCTCCACAGAGGAAAGGACAGGCTTTAAATCATACCAGGCATATTTATTCCTTGTAATCCCAACACGACTACGCAAAGGCTTCCTTGTAAGTGACAAACTATGGAATCCTATAAATGAATCACATCTAGAACCAGGTGTGTGGGGAACTAAAAGCTTCAGCAGGTGCAGCGGGGGTGGCGTTCTGTATGGGCCTCTCTGTCGGCAGCGCGGCAGACAAAAACTCATAAATAACACTATAAAAGAAATACTGATACAATAGACGAGCAAGCGGGAGCAAGGAAAAACAAAAGATGTGTTAATAGGAGGGAAAGAAGGAAGGGTGAAAGGAAGGAAGGATGGATGAATGAATGGCTGGATGAAAGAGTGGGTAAATGGATGAGTGGGTAAATGGATGAGTGGGTGAAAGGATGCGTAAATGGATAGGTGGATTGACAAGTGATAGGATGGCAGAGTAAAGAGATGGATGGGTGGTTGATGGATAAATGCAGGAGTGAATGGGCAGGTGGATAGAAAGGTGAAAGGATGGCACAGTAAATGGACAGATGGATGGATGAGTGGATGAATAAGTGGGTGGGCAGGTTAAAGGATGGCAGAGTGAAGGGATGGAAGTATAGGTGGAGAGACAGGTGAAAGTATGGCAGAGAAAAGGGATGGACTAGTTCATGGACAGGTGAAAGAATGGTAGAGTAGAGGGCGGGTGGCTGCATGAGTGGGTGAAAGGATGAGTGAATGGATGGCAGAGTGGATGGATGAGTGAATGGTTTTCACAGTGGATGGATGGCAGAGTAAATGGATGGATGGATGGTAGATTGGATGGTTGGACAACAGAGGGGGTGGATGAATGGCAGAGTGGACGAATGGATAGATGGAATGCAGAAAGGATGGATGGATTGATGTATGGGTGGATGGATGGCAGAGTGAATGGATGGACGGCAGAGTAGATTTGGTGAATGAAATGAGAAAAGATTGAATGGCGGATGAAAAAATCAATGTATGATAGAATGTAAAGATGAAATAGTGGATATCAGTGGGTGCATGTAAGGATGAAAGTATGAATGGACAGATGGAAGAGACACAGGAGCTCGTCTAGGGAGGGGTGACTCCCTTGCTGCACTTGCTTGGTGCCATCATAGCTTTTATTTCAAAGCGGGGGTATTTTAATTTTTCTGGCTACTCCCTTGATACCGGGGCATATGCTAGTTCAACTAGATGACTGATTAAAAGAGTGGGATGATTGTTTGGAGTAGACATAGTTGAATATTAACACCACTGACCACAAAATATATTTGGCATGAAAACATTAAGATCTGACTGGATTATGCATTTCAATTTTTAATTTCTGCTTGTGAACTGGAGTAGGTAAAGGCAGGAGTGGCCAGCATCTGGGGAGTTAAAATCCACACAAAAAGGATAAAGCAGGCAGGTAAAAGAAACAGTGGTGGCCTACAAGTTACCTGTGGGGTTGACATCTACTCGGACACCAGAAGCTGTGAAAATCTCCCTTAAAACATTCAAGCAGTTGGCATCTTTCTACCACGGAAAAAGTTCTGAGAATAATAAATGTGTGGAGATACCACAAAAGATAGACTGGATACTAAGATCTTCTCTTGCGATCTGCAGAGCAATGAGCAAACCTGCAGAAAATAAACCGTTGACCCTTATCTGCGGCAATTTTAATTGCAAGATGGCTAGATGTGGAAATGATAAAAGATCAAACCATTTAACTAAGAAACTCAATAAGCATCCGTTTGCTCAGCTATGATTACCCTAAAAAAGATGTGAATGGACTCCTCCTAAAACTATTCTGGGCAAGTAAAGCTCTGATCGCCATAGGGAGTTGTAATAAAAACAATGACAACACAATCCCCACATATTATGCAAGAGGTGCTCGTCATTGACTACTTAGTCTTTTGAGACTGTAGTGGTTTTGAAAGCTGTAGTCTAGCCTGGAGATTCGAAAGTGACCACAACGCCCTCCTCATTGAAATTAAAGGCCTTCCCCCTCGAAGAGATCCCAGAATGTCGAGAACTAAACCGCACACGAGATATAGTTCCAAGATAAGACTGAAATAGAACCAAGCACTAGAAAGCAAGATAGAGGATTGAAGAGAATACAGAAATATTTAGGACCCAATTATGACCCTGAAAAATACGGCAATGCAACATGCAAATAGGCTGCCCTGCTATCAAAACCACCTGGACTCAAAAACATATTTAGTATCAAGACAATCAAGCAGGGATAGACCTATGCCTCAAGAAAACCGAATTCTGGTTTAGTGATGTTTGCAGACATGCTTAAGAGGGAATGAAAACTTTAGTGTCCTCGAGGGCTCCCAGAGGATAAAACACAAACAGCAAGGAAACACTACAAAACTCTCATTAAAAGAAAGACGCATTTAGCGTATGAAACAACTGGAATAACTTTGAAAAAGTAGCTCCTGAGAAGTATTACGGGAATTTCTGGAAAAATAAATCGTCTAAGGGCTGGGTACTAGAAGACAGATCTTGGAAGCAAACATCACTGAAAAAACTTGGGTAAGCCACTACAAAATGGTTTTTAGCTAAGAAAACTCTCCCAGCAGCGACCTGTCAAAAAGAACGCTTTAACTTCCCTTCACATCTAAAGAACCAGCTGTTTATGCTCAAAGTCATCTTTCAAGAGGAGAGTATAAAGTCAGTCATTGAAGAACTTCCCAAAGGAAAGGTTCCAGGCTCAAATATGGTGCCACCGACAGTTTCAAACTACATTCAGTATAGTGGGCAAACATCCTAACTGCACTTCTTTCAAGAGACCTCTACCACAGGAACCTGCCCCAGCTTCTGGTAAGCATTATCATAACCCGCTTCAAGAAGGGCCCAAAAGATGTCATAAGGCTAATAAGTCTCATCCACATCGACTTAAATTACTGCTTCATGCCAAAATGGATGGATGCAAAAAGAAAACATAATAAACGCAATATAAGGCGGTTTCAGAGTGGACCTCTTAAAGATAGACAAAGTCTTAATAGGTCTCCATATTATTCACAAATTTAGTACAGTTAAGACGATGCCTCTAGCGGTCACCTTGCGGGACTTTACCTCAGCTTTCGATCTAGTCTCAAGTCAAAGTCTACTGGGTAAGCTCTCACTGTTAGGCCTAGATCATGTCCTGCTTTCTATCACAATAATGTTATATTACATCACCTAACAAGTAGAGCTGAGTCATAATTGGTACGGCGGTCCAACACTTTATCAAGAATTTTGTGCAAACTATGGTGAAACCTGAGATGAGAATGAGATCACAACACATTATAGCCCATGTCCTGAACTTTCACAAATGAGCTGCACACCTCTGAGGAGTAATTTGAGAACCTTACTATTTTTTTGACACATTTATTGGCATTTTGTAATGTTCAACACATATGATACAGAAAGGAAAAACATTGTGAGCAAGGTCGGTACACTAGATGACGGTTAAATCACATCTTGAACTAATGCAGACTTATCTATGGTCAATACTGCCAATCCCATTGCGATTACTCATCTTGTAACCTGAGTACTTAATGTAGGACTTATCAACAGTGGTCCATCATATTACTAACATCTACAGATGATGACTATATTGTCTAATACATGTTTCACTGGAATCTGTTTACGACAACATATATGGGTGTTTCCAAAACCGGTCCTGAGTCCACGCATACCATTCGGAATCATCTAAATGCTACTCCATTTTGAAAACAAACCTCATAACAAAAAAAGAAACAAAACTGAAAAAGAAGTAGATAAAACCAGTGCAGAGGGGTGAAGTAGATCATATTTGACATTATACCCTTGGGGGGGAAATCACAGTGCGAATAATCCATCTATGATTCTGGAGGGCGGGGGGAGAGTCCCCCGGCTATCGCAATATCTCCCTCGCCTGTTCAGCAGGTCTCTACCTGTTAGTTTCCCACCGGCCTCTGCCACCTAGGTCAGCGCTCAGGGCCCTTCGGAGGCCGTGGAGGGCTGTCATGTTTTGCGCCATCAGAGCAGGACCCCTGTCCTGAACCTGGACTGCCTCATCACTCACAGTATCTTCAGGCTTTTCCCATGCTGCCAACACCTCTCTCCATTGTTCGGCTATTGGGCGCTTCCTCATACCCCTGGACTCTTCCCAGCTGAGCGCTCTACCTTCTGCCCCAGCCCACGTGATGACGTCTCTATTCCAGGTCTCAAACTGAGGCCCACTCGGAGACTTCCACTCCATCGCTATTCTGCGCTTAGCTAGGCCCAGTGCAAGATCTATCAGCCTATTCCCAACTTTACGCTTAGCGGCCTAGGGAAAAGACCCAGTAAACAAGTCTGCACTGTGGGAGCCAGCACCCTACCCAACACCTCGGTGAGCTTACCAAGCACAGCCTCCCAGAAAGAACGTAGGCTTTGGCAGTCCCACGTCATATGGGCAAAGTCTGCATCCGGGTGCATGCATCTGGGACACTGTCGGACTTCCCCCCCATAAGTCACGTTAAGGCGGTGAGGTGTCATGTAGGACATGTGTGTATAGTTGAATTGTATGTATTTTAAACATGTATTGCGAGAGATCTTTTTAGGATAATGCAGGACCCTATGCCACTCTGAGTCTGTAAGCTCCCTGCCCCCGATTCTGTCCCACTTTGCCCGTAACCCACTCAAGGGACCTACTGACGCTGTTTGCAGTGTAGCATATAGCCATTTCACTAGATGCCGTGCCGTCCCGAGAGTGAACAGGGCATGTAATACCGGCTGTGTCTCTGGCTCTTCCCTCCCTCTATTCCATAGCTGTGCAAACGTGCGCGTCAAGGCCTCATATTGTAAGAACTGGCCTGGGGGAAGACCCCAATCCTCCATCAGCTCTTCAAACGGGAGCAGAGTTTTGTCCAGGTAGCAATCCCCAACATTATCCAACCCTACCTCTGACCAGCGGGCCAGTTGCTCGCTCGTAAATAGAATTTGGGGGTCGCCATGCGGTAGCCCCAGGAGGAGCAGCATAGGAGTACACCTGGTGATTCGCTGCTCCTTGCCCTGGCACCGTCTCCAGGCCTGGAACGCCGTACGCTGCAATAATGAGCAGTACGGGGTAGGAGTTGCTGGTATTAGTAGTTTCGCCATCACTAGGCTAGGGCGGGATTCCGGGTATGATAAACACGTGCCCTCCTCGTTCACACCCTCCGCCCATTGCGCCAGCCAGTGCAGCTGAGCAGCGAGCATATAAAATTCAAAATTCGGTATCCCTAGCCCACCCTCCGATAGAGGGCGTTGTAGTGTTTTAAGAGACACCCTAGGGCGCCCATCCCCCCACACCAGATCTCGCAACAGGGCATTCAAGGGGCGGAACCAGCTGCTTGGCATAAGGACCGGAAGGTTGACAAAGAAATACAATAGGAGAGGGAGAATGACCATTTTGGATAGAGAGACCTGGGCCATAATGGGTAATTGTAATGTGCGCCAAACGTGTACACAGGAACGCAGCGAGCGCAATGCTCTGCCCAGGTTTCATTCCTTCAAATCGTCCAGTGAGTGAAAAATGTGTATGCCCAAGTATTTAAACGTACACTGAGCCCATAATATGTCAGCCATCAATGTCTCAGGTCTGTGCGTTGGTCCTGCTACCAGGAACAGATATGTCTTTGTTTTATTGACTCGCAGGCCCGAAAGTAGCGCAAAATCGTCCAGAATTTGTATGGCCGCGGAGGTGCCCGCGACTGCCTGTGACAAATATATCAGCAGGTCATCTGCGTATAGGGAGACATGGTGTAGCTGCCCACCCATAGATAACCCAATCCCGTCTCCTCCCTGGCGAATCCTTTCAGCAAGAGGCTCGATTGCCAGGGCAAACAGGAGTCCCGCGGGATATCTTATACTGTCTGGAGATTGTTTTGCCTGTTTTAACCCTTGCCGTGGGTGCGGCATATAAGAGTCGCACCCACTGCACCCACTCCTCCCCCAAGCCCATACGCATCATCACCTCAAATAAGTACTCCCAACCCACCGTGTCGAAGGCTTTTTCTAGATCGACTGATAAAACCGCTGCCTGGTGTTTGGTTGGGGCCTCGACATGATAGAGTATGGAGTAGAGCCTGCGAAGGTTATAAGAGGTGCTGCGAGAGGGGATAAACCCGTTCTGGTCAGGGTGGACTAGTGTCTTCATATGTGAGATTAGCCTGCCAGCCAACACCTTACTTAGGATCTTAAAATCCATATTAAGCACGGAGAGGGGCCTATAATCTTTCACACCAGCCTCTGCCTTCTTAGTCTTCGGGAGAGGGATCACCAGGGCAGTCTGAGTGGAGCAAGGCAACTCCCCGCATTCATACGCGGCTGCATACAGCTTGACTAATTGCGGTGTTAACATGCCTGCAAAGCGTTGGTAAAATTCCACCGGGAGGCCGTCTTGCCCCGCCATTTTGCCAGATGCTAATGCGCTAATGGCTGCTTTGATTTCCTGCAAGCTTATTGGTTCTCCCAGTTCTTCCCGATCCGCCTCTTCTAACGTACGGAGAGGTAGAGGGCCCAGGAACTCACTTATATTCAGCCGGGAAGCCGCGGCCAGGGCCGCGTATAATCGCTCATAATATGTTAAAAAGGAGTCATTAATCGCGTCCGAGTCGTACACCACGTCCCCAGTATCTAAGCTAATTTGGGTAATTGGCGATCCCCCTAATTCAGGTCTAATTAACCTTGCTAGTAGTCGGCCCGCCTTTCCCTCTTCCCTCTGCACTCTATCTAAGTAGCCCTTGTAATTGTAACATCTCAGCCGTCCCAGTGCATCGTTATATTTTGCGCGTGTGGTCTGTAGTGCAGCGCGAGCAGCATCGTCCGTACCCTGAATATTATCTAAGCTGCGGATGTTCCCCTCCAGGTCCAATATTTCTTGACGGAGCTCCCTATGGGCCCGCTTGCCTGTCCTATACAATGACCCCGTACAACCACCTTAAATGCCTCCCGCTCCACTTGAGAAGAAGATGCTGTGTTGGCGTTAATGGGGAACTACGTGTCCAGGAGTGTATGTAATGACATGCGAAAAGGAGCATCCTCAAGCATTGTCGGGTTCAATTTCCAGGTAGGGATCGGGGGTTGCCTTCCCGGGGGCTGGTGCGTCATTATCAGTGGGCTATGATCCGACAATGTGCGCCCTAGGTATTCGGTGTGTATGATGGAGCTATTAAAGGCAGGGGAGCAAAGAAAAGTATCAAGCCTAGTGTGTACCTGGTGAACCGGCGAAAAGAAGGAGTACTCCCTGCCTCTGTTATGTTGCAATCTCCAAGTGTCTTCAAGGCCCAAATGGGATATCCAAGTGTGGAATCCCATAGCAGTGCGGCGTGGCTGAGACCCCGACAAGGGAGGGTGCGAGCGGTCAGCAGCAACATCCGCCACACAATTAAAGTCCCCCCCAAGTATTAAGTAACCATTTAATTTATTGGCCATTACAGCAGAGAAGGACTCCAGAAAGCCAATCTGGTCTTGATTAGGCGCATAAATATTGTCAAGTGTAACTCCCTGACCCACCAGTCTCCCCGTGACCAGGGCGTACCGACCTTCTGCATCCAACCACAAACGCGAAAGGGCGAAAGGGACCCCCGGCTTGACCCAAATCAGTACTCCTCTGGCGAAAGCTGAGGAGGTGGTTGCAAAGACCTGGCCTCTCCATCTTCGCTTCAGCCTCCCAGCTTCCTCATTGTTCAGGTGTGTTTCCTGAAGAAATGCGATGTGTATGTCCCAGCGCCTCAGGTATGAATAAATATTATGGCGTTTTGCAATAGACCCCATTCCTCTGATGTTCCATGCTAGGAACCATATAGCGCTACGAGCATCCGCCATTTAAGTTGGGTATCATCTAGCGGCTCACGAAGGAAAGCCCACCCCCACCTCCCCCCCCATTCAAGCACCACCCCCCCTCTGCCAACGTCAAAACATAAAAAGCAAACAAAAGGACTCCCATGTTGGTCAACTCCCCTACCCCAGGGCAGTCCGACAACGGTTGGCCGCCCAAACATCACATGAAACACTTGGTACTAGATGAGGCCCTAACATAGTAAGGCACTCAGCGGGGGTTAGCCAATGAAACATAGATCAGGACGCTCCCCCCAACTAGAGCCCACCAGCCCCCGTATACAGTGGGGCAGCTCGGGACCTGGACCAACATACAGCAGGTCAGCACCCCTCTGGGTAGCAAAGTCACCTCAACTGTCCAACTGCCTCAGAAAATTTCGTCCGCTGTATTCGGCTTCACCACCGGCAGCTTCACACTGTCGCTGCGGGAAGTGTCGGACTCATTTTCTTCAGTGTCTCTCGAAGAGCCGGCCTCCACCTCTGGGGCGGGACTCTTGCCATGCATAAGCGTCGCCACAGCCTGCAACGCTTCAGCCCTCTCCCTCTCTGTCTGCGATGAGGTCGGTTTCTTCGAGGCCCCTCTACGAGGTCGTCTCCTTGGGCGCTTCCCAAGCTCTTTGGTTTTCCGCACAGCAAATCCAGAGCCCGTGCCACGCGGAGTCCCAATCTTGTAGGGCTCTAACCAGTCCCAGGCATCTTAAGGACTTACAAAGTAGTGGGTATTTCCCTCCAGAATAATGTGCAGCCGGGCTGGGAACATCAGAGAGTACTGGACACCTTCCTCTCTCAATGCCTTCTTGACCTCTAGGTACGAAGCCCGTTTCCTCTGCACTTCCAGTGCATAGTCCGGAAAGAGGGAGATTCTGCTGTTATCCATAGTGAAGGGGGCCCTCCGCTCTTGCCTTTTGCAGGAGGAAGTCTCTGTCTCGGAAATGGAGAAATCGGGCCACCACAGGTCGCGGAGGCCTCCCAGGGGCCAGTGGTTTGGCCGGTACTCTATGGGTCCATTCCAGTGTATAAAAAGTGGACAGTCCCTCTGGTACCACCACACTTCTGAGCCAATGCTCCAAGAATGACACCATGTTGCTGCCCTCCGCCCCTTTTGGCAGGCCTAGGACCCTGATGTTGTTCCTCCTGTTGCGTCCCTCGGCATCTTCGACCATCCGTTCTAGTAAACCCACTCTATCTGTAAGGGCCCCCACCTGCGGCTCCAGTGCTTTCTGTGCCGGCGCCAGTTCAGCAACATTGGTTTCAGTCTCTTTCACCCTCTCTGATAGTTTCTTATGCTCTTCCCGCAGTAGACCAAGCCCCATCGCAACTGTGCTAATATCTTGGTGGAGGGTGGCCTTCATGTCAGCTATGGCCTCTAGCATTTTGCTCAGCTGTTGTTGCACCGGATCCTCTGGAGTAGATTGCGACTGCTCCTGAGCGCTATCTTCCAGGTCGTGCGGGGCCCCCGCCTGACGGCCCCTAGGTTTACCCATTGTGCCAGGAACTCGCTAGGCCTTAGACTTCGCCCACAGTTGACGGTTCTTGTTAACTATAAAGCTCTGCCATAGTTGGTGTCCAGCAATGTTAATCTTGGAACCCACACCTTATTCAAGACTGTGTTGCAACCTGGTAAAGCGTTCCGACTCGGCCACCTTTCCCCTTTACTGGCAGTCCTCGCTGCGCCCGGTAGGCCCCTTGTGTTGCGCCGCCGTGGGTCAGGCAGCTCCGCCTTTTCTCACTGGTTTGCCCTCCGCGCCCTCAGGCTATGCTCTGTTTGGCCCACCAGACCCTGGTCATGTCTGGCTCACTCTTTGGCCTCTCGAGGTAGGTCTATCTCCTTGCCTACTCAGGTGCCTCAGTTTCCTTAGTTAAGACTCTCGCTGTGTTTGTTCCCCCTGTGTGGTGGGGCCCGCGCTGTCCTGCGGTTGCAGTATCTTCCCGTTACACTCGCCGCTATGCAGCCCAGCGCAGTTCTTTCTCTGAACTATTCCTCCCTCCTCCAGGTGGCCCCGGCAAGGTCCAGCAGCTCACTAATTTTGCCCTTGCTCACCTCAAGCAGCGTCTTTCCCTGCCACCTGGCGGTGGTTGTTTCCCTGTGGACTCTACTCCGCGCTTGTCCATCACCTGACCACCAGGGCTACCAGGTCAGGCCTGCGTCTCCTGCTCCTTTGGTCTCGCTGGTTAATGGCAATCCACCACCTGGTTCTCCAGCGCTCCTTCCACTGTGTGCTGGCATCGACCGTGCTCTAGGGCAGGGGGGCAGCTGCAATCACCAGCGCCAATTCCAGGCCCATCGCCAGAGGCCCAACCAGTCTCTGTACTTCCGAGGTCCACGGGGTCCGCCCCATACGGCAGCTTGTCACTCCCGGCCGGGGCCTCAGTTGCTAAGGCTTCACTCCCGGGGCTTTCAGCCTCTACCCCAGCTCCGGGAGGCCGCACAGTGGTTCTCGGGTCGTCTTGGCTTCCAGGTACAGCCGGGTAGTACGTTGGTCGCGCCTCCTACCCGCCTATTGGGCCCTTCAGGGTAGACTCGCACGCGCCGCTCCCGTAGCTCTCGAGCTCAGCTCCAGGCTGCTGCTTCCATCGATTGCTCCGGGTCCTCCGCCGCGTTCTCCCGCTGCGTAGTGTCTCCAGCTGCACCCTTGGGCGGGGGGGTAGCTGCGGTCAGCCGCGCAAATCTCGGGTCCGCACTCGCAGGCGCTCTCCGGCTCCGTCGTCACCCTTCCCGACCGCCGTCACTCCGGCCGCAATAGCACGCCCAACGCAGCAGATCGCCGCTCCCAGCGAGGGTCTCCGGCAATCGCTCTATCACCCCCTGGGCACACCATCGGCTCGCGAACTCCAGGGGACAATTTAATACTTCGCAGCCCGTCCCGGCGGCCAGTCCAACAGGATAACTCGCGGGCTGGTGCGGAGCTCTCGGCTCACGCATCCACCATGATCCTCAGTCAGGCCACGCCCCTTGAGAACCTTACTATAGTGGTATTTTCAGACTACACTCATTCAAGCTAGACGGAGATCATTCGACAAAGTGAATTTGGAACTTCAAAAATACTACCTAAGGTATATGATGATCTTCCCTGTTAAATTGAAAGCCCTTGCAGAAGGGAAATCATCATTCTTTGGCTCACCAGATGAGCTGTGGCACTGGCTGGAGGGATGGAGCCCAGGAGATAACAGACGAAGAAGTAACCCATGGACATAAGCGAAAACAGCTTTGATGTTGGTGTGGGGTGGGTGAGAGACACCTCAGGAGTTTGGTAGATAAGTAGTTTAGAACTCACAGCCAGGGGCAATAGGGAAGGGGGAGTTGCACATGAATGTGAAGAGTCTGACACTACAAGGAGCATATGACAGGATGGGGGGGGACAGAGAGGCTGAGCACTATATACTCACACAACGACCACATACTCATGAACTAATGCCAAAGAGGCAGGTTGCATCATGCTCTTGTGGAACATAAACGGGGTGGGGAAAAAACTAAAGAGAAGTTGTAGTATCCCAATTTATGTACTGACAGAAACCAGATCTTATCCCATAGCAGCTATCTTGGTAGGGGGGGATATAAACTCCTGCTCCACTCCGGGTTCACTTCCAGCTCACGTGGCGTCAAGATAATGGCACATAGTATCACTCCCGCTGATGGATCCATCACTTTGCTCAAAACGGAGGCCAAGATCATAGGAAAGGTTCTTGCAAACAGCTTGCTACAGGAAGTTGATGAGCCAATAGCACCAGACCAGTCTGGTTTTAAGCCTCTACAGTCCTCACACCTCAATCTTAGAAGACTATTTGGCTACCTAACGTAACCTAATGTAAAGTACTTACAATATGCAGATGATTACTTAGTCATATACCAAAAGGTCTACAGCGGTTAATCAAGTCCTCTTAAGAATACATCACAGCAAACTGTCTAGAATTGAATATAAAGAACACTAAAATAATGTCAACAGGGCGATTCAGTCCTACACCCAGTGAATGGAAAGTACGGGGAATGTCGACTGAATCGGTCAGGTCTTACAAATGTCTTGGCATATTGTTTGATGATAGAGTGTCGTTTAAGGGCCATCTTAACCTTTCAAGGGCTAAAACTGCTTCTCTCATCTTTGCTGTTAGATCATTGCGTGACAAGCTAACATATATTAGCTATGAGCATTTAGTAAAAACAATGAAGACAAAACTGGCTCCTGCACTAGCCTATGGCTCGGTAATCTTTCGAGGTCTGGATGCTAAACTACTGGACCAGTTCAAATTAAGGTTGATAAAGCCATCTTCAAGATATCGAAAAACATAGGCCAAGCAGAAATCCGCTTGGAGTTTGGTCTACAAAGTCAAACTCTAATGAGACAGGCCACCTTTTTAAAAAGTCTTCATGTCTTACCTTTATCCAAACATATCTCTTTAGCAAATTTGTGTTGGCAAGAACTCCCCAATCCTGATTTTGCAAGTGTTTGGAGATCCTATTTATCAGTGTGCTTATATACCTTTAACTTCCAGCAATCTGGGCTCTCAGAAACAAATGAAGCCTTCTTTAAGAACCTTCTAAATCGAGTAACAAATCTTTTTATACTGGATGAAGAGGACTTAGTTGGGGGAAAAAAGCATGCGTGGACTGTAATTCATTCATTTGAAAAACTCGAGGTCCAGCCTTACCTACAGGCACATTTCCCACTTATATGAGGGACTCATTTCTCAAATTAAGACTTGGCAGGTATTCAACTAAGGATGGCACTCCAAGGTGGATGCATCAATGGCCAAAACAATTATTGTAGACTCTACGGCTAATCAAAAGAATGTTTATTGTATATAGTCTGTCTGCCCTCGTCTACTTCAAGCACAACAAACGTTGCTGAAACCATTGCTTATAGAAGCAGGTGTGAGAATATGCAGTTAAGCCAGCGTGCTCTGCTTAGCTGGCAGACCAACTCCATTAATTTGCCGACTTATCAAGTTTTTGCTTTTGGTGGATAATATGTTGAAATCAGTCTCAAAATTAGTCAATCTTTATGGATTATTATGGAGAGGAAGTATATCAGATTGGTGCTATTATGTATATTTTTTATCACTGTTCTTACAGTTACGTGTGTTTTAATGCCTGGAATGATCGGACAGCTTTTAAGAACTCTTGTATTTTATTGTTTCACAGTATTTAATGTTATGAATGCTCTGAGAAACATAAGCACCTTAGCTCCAACTTGTTCTAACCCGTGAACTTTCAAATTAGTAGCAAATAGCGGCTATAGCGAGCTGATTCTAGGACAATCGCACTTAATATTCTAGAGTGGACCGTAACTACTGAAGCCACTGGAGCGTCATTTTACACTAATTCTTGCATTGAGCAGATTCTAGGTTCTTTTGGGGGCGGAGGGGTGTGTGCGTGTGTGTGTGTGTGTAACTACTGAAGAACTTTAGTGTTACTCTGCACAATGATTGATAATATTTTAGAAGCAAATTTTTACCGACTTGATGACTTTACAAATCTCTCCATTTCCAGTTGAGATATGGTTATAGCCAAGCACTTTATCTTCATCATGGTTTGATTTTGATACTGATTGATGCATTGTTATGAGCAGTGTTGATTTGGATTCTGATTAACGTATTGCTGTGAGAAGTCTTGTAATTATCATTTTTATATACATTGTAATGATTTTTATAAATCAGACAATAAAATCTACTTACTTGGCTACCTAACGAGACGCCATATGATGCAACAAACGGGGTTTGTAGCATGGGTACGTTTACTGTAATGGGTACCATGGCCAGGGTCCAAGTAAATGGTGTGTTATCAGGGGAGTTCGGCTTGGGAAGGGGAACTTGGCATGGCTGACAGCTTTCCCCCCTCCTGCTCGTCCTGGAGCACCATGCTGGGTAAGGCGGATGCTCAAATTTGGGGTCGATGTAGGGATCCGGACCGGGAAGATGTGATTTCCTTATACACAGATGATAAGCTCCTATACCCAGCAGACCCAATGCATTTTGATACCTAAAGTCCTAAAGGTCTTGGAAGCGTTTGGTACATACTCAGGGATCGAAATTAACTGGCACAAATCAGTGGTATTTCTGATCACCTCATTGTACCCCCAGGCAGATTGGAAGTCCCCCTTGGTGTGGACATGGGTGGGATTCACATATTTGGGGATTTCTGTGACCCTAGACCGTGCTGAATTTCAGAAACAAAATCTGTGAAAAATCCTAGAAGAATTTAGGGATGATGTCGAGCACTAGTGAGACCTCACCATTTCTTTGCTGGGCAAAATGGTTATGTAGCCTGGGTTTCCATTTGGATAACAAAATACTATGTAAGAGGTCCCAGATGAATTATTCCAGATGGTGGAAGCCGCAACACAAAAGGTACTCTCGAAAGATGGACCCCTAGGATTGTGCTGGCCAATTTGACCAGAAACCAATACGAGGGTGGCATGGAACTCCCCAACTTAAACCTCTCTTGCTGGGCAGTTCAATTCCAGGTAGTGAACGAATGGGCCTTTGCCACCTCAGAAAGAACCAGCCGTGAGGGCAGGCAGGAGTGCTATGGATCTGGGATGGTACATGTGTTGATTATACCGTAGGAGCTGTAGATCTAGGCTGTTGTCCCCAACAGACCTTGTGATATGAATTTGAGGAAAGCAACACAATGGTTGGGGTAAAGGAGAAGGTAACATTGGAACCCTCCTATGGGATCAGACATATTAGTGGAATTAAATAACCTGGAGAGAAGGAACCAATGGGATACGCTGGGAATATTCAAGCTGGGTGATTTTTGGGTGCTCCCCTTTGGGGAACTACAGCAGCAGTGTGAAATGTCAGTCAATAATACTGATACATACAAATGAAACATGCCCTCATACGATACAGGGATTTACTCAAAGAGGTGGCTGAGGAGACACCATTAGAAAAGAGGTTGCTAGCTACTCCCCCCGCACAGACCATAGCCAAATACACTTTATTGTTCTTTAACGTGACATTGTCTGTAGCCAAGCAAGACATTATCAGATTGTGGGGTGGGGGAGGGGGGCAGAAGGGGTCCGGGGTGGAAAGACTGGATAGCAAATATGGTTTAGTGCATGCGGCAGAAGATACAGTATATACAGCCTGCGGATGTCCAAGGAAAGGGGAAAACAATCTGGAACAATTGAAGGAGTATCAGAACACTAATTGAGGCTATCAGAGAAAGGTAATCAAAGTCGATACTGAAAATTGGAGGCCGATGAGGAGACTGGATGTGAAAAATGGGTGACATTGCTTTCAAACCACCCATATTTACCAATACTGGAAATGGATACTGGACCAGTGCGTTCAAATTGTGTCAGACCTTGAGTTGTCATTTTATGTATGCAATGTTTTGCACTCGTAATGGAAATTTAATGAAAAAAGTGTAAACAAAACTCTGGGTTTAAACATGAATGTCTTTTTGCCTTGTTATTGTCTCACTCTTTACCAAGGACCTCTATGAGGGAGTCCTTAAAGCCTCTCAGTAAATGCCCACAATTGGTAACTGCAAGGTACCAGCCTTAACGCTGACAACTCCATCCTTATCGCGTGCACACCGAAAGTACTCAAGGCCCAACTAACAGTCATGAAAAAATACTGTCCCTCAAACAGGCATAAGAAAACAAACTAATAAAAGTATTTGATATTTGGAAAAAAACAAAGAATGAAGACCGCTTTTTAAATAGAGATGAATCTAATGCATAAGCAAGAATAAAATTTGCTCGCTCCCATGGCCTTCACGTTTTACAACATATTGTCCGAATATTCCAAGCCTAGGTGCATACAGTGAAGAATTATGTGACCTGGACTAATACACAAACAAAATGGGTGTCTAAGCATGAAAATTATGTAAGTCCTTTCTTATGCTTCAGGCTGGAGTCCCCACCAACGCTTTAGAATGTGACACTGGCTTTAATTCCATTCAAAACAGATGTCAAACGTTACCCATCAAATATACCCTGCAGAGACAAACTGAATGATCGCATCCTTGTGGATATGACATGGAAGGAACACTTCTCCATGCAAAATATATCGAACTACATCATGGCTGCAGAGAAATCAGCCAAATCGTCTTGGGCTTATTTTAGCACCTGAAAATCCAAGCTTAGCCCTAACAACTAATAAAAATGGAATCAATAAAATTCCAAAACCTTCCTTAAATTACACCTGAAATACAAGAGCAAAAATCCACCTGAAGGACAAGAGCATGGTATTGGAGAACTCCAACCCAGCCAATCTTTCTGGTCTATTCATTCTAGCCCAACCATCCCAACTATACTTAAGACATTGAACAACTACAGGGAGAGAATACTTTTCACCATGGCAAGAAGTGGCATTCTTCCACTGATGCCTCAGCTCAAGAAAAGGAGTCTTGCAGCATCTGATAAATTTTCTTGCACCCGGTCAGAAGTTCTGTCCCTGTTGACTTGTTCTTAATAAACAGCAATCAGATGAAACAATTTCAAGCACACTGCAACCAAGTAACAGAAAGACTGATGACAAGATTTTATTCTACCTTCTCAGCGACCTATACAAGACAACAACGAGAATTATGGATCAGTATCTGATCAAAAGCTGTGACAGAAAAGAGAAAGAACTAAAAATAAGCTTGCAGATCCAAAAGACCTCCATAGGACCTGTTGGACGGAAAAGTCCCATGTATGCTGTTGGACATGCATCCCTGCCCTGAGTGCCCCAGCTGCATTAATATATGATCCCTGGTACGGAGTTTTGGTCATGGGCGAACACGGATCATGCATGTGTGTTTCACAGTAATGTGGTATGATTAGACCTGGAGGGGCACACCAAGTGCTACCCTTGTGAAGGTAAGGGCTACTGCCCTTACCTGGAATTAAGTGACAAAAGCACAGAGGTGGCAGCATACCCATTTTGTGTTCAGTAGATTCAGTAAAGTGTACAGGCCTTTATACCTGTGTCACTGGAGTGTGACCTACTGGCCCACTCATGTAAATCGTGGGTCATAACCATTATATTTTGGAAGCCAAGGGCAAGGAGAGGCTAGAGAGGCGAGCACTGCATCCCCCAGACTGGAAATTAGTAGTGCTGACATTCCTGAGGGCTGAAGTGGGACGGACACGCACACGCACACACACGCGAAAAAAGCAGAACATCATTTATGCACATCAAAGGCTCTTTGACTCAAGGAAGAGTTACAGGTCAGTGGGGAGTCAGGGAGATGGTGGGACTGATAAGGTTGGCACTACCAGGCAATCATGACAGAGCGGAAGTGAATATCTTTGAAATCTCTATGGGGCATATATCAGTGGAGAATGACATCCAGGTGTGATCCCCAATTACTCCCTTGGCCTATGTTGTGGGTCAGTCAGAGTTTGAGTAATTCCTGCTGTGGCAGCCTGTCCATTTGACAAATGCTAATGAAAAGGAGATGTCACCCCCCGCCCAACACGAATTTCCAAGGGCAGACACTAAAACACATGTATAACGATTTGGACTATGAAGGTGAGGGCATGAGCCCCATACTTTGTTGAACAGCACAGTCTCATCAGGAGAAAAAGGATCGCCAAGACTTCTTGCAGCTGGAACTAGAACTGGGTACCAAGGTCTGCTAGTCTCCCGTCTGGGTGATGGGCCATCAATCAAGAGCACTAACCCATTGCCTGCAGCACCAGCCATGTGCCTGCCTGCCAAAACCAGTGTGTTCTGAAGCTTTGAAAGAGTAAAGAAGGATCTGCAAGCGAAAGAACTCAAATACTTGATGCTATTCCCAGCTAAACTCAGAGTAATCGCGGAAGGAAAGACCTGGCAAGTCAGAACGCCCGCAGAGGTGTGGGAATGGCTGGAGGGCTGGAGACCAAGTTAACGTCTGGTGCAGGGAGAGAGAAGAAACAAATAATTGCCAGGGTGGCGCCAACTCACGGGGTTCTCCTCGGAAGGGGTCCAGAGGGTGGACTCACCGGCAGAGCCCCATCGCGAGAAAGAACGGAGGCTTGGGATATATCGAGATAGAGTCAGCAACGGGAGAGAGCCCAATCCAAAAAGAGGTGAAAGGATATGGGCCAGACCAGCGAGTGAGGACATAATTGGACAAATAAGGAAATACACACAGCACACTCTTCACAGCCTTGACCAGGCCACCGGAGAAAAAGTTAGTGTATGGGGTGACAGACACTCTGCATCATTGGGGCGGTGGGTAGTTTCAAGCCCGGGTTGAGCTGCTGTGAAGTTGCGGGCCGTCACCCGGTGTCTCGGATCTTATTGGACCATCACCTGTGTCAGTGACCCCCATTCACCAGGAAGGGGTCACTGGAACTATCTTCTGTATCTGTAACCCTAGTATGCCAAAAGGGGGCCACTAGGATTGCTGAGGCCATCAACGTTTCAGAGGAGTCCAGGTGACAAATGAAGGGACTTGGGAACAAGTCCAGAAGCCACCTGCAGGAGCTGCTGTGCTTCAACTGACTTATCGGCAGGAACTGAGCAGAAGGACCCGCTGCACCAAGAAGCCATTGCTGTGTGCAACTGCCTCAACTTGCCAACTTCACTGACTGCAAGGAGGATGCGGTGCAAGCTGCTCATTGTGGAGTGTTGGGAAGATAAGCACCCAGTTTCCTAGACTCTTCTGAATGCCACAGTTGGGGTCTGGTGGAAGCAGAGCCGCAGGCCTGTGTGAAACTTGTTCAAGCTCAGCGGCTTACTGCCAGAGAGCTCAAAACCTTCAAGGACAACGCCAGATTTTGATGTGCACCACTAGTGCTGGCAGCACTTGGAATTAGATCCTAAAATTCGCCAGGGACGCTGAGTATAGCATGGAGAAGAGGAGGGAATGAGAGGACAGGCAGGGGAGCATTGCCCTGACAAACATGAGTGTGCTAGTTTTGAGACTGAGACTACCTGTGTGTATTATTCAGTATGTCGTGTTTAGCAAGTAAAATAAATACTGCTTTTTAAACTTAAGATCAGAATGGGACTGGGACTCATCTAACTGGGGGTCACTGTGGGTATTCTGAATTATGAGCCATTGCATATTTTTCACCTATCATCCATGAAGGGCATTTGACTGCTCGACGCACACTACCACTGACAGTCAAGTGCTGATGGAGTAGTACTCAGGATCCACAGTAGGTCGGGCCTAGGGACATCAGTAGCAAAAGGCCATGTTGGAATGGGTAAATACGATATCAATGAATACCGTGATATGTGCAGGCCTGACAACGGCAATACCAATAAGTGCAATGTCAACGTATGCCTTCATGTGTGCCCGCACAACCGTGCTGAAACCGACAGTAACCATGTCAATGCATGCCATAACCCATGTACGAATTATAATGCTGTTACCAGCGACCCACACCCATGCCTATCGAATAATCGGTCACAGGTGGGGTCTCTCTTAACCCAAAGACAAATGCGCACCCAGGGAAAACCCTGATCGATCCCACAGATAGGTAGCTGCACAATAAACAGGTCTGAGGCAATTGGCCGCAATAAAGCAAGTTGGGCAAAAGGCTTGCATTCCTCAAATATACCACAGAGCCAAAGAAACACTCAGCCAATCAGGACACGACATGCACACCACAAGTAGTGATCAAGCGATCCTCATGCCCGACATCTGGACACATACACACAGGCCCACACTAGCTCTTCCTGAGGTCCAGAGCCATCCGTGTCCTTATCAGATGACCAAACCTGTTAATTTATGACTGAGATGCTTTTTCAGGAATGCAGAAATTACTTTATTGTACCTCACGAGATACATTTAATACCAGCTAAAACTTTGTACACCAAGAGACTCAGAGGCATTCTGTCGAGACTTTCCCGGCCACTGCATTAAATTAAACCAATTTGTTCCGGTTTTGGCAAATGCCTCTTGTCTTTTCATTCTTTTAAGGTAAATTCATATCCAAGCAACATTTTGGCAAGCCAGATAGGAGAGATTGATTTATCAAGCCCGACTGCTACCGAAGGACCCCTGCCCAAACAGATTCATATCTGCGGAGACAAGATCAGTGGGCAGACACCATAATCAATTAGTAGGTTCTGCTGAATCCGCGAGGCAGAGGTCTGTCCGGAGGCCGCCGTGACAAGGGTAAGAGGCTACATGGGGGGGCGCTAGAGGGCGCCAGGCAAGATGGCCGCTCGATAGAGTAGCTCCGCCGGCCGAGCCATCCATCCGACCAATATCCTACGGTTCCTGTCAGCAATCTGCGCCCTACCTGCAGTAGAGACCAGGCGGAGATCGGTGGGCAGCCTTTCCTGTGCAGAGCTGCCTTCCACGTCCTGTGCAGCCCAAGGGAGGGGCCCGACAATCTTCTGGGCCTACACCGCCGCATAGCGGCCTGGACTGGGCCCTAACTGCGGAGCCGCGGTGAGTGTTGCGCCGTGCTGCTTGGGCCCAGGCGGTGGCGCGAGGGGTTCCTGCAGCTTGGCTCGGGGCTGGAGGTCTGTGCGGGCAGGACTGGGGGGATCGGACGCTCCGGTACGGCCTTCGCTGTTTGGCTTACCGGTGTGCGCGCCCTCTCCTCGCTCCTGTTCCGTGCGGTGGTCTGCTCGTGAGCCACGGGCTGTCGGCGCCGCTCCCGTTGCCGTCTGGCGCTCTCGGGCTGGAGCGGTGCGTGCTCATACGGCCTTCCGCGAAGCGTGGGTCGCGGCCCGGGCCTGTGTAGTGGCGTGTGCTGTGGCGCCAGCCCTCCCCTGACTTTGCTGCGGATATAACCTGTGGGGCCCCCCTCTAACTGGCGCTGCCCAACCACAAACGGCGCTGTGCTCTGCGGCCTTGCATCGGCTGCATGAAGGTGCAGGCTCCTGACAGCGTCTAACATCGAAGCTGCCGTTGCTCCGTTCTGGGGGCTGATGAGAGGCGGTGGATTTGGCGGCCGCCTAGACTGCGTTCCCCCCGGTGCCGCCTCAGTGACCGTTGTGGGCCCCTGTCTGCAGCGCCGCCCTACTTTGCCATAACCTGCTACACCTGGAAGCGCCCATATCTGCTGTTGAATACTGGCACTCCTCTCGTCCGGTTACCTGCTGTGCCGGGACCGGGAGCGACGCTGATTATCCCAGTGCCCCCCCGCTGCTGCAGACCACCGAGGCCCACCTCCAGGTGCCCTTTATTCTACATATTCGTCCGCTGGCTCTCCTACCCAGTCTCCCCTTACCTTGTGGACTGCTGCGGGAGACCTCATCGCTGTCTCTGCGCCGAGGCCTGCCCTCGCTTCTCTGGCTGATTGTGTTGGCTGCGCTGCGGCGGAGGCTGTGGCTTGTAGCGGGGGTGGTGTGCTGGGGCGTGTGGTGCGCTGTGGACCGCCTGCGGACATATTGATTACGCAGTGCTAACTGCCCGAGAGTTGTGCGCTTGATGTTGTGGCCCACTTCATATAAGGATCATCCGTCGCTGGCCTGAATACACTGGAATTGCGGTGCGTGGGCTGCCACGTCGGCGCACGGTGAACTGTCGCTCACGTCCCCGCTGCCGGCCGCTGGACTCCTGCTCATAGCGCCTGGGGCACCCTTTGCACAAATACCGTCGTCCTGCCCGCCTCCATACCGCTGCCATGGGGAAATCTGAGCACAGCCAGCCGCGCCTTACCTTTGAGCCCCGCAGATCCACTAAAGCCTCTCAGCAGGCCGCTTCGGACTCCTAACTGGATGCACCTGGTGATCAGCTGTCCAACATCGACAAAACTCTCCTTGCAGTCCAAGCCAGCCTCCAAACCATCGACGGGAAGATCGACAATTTGAACTTACGTATGGATCACATGTCGCAAAAACTAGACAAGCACGCAATGCGTCTAGGGGAGGCCGAAACACATATTGCGGAGGATGGCCTACAACAAGTGACTGAGAAAGCGACATCCATGGAAAGGGTATTGGTCGTCATACAAGCCCGCTACGAAGATTTGAAGGCCAGATCGCGTCGCAACAATGTGCGCATCACCGGTCTACTGGAATCCACCAATACTGGCCGCCTTGAGACCTATGTAGAGAAACTTTTCCGTGACATCTTTGGGGTGGAACACCTGTCTCAAGTACTTATTGTGGAACGGGCCCACAGATCCCTTGCTGCTCGACCTCCGCCGGGCGCGGCACCGCGCCCCATCATAGCTCGCCTGCTCAATTATCGCGACCGCGATGCCATCCTCCGCATGGCCAGGGAGAAAGGCACCATAACTTATGAGGGCAGCACCCTTGCATTCAACCCTGACTTCACCGCCGCAGTGCAGGAAGCTCGACGAGAATACCAGCCCGTGAAAAAACTTCTTATAGCGGCACAGATTCCCTATGCCATGCTCTACCCGGCGCGACTGCGCGTTACTGACAATGGCAAGCCTCGGATCTTCACCACTACAAAATCCACCATGGACTATGCGAAGACTCTAGCCAGACACAGCCGAGCTCCCTCCTCTGAGAGAGCTGATGGTGGAGGTACATCCCGTGAGATCCCTGACGAACAATGACACTCGAGGGGCACGTGAGTTGGGTGGCTGGTTTTTTCTCCCCTCTGTTTCGCTCTCATTTGCGACTCTCTCATTACCAACTGCATTGGGACTTGGCACTGTGGCATGGGATAGTAACTCGGGGGCCCACACTATGGTGTATGCCGTTTTTTGTATTTTTTGAGTACTGTTATTTGACTGCAGGTAGCTCTCTTATGGCTCTGATATACCATACGTCATTGACAGGCTGACATCATTACTCTTGCTCGGTCACCTCCCACTCCAACGGGAGGAATTTCGCACTCCAGCGCTCCCACATAGGTGATTTCCATTCCTGTTCACTACGTTGGTGCCACATATTGGGGCAATCTGGGGGGGTTTGGGATGGCTTTGGCATGTTGGGGTCGCTAAAGTGGGTGGGGGGTAATGGGGGGTGGGGGCAAAGAGTTTGGTTATGTGGCTGTCTATATCGTTACTCTCGAGTGCACTGTGGATGGGTGTTTCTGCATTGTGGAGATATCATGCTCAAGATATAATATGTGTTTGATTTGCACGCTGCTCACTCTGTAATTACTTGTCTCACATGGAATGTCCGGGGGCTTAATTCACCTAAAAAGATGCGCCAGGTGTTTGCATATTTAGATCGCCACAATATCACGATTGCCCTATTGCAGGAAACGCACCTGTCCCCACAATCCGATGACCGCGCTGGCTCAAAATGGGCTGGATATAGACTGGCCTCCTCCTACTCCCCTTACTCACGGGGGGTACTCACGTTGATTAAGAAAAATTTCCCGTTTACCATGCTTAAAACGTACACTGATGACGCTGGGCGAGTTGCCAGCCTAGTCACCATTGTAATCGCATACGGTCCGAACAACGATGACCCTACCCTCTTCGAGCGTATCATTTCCACACTGCGGGCCTGGCCTGATGCTGTGATTCTATGGGGAGGGGACTTCAACACACATTTAGACCCCAACAAAGATAAAGCCAGTGGCAGAGGAGGGCAGTCCCCTAGAACGGCCCGGGCCATTAATGATGGTATGATCGAGCTAGGGTTGATAGATGTCTGGCGACACAGGAATTGGGACAAGCGGGAGGGCACACATGTTTACACAGCGCATAGTAGCTGGTCTCGATTAGATTATTGGCTACTGAGCGACTCTGCGGGAGGCTGGGTGTCCCGGGTGGAGGGCCTGCCCCGCACATTATCCGATCACAACCCAGTCTGCATCACACTGCAGTTTCCACACACTGCCCACCGTTTATTCACTTGGCGGCTCCGTACGGAGGCCTTGCTAGATCCTCTTTATGTCACGACTATCCGAGACGCCATCGCGCAATATTTTTCCCACAACAATGGTTCGGTTGACAGCGCGATCACTCTTTGGGAGGCCTTCTAGGCGACTATTCGAGGCACTTGCATAAGTACGGCTGCTGGTATCTTGACAGATCTACGGGGACAGCTCACTACACTTGAATCCAAATTACATTACTTTGAACGCGCTTACGAATCCTCGCCATGCGCTCGGACGCTGGCTTCGATCAGGGAGACCACACTGGAATACACTGAATTAGCGGAGCGGGAGATCAAATACCTTGCTAGAAGGCACGTTGCCCGTGCATACGGGGAGGGAGGACGACCGGGACAACACCTGGCACATAAGATTAAAGATCGACTGCAACGTCACGTTATCACCAAGAATACTGATGATGCTGGCTGTGACCACTACACCACACCGGAGATTTTAGCACAATTCCGCACGACATATGCCGAACTATACACTTCCCGAGGGGTGGCTGACGATGACGAATTAGATACATATTTTACAGACATTGCCATCGCCTGGCTATCGGACGGCCAAAGAGAGTTTCTGAGCCAACCGATCACAGAAGAAGAGGTTCGCGCTGCGATTAAGTCCCTCCCAAACAAAAAGGCCCCCGGTCCCGATAGATTCCCTAGCGAATTTTACAAAGAATTTGCAGAAGAACTTACCCCCCATCTACTAGAGATGTACGCAGAGGCATACGACTCTGGTAAACTGCCTCCTACCCTGCGAGAAGCCCTAATCATTGCACTCCTCAAAAAGGACAAACCACCACAGAGATGCAACTCTTATAGACCGCTGTCGCTGATTAACACAGACGCCAAGATATTGGCTAAGATCTTAGCTGTCCGGCTGCAGCCATTTATGCAGGGTCTGGTCCTGCCGGATCAATCTGGCTTTATTCCGACTAGATCCACCTCACACAACCTGCAAACTCTTTTTGCCATGTTTCATCTCCTTGACCCGGGTCTGCAGGCGGTGGCCGTGATGTTGGATGCCGCCAAGGCATTCGACTCCATAGAGTGGAGTTACCTTTTTAACACCTTGGGTCGTATGGGCTTCCCCCCCATGTTTATCCAATGGATACGGCTCTTATACAGTGAGCCGACAGCCCGTGTCAGGGTAGAGGGTAGCACATCTGACCCAATAAATATTACCAGAGGAACGCGGCAGGGCTGTCCTCTTTCGCCCCTTCTTTTTGTGCTGACATTGGAGCCTCTTGCCTGTATTGTTAGGTAGCGGCACCGTGCCTCGTCCCTGCGATTTGTGCATCGTCCTGTCGGCATTTCCCTATATGCGGACGACATGCTGCTCTTTATACGTGAACCGCATACCTACATGGCGCCAATACTCCAAGAATATGTCCGCTTCGGGCTATTCTCCGGCCTACATATTAACTGGTCCAAATCGGTGGTGGTCCCGCTGACAGAATGTACCCTTCCGTATGAACTAGACTTCCCGCTGGAATGGGCAACGGACCCCGTGAAATATCTCGAGGTGTGGATACACAGAGATCCCGACACAGTTATACGCGAAAATTATGGCCCTGCATATGCGAAAGTGGAGCGACAGGTAGACAAATGGGTGAAACTACCGCTTTCGCTGGCCGACCGTATTGCTCTAATCAAAATGGTGGTACTTCCCCAATTTTTATATCTATTCAGCAACATACCGATCCCTCTCACAAAACATTTTTTTAAAACAGTGCAAACCCTGCTCCTTAGGCGTGTCTGGGGAGGCAAGCAGGCCCGGGTGAGCTGGGAAACACTAACACTGGATTACAAACATGGTGGATTTAGTGTGCCAGATTTTTATTTGTATTATCTGTGTGCTCACGCGCAATACGCGCACTACTGGCTCGGCACACATGAATTCATCCCACACGTAGCAGTGGAGGATGGGGACGCCCATCCCATCCCGCTAAGGTCTATGTTGACGCACTGCAGACGACAGACTCCACGCTCTGAGATCAACACAGTGGACGCCACAATAGGGGCCTGGCAGGCGTTAGGTCGTATGGCTGGGAAACTACCGCTGTACTCCCCCCTTTTGCCTCTAGCATATCATTCCAACTTGTCAGTGACACATGACGCGGGGGCTCTCCGTGTTCTGCAGCAAGTGGGACTAGTTAAGATGCAAGACTTGTTTCCAAACGGGGTCTTTCTGACGGACAGCGACCTAAGCTTCATAACGAATAAAACACCTCTATTTATATTTCAATTCCACAGACTCAAAAAGGCGATACAAGCTCATTACCATACCTTCCCTGCTGAGCCTTCGACGTTGCAAACCCTACACACCCTACTGGTCAGCCCAACACGTCATAAACTTCTTACCAAACTATATCGCTCCGCTACGGAGGAGAAACAAATGCCACATAATAGTTTAGACAAATGGAATGATCGCTTGATTCCGCCACTCACTCCTGGGGACTGGGAGTACTGTTGCCAACTAACGGGGGCCCTCACATCCAACGGTAATCTCTGGATAATTCACTTCAAATATATAAACCAAGTGTACTATACCCCACACAAGCTGTTCAAGTATGGGCTCCGGGACACTGACGTGTGTAAACGGTGTGGTGTGGACTTCTGGCATCTTTCTTGGGAATGCCGCAAGCTGGCACTATTCTGGGAGGGTGTGACTTGCACACTCTCCAAGATAATCGGCCTCGAACTACAGTGCTCACTGCATGTGTGCCTACTGGGTCTTGTGCCCTCAGTGAAGGGTAAACTGGTAAAAATTGCTCTACTCATGGCTAAGAGGTGTGTAGCGATGGTGTGGGAAAACACAGCTGGACCATCGACAACACGATGGCTCCGAGATCTGGCGGCCTGCCGAGATAACTTGATACTCTATGCGGAGGAACTGCCCACTGCCTCTAAGCCGCATGATATCTGGGAACCGTTGCTACAGTACTTGAGATCAGTTGAACAAACTAAGTCCCCAAAGAACTCGGACGACTAAGTGTGTGATTAACGCATGATTGAGCGTGTTGCCTTATCATATTATGTGGAGCACTGATGCACTGTGCCTGATTGACATTGATGATTCAGCCACGCATTGTTTTGTTTGTTATGCACTCTTGCCATGTCTATTGATGATGGATTGTACGCTGCATATGTTTAATAAAACTTAATTAAAAAAAAGGGTAAGAGGCTACATCTGATCCTTAGTCCCAGCATGTGGTGTTTGACAAACTAGGACAAGCGCGTAGATCATTTTTTCCCTAGTCAGCACACTTGAGAAAGGTGAAGTTGACTTCAGTTTTTTTTAGCTTCAACATTTGAGCTTGACACAACAGTACACCCCTGACTCTTGGTGTGATATATAGGGTTACTTTTTAACTTGAACAGTTGTGTGTGACACAACAACACACTGCCGACCCTTGGAATGTTGTATAGGATCACCACCTTGATCTTATTTTTTACTCAAATGGTTTTCTTAGAGACTGTCGGGTTCCTCAACACTGGGAGGATCTAAAAGAAGTGAAAAGGTGGATCTTTGCACTAGGACCGTTGGGCGCCAGGCAGTCGGTACGCACAACCCCTGGGTGTGATATAGGGTGTAATTCTGAACGTTAGGGAAAAGTCTGGCCACGGAGGGCGATAACTGTCAGGTTATTCCTTTTTCCGCACAAAGTGCTGCTTTTTTAGGCATTTATTGATATTGTGGTGCTTATATTTTGCAATATGCTGCATGTATAAATGTTATGTTAAGTAAGTCTATGCTTTATGAAATAATGACCATTTTTTCCAGACTAGAATGTAACTTTTGCTCGTTTACTGCTACAAATCAACTCGTACTGCTCTGAACTAACAATTGCATTCCGTTACAGGTTATTACTATTTTATTGCATTTGTCTATTGTTTAGTGTTGAATGTCCATCTCCCAGATGCATCAACTTTTATAGAGCTCATAGCCAGTAGATTGTTTTTGGTACCACCCTGTGTACATTGTTCCCAAAATTAGAGTAGAATTCATAATTATTTAAAGAATCTCGAGACAATCCAAATTCGCAAAATCATTAAAACAAGTTCCCCAATCTATTATGGAGACTCCACTAAGCCACATGCAAGCGTGGTTCCCCACCCAGGCTAGGAAACTAGAGAAACACTGCCACGAGTGGCACATCCATACCAAAGCCCACACATTTCCCTGACCTGAGGGGGGGAACATCCGACACCAATACCATAGAGCATATGAAGATTCATATATAGACCCAGTATACAAGACATAAGAAGGCCAAGCAGGAGGCCTTACTAAAACTATGGACCATCTTTGAGGTGGCCCCAGCCTACAAGACTATCCCGGAGCCCGTAAGTAAGGCATCTGCACCTCCTCCAACGTACACCAGGAGGGTGTGCTTTCGGTAATGCTGGCCATCCCTGTACTGGGTTACACTAATCTACCAGTCGAGGAGGATGCTGGACCTCCCCAGGGCAGCAAGCCGCCAGTCGGGGAAGAAGATCACAGGTCCCACAAGCCCAGACGCAGTACCAAGCCCCCTCGAGGATCTACCCGTCACCCATCAGCTGCTACTCATCAGGTCCAAGCCGAACAAACAGCACGTACTCCTGAATGCCTCACCAGGTGCCATAACGTCAGAGGGAGTCCAAACGATTCACGTCACTGATGACAGTTTTCATTATTGTACTTCTGTTATGTAGTTTCCTACAAGTGAGGGTTTCCTGCTGTAAAAACGCTGTCCTCAAATTAGGTAGTAATCACATAACTAGGGAAAAAGTATAAAAGTAACAGACACTACAGACACACACACACATTTTCGAATAATATAACTGTCATGACCTATGAGGAGGATGGATGATATGTGCAGGCCCGAAAATATCAATAAATGCAATGTCAACGTATGCATTCACCTGTGCCCGCACAACCGTGCTGAAACCCACAGTAACAATGTCAATGTATGCCATAATCCATGTACGAATGACAATGCTGTTACCAGCAAAAGCAATGTCGATGTACGCCATGATCAAGGAATGCATAACTATGCCAATATCAGTAAAGACAATATTGATGTACGCTATGCCAACTGAACGCACAATGTTGATAAAAATGACACCACTGACTGCCATATTATTTTCAGGAGTTCCAGTGAACTTGTATCATTGCTGTCGGATTTACCCAAGGAGACCTCTCCATCAACCCAGAGTCAGAGATACGTGGTCAGGCAGGTCCTGCGACCTACACCTACTCCTATCGAATAACAGGTCACAGGTGGGGTCTCTCTTAACCCAAAGACAAATGTGCACCCAGTGAAAACCCTGATCGATCCCACAGATAGATAGTTGCACCACAAAGAGGTCTGAGGCAACTGGCTCCAATAAAACATGTTTGGCCAAAGACTCGCGTTTCCCAAAAATACCACAAAGCTAGATACTACATGTAAATAGAACCATATAGCCAATCAGAACACGACATGCCACCACACATAGTGATCACGCACTCCTCATGCTGAGCATCTGGACACACACACTGGCCCACACTAGCTCTCCCCGAGGTTGAGAGCCATCTGTGTCCTTATCAGATGACCAAACTTGTTAATTTATGACGGAGATGCTTTTTTAGGAATACAGAAATTATTTTATTGTACCTCACGAGATGTATATAGTACCAGCCAAAACCTTGTACACCAAGAGACTTCCTCAAACGCATTCTGTCAAAACTCTCCTGGCCGCTGCGTTTTATTAAACCATATTGTTCCTGTTTTAACAAATGCCTCTTGTCTTTTCATTTCTTTAAGGTAAAATCATATCAGAACAACAGCCACAACACCCACGGTTTGGCTCTGTAGCTCCTGCTTGCCCCATGGCTCTTCGAAAGGGGTTCTGACCGTACCATACAATTTAGCAAGTATGAATTTTAAGAAATGGGTAACAAACATTTCTAGACAAACTGCTGTTTTCTGTTCTCGCTCCGAAAGGAAATCAATTAATTAAGATCTATTGCTTTCCTTCCTCCTCTCTCCTTGAGCAAGACTGCTGAAGAAAATTTCACACAAACTTGTCTTAGTTTTTCCACTTTTAGTATATCTTTCCCCTTCCTTCTTTTTTACTTCCTTTCATCTTTCCTTGTTTTTAGTAATGTGATGTAAAATGTAAATCTTCGTGTAAAAGCCAGTTCAGCCGAAATCACCTTTAATAAATAAAATCATATCAAATCACAGATTAGTTAAAGTGATTCAGACACTAACATCCTCTCGTTGTCAAGTATGGCATGGCCCTGTTTTTAACACTGAGTATATTTAAGGAATCTAACTACACATACAGTTACAAAAAAGAGTTGATTGAACAACCTTACAGCATAGTGCTTATGAAGGGAAACTGTTGACTCTGTAAGTGTAATAATGATTGGTTATGAAGCACTGGAAAGAAACATTGATGCACTTACTTTTTTTGCTTCCCAGAGCTGCTTCGGCATAGGCTTGGCAATATTCAGCATACCTTCCTCATTAAGAGAGGCAGGAAAAGAAAAACTGCAAAACAAAGATCAGATACACAAGTCAAGTCAACACAAATTCTTATGGACACTACTGAAGTAAACCATTAACAAAAGAATATTGTGGTGGACACAACCATGAAGGTGTAGAATTAAAAAACACCTCACAATGTCTGCCCAACCCCTTCTGTTAGACGTACACTAACACTATAGTACCACTTCATTACTCTATTGGGCTTTGTTTGAACGTTGTAGCATGCTGTGTTGTAGCCATTTAGTCCCACAGTACTTTTCACATTTGACTACTCGGTTTTTGGTTTCTTTTACTATAAGTGAGTTTGACTACATGATTCTCACTCACAGTAAATTCATGGTAATTGGACTGAGCATGGGAACCCCCAATGTGTCTGCCATTTAGGATAAAGCTGCAGCTGCACAGCTAGTGTAAGAGGCTCTTGGCTGGTTACATGTGAGCGTGTGCAGGCTGCATGCATAAGACTACTGTTGTGTGCAGCCCTGTATCTGTGGATACATAGCCAGTCTCAGAAGGGACACAGAAATTATTGGTTTGGACATGGGGTAGGCCTTATAATATGAGTGGGCATTCATAGTGTAGATTTATAGTGATTACTGGAAACATCTGTGGTCCCTCACTGAATAATACATTATAGGCAAAATCTGCCCTAAAGTACAGATTCACTCCACTTAGACCTACAGGGTCCAACAAGGTACCAAACTGGGGTAAATCATACCCAAGTTTGAATTTGCAGTCTCCAATAACCCACATTCACAACTTATGGTACTTCAAGGTTTGTCATAATTCTCAGGTTCAGCTCATAATTAGACTCCAGGCCCTTGTAACCCTACTAGACCTAGTTAATTACTCTGCTCCTCAGAAGAGGGGCCTAAGGCCTCCGTGTAAAAAGTGCAAATAACAGTGATTATCCCAGTTCCTGGGAAAGAAAGGTGTGAGGAAGCAATCTGCAACTAATAATAATTAGCTTGTGATATTGTACCTGGAACAAAGGAGGAAGACAAGACCTCTGGAGCCAACACAGCAGGAACAGCAGAAAAGAGGCTCGCTCCCACACGCCACAGCACGTGAGCACACAGCCAGCCAGCTGGAGCTGAGGGGTCCTAAGGTGCTCCCCCTACACCGCCTAATGACTACACATTGCTTGAGGTTACCCTGGGTAGGACGGGGGCACCTGAAAACAGAAGCAGTATTGCGGCGTTAGGCCGCATTGATAAACAGTGGGCAAAACTGCTCATTAAATATTCACCTTGCTGGGGCGGAGCACCGCATGATGCCTTGCGAGGGGGCTTATTCGCATACTTTTCTTCCCCATGGTGACCCAAGCAGAGGCAGGAGCACCACCAACAAGCAATGTTATGGAACTGAATAATTTATATTTCATATACAAAGGTTAAAACACAGCATTTGTGAAAAACATGGAGCATAAAATGGAAATTAACACTAGAGTACACATTTTTCCTCAAAGTAAATATCCTTGTTTGCTAACAAAGAGAAACTTGCTTTATTTAGAGGGCCTTCAAAAATAGATAACTGCATACATGGTAATCTGAGTACTAAATGTGATCCTTGTACTCTCAGGAGACCAGAACATCGAGGACTGCCCAGGAGAAAATCTAATCTAACTTCAATAAACCATATATTTACTGATGATCTCATAAAACTATAAACTGGGCAAGTACTCCTCTGTACTCTACCTCTCAAAATGCCATCAACTCCACTGGCAGAATTGCCATTCTAAAACATATCTACATATGTGGAATGCCAGTACCATGTTGCAAACCCTTACTTAACGGAATACAGAGTATGTGACTTCCGCTCGTACCAACCGTTTTACTCAAATGCAAATGAAGATTAAGCAGGAAAAGCACATTGATAGGCAAGTTTTTACTAGTTAGAAATAATGCTTAATATAAACGTGGTTCAGTTAGCATGTCTAGGCCTTAGCCAGCTTGCACTGGCAGCTATTCATATTTGCAGAATAATGGTGCATGTTTATCTTATGTGAGCAAGCCTTTCTCTCTCTGTGTATGCTTGTGTGTTTTTCCATTTCAGGCAAAGGCTGGAAAGGAAGCCTTAATCTATATTGTCTGCAATATAATATTTGTGCTCTGTTGAAGAAGCAATGTACAAGATGGTTTTTCATTATGTAACTTCCCAAGGCTTCCTGCCAAGATACCGTGAATGTCATTCATTAGCTGAATAAATGAACGAAAATGTCAATTCATTTCTTGAATTAGTTATCCATAGCCTATCCGATAGAATGCATTAGGAAGTAGGTGTCTCTGGAAGTATCTTGTTTATATCTGGTTTATCAGAATAATGATTGGTTCACATATTAGGAACATTACTAGTAAATCATAACATTCCATGAAGTGTATGTGGCTTCTGTACGCTGAAACCTTATAAAAGCTATGTTATTTTGGAGATGAGCCAAACTTTCTTTTACTTTCTGACTTAGCTGACTATGTCGGTCTATTTTATTTAATCTTTTGGCTTGTGTCTTTGCAGACACACTGCACTAGCCTGTTTATTGATTTACTACTTTGTCTTTCCTAGGGATTTTTTAAGAGACTGACCTTGTGTTTGTCCTCTTGCAGAATTATACTTTGATTATTTTGTTGATCCTAATCCCAAAATGACTAACTAATTACTTTTTAGGTTTGCATCTTGGGAACATTCATAAAGTTGACCGAGGAAGGCATTGGCTTTGTGGTTTGTAACTCACATTTTCTGGCTTTCTATTTGATGGCTTTATTTGCTTTAGGCTTTCCAGCTCAAGTTTGTCCTTCCCGTTGCCCATGTTTACTGTATTCTTACAGGACGTCGCTTTCTGTAAACAGGCCTTTAAAATCTTATTCTTATTTTGTCACTTTTGCTGTGCATTCAAACACGGAGGTCAAATGTCAGTCTGTGTCTTCCAAGGGGCTTGGTGTTTATTTTTCTTTCTCGGACTTCAAAGTGAGAGGATATATGTGACAATCATGCTGGCTACTAGGGTCTGCTTGAGTAAGGCTGTACGATGTTATTTTTATGTTGTACACTTTCATCAGTTAAACTGCCTGTGGGTGCAAATGTAATGTTCATTTCAATTGAAGATGTGTTGTCTGTAATGGCAATACGCTATCATACCATGCATACTCCAAATTACTGCACTCTACTCTACTCTGCACCACTCCACGCCACTCTACACCACTTCACTCCACACTACGTCGCTGCACTCTTATCTGTACCACTTCGCTCTACGCCTCTCTACTCTCCACGATGCCACTCTACTCTATGCCGATGAACTCTACCCCACACTACTTTACTGTGCACCACTGCACTCTACACTGCTCCACGCCACTCCACTGTATGCCATCCTACTCTGCAACACTGCACTCTATGCCACTTCACTTACACCAATGCACTCTACTCTGCACCACTCCACTGTACGCCAGTCCACTCTATGCCAATCCCCTCTACACCACTCTAATCTACTCTGCACCACTGCATTCTACTCTGAAATAGCCTACTCTATGCCACTGCACTCGGTGCCACTCCACTCTACACCACTCAACGCCCCTGCACTCTATGCCAATGCACTCCACACCACTTTACTCAAAACCAATGCACTCTACGCTAATCTATTCTGCAGCACTACACTCTACGCCATTGTACTCTGTCACTGTACTCTATGCCACCCTATTCTACTCTACATCACTGTACTCTATGCCACTGCTCTCTACACCACTCTATTCTGCATCACTGCACTCTATGCCAATACACTCTACGCCACTCTACTATATACCACTGCACTCTACGACAGTATACTCTGCACAAATGCACTCTTTATTAGACCCCTAAATAACAACCTTTTGAGGGGTGATACCAACTCGGCCGAGAAAGATCTCCCCCGCACATAGCGTTGTTTTTTAATCTAGAGGCTTCTGAGCCAGTCAGAGGAGATCTCCTTGGCTTCTGTTCCTTCTCCATTCCGAAGTGAGAAACCAGTATCTCTGCAAATTGAGCTCTTTTCTGTCTCTGAGCTAAACTAATGAGGACTTAAAACTTGATTAAAAAAAAAAATTCACTCTCCGACACTTTACTTTATAACATAACATATATTTTTTAAGTGCACGTTCACCCTAGGGTATCTTGGCGCTTAATAACAGATGTTTATTGTTACCCAACTCAATGGTTCTCATTTTATCGACCTCAGAAGGATGAAAGGCTGAGTGGACCAGCTGGGATTTGTACCTGTGACCATGAAATCGAACACAGGTCCCTACAGTGGACACATTAGTCCACTAAGCCACCAGATCCACTCTACTCTATACCACTGCACTCTACGCCACTGAACTCTGCATCACTCCACTCTATACCACTGCACTCTACACCAATCCACTCTACGCTACTTCACTCTACTCTGAAACACTCTACCCTATGGCACTGCAGTCTCCGCCACTCTATTCCACTCTATTCCACTCTGCGCCAGTTCACTCTGTGCAACTGTATTCTACACTGCAGAACTCTATACCAATGTGCACTACACCACTTTACTCAAAACCAATACACTCTACACCACTGCACTACATGCCAATCTACTCTGCACCACTGCACTGTACGCCACTATACTCTGTGCCACTGTTCTTTACGCCACCCTACTCTACAACATTGCACTACGCGTCACTTTACCCTACACCACTGCACTCTACGACATTCTACTCTGCAGCACTGCATTTTCTGCCACTAAAGCCTATGCCAATGAAGCCACTGAACTCAATGCCACTCTTCTCAATGCCACTTTACTCAATGCCTCTGCACTCTACTTTGCACCACTATGCCACTCTACTGCACTCTACACCAATGCACTCCACGCCTCTATACTCTACTCTGTCAGTGCACTTTACCCCACTCTACTATGCACCACTGCCCTCTACACCACTCTAGTCTCGGCCACTCCACTTTGCACAACTTCACTTTACGCCACTCCACTCTGCAACACCTCACTATACGCAATGCACTCTATACCACTCCACTCTACCGTGTACCACTCCACTCTATGCCACTTCTCTCTACTTTGAAACAATCTACTCTACACCACTGCACTCTATGCCACTCTACTCTACTTTGCAGCGCTCCACTCTACGCTACACCACTCAACTGAAAACCAATGCACCCTACACCACTGCACTTATGCCAACTACTGTGCATCACTGCACTTTACGCCACTATACTCTACATCACTCTACTCTATGCCACTGCACTCTAAGGCTCTGCATGGTATGTGACTCTACACCACAGCGCTCTATGTCCCTGCAGTCTACGCCACTCTATTCTAGCATGCACCACTGTACTAGTGGAGAAGTGTGGCTCAATGGTTAGAGCGGCAGACCCTGATGCAGAGATCTGGCCCGGGACCAGGGTTCAATTCCCACCTCGGCAGGTCTTGGGCTCAACTTCCTCGGACCTGATAATTCTCGCCTCGGTGCCTATTCTAATCATGGGTCCCACTCTGCAACTCTGGGCAATAGCTTGCTTAATCTCCACAACGGCCCCACCAGCGCTGGGATGCCTGGCTTCACCTTGGGGGTGCCCAGGAGTGGACATTTCACAGGGAAAAGCCAGGAAGGGTTCCACAGCGGTATGCGTTCAGCGCCAGGATGCCTCAGGGTAGCAGTGCGCTTTACAAGTACAAATTCATTTCATTTCATTTCATTACTCTATGACACTACTCTCTGCACCACTTTACTCCGCACCACTATACACCAGTGCACTCTATACCACTGCACTATGCCACTACACTCTCAGGCAGTGCACTGTATGCCACTGCTCTCTACGACATTGCGCTCTACAACACTAGACTGTGCATGACTGCACTCTACTCTGCACCACTCAACTGTATGACTCTCTACTGCACTCTACTGTCCACCACTCGACTCTATGCCAATGCATTTTACGCCACTCTACTCTGCATCACTCCACTCTATGCCACTGCACTCTAACCTTCGACTCTCCACTCTACTCTGCACCACTGCTCTCTCTGCCACTCTACTTTGCATGGCACCACTCTACAACACTGTACTCTATGCCAATCCACTCTAAGCCACTTAAATCTACTCTGCAACACTGCACTCTACGACACTCTACTCTCTGCACTTTACTCCACTCTATTCCACTTTGCGCTACTCCACTCTACACCACTCCACACTATGCTGCTCTATTCTACACCAATGCTCGCTACACCACTTTACTCAAAACCAATACACTCTACGTCCCTGCACTCTATGCTAATCTACTCTACACCACTGCACTGTACCCCACTATACTCTATGCCACACCATCGCGCTCTGTCACTTAACTCTGCACCACTCTAAGCCACTGCACTCTACACCAATGCACTCTACAACACTCTACTCTGCAGCACTGCACTCTCTGCCACTGAACTGTATGCCACTCTATTCCATGCCACTCTACTCTGCACCACTTTGCTGTATGCCACTGCACTCTACTCTGCACCACTCTATTGCGCTCTAAGCCAATGCACTCTGAGCTACTGTACACAACTGACATTGTACTCTCCGCCTCTCTACTCCGCACCACTCTACTCTATGCCAGTGCACTCTACCCCATTTTTCTATGCAAGACTGAACTGTTCACCACTGCAGTCTAGGCCACTACACTCTGCAACACTGCACTCTGCAACACTGCACTCTATGCCACTACTCTATACCACTCCACTCTTCCCTGCATCACTCCACTCGGCCCTGCACCACCGCACGCTATGCCACTTCACTCTACTCTGAAACAATATACTCTAAGCCACTGCACTTTGCCACTCTGTGCCACTCCACTCTGCAACACTGCACTCTACACCACTGCACTCTACCCTGTACCACTCCACTCTACTCCACTCTACTCTGAAACAATTTACTCTACGCCACTGCACTCTTCTACAATCAGCGATATTTCACTCTATGCCACTGCAATCAACGCTGCGCCACACTATGCGCCTGGGCCACTACTCTATGCCACTGCATTCTACCCTGCACCACTCCACTCTGAAGCAATCTACTCTGTGCCACTGCACTCTGACACTGCACACTATGCCACTGAACTCCACTGCTAAGCCACTCTACACCTCTGCAGTCTACGCTATGCCACTGTACTCTAAACCACTGCACTCTACACTACTTTACTCAAAAAGAATGCACCCTAAGCCTCTGCACCTACGCCAACTACTTTTCACCAATGCACTTTACGCCACTATACTCTACAACATTCTACTCTATGCCACTGCACTCTAAGCCACTTACGCTACGTCATTCTACACCATTGCACTCTACGTCACTGCACCACTGTACTCTACGTCACTGTTTACAGCACTCTCTGCCCTTGCACTCTACGTCCCTGCACTCTACTATGCATCACTCTACATCCCTGCCTTCTACACCACTGCACTCTACGCCACTCTACTCTGCACTCTACCCTAAACTACTACACTCTATCCTGCACCACCCACTCTACTGCACTATGCGCCACTCTACTCTAAGCCACTGCACTATACACCACTGCAATCTACTCTGCACCTCTCTACTCCATGCCACTGCACTCTATGCCAATGCACTCTACACCACTTTACTCAAAACCAATACACTCTACACCACTGCACTCTATGGCAATCTACTCCACTCAATTACACTCCACTCTATGACACTCCACGATAATTCATTCTATGATCCTCTACTCCATTAACCTCTGCTCCACTGACACTCTATACTGCACTCTATGCCACTCCACTCTGCAGCACTCTACTCCACTCTATGCCATTCTACAACACTACTCCACTCTTCGCAACTCCTTCTATGCCACTCCATGCCACTTTACTCCACTCTATTCTATGATACACTACTTCACTCTATGCCACTCCACTCTATGCCACTCCACTTGACGCCACTTAACTCTACAACACTGTACTTCACTCTATGTCACTCCACTCTGACAATCTACTCCGCTCTACGCCCCTCTATTCTATAACACTCTACTATACTCTACACAACACCCTCCACTCTGCTCTACACCACTCCAGGACACTATGCCACTCCACTTCGACATTCTATTCAACTCTTGACACTGTACTCCACTCTATGCCACTCAACTCTATGCCCTTCCACTCTACGACACTCTACTCCCTCCATGACACTCCACAACACTGTACGCTACTCTATGACACTGCTCTCCACTCCACTCTACTGTACGCCACTCTATGCCACACCATAACACTCCACTCTACTCCACTTTACAACACGTCACTCTCCACTAACTTTTAGCCATGCTGAACAGCAGCCACTCAGGTGTACAACATTGCTAAAACATATTGGCAAAGCCAATAGCTCTTGCATAGGAGAGACCTATTGACTTTGCCAATGCTTGTTGCTTTCTGTAAAGATTATATTTTTTTAATAAACTCATAAGGTTTTAACCTGCAATCCTTGCCTCACGCATGTTTATTAGCATTGGACTAGTCTTACAAAGACTCACAAGGGGCCTTACAAAGACTCAGTCAGTCCCGATCTTGCATATTGACCCTCTTAACTAATCAGAGCGTTGACACATTTCCAATCTGAAATATTGATAAACCGTTACATACCTTCTCCATAATTGTCACCTTCACCATCGTGGAAACCTGCTGCAGAGAAAACAAACACCAATTAAAGTATTTCCATTTTGTACTAATGCGATTTTGCTTCTTTTAACTGTTTCACAAAATATGATAATTGAAGTCCTTAGTGCAGTCCTACACATGGGCCCCTCATGGTTCTTGAAAAATGAGATTGGATTTTTCTAAAGGTTGGATTTCTGGAGGATCTCTTAGCTTAGGCTTTAAAATGCTCTGAGGAAAATAGCAGAGATCCATCACAACTGAAACATGCAGTCATTAGAAAAGACTTATTGTTCGCAGGGTACCTAGGTCAATTTACCACTTGATCTTAAATTCAAAGGTCAAAAGGACATAATACTGACTACAGTATTACCATGAAAGGATATGCTTTTGAACGGCAAGTAATTAAGTAGGACGGAATTTGCTCTAGCTGGTTATTAGGTAAACACGTATGGGCCCAATGGGCTGGCCATAGAGTAGTCCTTTTTTAGGTCTCGCCTGAGCCAGCACATGCGCTGCTCTGCGAGACATTTAGTAAGTGGGCTTTTCAAAGTGCTACCACACGCTTTTGCTGGCATACAGTGTGCGGTTACGCGCACAGGCACGAGCAGAGGCGCCATCTGGCTTTCCTCTCGCTCGCCCAAGCGCGCGCGCCTCGCTTCAATGCCCCTCCCCCTCCCCCACCACAGAGCGCGTCTCACGGCCGGCGAACACCCATTACAACGCCAGCATCACTACGCATGGCTTTACGTCGCATGCGTTAGAACGCAAGCGACGTTACCACGCGTACACATTGCGACGCGTACCATTACATCGCATGCGCTTTTAAAACGCATGCGCTTTTAAAACGCATGTGATGTAATGGCGCCGGAGCAGAAACGGCAATGGTGGAACCGGGAGCAGAGACTGCGACGCTGGAGAGGAACCACGAGGAAAGAGAGGTAAGGGTGATTGTGCTTGGGGTGGGAGTAGTGTGGGTAGTGGTTTAGGGTAGTGTTGTAGTGTCTAGGGTAGTGTTGTAGTGTCGTAGTGTATGGGAGTGTTTTAGGGCTTAGGGTAGTGTCAGGGGGTCGTAGTGTATGGTTGTGTTTTAGGGTTTAGGGCTTAGGGTAGTGTCAGGGGGTCATAGTGTATGGTTGTGTTTTAGGGTTTAGGGTTTAGGTCTTAGGGTAGTGTCTGGGGGTCGTAGTGTATGGTTGTGTTTTAGGGTTTAGGGCTTAGGGTAGTGTCAGGGGGTCGTAGTGTATGGTAGTGTTTTAGGGTTTAGGGTAGGGGGGTTGTAATGTAGGGTAGTCTACTGTTTTGTACTGTAGGGTTGTACTGTAGGGTAGTGCTGTGGAGTGTGTGTTATTTAGGGTACTGTGTTACTGTTTAGGGGTTATTTTGCGTTGTAAATACATGCGGGGAAATGGGGTCCGTTGTAAAGGCATTTAGTATGCATTTCAAAGGAAATGCGAACTAATGCCATCCTTTGTGAAAACATGCGTTTGACGGTACATGCGAACTAAAAACCCCGTTGTTAAGGCGCGCGTTGTTTTGGTTTGCGATGTATCGTCATACATCCCTCACGGCCGGCCGCGCGCCTTGCTTGCTTTGATTTATTTGTTTTAGCAGTGCTCCACGGATTCTTGCTTTGTAGAACTAAACTGTCCCATCTGGTATATAGAGCCTGTAGCGCGAGACGTCATCACTAAAATAACAGAGCTGCTTAAGTTCACCTACCTCTATTGAGAGCGTAAAACGAATTCCAACAATAAACACCAACAGTGGGTTCCAAACAGTGTGCAGCATCCCTTGAAAGTAAACATTACGTCTGTTTGCATTACCTGGAGCCCTACTGCGCGCAGCCCCCCTCTCTTCGAACCCCCCTTATATACAACAGCCGGCATCATAACCCAGCCAGAGACATGGTATAACTAACCCTTTAATCTAGGGCAGACTCACTGCACCCGCCGATTTGTAAAAAGGCGGATCTGTCCACGTGCGAACTACACAGCCAATCATCGGCGCCCTACGACTGGCTGAGTGGCCCAGCGCTCCAATCTTAGGGCGCCTTACATATTATCAGCGGTACACAATCCCAGAAGATTCTGACAATATGTTCTCCTGCGGGATTGAGTTATGCGCGACCCGGAAGACCTAACATAAAGCTCAGCTAGGGGAGACGCATGAAACTGAATTCACAGACAAGCAGCGGACAGCTGGCCACAGTAGGATCGCACCTTATGGTAAATATAAAATGGCAGAATCGGAGTTTGCGGCTCTTTGTACCACCGTGGGCAACAAAATCTGAATTTTTTCGCATTCCATAGTGCAATTCCAACACCGTTAAGTACTGTTGGCATATTGTTTGGTTTAAAATCTTTAACTCGAACCTAAACGTTAATATTACTTCATATTTAGTCCTGATTCTTAACTGTCTCCTCGCCAGTGGCCTCTATTTTCACTCTGGGCTGAAGCGAGTTTGCTTTAAACTGGGCCAATAGACCACTACTTTACATTTAACACGCAGTTGTACATTACGGAGTAATGATACAACAAGCGTGGCATGCATTGCTATTGAAATATGTGCACATGTTCTGCTATGTGCAGTTGCCTAGCGCCTACTTCTCATGTATAAGGCCTCGAAGGGCATTTGGATTTTTAGCGCTCCTCGGCGTTCTGATAATCGTTATTGTGAAACATAAGTAACAAACAGTGGCATAGCCAATAGGTCTCGCCTTTGGGACCTTATAAGTGTTTAGCCATGCAACAGGTGATGTTGTTGCACCAAGGATATTGTGCTGCATAACTAAATACTTATAAGGTCCCAAAAGCGAGACCTATTGGCTATGCCAATGCTTGTTATTTCAAGTTTTGGCAACATTTGCTATGGTTGCTAATGGACCCTTCAATGATAGGCTGTACTCTGGGGTCAGAGTGAATGGATTGGCACAGAGGTGGATTGATTTATTCTGTTGCAACAATCCCAATAAGATCAGTTAGGAACAATTGTATCACAGCTTAATGAAGCGAGGACTGCACCAGGGTTTAGCTGGTCTCCACAGCTTTTTAAAATCAAAAAAGAACCAGGAGATGAGGGTATTAGAAAGTACAATCTGCATTTCCATTAATATGAAACTGATACTCAGCTGAATATCCAGCTGAAGAAAGGGATCTTGGTGATGTATCCATTGGTGGATCCCCTAGAGTATGTAAAAAAGAACATCTATAACTAGGTGTATAACAGTTCAGGATATCCTCCATTGGTCTCCCGCCATGTAGTCTTGAAAGGGTTGCCCCCTTCAACTTCTTAATCCAGGTTCTAGCTGATAGCCCCGGTTCTAGATTTTGGGATACAGTAACTGCATCCAGATGTGACATCTACTGACCTCCTCTTGTAAAGTATGTCTAGTAGCAATAGGCAACAAGCCCCATCATGCATATGTCTTTTGCAAGCAAGACGTGCGTTAACGTTGCCATATTAGTCACAAATAATGGAACATGTGCATCCAAAAAACGGACTACCTTTGGTTCACCTGTTGTAAGTTGGAAGATTGCATGTATTTTTTTTAGTATGAAATGATGAATGAAATATGAAGCATAGCTGATGCCCATACAGGAACAACAAGGAGAGGCCCAGCTACAAGCAGGCTTCTGAAGATTGTAATTCCTGGTGTCAAATAAGTGCCAATTCCCACAAGCCCTGCCCTTCTCAGAAGCTCCTCTAAAGGGGGAAGCTCTGCTCTAAGCTGTTTGGTTAGAAATTAACTTTCAGAATCCACTGGCATTGGCTGTTAATTAGCTGCTGCCAACGCCAGCAAATATGAGCTGGAGAGGAGTCACTGACTATCTGCACACTGACACATGCCCTACCTAGACCCTACTGTGGTACTTTCTCTATCTGGTGCTGTGTACTTTCTCAAAGCTAGGACTCAGTCTGATGAAATGCCATGCTTTTACTGATAGCCATGCATGGCAGCTATTGGGGAGACCCTGTATTCCTCAGAACCTGTATAATCACATGTGGTTCTGTCAGAGTAACCTGGTTTTAGAAAAGACTAAGGCACTCCTCACAATGATGTAAATGTTGTTTGAAATTACTACAACAGATCCACATGTGCTTATACTGGTTACTGATAACATTGCTTGGTTGGAAGACAGCCCAAAGAGTCTAGAGAAATGGACATATTGTGCCAAGAACCCCTCACCAAGACTGGAGTAAGGCTATCCAAGTAATTATCATCTACAAACGTAGCTAAGTTGAATAGTGACTAATAAGCACACTCCCTCCCTGTGTCAATGTTTTGACCCGTGTCTCTGTTCTTCTTTGTGGTACACCCATTACCCAATTACCCTTCACCTGCACCCAAAAGCGTCCACCTGGTGTACTGAGAATACATGCCTAACATCAGCCTAAAAAATCTTGTGTTCCATATAAAATGGCCTGAGACGTGGTATGGGGTTCTCTGATTTCTGCCTGAGAGTGTAATGGTACAGCATCTGTTTAACTTGCATGTGAGTAGTATCCAGATACCTTGAAGTGGGCCTGCATGAATTTAGTTTGAGCACTTTGCCATTTGGATGCCTCTTATCTCCTAACAGATTTGAAGAGGTGAATTGATTTTATATACCTCATCAAGATTACTTTTTAATCCATTCTAGTTCCTAAACCCATTGGAGGGGCTGCACTTAACTTGGATCTTTACTTGTGCTTGGGTACTCCTGTAGTTCTACCTAAAGGGCAAGTCTTCCTGGAAGGAAAAGACTGGGCCATATCAAAGCATTTACAGGCACTGAGTTGCCAGTTGACTACTCGAAGATCTTGTTTGGGGATGCAGACAATGACAGTGTGGTAGAAGTGGCATACCATTAGGGCAGATGAACCATGAATCATTTTACCCTGGTATACAAAGGTAAGTACCATATAGGCAAAATCGGAACAAGAATAGTAGTAAGGTGCTTAAAGATCCAGAAAAGGGTCTGCTCCAGCACATATCTGCTTGCTGGTTTGAAATGCCTACCTGGGTCCTGTCAACCAGGCAGGGTTTTGAGGGGTGGAGGGTAGAGATCCATAGCGGAGCCAGTATCAGGTAGGAACGGAGGGGCACTGTGGGATGCCCGATTACCAAATTCCCAGAAGAAAGAGATGGTAGGAGCCTGTTTTTGGATGGGGGGACAACAGGAGCCCCCTTTGGACAGAGAACCAATAGGAAATCACGTTTTGTTTTTAGAGGAGGGGTTATATCAATGTGAATCAATCAGGGAAAACCCAGCTTTGTAAGGGGAGGGTAGGCATTGAAGAAAGTACTAAACAGGAGCGGCAGAAGCATGGAGAAGGAGAGGAAGATAGGACATGGAGATTGCTCTCTGACTTCAGCATTGTTGTTCTCTCCTACAGACAAGTGAGGTTCAAGGGAAGAATCTTTGAAAATAAATTGATGGAGGAGCTCAAAGTGTCAAATCTCTTTATAATTTGGACATATATGCTGCATTTCCTCAAGATTTTTCCAATCTTGATCATTTGAACAATTTCCAACAAAGAATAGGGCCTAAAGAGGAAGTGGCTTTTTTGATACATAAATTAAGCCCCAGCACCACCAGTGAGGAAAAAACACACATGGAGAAAGAATTGCAGAAATTAACAGACCATCAAGTCATCAAAACATTGTGTCATCCAAGAAAGCAAATGATGGGGACTTTCACATTGTGCAGATCTATATTATCTTTACTCTTGCTTTTGATTTTATCGCTACCCACTGCCAAATATTAATTAAGTGCTTAACCTTGTTGCTGAAGCTTGTTGCTTTAGATTCATTATCTTCTCGATGCCTACTGCCATGTTGAAATCCAAGCTGATTAGCGGTCCCTAACATATTTTGTCACTCCAATTGGAACCTGCAGTTTTTGTAGGATTCCTTCTGGTCTGGCTTCTGCAGCTGATGTGTTTCAGTGTGTCATGCAACAAATTATATACAGTTTACAAAATGTCTTGTGTTTGTAAGACAGTTTGTGATCTAAAGTGCGAATGTCACCCATCAAGACACCCCAATGTCTTAGAAATGATAAGTAATGCTGATTTGAGCCTCAAGAGAGACAAATGCCGGACTGGTGTTCAATCATTTACCTGGGGCACACCATGTCATAAGATGGAGATAAGCCTAACTAGGACTTAGTTGAGGCAGTGAAGAAAGATCCCCTCTACCAACAATGAAGAGTTGAAGTCAATATAAGGGCTGACAGAAAACTACTCAAAGTTTGTCAGAACCATTGACAGTATTATCAACTTACTGAGAGGCATCTTGAAGAAGCGGGTACATTTCAATTGGTCAAGAGAATGTCAACTGTCTTTCAAATACAAAATTGAAGATAAAATTGCAAGGCACCTGTGCTCGAACCGTTTAAGTGAACAAAACACACTATTTTAACAGATAACACAAGTACTAAAGGGTTGGTTGTCTGTGGGAGATTAAGAGCAGATTTTTACTTTCACATCTATAATCTTAAACGGCCTGAAATTATTTAACTGTGGAATGTGAAGCACCTGTATGCTTATGTGCTGTCAAACACTTAACATTTTTACTCTGGTAAATTCTGTAGGTGGTATGAAAAGATCACAGACCACTTGGTTTTCCTTCAACTTGCAAGAGCTCGCAACAGACAACCCCTACGGTATCAAGATGGTTGTTGGGACTGGAAGGGTACAATTTCAAAATGGAATACCTATCATGACAAAGGAATTAGGCTTCAGACTGCCTCTCCCATATGTTATTCTTAAAGACGGCAGTGGTAAGGAAATTGCTGTGTTGTGTAATAGAATTGTAAGGGGTTCTGCACTATGTCACTGTATTCCAATGCGGTTGGCATGACATTGATGATCTGGAAGGCTGGTGACATTTGGGGCTGTGCCTACCTGAGGTCGGTGGATTTTCTGTCTCGCTTCTAATAAAGGCTACTTTTTATCATCATCAACTAGGACTCTTAAAACTGGATGGCAAAACATAGAAGACAGAAAGAGTACAGACACCACGCAGTTATTTAAATTGTGAATAATGGTGCATTTCATGCATAGGCAGGTGTTCCCTGGAGGAAGGCAAGGGAGAATTGTGTGAAGCTGAGGGACTGATTGGTGTCTCTTTGGTGTTCCCCAAAACAAGCAAGATGATCTCTGACATGGGGTGGGAAGGAAACGCCCGAAGGCTGGAGAATGACAGACACTGCTGCCGCAAGCGAGTGCTCGTGCATTTATTGCATGTTGTAAATGCCGCCCGCAAAGGATTGGGACACTGAGCACACTGTGCTGTTGCCAGTGAGCGCTCGTGCATTCATCGCGTGCTGCTAGTGGCGCGGGGAACAGCAGTCGTCAAAGGCCTTCTAAAGGAGCTGCTCAAGGTTACGGCAGAACGCAGCGGCCAACCACGGGTGACAGTGGTCATCAAAGCTGTAACCTCATTCTAAAGGGGCTGCTTGGGGACACAGAAGATCACAGAGCTGCATCAGATCGCACAACCTTCAGCTCCAATTTCGTGTTGTTGGAAGGAGAAGGAGTGAGCCGACCATCCTGATTGGGTAAAAGGAGGCAGAGGTGCATCATCTGGACAGTTCAACGAAAAGTAAGGAAGGAATAAGGACCTACGTGGAAAAAGGAATTTGGACACTGAAAGGTGCATCGTCTGGGCAACTCATGAGAAAAGAGGAAGGAATAAGGAAGCTGCCAGTGAAAGAGGGATCTGGGCAATGGACGGAGATAGACGACGGTGACTACTTTTTTTTTTTTTTTTGCAAGAAAACATTTTTTTTTGTTTTGAGTGAGTGTTGGTTTTGTGACAATTTGGGTGACTGAATTAACTTGTCAATATGGCTATGCAAAGAATAACTGCACCTCCCATGTTTTTGCAGGAACAGGGGTCACTCACCTGTGGTGGCATGATAGGATTGGAAAGAATAATTCGAGACATATTTCGAAGCAAAAGAGGGAGATGTATTTGTGATGAAAAGCAAATTAGCCATGTTAAAACACAATGTAGGTGTGGAAGGGAGAAAGGTTGTGAAAACGTTACCAGTGCCAAAGAGTGAGGATGGTGGGCATGGTACTGTGTCCGATGCAGAGGATAGGTCTGATGATGAACATGTCAAGGCTACAAAAGCATTAGAGGAGAATTACACTAAAAGATTGAGCATAGCGGTGGAATGGCACAAATTATTTTCTCGTGATAAGCTGGCGGGTGAGACTGTTGTTACAATATGTGTCAGTATTAAGAATATTATCTGTTTCTTGTAAGTTTAAGGAATTGCAAGAGGAGATAAGTAGAGACCAAATGATCAATAGAAATAGCAATGTTATAATTCAAGAAAAGTTATTACAACTGAAGTTCCTTCATTAGAAAAAAACATTAGCATAGAGTGTCACAGTGAGAATACTTTCTGTTACGTTAAAGAACTTTGAGAAGGTCATGATAAAGTTAAGATGGATGAGAATATTTTGAACACTCTTCAGAAAGGTGATTCCAGGAGAGACAAGTCTGTGGGGGTAAAGTATAAAAAGGAACCACAAAGAGTGGTAAGAAGAAAACAGTGCTACAGGTGTGGAAGCGCTTCATTATGCGGAATCCAATGCATGCCCGATGTTATAGATGCAAGAAAATTGGTAATTTCTCTAGAGTATGTAGATTAAGTGGCATGGAGAGGAGTATAAATAATGTAAATTTAATTAGATAACAGGGTGAGGATGAACAGGAGGATGGTAGTGACGAGATGGAGGCACTAGTAGTCTGCAGTGTTGAGGAGCATGAACGCATAGTGGGAGGGATCCATCATCCTCCTAAATGCGCAACTAAAGTGAATGGAGTGGATGTGCCAATGTGGGTAGATTAATGTTCCCCTTATACCTTAATCGACAAATTGATTTGGTCAAGCATGAATGAATGAATCAATCAATCTGGACTTGTAGAACCGGCTTGTCACCCGAGAGGATATCCAGCGCTTGCTGCAGGTCTCAGTCGAAGAGCCAAGTCTTGAGCTCCTTCCTTGAGTAGGTCAGCGAAGGTGCAGGGGTGGAGGGTGTTCCAGGTGTTGCTGGTGAAATGGGAGAAGGAGTGTCCTGCGGCGCGGCAGCGGCGTGGGTGAGGTGTGTGGAGCAGAGGTTCCTAGGAGGTCGGTGGAAGTGCAGGCTGTGGTTCATGTAGGCGGGTCCTTAGTTGTGGAGGGCTTTGTAGGCATGGGTCAGGAACTTGAAATGGCATCTCGTCTGGACCAGGAGCCAGTGCAGGTCTTTCAGGTGCTGGGTGATCTGTTTTCTTGGGCAGATTGAGGATGCATTCTGGATCATCTGGAGTCTTTGCATGAGTTTGGTGGTGGTGCCTGCATAGAGTGCGTTGCGGTAGACCAGTCAGCGTGGTCTTTTGGCGTGGGGGTGGGTCCGAGTTCCGGCGGCCACCAGGAGTCGTTCCAGAGGGCCCTGTGATTGCCAAAGATCAGAACTTCGGCTTTGCCTGTGTTGAGCTTCACACAGTAGTTCTTCATCCAGGTTGAGGCATTCCTCATACTGTTGAGGAAGTAGGTCTTCATCAAAGTGGTGTCGGTTGTGAGGAGGAGCTGATTGTCGTCGGCGTAGGAGAGGATGTTGATGTTGTGCGATCTGACGATGTCTGCGAGTGGTGTCATGTAGACATTGAAGAGGGTTGGGCTGAGGAAAGAGCCACGGATGGTGTGCTTGGCTTGCGATGTGAAGGGACGGAGGGGGGCTCTCTGGGTGCGTCCCGTGAGAAAGGATTCCATCATTCTGAGTGCATTTTCTGTGATACCAATCTGGCGTAGGTGATCGATGAGTGTGTGTTGGCAGATGATTGAGGAGGGTAGGCTATGCGTATCTGTTTCCACTGCTTAGCATTTTCCAATTAAATCTTGGGTGAGTGCCAGTCCAAACAATTCTAATCATCAGGGAGGTGTAATGATTGGAAAAATGGTTTGGTCAATAGGATTACGATGTTAAAAAGGCATCAGAGCATTTGTGGAAACACTACCACAGATAATGGACGTTTAATCCACATGGCAATCTTGTCTTCTAGCAACAAGGAATTGCAAGAGGTGATCAGCTTGACCACAGCTTCCCAAATATTTTGTGGCGCCATCACACCATGCCATCAGAAAAAGTAATACAGGCAAGTTATAAGATGAAGAACTTATTCCAGTTGATTCCAGTTGATAGTGATGCATTAGAGACCACTGAATCTGATTTATTTTCTAGTTCTTGTAGATTACATTGCTACCTAGGAACGGGCTTCCCAGTGCTAACAGGAATTGTGAGAGGATAACATGCTATTTATATAAACAGATAGGTCTTTAGCTGCTTTCTAAAAACTGAGCAAATTGTCATTAGCTCTTAGACTGATCAGGAAAGAGTTCCAGAGTTTGAATGCCAGATAACCAAAAGATCGCCCTCCACTTCTGACCCTTTTTATTCTGGACGTGACCAGTTGAAAATGGTTGTTTGACCTTAGATCTAGTGTTTTATTATACAGAACAAGTTGCTTCAAGATATGTGGTCTCTGAGCGTGTTTTATTTCATGTACCATGCAAAGTGTTTTAAATTCTATTCTCTTTCGGACTGGTAACCAGTGAAGACTGACCAGGGCCGAACGAGCTGATTGGGTTTTTGGTATATTCAGCAAGACTCTGGCTGTAGCATTCTGTATAACCTGCATCCTCCTGGTAACATTCACAGCGCTGCTGAGATACAGCAAGTTTCAATAGTCTGATCGTGACAGAATAAGCCCCTGTATCACAGTTTTTCGAGTTTCCATGGAAAATCTTCCTAAGGGCTGTCAGAAGACTAAAACACGTTCCTGCCAATTTCTTTGCCTGTGTGGCCATAGTGAGATCACTGCCCAAGAAGACTTCCAGGCTCTTAATTACCTCCTTCGGGGAGAGACTGTTTCCCAAGCATGAGGGCCAAGTGAGATGGTAAAAAGGGAGGAGTTGTTCCCAATCACCATAACCTTCGTCTTGTCATAGTATAATTTAAGGCAACTGGTGGTCATTCATTTGTTCATCTGCTCCATGTAGGTAGCCAGGTTTGTTGCAGTGTGGCAGATGTTAGTGCCAAGGAGACGACGATCTGAGTGTCGTCGGCATATGACACCATCGTAGGCCCAGCTGAGCAAATAATATCAGCTAAGGGACACACATACACATTAAAAAGAGTGGGGCTAAGGGATGAGCCCTGGGGTACTCCGCATTTAAGCTGATAAACCTCCGACAGGCAGGGCCCTTCTCTGACCTGGAAGCGTCTGTTGTCCAAAATGGAGGTCAACCACTTTAACACATATCCCATAATTCCTAATGCTTCTAGCCTATGTCAAAGAATAGAATGGGGGACAGTGGGAAAGGCTGCGCTCAAATCCAGAGGGACAAGCGCTGCTGAGCCACCTTGATCTAATGTTATACTAAGATCTTCCGTGACCAGTAAGAGAGCCGTCTCAGTACTGTACCCAGGTCTAAAGCAAGTTAGAGTATGATGTAAGAAGTTATGCGATTCCAAGAAACTGGTCAAATAACCATTGACCCATTTCTCTAATGTTTTATTAATACAGGGAAGCAGAGATATAGGCCTATAGTTCTCTGCTTTATCAGGATCCAGGTAGGAACAGTGGGCTGACAAATGCATTCTTTCAGCGGTCGTGGACTTGTCCCTTTTCCAGTGAAAGATTAAACAAGGTGGTCAGGACTGATAACATGGCGTCTACTCCTTTCAGCAAAATGTCTATGGGGGCTGGATCTAAAGGGGAACCAGATCCAACTATGTTTGCTACTTCCCATATGATATTGCTGTTTAACTGGGGAAAAATTAAAAGAGTAGGGGTGTCTTTGCTGTCGAATAGACACACTTTGGACCCTGAATGTGGATCAGAATCTCCTCCAAGTGAGTTGTAAATATGGCTGACCTTACTAATGAAGAATGTGACAGGCTCCTCGCAGAGTTACCTGGAGGAGGAAGGGCCTGCTCCTGTCATTTTAGGTTTCAGGAAGGAGTTTACGATTGCATACATTTCTTTAGAGTCTTGTGAAGACCTAGAGATTCTGTCAGTAAAATCCGCTAGCCTAGCTTTCCTAAATGCGTGCTGATAATTTTTCAGCGTTTTGTTATAAATAGACTCTCTTCATCAAAGTGCAATCTCCATTTCATTTCCTCCCTCTTGCATTTTTTCTTAAACTCTCTAATTTCAGGCGTGAACCAGGTAACACTGGTCCTTAAACAGTGGTACTTGTGCATTTTTCTTGGGGCTAAGTCTCTAAAGACAACTCAACCCATTCCTCAAACGCCCTATAAGCAGTGTTGATTTCCCCATCCTGTATGCACACTGAGGCCTGCAGTGCTTTTATTCCATCGTGTAATATCAAGTCTGGACCATTGCCTGGTCAATTTGGAGTGGGGGATACTGGGTTTAGATAAATCTGTCTTGTTGACATCTGATGAATTCCCAGAGGACCGGGCTAAGGCTTGTACGGGGGTTACACACGTACAGCATCAGATTTAGGGGATGTGCGGCACACTGTTGGTGCAGCTTGACTACCAGTGGTTCTAGGGCCAGCACAAACAGTATGCTGGATAGTGGGCATCCTTGTAGTTTACCCCTCATAATATTAATTGTAGTGGAGTGGAAGTTAGGTCATTATTCATGAGACTTGTCATGGCTTTAGTATATAGTATCTTCATCCAGTCAACAAAAATGGCTAGTATCCCCATATGCCGCAATATGGTAAAAGGCATTACCATTCTACGGAGTTGAATGCCTTGTTGGCATACAGCAACAGAGCTGCAGCATCTAGCTTTGGTTAATGTAGAAATGTGAAGAGAGTGCATAAATTGTGAACTGTGGAGTGGCCTGGTATAAAGCCTGCCTGGTCCGGTAGTGCTAAGTCAGGAAGCACCAGAAGTAGCCTACTGGCTAGCAGTTTAGTCAGTATCTTGACATCGCAATTAATTAGCAGAAGTCTGACAAATCATAGCTCTCCGGGGGTTTCCCTGGTGTAAGGAGAGCAATTAGGAGAGCTTCCTTTATGAAGGGAGGGAGGATATGTTTGATGTTGGATTCGTCAGTAGGGTTGAGACGTGGCACGTTACCCAGACATCAGAGACTCGCCTCAATAGTTGTAATACATAAAGAGAGAAGAGTGGCGGATCAATGCACTTCTTACCGGCCTATCTCACTGCTGAATGCAGAGGATAAAATCCTTGCCAAACTGTTGGCCCGCCGACTCATCCCTATCATTTTAAGGCTGGTGCACCCGGGACCAGTCTGGATTTATGCCAGGTCGCAATACTGCTCTTAATTTGTGACGTCTCCACGGAGTCTTAGAACGCGCAAATAAAATCCAGGAGGGAATGGTGGTTTTATCCCTTGACGCACGCATGGACTTTGACACGGTTGAGTGGCCATATCTCTTTGCTGTGCTCACACACCTGGGTTTTGGACCTCTATTCTTGACCTGGATTCGACTCCTCTACATTGAACCCCTGGCACAAGTGGTGGTAAATGGAAGAGTGTCCAGAGTGTTCCCCCTCCAACGAGGGACTAGGCAGGGCTGCCCCTTGTCACCACTCCTATTTGCTCTACTACTTGAACCCTTAGCAGCATGGATCCGAGGTGACCCACTGATTCGAAGCCTCTGCTGGATGGAGGATTGGGAAGACAGAATATTGCTATATGCCAATGACATTCTTCTCTATGCAGCGGCTCCCCAGTCCTCTATTCCCAAAATGTTGAACATTTTTGCCAACTTTGGGAAATATTCCGGATACACAATCAAGTGGTCCAGATCGGTGGTATTTGTCCTTCTGGATCAGCGCCGCGATTACCAAAGGACTGTGAGGAGGGAATAGTTATGTTATGTTAATTCCACTTGATATAGATCACAAATCACCCAGGGGCATCTCGGCGCTGATGCAGATACATGATCAGGGAACGGACATGATGGTTCAAAATAGATAGGCTTTGAGTTGTTTCCTAAATTTACAGTAGTTGGGGAGGAACGCAAGTGCAGAGGAAGCTTGTTCCAGTACATTGGGGCAAGATAGGAGAAGGCTTTACCACCGCTGTGCATTTGACGGATGCGGGTAACACACAGTAAGGCTTTATCGCAGGATCTTAGATTGCGGCTAGGAGAGTGTGCTTTTATTTTTTTCCGGAGATATAGCAGGCCTTTGCCTTTTAAGGCACTATACGTAAGACAACAGATCTTAAAGTAGGAGAGCTTCTTCACTGGCAGCCAGTGTAGTTCCTTCAGCAAGGGAGCTGAGGAAGTGCCAGAGGGGCGATTCAGAATAAGCCTGGCAGCAGTGTTTTGAACCACCTGGAGCTTGGAGACCAATGATTCGCTAACCTCAGCCAAAAGGGCATTGCCATAGTCCAGTCTGCTTATCACCATGGCCTGGACCAACGTTCTACGGGCCGGGGTAGGGAGGAAGGGGAAAATTCTGCGCAAAAGGTGTAGATTGTAGTAGCATGAGCTCGTACTTGCGGCAATCTGCTCTTTCATCGTTAAAGCTTGGTCCAGTTTTATCCCCAAGTTCTTTACTGTTTGTTTAGGCACGGGAGTGGCACCCAGTTGGTGAGGCCACCAGTCATCCGACCAAATAGAGGGGGCTTTGCTAAACAGCATAATTTCCGTCTTTTCTGCATTTAGCTGGAGACAGTTCTCAGTCATCCAGTTGGAGATTGCTAACATGCCTGATGCAAAACGTTTTTTTGTTGCTATCAGGTTCTGGCCAAGTGTAAACATCAGCTGGGTGTCACCTGCGTATGAGATTATATCAAAGCCGAAATGCTCTGCAATCCCCGCTAGCGGCGCCATATAGATATTGAACAAAGTGGGGCTCAGGCATGAGCCCTACGGAACACCCTTGTCTAAAGTCAATTTACGTGAGGAGTAAAGGCCCAGAATGACAGTTTGCTGTCTGCCTGTCAAGAAATGCTGGAGCCATTTGAGTGCCAAGCCCTGTATGCCAATTGCTTGCAACCATTCCAACAGCCTCGAATGGGAGAGGGTATCAAAGGCTGAAGAAAGGTCTAATAACACTAGTATCACTGGGTTCCCTGCATCCACCCCCAGTCGCCGAGAATCGGTCACAGCCAGGCGCGCCGTCTCTGTGCTATACCCTGAGCGAAAGCCAGATTGTGAGGGATCAAGGATATGATTGAGTTCGAGGTAGGAGGCCAATTGTTTGCTTATTAGGCCTTCGAGCTGTCTGCCCAGTAGAGGTAACAAGGATATTGGGCGGTAATTACCGAGAGGTTTTTGGTCCAAAGTAGGTTTTTTTAATATGGGCCGTACACATGCTGACTTCCACTCTGACGGAATAGTGCCTGTTTTAATTGAGCAATTAAAGATCTCTAGGATCACTGGGGCGTAGCAAGTAGCTAGCAAAGACATTATTTTAGGAGGGCAGAGTGACGGAAGGATTCCGGTACCTAGGAATCTTTATCGCAACCAGTCCTGACCTTTTTCGTGTTCAAAATATTTTACTGAGTTTATAATAAGACAATAGACCAAACAAAAAAGAGCACTGATGAAGTACATTAAATTTGCAATATTACATTAAAATAAAAAATAAAAATTATACCTATACAATGAGAATTGCAGTATAATAAAAAATGTAAAAATAAAAGAGAGGGTAATCAATAACTATTGGTAACAATTATAATGTAACAGAGCCACATATTAAAATCTAACAAACTGTACTTAAAATATTATATAAAACAATTAATAGTATAATGCTATATAATTACGAATTGGTTTCCAAAATGATTGGTAAGTAGATGTAATATGAACAACACTCAACATAGTCAAATCAGCTCCCTTTCTGGTAAAAATTATCCATGACCAACATGCATGTACTGATAATAATGAAGCGTCTTTCCAGTTGGTAGTAATTGATTTTAGAGCAGCAGATATTAAAAAGTCAAAGAGCTTGTTATTTGAATCTGACAGTTTTGTTGAGAGTAATATCGATTTACAAATCAACATATTATTTGAAGGTTTATCTGATAAATGACATTTTTTTATAGTAACATCCCAAACCTCATTCTAAAACTTAAAGACAATATTACATTCAAAAAGCATATGTTTTAGTGAATCTGGAGCTAAATTACAGTGCCAGAAATTGGGAGAATTTAGTAGCTTTGCCTTAAACATTTTTAATGGAGTCCATAAACAATTAAATAATATGAAAGAATTAGTTTGATATAAGGACACTGGTAACCATCCAGAGACACTATTCATCCATATTTTCCTCCATATGTCTTGAGAAAAAGATTGAGTTCATGATTTCAAAGAGATAAAATGAATGTTATTCTTGTCAAAATTATTTGTTTATAATTTATTGACACAGCATGAGATGAAGAAGCTATTGCTTGAATATACGTTTCTAAATCAGATGCATTTTCCATTGGGAAATTGCTAGGAAATGAATCCAGGATAGAATTACATAAAATTTGTATTTAGGAATATCTGAAGAGAGCAGGAGAAACTTTTGTTGCAGCTCTTCAAAAGATAAAAAAGTGTTATTATGATATATATCTTTTAAGTAAAAGATATCCACATTTATCCAAGATTGCCAAAATTGTATAGTTGACTAAGCTTTATAATAGGACTGAACCATAAGGATATATTTAAGGTGTGAGAAATAGGTGTTTGAAAGAGAGAATATAAATCCTGTAACATTAATTTTGCAGATTTCAATATTGCAGATCTTAGTAATAAAGAATTAGAAGCAGACATAGTAAGTAAAGTACGTAACGGAAATGGTGATATCAAACCTTTTTCGATGAGAAGCCATGAGGGTGTATTATTAAAATCTGTATTGGTGAACCAAAAGGCACTTTGTTTTAAAATAAACGCTTTATGATAATCAAACAAATCTGGTAAACCAAAACCACCATTACATCTGCAATTTTTAATTTTTTGTAACTTATACGAGGTGTTTTATTATTCCAAATAAATTTAGATATTAGCTTGTCTAAAGATTTATAGAACTTAAGTGGAAGTTGGGTAGGTATCATAGATAACAGATAAAATACTTTTGGAGCAATAACCATTTAAACAGAATCAACTTTCCCCCACCAAGATGAGTGTAAAACAGACCACTTTTGAATTTTGTCTTATTAAGAACATACTCCCAGTTCAATGTAATCGATTGTTTAATGGTATGAGAGACTAGGTGTGACAATGTGGGCCCGTCCGAAGAGAAACACATGGACGTTGTAGAATGGTGGGCCGTTAGCCCCCCCTCTCCACCTCTTGTTTCTTCCCGACAGGACACCTGGACTACAGATCCCAGAAGCCCCTCCGGCCTGGACGACTCTTTAGAGGACAGCGGCACTGGATGGTGGATCCCGAAGGACGTAACTCCGCCCCTTGACGTCACCTTCCCTGGACCCATAAGGAGGCTGGAAACCCGGAAGAGCGTGTGTGGTAACACCGGTGACGGAGACGAGTCGGAGAATACTATGTTGTACGGAGGAAGCGGATCGCCGAGGGAAGAGACGGATCGAGAGGCCGTGTCAGCGGGAGCCCCGACGGAGCCAGGAGGCCAACGAACCCGCGAGTCGCCCAGCCACGCTCCAGGAGGAGCGTGGCTTTCACAGGTACGCAAACGCTTTGTGGGTTGGTACGGGAGGCGGGATAGCGTACCCCCATAGCCCCTGAAGCTGCGTTTCCTTTTTAACTTGCTTTATTATCTCGTTGGTTTGCGGTGTCACCTATCACCTGAGCACATCACGAGTGAGTCCCGATAGGAGTGAATTTCACGTGTGAGCAGGTGCCCCATCACAACCCTCCCCTCTCACTAAGAGAAAAAGCAGAACCGACGCCTTACCCCGGTTTTTGTCTCCTTATGTTTCCTGCTACATGGCCACGGCATCACCGGGGACCCGCCGCCAGTCAAGGAGGGATTCGATAAGAAGCGAACGGAGTCCTGTCCACAAACCCAACCCCGGACCATATACGACCAAGACACTGGCAACCAGGAGGAAACACTTGCTCAAACCAATAAAACCCTCTTTACCTCGCTCTGGTGTCCTTCCTGATCCTTTACCCACGCAACAACTGGTGTCAGAAGTGGGATCTCCAGCTGAAACCATCAGTACCCCCATGATGGACGCTCTCATTCAACATTTGATAAAAGGACAAGAGAGACTTGAATGGGCCGTGGAACGGCAAATGACATCCGCGCAGGCTGATAGGGATGTCTTTAAGGACTCGTTTGCTGCCTAGATCGATGGATTGCAACAGATGTTTGGGACCTCTCCGGTACCTACCCCTAGAGAACCCCGTAGTATGCCACACGGACCGTCCGGCATAGCCCTGCAAAAATATGTCCCGGGCGAGGACCCGGACGCTTTCCTGTTAAATTTTGAGCGGGCGGCGAGGGCATGTGGATGGCCTGGGGATAGGTGGCCATTCTTTCTGGCTCCCCTGTTAACAGGGGAAGCACAATCAGCGTACCAGGTGGCCAACGCCACGGGCAACACCCCATACTACGAAGTAAAAGACGTGATCCTAGACCACCTCGGGCTAGACGCGGAAGCCTACCGAGTCCGTTTCCGGAGGGAACGAGGACAGCCCGGGGAGAACCCCAAAACACTATGGTTTCACCTCAAGATGGCATTGGACAAATGGCTAAAGCCCCACACGAGTACCAAGGAGGAAATCATGAACAGGGTGTACCTGGAACAGTTCTTAGAGGCTTTACCCTACGGTACACAAAGGTGGCTGAAACAGCACCCCCACCTTAGCCCGGAAGAGGCCGTAGAAATGGCCACACAGTATTCAAGGGCTCAGCCTCGTACCTCAACGTGGGAGAGCGAGAGACAGGGGAAGGCCTACTCCATAAAACCCGAGAAGAAATCCCGCCCGATCGCAGAGCCTTTCCGTCACAAGACCCCCAAACCGGAAATCCCCTCCTTCCGTGGGCCCCAGTGTTTTGAGTGTGGGGATTGGGGTCATTTGGCCCGGATGTGCCCCAAAAGAAAAACCAGTGACGAACCCATGGACGTGGGTTATGTTCCAAGGTCAATCCTCTACACCGCTGAGATGGGACCGGCATTCCATGTAAGTGTACACATGAATGGAAGGGGGGGGTCAAAGCATTACTAGATTCAGGGTGTAAACAGTCTGTAATACATAGGTCTATGGTCAGAGCAAACCAATACGTACCAGATGCAGTGGTCCACATCAAATGTGTGCACGGGGACATAAAACCCTATCCCTTGGCTATCATATCTCTCACTCCTCCCCAGGGGTCTCCTTGCACGGTAAGGGTTGGGGTTTTAGAGGCCCTTCCCGAGGAACTTATCATAGGGACAGACAATCCTGACTTCCTACGGCTGTTTACCCACACCATTAGAGGCCAATCTAGGAACCCCAAAACGAGGAGGGAGCCCAACTCGTCCTCTGCTGCCTTGACCAGCCCCGAACCCTGGATCCTAGACAAAAGTTATAGGTTTGCCCAAACCAACGACCCAACCCTCTTTAACGCATGGGAAGCAGCCCACGCAAGCCAGGACACTACTCCCCTGGTATACCCCCGGTTCCTGATTAAAAACAATTTGCTGTATAGACAGGGCAACCCTGGAGACCCAGAACAACTCCTGGTGCCAACAACGTTCAGGGAACGGATTTTATTTTTTTCCCCACTCGCACCACACTGCTGGCCATACCGGAGCCGAGAAAACGACCCAGAATGTGCTCTGACATTTGTTTTGGCTGGATATCTATAAGGATATCAAAATACACTGCCAGACCTGTGAGGAGTGTCAGAGGAAGAACACGCAACGACCGTCAGCTGTTCCCTTGAAGCCGCTGCCTATCATTGGGAATCCGTTCGAAAGGATTGGAATGGATTTGATCGGGCCGTTACCTCAGACCAGGAAAGGAAACCAGAATGCCTTGGTGGTTGTGGATTATGCCACCAGATTTCCCGAAGCTTTTCCCCTCAAGGCCCCTACCTCAGCAGCGATTGCAGACAGACTGGTGGAACTTTTTTCAAGGGTTGGATTCCCTAGAGAAATCCTGACGGATCAGGGGACACCCTTTGTCTCTCGATTGATGAAAGAAGTGTGCAGAGTGTTGGATCTTCACCACATCCGAACCTCGGTTTATCACCCACAAACCGACGGCCTCGTAGAGCGGTATAACTGAACCATCAAGACCACCCTGAAGAAGATGTTAGTCATCGAAGGAAAGGAATGGGATCGCCTACTACCACTGGCCCTATATGTCATCAGAGCGCAGGTCCAGAGTAGTTTGGGATGCTCATCCTTTGAGCTCCTTTATGGGCGACAACCCCGGTCATTACTGGAGATGACAAGGGAAGCTTGGGAACAAGAAGTAGAAGAAGAAAACAGAGGAACATTGGAATACACCCAACAGTTAAAAGTCAAACTATGGAAACTGAGGGACTTGGCATACGTTCACCTGGAAAGAAGTCAGAAGCGGCAAAAAACCAGCTACGTCCGAGTCAAGAGTTGGAGAAAACTGGCCGTCGGAGATTGGGCCCTGGTACTACTCCCCTCAGCCACAAAAAAGATGTTTTCGGGCTGGCAAGGCCCTTACAAAGTGACGGGTGTCTTAGGGGACACGACCTACCGACTGCGAATTACACCCCACAGACAACAGACCTATCACATAAACATCCTGAAGAAGTGGTTGGGGACTCCTCCCAAAGACATCCGTCTGACCCTTCCCTCGTCTAGTGGAAAGGGGTCCACCCTTGACCAACTCGTGATTAACGAGGACCTCTCGGCAGAAGCAAAAGCGGAGTTACAGAAGGCCTTGACCCCCTTTTCCCCCCCTGTTCTCAGACCTACCCGGAAAGACCACCTTGGCAGAACATCAAATACAGACACCCCCAGGAAAAATTGTGAAACAAAGGCCATACAGAATACTAGCAGCCAAGCGAGCGGCCGTTAAGAAGGAGGTCCAAACCATGCTAGAGCTCGGGGTCATACGCCCCTCAACCAGCGACTGGTCCTCCCCAATAGTCATGGTACCCAAACCGGACGGATCAACGCGATTCTGCATGGACTTCAGAGCCCTGAACACCATCTCTTCTTTCGATGCTTATCCTATCCCAAGGATAGATGAATTAATCGAAAAACTGGGGGAAGCACGGTTCATAACGACGTTGGATTTGACCAAGGGATATTAGCAAGTCCCTCTTAGAGAAGAAGACCAGAAGAAGACAGCATTCTCCACGGAGGACGGCCTCTACGAGTTTAATGTTCTTCCTTTCGGCCTGCACGGAGCCCCGGCCACGTTTCAAAGGCTCATGAACACAGTACTACAAAACCATACCGATCACTGCTCGGCCTACCTGGATGACATCGTGATTTTTAGTAAAACCTGGGATGAACACCTCGACCACTTACACACCATTCTGACCGCCTTGGGACAAGCCGGTCTTCACATAAACTCCAAAAAGTCATGAGCGGCATATCAGAAGGTGAAATATCTGGGCTATGTGCTGGGACGGGGTTTAATTGCTCCCCAAGCAGACAAAGTGAGAGCAATAGCCGAAACCACCTTTCCCCAGACCAAAAGAGACCTTTGGGCCTTTCTAGGCCTGATTGGATATTATAGGAGGTTCATTCCCCAATTCGCTGAAATAGCCACCCCCCTCACAGACATGCTACGCAAAGATAGCCACCCGCAACAGTTCCAACACCCCAGTAAAGACATGCAGGAGGCCTTCCACACCCTCAAGGGAATCATCACCACTAGCCCTGTGCTCGCCTCCCCAGACCTTAACAAACCGTTCATCCTGCATACCGACGCCTCGAATCATGGGCTCGGCGCCGTGTTGTCACAGCTATCTGAGGAGGGAGTAGAACATCCAGTCTTGTACATTAGCCGCAAGCTTTTCCCAAGGGAAACAAAGTACCCGACCATGGAAAGAGAGTGTTTAGCGATAAAATGGGCAGTAGACAAGCTACGGTACTATTTGGAGGGGAATCCATTCACGCTGTACACTGACCATGCCCCCCTGCAGTGGATGTATAAAAATAAATCACACAACCCCAGGGTACTACGCTGGTTTTTGACACTACAGCCCTTTTCGTTTGAAATCCGCCACCAAAAGGGCAAGGACAACGGGAGTGCAGACTATCTATCCCGGGTGTTCCCTCTCCCCGATCGGGAGAATCCAGGGGGGGAGGAATGTGACAATGTGGGCTCGTCCGAAGAGAAACACATGGACGTTGTAGAATGGTGGGCCGTTAGCCCCCCCTCTCCACCTCTTGTTTCTTCCCGACAGGACACCTGGACTACAGATCCCAGAAGCCCCTCCGGCCTGGACGACTCTTTAGAGGACAGCGGCACTGGATGGTGGATCCCGAAGGACGTAACTTCGCCCCTTGACGTCACCTTCCCTGGACCCATAAGGAGGCTGGAAACCCGGAAGAGCGTGTGTGGTAACACCGGTGACGGAGACGAGTCGAAGGAGGAGAATACTGTGTTGTACGGAGGAAGCGGATCGCCGAGGGAAGAGACGGATCGAGAGGCCGTGTCAGCGGGAGCCCCGACGGAGCCAGGAGGGCAACGACCCCACGAGTCACCCAGCCACGCTCCAGGAGGAGCGTGGCTTTCACAGGTACGCAAACGCTTCGTGGGTTGGTACGGGAGGCGGGATAGCGTACCCCCATAGCCCCTGAAGCTGCGTTTCCTTTTTCACTTGCTTTATTATCTCGTTGGTTTGCGGTGTCACCTATCACCTGAGCACATCACGAGTGAGTCCCGATAGGAGTGAATTTCACGTGTGAGCAGGTGCCCCATCACAACCCTCCCCTCTCACTAAGAGAAAAAGCAGAACCGACGCCTTACCCCGGTTTTTGTCTCCTTATGTTTCCTGCTACATGGCCACGGCATCACCGGGGACCCGCCGCCAGTCAAGGAGGGATTCGATAAGAAGCGAACGGAGTCCTGTCCACAAACCCAACCCCGGCCCATATACGACCAAGACCCTGGCAACCAGGAGGTAACACTTGCTCAAACCAATAAAACCCTCTTTACCTCACTCTGGTGTCCTTCCTGATCCTTTACCCACGCTATACTAGGATACCAAGATATTTAAGTTTTTCTTTTTGCCATATTATTTCATTGTTTGAAAGTATATCAGGTGTACAGTGCACGTTTAAGGGAAAAGTTTCTGTCCTATTTGTGTTTAAAGTGTAACCTGAAATTTGAGAATATGACTGAACCATCTTTAATAGGAGTGGACTAGAAGAATCTGGATTACTAATATATAATAATACATCATCAGCATAAGCTGAAGTTTTTATAGTAACCTCATTATTATTAATACCTTTTATTTCTGTGGAGTGTCTGAAGGCAATGAGTAAAGGTTCAATGGCAAGGAGAAAAAGTAAAGGTGGAAAGACAACCTTGACGGGTGCCACTAAAAAGGAAAAATGGATTAGAGAGTTGACCATTAATGAAAAGTCTAGCACTGGCCAGAATAATGAGCTGAAATCATACGAATAAAGGAATTGCCAAAATTAAAAGCCAATAAAGTACTAAATAGATACTGCCAATGTACTTTATCAAACGCTTTTTCAGCATCTAATGCAAGGAAACCAGCGGGAAGGGGCAAAGAAGAGACAGCTTCAATTGCATGAAATAATAATCTAGTATTATTCACATGATGTCTATTTTTCATGAAACCAGTTTGATCAATGTGAACAATAGTGTCAAGCACAGAAGTCAATCGGGTTGCAAGAAGTTTTGCATAAAGTTTACCATCCTGATTATTTAAAGAAATAGGGCAGTAATTTGATACAATAGTGAGATCTTTATTAGGTTTTGGAAGAACTATAATCAAAGCTTCAGTAAAGGATCCTGAAGTGGATCCTGATATACTAAAGTGAGTAAATAAGTTAGGTAAATGAGGCATCAGATAAGGAGAAAATTCTTTATAAATTCGACAGGTATACCATACTGTCCAGGAGATTTACCTGGTTTAAGAGATTTAATAGCAGAATTAATTTCTTCTAATGAAATTGGTACTTCTAATTTTTCCCTCACTGATTGGGTAATTTTAGGTAGGCCACAGGATTGCAAAAAATTATCGATACTAAACTTATCTATAGCTGAGGGATTACTGTATAGATTTGAATAGTAGATCTAAAATTCATTAACAATTTCTTTGTGTGATAATGCCAATTTACCATTTAAACCATGAATTGCATTAATTTGGATTTTATCTTTTTTAATAGTTAAATAATTTGCCAAAAGTCGCTCAGATCTATTGGCTTTGAAATTAAATTTAGCCTTATTATTCGAAATTTGTATACCAACTCTTCTACTTAACAAAGAATTTAACTCATATCTGAGTATCTGTAATTGCATTTTGTATTTATTATCATTAGACGAAATAAAGAGCCGTTGATTTTTGCTATTTGTTTATCAAATTCTTTAAGTTTAGCGTTAAAAGCTTTGTTATCATTGCCATAATTGATATTGTTACTCCTCTGATATAAGCCTTAAATGCATACCAAGGATTTACAAGTGAAGTAGATCCTTCTGGATTGGAAGAGAAATAATCATGTAATGCCATCTAAAGTTTGGATTTATTATTGTCCTTAGGAGCAATATTCGTATTCATACACCAGCGAGAATGGGATTGTTGAGTTGCGCTAAGTTGTACAACACCTGAAATAAGTGCATGGTCAGCGATATCGATATTGTGAATTGTAGGATCAGAAAATGAATGAATTAATGAACGGGAAATTAACAAATAATCAATACGACAATAAGAATTGTGAGGGTTAGAGAAAAAAGTAAACTGTTTCTCTTCTGGGTGATGTAGACGCCAAATATCTACCAATTTGGTCGATTTAAAAAAAGACTTTAAAATAAAATAAGCCTTAGGGGGACGATGTTTAGTTTGAGAATATCTATCAAACATTGGGTCACAGATTAAGTTAAAGCCGCCACCAACAATAAGTGGAACAGTACCTAAATTAATCACTTCAGAGGTAAAAAGAGACCAAAATTTAGGATCATCATTTGTTGGACCATAGACATTAATCATATGAAAAAAATTAGTATCAATTTGAACTTTTGCTATAATATAACGACCTACTGTATCTGAATATTTGGATAGTACTTGAATGTTTAACTTTTTTGAAAAAAGGATAACACCGTTCTTTTTACTAACTGCAGGAGAGGAAATAATGTAACCAACCCATTGTTTATTTATCTATGATAAAACTGTATCATCTATACTGATTTCTTGAAGTAAACAAATGTCTGACTAAATAATCTGAAACTTTAGTTCTTCTAACAGGGTGCCTTAAACCTTTGACTTTAAACGAAACAACTTTAATTTTATTAATATTATCCATAATCAGTAGAAAAAGGAGATAGAAAAAAGAAAGAAAAAATGTAGCTTAGAGGATTAGTGAGTAGCTCCAGTTGAAGAAGATAGGAGAAAAAGGAAAGACAAGGACAAACATAAAAAAAGACAACATAGAAACATAAATAATGGTCCAGAATCGCACACACACATAGGCAAGATTGACCTGCCTAGACAATGCCCCCACAAAAATTATCTACAAATAGGCTAGAATCAAAAATATTCAAAATTATGATTCATATTGAAGTGTCACTCATTTTCATGGAGAGCAGAGAATGTTGATCTAAAAATGCATGAAGATCCTCAGGACGTTGAAAAGATTTTGAGATACCATCCTTCCAAATCCTCATTACAGAAGGATCAAAAAGGCTATATTTAAAACTACAGCTTCTTAGTTGAGGTCTAAGTTCAATGAATTCTCTGCGAATTTTAACAGTTCTGTTGGCGAAGTCTTGATGTATAAAATTTTTATTTCCATTAACCATTAAAGTTGGGATCTCTCTTGTCGCTTTCCGAATTATTACCAGATGATGGTGACGTAAGACTTTAAAAATCACCTGACGCGGTTTAACACTGCTTGGGGGTTACGATGAGAAGGAATTCTATGTGCCTTATCAATTTTGAATTTTTCTGAGAATTTTAACTGCAAAAGACAAGATATCAAGGATTCCAAGTATTGCCTTCAGTTGTTGTCTACAACACCTTCCAGCAAAGTAAAAATGCTCAAATTATACTGCATATTACAGTTTTCTAATTCAAGTAATAAAGCATTAATTGGCTCAATGTTTGCAGTGAGGGGCAACATACTGTAAATTTTTACCTTATTATCCTGGATTTTTATTGCACTGTCAGAGACTTTCATTGAAAAGCCCGCTATGTCCTTGCGAATATTTTTAATTTCCAAAACAATGTTGTCTGTATTAGAGCGTACTGCTTGTAACTCTTCCAATAAAGTTATTAACAAAGGCTCAGTAGAATGCACTATTTTTGACTTTACTGGTGCAGGAGAAATTGTTTGTTGGTTGTTATATGCAAATTCTTTCCTTCCATATTAGAATTTTCCAGGCAAAATGTATATACACACTTCAAAAACAGAGAAAATGAAATTACACAAAATTTCACCAGAGCAGGCAACTGTACAGCAGCTAGAACCAGCTGTGGGTATGGTTTAGGCCTCTGTCACGTCCTTTCCTCAAGACGTCTCCGCCCTCCTGACAGGGATCTCTAGATGCACCTCACAGGTCAGCTCGATGCAAGGGCACAGCACGACAGAAAGCCCACAAAAATGGAGACAGAGCCCCAAAAGCAACCTTTCCAGTAGCGCTGGTCACAAAGAGGAAAACGTGACACCTCAACACTGGTAAGGAAAGCCAATAAGCAGCTAAAAAAAATCATTGATAAGGCGGCCCGCTTGAAAAGCGCTTGCACGGCTCCAGTCCTGACCTTTTTAATGTTAAAAATCTACTGACCCGACTGAAAAGTCATGTCCAAAACTGGTGGTCACTTCCGCTGTCCTTATTGGGGAGGGCGGCCCTATTTAAAATGATGGCGATACCACGCTTCCTTTACTTATTACAAAATACGCCGTTCACTATGCCACATACCCACTTTAAAACCATACAGAGTGAGATCAGAACCCTGTTATGGGATGGAGGCTCCCCGCGAATTGTCCTTAATAAACTAACGTAAGGTTGGTATGATGGTGGGTTAGCCCTGCCTGATATGCAAATATACTACAGAGTGGCGCAGTTGATAGTTATGAACCAGTGGGGAAATCAACCATTGACTGAACCTGCTTATCGGATGGACCATTTGGTTCTCCAACCAGCACTCTACACTTATCCGCGTCATCTCACCCTGGAGGGACCGATGGCGCTGTCAGTTCAAATTTGGCACTCGACACTCACCAAGCTGAGGTGGAGAAATAGAATCACTCAGGCGACACCTTTGTGGGATTCTGGGTGCAATGAGCATGAGACAGGGCTTCGACAAGTGGGACCAAAAAGGACTTTCAAGGGTGGGAGACTTATAATCCTGAACAGAGATGATACCCTTCGCGGATCCACAAAAATCCCATGATCAGGCCCCCACCGAGGCCTTCCGCTATCTACTAATTTGCACGCCCTGCGAGCGCCACTGCCCCGTGGAGAGGCCCTTCCAGAATCATCGCCCCTAGAAAATAGACTCCTTGAAGACCATATCACTCGCAGGACGAATTTGCTCACATATAAAAAAAAACTCAGCAACAATTCCCCTGACATTCTTGACGGTTTACGGAAAAGCTGGAAGAGGGATATAGTAGACGTGCCTGAAGAAGATTGGCCAGAAGCCTTAGCATCACCTGGGGAGGTAGCCATCAGGACCCGTTTCCGGCTGGTCCAACTTAAAATACTACGTAGGGCCTACATCTCCTGCACCCCGATGGTAAAGATGAGCAAAAGAGTAGATCCACTCTCTCGTAGATGTTGTGGGCAGGAGTGGACATTCTACCACATTTTCAAATGTAATCCTATTGGGAGTCAGTGGTGCAGTGAATGAATGGAATCCATGGTGCGACATTAGTGCTCTCGGCCAAGTGGTGTCTGCTTAATGTGTGAGAGGCTACGGACTTGGGACGAGGCGATCAGACCTGGGTAACCCTAGGTCTGATGATTGCAAAGCGTAACATAGCACGTCTTTGGGGGGCTGAAACTATACCAACCCTCCAAGAGTAGAAGAGGGACATGGATTTGTGTATGGTAGCAGAACAAAACAGTCTATGAGAGCAGATGCTGCTCCTGAAAATGGGGAAAGGTGTGGAGTGGGTGGATGAATACAGGGGTGCCCGTGTGCCAACCCCAAGGCTCGAACGATACAATCTTTGACTAATGAAGATGATGAACAGATGGAATTCCTAGTGGGATAACGGTGAGTTTGTACTGTACTGGGATGAAGTATGAGGGAGAAATGTTTTCTGTGGTGTAGTACAGATCTACAGCTGTAAGATACAAGGCAGTGGTGTATTTCAAAGTTTCAACTGCTTTCAATCATTAAAAGATGTTTAAAAAAATAAAAAGAGTTAAAAAAATAAGCAGCCAATATCTTTACAAACTCTTTGTGAAATTATGCTAGCAGCCCTGTGCTTGGGGCCTTGGCAGCAATGAGGCTCTTAATCACATCCATGAATTTTTCTATCGTAAACGGCTGACTTAGACATTCCCTGCTTGAGTTGTTTAGCCAGGCTAAGGCTACATCATCCACGCATCTCCCCTTAGAGAACCATTTTAGGGGACAGTCGGTCATCACTGCCCACAAAGAATGGAAGAATTGTGGGTCATCATTATTAGGGCTGAAGACATTTGCTAGGGATGTGTGCTTGCCAGCTATAATGCCCTGTACTAAAACAAATCTTCCCTAATCATCCCTGGTTGTATGTAAGGGATGAAATTGGATTACGACCCCTCTAGCATTAGAAGTGTATCATGAATCGTAAACATATGCCGCCCATCTCCCTGTCGGGACTTTCTTAGTTCTCTTATCAAGTTGGGTTTCCTGCAGAAACGCCATCACAATATTGTGTTTATTTAAGTATGACATGTCTTATGAGGGTTTTTTAGACCTCAGACATTTCACATTAGGAACGTGTAGGGGGACTCGTCATAGAGATATGAAATGAGCTTTGGGTGTACAGTTGTGAGTCCTAATCTGGGTTGTTTTCCCAACAGTGTCTGTGCATCCATTGCTGATTGCTCAGTGAAGCAAGAGGTTAGGTATGTATTAACAGTTGCTATTGAACAATCCCTGTACCTAAAACCTCCCATTGCCCACAATGACAACCCCAACCTGCCATGGTCGATCCACCCTAAACACCCCCTCTGTGAACAAAATCAAACATTGAGCAGCAATATCAAACTAAAACTAAAAACTACACATTTTGCATCAGTTTGGATGTTTCTCATGGGGAACAACAATTGTGCCTGCTCCGGTCCCTCTATGTAATTTGAAGGTGGCCAAGGACACTGTAGATTAACTATATGGCAAGTTACATTGTCATATGGCTTCTGTCCATAGCTGTTGTAATGAAGAGTGATGATGAGGGTGGGCTAGTCCGTATGCAGCTCACCGTATTTTAATTTCTGCATGCATAGGATTGGGCCAGTGCGCCAAATTAAAGATGATTATTGTTTCATTCAGGGTTACTGTTCGGGTTCATAGTCTTGTCAGTGTTTGACCCCTGGTGCTTATGATTTCGTTTATAGTATTTTTTTTTTCCAGAAATGTCGAGGCTAGTTGAGGTGTGGGGAAAAATGGTGTCTTCCTTTATGATAGATCCGGAGCTGTGCCAGATAAAGCATAGCGTATCTTATCTCAGCTTGTTGCAGCTTTCTTTTAATTGGTAAGTATTCTCTATGTGCCCCAGCACCATTAGTCTGAAGTCTGAGTATACTGCAATGCTGTGGCTTTGGTAATTCAAATCTTGCTTTTCACTGGCCAGTCTCAGCACTGCATCACTGTTGCTATAGTTTAGCAATTTGGATATTATAGGGCGTGCAGGCACCTAGGGTGGACGTCTTGGCTTCAATGAACGGTGCACACACTTCCCGACCAACAGGTGAGAAATGTTTTCATCATGCTCCTCACATAGATTTCCATTCTGTCTGAGCCGTCGTTTTGGGCACACTCAATATGCATAGGTTGTTTTAGCTGAATCTTACTTCAAGATTTTAGTTTTTATAGACTTTATCACTGAGACCCCGTTCTCTCTGTTTAACTATTTCCCAATCTTCTGTTTCAGGTCATCCTTGATACCAGGACTGGGTTGTTCTGCAGTGTCCAGCCTGCTCGCATGTCTGTCTATTTTGGTGGCCATGGTGTCATTCCACTGGTTTAAAGCATTGATTTTGCAGTCAATAAACGTTTGGCTCTATTGCATTGCATGAAGCAGGGTTTTCACCTTGGGGTCTGCCTCAGCTACACAGTGGTAAGAGCTCGCAAGCCTGCCTCTTTTGACCTCCATAACCTGCAATTTACTTGTGCATTTGGTTTTGAAAAGCAACCGAGATTGTTTATGATCAAATTTACCCATATTTAACACATTCACTGTTCCTTTGGCATCTGCATTCCCCTCAAGTGACTGTTAAGCTACATAGCCTACAGCATGTGCGAGTTCTCTGGCACAATTGTGCTTGGACAGTGCTTAATTTGAGCTGGTGGCTTCCGGTGCTTGACACTGGCATTGATGATACTGATGACAGCCTGCCACATGGTGGCACTGTTTGTGTAATTTAGAGATGAGCAGTACAACAGTTGTTTATTAATTCAATATACATTAAAAACGACTAATACCTGCCGACCAAGACATTCTTATAGCTTTGGGGGTCTGAATTGTCACACTTGTAGAAGTGTGATGGTTAGCAATTGTTTAGGTACTGTTGTTGGCAGTGCTGGCAGGGGCAATGGGTGGTGCAGGCTGCAGTGGCCTCCTGAGGAAGGCCCTGCCACTTATTTACTTTTTTCAAACTAAGCTCTGCTCTTGGGGCACTCAGTAGAAGCTTTTGTTGTATTTCTTGACTTTCCTAGTGGTAGGCAGCACAACAGAGCTCTCACCTGTATAGTATGTTATGGCATTGAGCTGGACGATTTTTACTCACATGGTTTATTAGAACAAGTTGTTGAATTCAGTGCATTATTCTACTGCTAGTCTCTGCTTTTATTTGGATGCTCCCAGTTGTTTTGCTGTACAACCTGAGTAATTTGATTGCTGCAAGTACTCAAAGATGCCCTCTCTGCCCCCTCTCAAACCCTTCACGGGGTCCTGCCCAAAACCCACATCAGTGGGGGCATATGTAGACCCAGCCAGGTGTCATCTGCGTGTGAGTCCTCACTTTATCAATGGGGGGTTACACTTAAGTATAACATCACATGCAAAAAAAAAAACATTGTGGTGCCATTCAGTGCAAAATATGTTGCTTCATATGTTGTGCCTTATTGGATGATGGCAAGTCAGCTCACCTGCCCAACAATGCACCTGGCTCGGCACTGCCAGTGGCATGGGAGGGTTCCCCGATCTGCCACATGGCCCATCAGCGGCTCAATATTCACCCAAGGCACGACATACACAAGCCTGTGCCTTCATTAGGGCCCGCCAGAGTCCATCACTCACTCTGCAAGGAGCAGTTTGGTCTCTATACTGTATGCAGCTGCCGCTGGGCCTCACCTTTGTTTGCTGCTGCAATGCACAAAGCTGCAGCAGCCCCGTCTACCACCTGGACACCCTAGGCGGTCAACAAAGCCCGCACCATCTTAAGCTGCTCCGGTGCTTCTGGAGTCGCTTCGGTTCTGGGTGAACCACACCACCACCAAGTAATCACCAGGAATCAGGTTTCTGCTGCGTATAAAGCACTGGGACCCCTATATTTTGCAGATAATGCTTACTGGCCTGCGCAGCTACACTCAAGTGTGGCCATCTTGGAGCTCGCCCTCTAGCACCCCTCCTAGCTCATACTTTTCGTGCCTAATATGTTTGAGTTTTCAGCTGTGTGGTCAGAATGGTAGAGCCTGTGAGGACAAGGGATTTCCAATTACAACAAGTATTCTGTTTAAGCAGCTTTTTACATGCAGTAGCAGCATCTTACATAAGTAGGCCCCACATAAAGGACTGCCCTTATTATGGTAACCAACATCAGACAGATCCTCGAATTAGGAGACACAGTGGTCCTTATACTACTTGACCTCTCTGTAGCTTTTAACATGGTCTGTCACTCCACCCTACCCAGAAGACTACACAAAACAGGCATGCAAAGACCCACTCTCAACTGGATATGTTCCTTTCTTACAGGAAGAAAATAAAGAGTCAACCTGGCCCTACACATCGAAGGCCAAGAACCTCCTATGAGGAGCAGTGGCGGTGCGTCCATTGGGGCGCTGGCGCTGGGGCGTTGCCCCACTAGCCACATCAGTGACATCATGCCCTAAATTCGTGCAACCAATTCAGTTCCAGTTCATAATTAATTCCACTCTTGCGCTCAGTAAAAAAGACGCTATAAGTCAGGTTGTAGCGGGACACGTCCGAGGCAATCGGCCGATGAAGGGGGTGGGGCCGGGGGCGGGGCTGCAGCAGCACTGTACGGTTTGAGTGACAGTCAGACTGTCAGTGACAGCGGCGCATAGTGCGCATGCTCGAGTTTGGGCTGGTCATTTTTATGACCAGCCCGAACATGCGCACTGTGAGCCACTACTATACTTTCAGTAGGAGAGCGAGTGAGGGGGACCCGAGAAGCCGAGGGTTGCTTCATGCAGCAGCCCCCCGGTCTCCTAGTGGGCGGGCCGTATCCATGCCCTAGCCAATCCTGGCTCTGCTAATGCAGCGTCTGAATTGGCAGAGACACCGCGCAGCCTGAGCCTGAGGGCAGGCAAACAAAGCATTGGGTGCCGCGCGTGGGCGGTGGCACTGCCGCAAGGTATGGCCAATCACTGTGGCTTATGTGAAGCCATGCAGACAGTGATTGGCCATTTCGTCGTTAGTGACGGTGCGCACTGCAGTCCGTCACCGCGCCACACACGACAGACGACACAGACCTCGTGGCGGTGCGTGTCTGTCTGTACTGTACTGCTGCTCGTCGTGCTGACTGAGTAACGTACTACATCTTCATTGATCATTTTATTCCCTACTGTCCTGATCATCGACGTTGCTTGAGAAGTTGAGAGTGAGAGTGAGACTCCATCGGACTGATCTGTTTAAGTAAGAATCTTTTCCTTGTAGCGGCTAGCCGGCGGGCGATTGGTGAATGCGAATTGGCCTGGCAGCAGGAGGTGTTGGGATCTGTTCTGGCGACACATGGTGCTGCCACAGAACTACTGAGAAAGAAAAAGGTGGATTTTATTTATTAAGTGCACACGAGTGAAATAACCTGCTCATCGGAGTGCAGCAAGTAAATGTAAATCAATTGTCTGCTGCTAAGCAAATCATAAAGAAGTTATGGCGGCGGCGCGGCGCATGATCGAGGTGCGCACTGCGCAGGGGATTTTGATTGAATCAATCTCCTGCGCAGTGCGCACCTATGCCGATCATGCGCCGCCATAACTTCTTCAACACCTCCTGCTGCGTGCTGCCAGGCCTGTAAGTTACAGGCCTCGCTCTGTGCCGGCCCTGGCGCACACTTTGGTTTGAAAACAGGAGCTTTCTGCGGGCATCTTTTGAAAACGTGCAACTGTTTTGAAATTAACATAAATTGCCATTGTTTTAGACCTCTGTGTTCCCGGTGGTGATTTTTATCCCCGTTTTTTTCAAATCCCTTCGCAAGCAACTGTTTAAGCAATGATCAGAATTCTATGTAAGCTTACGGTGGCCCTGGGTGAGGGTCTGGGGAGGCGAGGCAGGAAGGCAGGGGGAGGGATCTCAGCAGTGAGCCGCCATTGCTGTACATATGGATAATATTGTACATGAAGCAACATTTTCGTTTATTAAACCATATATAAATGGTGTTATCAAACAGCTCTTAACCTGAACTGCATTCCTTCAAGATAATTTCAAATTTGACACTCACCCAAAATGAGGCACAATGGAGTGAAGTAATTTGCGTAAGGTCGCACAATTTGGTCTAGTGGGGAAGCTGGGGTATCTGGAAATACATTGTGCAATTCAGTCACTGGAGAAATGTCTCCTTTTTGCTCCGTTTGGCCACCAAAAGACAGTGCCATGTATTAATTTATTTCTGTGCTTAAATAGATATACCACATGTTAAGAAGGGAAAAAGTAGAATTGTGTCACCCACTGCTCGATGTGTGAAAGAGGAGGCATTAAAATCCTGTGAAGAAACAGAATATGTATTTTTTTTTCAACACAGTTTTATTGGGTTTTCCACAAAGTTAAACATTAACACAATACAGTAGTAGCAGTTACGTCGATTTCGTGGCATGCGTATGACCAATTTATGCAGCCGGCAGCTTAATCCAGGATCTTTTTAAATCACAGTTCCATCCCCTGTGTTGCCCTTTGCCCTTCTTTAATTAGTAAAACCTTTTATGATCACTTCAGCTGTCAACAGCCCAGGCGTTCGTCAACAGCCTGTTAGTCCACTGTACTTTACTTTGCATACTGGAAGCAGCCAGCTGCAGACCGAATAACCCCAACTCAATGGACCCCCCCCCCCCCCCGATCCCCCATCCCCGCCTTCAACCCGGATGAGGCAGCCAGCTGCAACTGCTCAGCATTTCATATTTCGCCTGGAACTCACCCTAAAACCTTTGTCAAGACTGGTCTGGGACAAGAGGGCGCTATAGGAAAATACAAAGCTTCAGTGCTGTGTAAAGGTGCTGTATAAGGAGGCTTCATTTTTCCCAAATAAAGATCCAGTTTTGACCGTAATAAACGAGATTTGTTGATGTAGTCGCAGTTGTGTAAGCTGTTGTCTGCACTTCTTGTAAAACCTACCTAAGCACACCAAGTTGAGTGTAATGAGTGATGATGATCTGTTAATATGTTATATGACATCTCTTTATTAATGTAATAACTGCACTTTCACAATTGCTTTATTAACCTTCCTGCTTTCTCAAATTTGCTTGAAAATGCACCATTTTTCCACTCTTTTTCAAAATTTTCTCGGGGTAGAACCGCCCGAACCCCCTTAGGTAGTTCGGGCACGCTCGCTCGCTAGCGTGCAGTATGACAATCATTTTACTCCCCACCACTTTCAAATGTCACCGTCCGCCAGTGATGAGGAGCCCTGCCAAGAATCATCCCTCAGTCCGTTAGTCAACATATCCTTGACTCCACTAGCGGACCTCATCAGACCATGCAACATCAACATAGTCTACACAGACGATACCCAAATGATACTCTCCCGGTCAGACAAGACCCCCACTACAAAAAACAACTTCGCCATATGCATGACCATGATAACCATGTGAAAGAAAACCAGCTCCCTTAAACTAAACATAGGCAAGACTGAAATGGTGATCTTCGGAAGGAAAGCCTCTGCCTGGGACTCAGTCTGCTGGCAACTAACCTCGAAGAAATCTTGGAATCATCCTGGATGACAAGCTCAACATGATAGCCCAAATAAACGCAGTGACCTACACCTGCTTCCACAGCCTTAGCAGGCCGTGAAAAATCTTCAAATGGCTACCAGAGAACACCAGGAAAACAGTTAAACAGGCCTTGATCACCAGCAAACTCGACTGCGGCAACACGCTCTACACAGGAATCACTAAGAATCTCCTGAACAGGCTCCAGACCATTCAAAAACGTTCATTGCTCTTGTTTCACCACTAAATGTCAGTGTGCCATTGAGAGAGCAACCTTAGCTTTGTACGGAGGAGGGAGCCCACCTTGTGGCTTGCAACATATTACTATTTAACTGCTTGCCAAAACAAAGATGTTTGTTGTCTACGGGCCCATGTGCAACTCATCAGAGCCAACAAGGAGTCTGAGGCACAATCCCTAAAATCCTGCTGTGGGTCTTCTCTGCTCAGGGTAGGCAGCAGGGTTATATTGTTCGGATTACCAGCAATGCCAATGTTCAGAGTGAGGTGGGAGGGGCGCAGTATATGTGGCATCAGCACCAAAACCCGTCCAAACGTCCCAACCGGGACCCTCTCCCATAGGGAACACCACAAGTTGTGTCAGTCTTCAAGACTCCAGGATCTCAGAGAGTCATAAGTACCAGCATCCCAGCAGCAGATCCTGAAGTCGATATAGGTAGGCTGCAGAGCACGGGAGGGCTGAACGATACCGCCCAAGCTACAGATTTGCAGCAAGGTCAGTCGCTCCGGAGCGCCTCCTGAGTGGCTTCTGGCTTACCCTGCCCAGTCATGTTACAAACTGCATAAGATGCAGGGAATATCAGTGCAGATGTTCAAGGAGGAACTCTGAGGCTGGCCATCTTCGTGACCAGACCAGACTCCCCCTCCATGGACAAGCTTTCTAGACTGCAGAATCACACAATTAAAAAGACTCTGGTAGTCAGTGGCCTTGACAATTAGAACAAGGATTATGGCCACTATTTTAAATGTATGGGGCCAAAGACCGTGGTGCAGTCAGGGGTAGAAATCGAGTGCTCAATAAAAAAAAATATACATATATATATATATATGAACACAACACTCCAGCTTCCTCAGATACAAATCCAACGAAGAAGGCACGGACTCACGAGTGTAGGATTAAGGCTTCTTTTTAATGATTCAGGTCACCCTCAACCCAGAAGAACGAGAGACGCGTTTTGACTCCACAGGAGTCTTTGTCAATATATATATATATATATATATATATATATATATATATATATATATATATATGCCTGTTTGCTATCTTTGAGCCAGATTTTTCCTCCAGGTGTAACTTCTTGTTTGCTTCAGCTCGAAAACAGGACGAGGAAAGTATTTGCTGTTGTTTAATCTGGTTAATTTATTTGAACATTATTACACCAAGTGCATCACAAACTGGTAAGAGCTATATATATATATAACACGCGGCCGTCCAGCCGCGGAGTATGCACCAGCCCGCAAGTTCTGGGGGCCATGAAAGTGGAACAGCAGCCGTATATGGGATCGAGGATGGGCCAACCTATAGGGTCCATACAGGACTTGATTGTGTGCTTTTCGCACTACACTTCCCAGAAGGCACAGTCTCATTTGAGCCTCCCATAAGGGGGTGTGTCATATGGAAAATGGTGAAGTGGGTTAGCGGTTATGCACACCGTTTCCGTTAAAGCCTCTGAAGAGAAGCAGATGGAGCTTCGAAACGCGTCAGGCTAATCCACTACGGAGCGGTTCCTACGGGTGGTTCCCCGTCCATACCCACACATAAATCAAGCTGCTGCTCGAGTGCTACTCATAGGTGGACAACCTTTGGAGCAGTAATATATATATATATATATATATATATACATACACACACACATACATATAGATATATATATACATACATATAGATATATATATATACATACATATGCACATAACCTACAGCATTTTTTGTTTGCTTATAACTTTGACGCCATTTGATGAATCTTCACGAAATTGTCAAAACTAGTTAGATACTCACTTCAGCAGCTGTCTTGAAAGTTTTGGGGTGATTCGTCAAGCGGGGGCCAAAAAACAGGAGGGGTCCCAAAACGCATTTTACTCATGCAATTTCCCATAGGGATTTTGAACATGACTACAGCCCGAACCGCTAAACGGAACTACACCAAATATGGTAGAAAGCTAGCTCTTGGTCCGGAAAAGCCCTTTGTGTAATTTAGCATAAATCAGTTCAGTAGTTTTTGAGCTATTAAAGAAAAAAGATTTATAGATATCTAGGGATGTGGAGGGTCCACAGACTTGACAGATCCAAAGATGAGATCTTATTGGCTGCAAACACATCAACTAGGAAGTGTTGGCAGACATCTTGGGACTCGGACTCAGCTGAGTCCCAAGAAAAAAGTGAAAAAAACAGAAGTGGGCAGGGTAGGTTTTTTTCATTTTCCTGAGAATTAGCGGAGGATCTGTTAATCCCGGGGAAAATGTAAAAAACAAAAAGCAAGCGCAGTTACTTGCGCTTGCTCTCATTTCGCCCCCCACTGGTGGTCCAGGTCCCAGGGGAAATATAGTTTTATAATTAAGGGGAGTGCGGCACATGTGGCCCCAGCCCAATTAAGGCTCCGGAGACTTGTCACCTCCCGGGACCCAGCCGGCAGTGAAAACGGGGAGGGGGTCTGCGCGACCCCATCCTGGGCCGATTTCAGCCCGGGGTCTGGCCGAATCACAGAATAGGGAGGGAGCTACCCACAGTCATCAATGGCCCTGGGGACCCCATCCTTCAGGGCCGGCTCAGCTATGCCCTGGGGTGCCCACCCCCGTGACACAGCGGTTTCCCTGCCCACAATGATGTGGGCAGGGAATCCTCTGTTTGCTTTCGCTTGGCGAAAGAAATTTAAAGCTCCCGCCAAGCGAGAGCAAACACCAAATCCTCTCCCAGCGGGCATGAGCATCAAAAATGCTCCAGACCGCTGGGAGCGGATATTTTATCTGTTCCCTGGCCCGCTGTGAAGTGGGCAAGGTAACAGATAAAAAAATTGCTCACAGCCGCAGGGAGCAGTATTTTTAGCTCTGCGGGTGGGAGCAATGACAGCTCAAGCTGGGGCCGTGGGGCCCTTGGACCCCTCCATCAATGGTGAAGTGGATGCCCTTGGTGGGCTCCAGGGCACCCCCTCTTTATTGGCCGGGCCCTGGGGGATGGTGTCCCTGGGGCCGAATTTGGCCCAGGGAGGGAGGGACATGCCCCCCTCAGTCTTTAATTATATAGCCGGATCCCTGGAGATGGGGTCCCCAGGGCCAATATTGGCCCAGGGAGGGGGACTGCGTACCCCCGTCCCCAATTATTAAATGCCTAGGCACTGGGGGATGGGGTCCCCAGGGCCAATATTAGCCCGGAAAGGGGGGCTGCGTGCCCTCTACTCCTTGTTAACATGGCTGGGCCCCGCGAGATGGCGTCTCCATGGCCAGAAATCTATCTCGGGAGGAGGGCTGTGTGGACCCTCCCCATTTAAAATGGGGCCAAGCCCTAAGAGATGGGTTCCCCGGGGCCAAATGCGAGCCGGGGAGGGGGGCCGAAAACCCCCCTCCCTTAAAAAAAAGGTGGTGGGCACCGAGGGATAGGGTAACTATAACTTGTGCCCTAAGGTAACTATAACTTGTTTCCTCGCCATGCACTGCTAATTACCCCACCTATTACAGCACTCATAACATCTTCTATGACACCAATGGTAAAATCTCTGCAACATCTGCTGTAAATATTTTGATGAGAAAACTGTGCATGGTGGGGCCACGAGCTATAGTTACCTTAGGGTTATAGTTACTTGAGATAACTCTAAGTGCTCAATTTCTAAGGTTTTGTGTGTGTAAAATGTTAACCTAACTAAAACGTCCCTGTAACCTTTGTCTTTTCAGTGAATATATATATATATATATACACACACACACACACACACACACACACATCCAGAGCTGTTGTCGAAAAGTACAAGTTAATTTTCTCCTAAATCCAATTTTATTTCGACATAGGCGTTTCTCAAACAAGACACTTTGTTAGTAGACAACATAGCAAACGCCATGCCTGACAATTTTTCATTTACACCAGTCAGAATAACACCTGGCACAATAAATTATCGTGCCACATATTTGTGACTTTACAGTGGTCTCCGTGAAGGAATGTTGGGCTCTAAGCCTGCTCCTTGCCCTCTCCAGTAAAAGTAACAACTGTATTTGAAGGGTTCAACAAATATAAAGCACCATTCTTCTGAGAACAGATTATTGACAAACATTTTCAAGACTAATAGCCTAAAAATGTTCCCTGAGCATTTACACAGCTGAGCAGTGACATGACATAACTGCGCTGGCCATATCTATTGGCCAAGGTGCCGAATCTTGCTTTGGTACAGGGAGGAGTCAGTGCTGGTAAAGGTCTTGGAAGTACCTAAACTTCAAGAATAGCGGCTGAATTTGTTGCTACTCATTACTCGCCATCATCATAGACTTCACGCCCCCACAGCAGGGTGATTAACTAACTGCTCCTACTGCCTGAGCCGGGTGTAACACAACAATGTTTAATTGCCTCCTTTCAGCAAGCATGACCATCCTGAGCCAAGTCGCGAAGCACAAGCTGCCACACAAGTGTTACGTGCAAAGTCTGTATACACCACAGTCTGACGATCTAAAAGGAGCTATCCATTTTCTTGTGAGCAGAATAAAATATTCTTCAGTAAACTTACCACAAAGAATCCAGTGGCAGCTGACACAAACAAAGGGTGGTGGGGTGGGTGGAGTTAGCGCAGGAGGGGAAGTGTGGGGGGGCAGCACGGAGAAGGGCGTTTAATAATAATAAAAAAAATTGGAGCTTACATTAAGCTGCCTGCTGCATCGTGCTGCACCTCCGCGTGCTCTTCCTGGTCCCAGGCTCCCAGCATACATTGGGGCAGACTCCCTGTGCAATCCCCGTGCTGTTCTCATACTATCAAAGCAGCGCTGGGATTGGCCGGAGCGGGCTGGAAAGACGGTCCGCTCAGGACAGGGAGTCTGTGCAGATTCTCCAGCCTGGCTGTACAATACAGCCAGGTTGGAGAAACCTAAGAGCACATGTGTGTTTGGCCGGCCTGAGATGGCCGGCCAAACACACAAGCGCACTTAGAAGTGCACATAGCACTTCTCCTCCCCCCTCCCACGCCCCGACCATCCCTGCACACACTGGGTCAGAGCCTGCAAATGAAAAATAATACAATGAAAGAACATAGTTTTATTTTTCACCTCCTGGCTCTTAGCTAGTAGGGCGACGCTCCTCCGTCATTGCGGAGTAATCGCGCCTGGAAGAATCACAAAACCCTGCCACTTTCTGTGTACTGCCTTCACTAGGTTTGGTTGCATGTTAAATTCAAAGACTTGAAAAATCTACAATAATGCAATTTTCTGAGGTGTCAAATGATAAGAGGCGCGAAAGGAATTGTTAAACAGCCTGCTACATAACAACCACCATAGCAGTCAACTATGCTTAACATCATGTAAAACGATCTGCTAAATATTTACTAATTATTATAAAAAACAATATGGCCCCAGAGTGGAATATCGCAAGAACTGCAATATATATATATATATTTTAAATGTTTACTATATTTATATACATTTAGGGAGTCTTACCATTACGTTGCGAAGGTCGAGAAACTCTCAATGAAGACTGGTTGCCTTCCACAAAAGGATCCTGTGATCTGGTACTTAAAGTGCTGGTGTGAAGAGCTGAATCCGAATTTGTCCTTGGAAAGAAAAATCAGAAAATGTTGTAATTAATAAGTACTTGGAGAAACGGAGTACATTTCGTCTCACGAAAATTGAGCTTTGATTTGCCGTAAACCATATACAGTTTTGAAGTCAGACCCTACCATTCGGAGTCACTAAAGGCAAGCAATGCCTGGTTCTTAAGGCTTCAGCCTTCTCTTTACAAACAAAAGAAACGCTTTATAGCAGACTAACTTTTTTCAGCAGGAAAAGGTTCTTCCTAATAACCAGGCCTTAGCAGTGTAGCGCCTTTCACCTGTATCGTAAAAACGGAATACTGTGGGCATTTCTTCAGTGGCTGCCCAAATGTCGGTTGTAATCATGAAATAATTTTCTGTCTGACAAAACATCTGTTCGATTATGTTTATGGCTTTAAGATATTCAGTGTGAAATATTACTAATATACACATGACTTAGAAGTGGGTGGAAAAGTGGACAATGTGTAAACATTAAGCAAAGCAGGCCACAGAGGCTTGCTAGAGTTAGGTTCAAAGGAAAGAACCAGAACTAGAGGGGTGCCATTCCTAAGGTACCTGCTAACAGTATACACGCTGTGAAAAACCAATGGCTATTTAATATATGGAAGAAGAGCAATCTGACAAGAGAACCACATAAGTGTTAAAATGCATTTCTGTTAAAGAACAAAAAAAAAAAAGTTTTGAGATGTATTAGTAACCGAGGTGAGCTCGAATCCACAGTTGATATTTTTCAACAATATTACAATTTTATGTACGAAACAGAAAGAATATGCAGTACGTGACCCAATGCACGCAGTGGCATTTAGAGCACACCTAAACGGTGAGAGACGAAAAACACTTGCTGCAAGTATAGAAGCATCCCTTGCATCTCACTGAGACATGCATGACCAGCTCCAACTTGAAACTCAACCCAACCAAAAACAACTTCCCGCTAATCACCAAGAACAACAAGCAGCAAACCTGGCTCAATGAAATGAACATTGACAGATTCAAATTCCAACTTTCGTCCAATTCCAAGTCACTCGGATTTACCCTTGACACTAACCTCGCTCTCAAGGAGCAAGCACAACGTCAGGAAAATGAAGAAAAGCCTAGCACTTGCTCTCTCTGATTAAGAAACTGAAAACCTCCAAGAAACCTTCACAGGACCCACCATCACGGTGGTTCCTGTCAATGAAGAAAAAGTTTGATGGATGGTACTGTCAGGTTCTACTCATGTTTCCCCAGGACCGCCATGCAAAGGATGAAAAGGTCCCCAACTTCCCAGGATCACCAGCCGCACCCAACAGAGTCAAAGTACTAGCAGTAACCCAGGGAAGAAGGGGAAAAAACAAGGGAAGGAGAAGGATCCCACGATGCACCCTAATCACAGATAAGACCAGTCAGCCAGGATCAATATCTGTCAAAAAAGGACAGGACCCGATAAGTACACTAGGAACTGCCCATTCTACAGTTTACAGAGTGTTTTAGTACTTAGTCTATGCTACCTGAATGATTTCCTTCTTCCATTAACTTCTGGAATCTGGTGTGTGTGTAGGGGTGTTCAGGGCTGTGACAGGCTAAAGATACAGTGTAAATACTAGAGGCTAGAGAAATAGTAGAGTGAAAGAAAATATGGGATAAACAATAAACGAACTCACCAAAAGTAAACGGTGAGTTGACTTAACATAAATCCTTTTGTGTGAAACTTGTGCGAAAATGCAATAAGCACTGACTACTACTGTAAACAAGTCTACCTTGCTTCAGGCAGACCTACTGGGAATCACCTTACAAACAGGAATGCCCAGAACCCATACAAACGAGAAAAAACAAGATCTCCACAGACGAGGAGGCTGCAAAGGGTAAAATAGGCAAAGAAATTAAAGCAGCGCTATTAGCGCGGTTACCGTAGCACTTTGTCTGGAGTCCAAGCACTGAAGCACAGCGTGTCAAGAATAATGGGCTGCGACAAGGCGAGCACCAGACAACCTGCCCGGAGAACAGAGAAGGGAGAACGGAGACCAGGAGACAACGGCTTAATTAGCAGGAAGCCGGACGATGGGGGGCCGATGCCGAATCGACGGAGCTCTAACCCGGAAGCAGTCAGGGAAGACTCCGGAGGAGGAATACCGGACCCGGGGCTGGAACGCAAAGCGTCTTTCCTTCGGGATCAGCTTTTGAAGCTGCTTGTTGCCACCCGCGCATGCGTGTGAAGCGGGAGCGGCGATAATTGAAGTCCGCCGATCGCGCGCTTCCAGCATGCGTGACAGTTACTGTTAGCCACGACGGCCGGTCGTGAAATTACTCAAAAGTTTTTTGCGTTTCAAAAACAAACTCTGAAAGAGTTTTCCCCCAGGGTGTGGTGGTCATTATTGCTTTTTTTCCTGTCCCTTACCACCAGGCTTTTCTGATTGTCGACGCACAGGAAAAAAAAAAAACTTGACATTGTTTACCCTAATTGGGGTGATTGATAGAAAAGTTATGAGACACCAACTCTAAATGAGACAGGCAGACCAAGGGTTTGGAGGGTATGGTACTCAGTTACATTTGCAACAAAGTAACCTTTCCGTCATGGAAAACAGCATTTACAACGCATCATTTACCACGCAATACCTTTGCCATGCAACCTTTATTACACAGTGGTTTACCACGCATTGCCTTTGCCACCAAAATTGAAGTATATATCAGGTAAGCGATAGCAAAGAGGTCAAGCTGGTTGCGGCGCACTCAGTTGCCGGAACTAGCAGTGGGAGTAGACCATTTCCCCGTATTGTTCGAGGCAAAAGACGAAAATATACAGCTGCACACCACTTCTCCAACAAATTGCACAGTTTATTTTTATTTAGGTACAGAGCAAACATCAGCGCGATTCGACTAGTCTTGCTCACTGTATGTATCTATATATATATATATATGTATATATATCTATCTATCTATCTATCTATATATAGGTTTTGGTAACTTACCTCTCGATGGAGTGACGTCTTTGAAACAGAGGCATTTTGGGTAATATGAAGCGCGGCGGCCTCAGCCGCAGAGGATGCACCACCTGCTTGAAATATGGTGGTAGGACTGCACGGTTGCTAAACGTCGGCCGTGAAAGCAGCGTTGAGAGGTTGAATGGTGAAAGCTGCACATTATGTCTGGGGCCCACTGGAGGGCTTGAAAATTAATTTTATGGCAAAAGAAACTGTGTTGGCAAAATTCACGGACCCTAATTGCGGGGAAGATTTGACCACAACTACCAGCATGCTTCACTGGAGATTGCATGCATTCTGGGTAAAGATAGGTGTGGCCGTGCCGTGATTTGCAATTGCTGCCCCATGAGGAAGGAGCTTGTGGCTCTGAAACGCGTCGGGGATTTATGAACAGCCACAATGTGCCGCTTTCAGCAATAAAGGTTTTGGTAACTTACCTCTCGATGGAGTGACGTCTTTGAAACAGAGGCATTTTGGGTAATATATATATATATGTATAAGTATATATCCTCAGTTTTCAGCCCTGATTTGGATGTTGGCGCTTCTCACTGGGGGCGGTGCGTGTTTCTCCGGCAGGGCCAAGCAGGTAATTAATGCGTCCAAAAACCGCCACGGCGATGATCAAAGACATGCACTCACTTGGGATTCAATTTGAAGATTTATTCGTGCAAAGAGGCCATTGCCATGTCCAACGCGTTTCGGTCCGTTACTCGGACCTTGATCACGGGATAGTTGTTTAACGGTCATAGACATTATTTATTTCTAAAACAGATTGCTATTTCCTATTGTTATTTAGGCAGAGTGTAATCATTTCAATTAGCATCTCATTATGTTGTTGGTACTGGATATTTCTTTTGCCCAAAAAGAATTTACAAGCCTGTATTCCAATTTGGTGCTCAATGTTGGTGTATAATGAGACGACATCCATGGTTATCAATTTATAACTTGTTTGCCATGAGATTCCCTCTAATCTTTGTAAGAGGTCTGTGGTGTCACGCAGAAATGAACTCAGGTCTTTTACCAGTGGTGTGAGGAAGTGGTCAATATAGTTGGATATTGGTTCCAATATCCAACTATAACACTCTGCCTAAATAACAACATATTCTTATTTAACAAACAGATCTTCAAACCAATCAATCAAAGGTACTGCCATGGGCTTTTCCTTTTCCCCAAATTATGCAAATCTGGTAATGGGACGGTTCGAACAAAAATTGCATGGATACCAGAAAATGATCAATTTATGGATAAGACAATCTTGTGGCTACGCGTCATAGATGATCTTTTTATTATTTGTGATGGCACGGAGGTTGAATTTGCAATGTATTTTGAAATATTGATTAACAATGAAGCCAAAACTAAAATTCACATATGACATCAGCTCCAAGGAAATAGCATTTTTGGATACTGGAATTTATGTGGAAGAAAACACACTACAAACAACATTACATCGCAAAACAACTGCTACTAATGCAATTCTCCATGCAGAAAGCTTCCATCAAAACACTCTAAAATGGAGCATTCCCTACGGCGAGTTCCTAAGATTATGAAGGAACTGTTTATCAGATGCAGAATTTGAAAAACACAGCCTAGAAGCACAAACACGGTTCAAAAAGAGAAACTAACCAACTAAAGTCATTGAAAAAAGTCTCCACAAAGTAAAAACAAAAAAAACGTACGGAGACGTTACAGGGCTCTAAAAGGACAAAGCAAAAAGAAAATCCTCATAAAATAAGATTAATAACAACCTATAGTGCGGAAGCAAGTAGTTTGACTCATACGATCAAAAAACACTGGGGAATATTACAAGTGGATCCAACACTATCAGCAATCATTGGAGACCATCCGAACATAACCTACAGGCGAGCCGGGAACCTAGGAGACAAACTAACACATAGTCACTTTAAAATACAGCAACCATCAACATGGACACAAATAGAAGGTTTTTGGCCATGTAAACAATGCAAAGCCTGTCAAATAGCAGTGCATAAGAAGGAGGTGCAACTGAACAATGGCACAAAATGGAAATTCAAACAGCACATAACTTGCAAAAGCAAATTTGTGATTTATATTGTTGAATGCCCTTGCAAATTAAAATATATTGGCAGTACAACCTGTGAAATTAAAAAGAGAATCTTAGAACACATCAGAGCGACAAAAAACAATGATCGCGCCAATGCCATTGCGAAACATATGGAGAAATCACATAACAGCAAATGGGAAGACCTAAGATTCTATTCCATTGAACAGATACCCTTATCCGAAAGAGGCGGTAACCGAGAAAAACTACTACGGCAAAAGGCACACATTGTGTCATTCAGAACATTAAACCCGAGGGGTTTGAATCAGGATGAAGAGCTGTTTGTACATCTTTAGAGCCTCATGAGTAACTGGCAAAACCCACCACTGAGATCAACAGAGAGGACATGTGGGCTCACTAGAGAGCCACAAAGAAATCTATGAAGAAAGAAAGAAAAAGCAATTGTGTGCAATACTAAGTTTTCAACTATAGAAAATGACTTAATATAAGTAAAATGTTATGGAACATCGCTACTAAAATAAAATAGCTCACCAGAGAGCTAAAAAACTTAAAAACTAATTATGAAATATCTCCAATCAAATGAAAATCGAAAGAAAAATCTGTAAAAAATTGTAAAAAACTGTTTATAATATGCCTCATGAATTTTTAATGAGTTCTAAGATAGCTGGTGGCACTAATTGCACTTTAGTTCCTTTTCGCTTTAATAATGCACCATGCACTTTGTCACTTTAAAAACATGTCGAACTACATGTACCAGCATGCAATGCCAAAAGGAAACAGGAAATAGCTTGTCTGTTTTAGAAATAAATGATGTCTGTGACCGTTAAACAACTATCCCGTGATCAAGGTCCGAGTAATGGACCGAAATGCGTTGGGCATGGCAATGGCCTTTTTGCACGAATAAACTTCAAATTGAATCCCAAGTGAGTGCGTGTCTTTGATCATCGCAGTGGCGGTTTTTGGACGAAACGCGTTATGATCGACTGCACCTGAAACTTAAAAATAATCGCTGCATTGGCATAACCAGCTCACGAAGTCGTCCGTTTCTCTTGCCGTGCGTGAATGCACATAGGAGTGGTAATTGGATATATATATGTATATATATATAACCTAAAATCTCCATGCAATATCCATAGACTTCTTTAGACAGGACTACAGCAAAAACTGCTGAACGGAATTACACGAAATTTGGCAGGAAGCTAGATCTTGGCCCACATATTGTGCTTTTTGTGATTTGGTATAAATCTGTACAGTAGTTTTTGGGAATTTAAGTGTAAAAATTATTTGCATAATTTGGCAGTTGGGCTCGCGAGAGTCTTGCAAGTCTCCTGCAAGAGCGCAAAAATAAAAAATGGAGCGCTGTGATTGGTGGAGAGGCCAGTTTTTCTCATGAGCATTCACGCTCTCATGGGAGCGAGAGGCTCCTGCAAGTCCTGCGAGACAGCCCTGATGAATTAGTAGGGATATACCCTAAGACGACACACGTGTTGGCTAAAGTATAAAAGAAGTTTGAAGCGAAGAGGCAAATTGAATAAAAACAAATCATCAAATAAAAAAATAAAAATTATGTTTTGTGACTTCATATTGTACTATTTTGTGGATTGTGGAGCGTGTGCCTTAAAATTGTAAAATTTGTACAATTTGTTTGCCAATCCTCGGATTGGTGTTGGTGGAGGCGGGCAAATCCTCCCCCTTTAAGAGCATTTCGGTTGAAAAGCAAGATCAGAGGAGATCGCGTGGCTTCCCAGGGAGCGCCTTAGTCCTATCAAATCACCCAAATCTGATAATAGCTGTGAGTGCTCCGATTGGCTGGCTGTTGGAATGTTAGAAATGAAAAAGCCACCATTACTGTTTATGGTAATAAAATTGGGGATATTGCGGAAGTGAAGTAAAAAAGCTATATGACGGAGCAGCAGAAAGGCATGCTTGTTCCCCTAGATTTAGAGAAGCGGTGTCTATGGGATAACTACTGTAAAGGTAATAAATGTATATGGTTTTTAACCAATTTTTACGATCTCAAGGGACTCTTGCGAAATCGTGAATAGTAAAATGGAATAGATGAGTAGGAATGCATATTGTGGCCCTTGTTTTTTAAAGGAAGAGTGTAAGAGATAAGTACTGTGGCGAGTAAATAGTTAATTCTATGTCAGGACCCGGAGGGAGGATTAGGCTTTTACTTCTTTCGCTTTAATCATAATGTAAAACGCCAGCAGCCATTTCATTAAAGACAAGTTAATAAAAAACTACATTTCCCATGAACAGTAGGGAAATCAACACAAAGAAAGTCCATCCAATCATGTCCCAGTCTGCTGTATAACGTCCTGTGTAACCCTTCTAGCCTCCTCTTTCTTCGCTGCTCCAGCAGCAACACAGATAAGTCTTGGTTCCTTGCGATCTTTTGTGTGTTTATTAATATTGAAAGTTGTTCTTTGCAGGCGCCGTGGGGGCTCTAAATCGGTCCTACACGGTCCCTGCTCAACATGTTTGAATTATTGTGGTTTCTTGCTGCGCCGCGGGAGCTCCTCGCTCCTACGCGGCCGTCTTTGACCAGGCTCGCTCAAGCGCTGTGCGGTCTTCCGACCGACAGAGGGCCCGTGCTTAGTCAATTTCGCGCGCAGCATGTTCCCCCACCCCCCAGCAGCCGGAACACGTCAGCTTCTCCGACAGTCATTGCGGAGTGTTCCGGCTGCGGCATCAGACACGGCGGAAGTCTTGTCAGTTACCACTGAAGACGAGCTGTCTATTTATAGCCCCACACGCAAGTCGGCTGGTTAAAACTCAACGCTCGTGCTAGACTATACGGGGGATAATCAGCGAGCCGGCGCCTGAAGGGATAACACCCTACCGGGTAAGACTTGAATTGCACAAGGGACACCCCAGGCCCTCGATAACCCCTCAGAACCTCAGGGGGCAGTCCCATTTTGGTGAATTGGTTCTTACCAGTCATATCCCTCAATTTGAGAGTGGGAGTTCTGCTCCCTTGTGCGAATGGAGTCAATGGATTACGATGAATCTGGGGAATATATGGAGGAGGAGGTTACTTACCTCCCCATAGACGACCAGTTCTGTGAGGTGTTGGACGCCTCCATCCTCATGGCTGTGTCTCAGGTGGTAGCCCCCCTGGAGAGGAGCCTGGCAGCACTCCAGGCGCAGTGCCAGCAACCCCTCAAACCGAGAGAAGATACTAACGGGCCTCTGGCCCCCCCTACCTCCAGGGCAGGTAATGGCTCCACCGGCTACCCCAACCCAGAACGTAGACAAACGCGTGGACGACCCTGGAGTCGATCTCAATGCTTTTGCGCGCCTGAAGCGGGCTTTTCTGGATGCTCTACCTACCCCAGACACCAGGTCCCTCGGGAACAACCCACTGACACCACCACAGGCAGACCAAGGGGCGGGGGATGATACCCCCAACACATCAGATGGGGACGGTTCTAGATCGTGGTGCCCGATGACCACCCCCCTGGGAGGGTCAGACCTTACCGCAGACACAGGACTCACGGCGCAAGGGGATTTGCTGGATCCAGATGATTTCCTACACCCGAGATCCGAGGACTGGTGCCCTGCGCCCAAGGTGGCGGCCTACATAGCCAGCCGCCCAAGGAAGCCCCTAGTCAAGGAGGTGAGAGGTTGTCTGAAGGCGGAATGGCCCCGGCCTTCCTTGGAGGGGAAAGTGGCTACCACACCGGAAATAGATCCCAAGATGGCCACTTTCCTCGCCAAGTTTGTCCGTGACCCCAAAAAGGGTATTGACCGGTCCTGGCGTTCCTGTCAGGATAAACTCCTAGACGTCGCCGGTCCATTGGCAAAAATTATGGACATGGCGGAGGACGCCAAAGCCTCTGGTTCCCTCATTTCCCCGGAAGTGCTATCCAACTGGGCACAAAGGGCCATTATCTTCCTGGGGAACGCGAACAGCGCGATCTCTACGGAGAGGCATAGGTCACTTCCTGTCAAAATTGATCCCAAATTGGGAGAGCTTTCTACATCTGAGGCAGGGACGATAGCCCAGGGAAACCTGTTTGGGGACCCGTTTATTAACCGGTTTATTAGGGAAATTTGTAAACACATTTAATTCCCTTGACAAGGCACAATCCTCCATCAAACGGATATTTACACCCTGTGTTTTTGCCGCAGCCAGTCGAGGTAGGGGGGGCTCGTCCGGCCGTCCTTTTCAAACAGCCTCCAAAGGTGGCGACTCCAGACGTGGCCAATGGCAAGACCCCGGCAAGTTTGGCAATTTCTACCAGACAAAATCCTATCCCCGTCACGCGGAGGCAGGGGCGGCCAAAGAGGCAACTTTAACAATAACCAAGGTAAGAGTACAAGACCCAACAGGTATTTCAATTGGGGGACGACTGGCCCTTTTTCAAGCGAATTGGGAAAAGCTGTCCTCAGATGCATGGGCAATCCAAACGGTGGGGGGTTTCCATATCGAGTTTTATGGCACTCCGACCCAAATCCGCCCACCTACTCCTCTGACCTTCCCACCCAAACAAAGGACATTGGGTGAATCAGGAAGTGGGCAGCCTTTTGCAAAAGGGGCGATAGCGAGATCGGCGATTCATCCCCGTGGCTTTATCAGTAATCTCTTAGTGGTGGAGAAGAGGGATGGCGGACAACGTCCAGTTATCAACATTTAGAGAATTCAACTCTTGGTTACTCTACCGTCATTTCAAGATGGAGGGTACCCATCTCCTGCTGGACCTTCTCCAGATATCCGATTGGATGGTCCGCGGTACCAATCTTCCCTCCACACAGATGTTTCCTGCAGTTCGTGTGGAACTCACAGGTATTCGAGTTCACCGCCCTCCCATTCGGTCTTTCATCGGCTCCAAGGTGTTTCACCAAGCTGATGAGGCCGGTCGTCGAGCATTAACGGGCCCGAGGTATAAGACTTATTATCTACCTCGACGATATCCTGGTTCGTCAAGCCTTGCACTTGCAAACAGCGATAGATCTACTGTAATCTTTAGGGTTCGTGATAAACGAAGAGAAATCGGTATTAACCCCATCGTAGTCAATAGAGTTCCTAGGATTTTTGGTAAATTCGACTGAGGCAACTCTCAGCTTACCCGCGCGGAAACTGACCAAGATCCGGCACGAATTGCGGAGAACCATCTTCAAATCCCATGTGTCAGGCCGTCACTTGGCGCATTAGTGGGTCTCCTTTCGTCTTCCATCCAGGCGAGCTTTCCTGGTCCCCTTCACTGCAGGGCCCTCCAACGTTTGAAGATCGAACATCTCCGGAAAGGCCTCTCTTATTCCCAAATGATTCCATTATCTCTCGAAGCAAAAGAAGAGATGAACTGGTGGCTAGCCCACATGGAGGCCTGGAATGGCAGGGTGATCTTCGGCTCCCAACCCGATCTGGTAATCGAGTTAGACGCCAGCTGCTCCGGATGGGTCGCGCGATGTGGGGAATTCTCCACCGGCGGCAAGTGGTCCTCCACCGAACGATCTCTGCACATCAACTGTCTGGAGTTGATGGCGGGTTCTTTCGCCATCCGCTGTAGGACCAAAGAGAAGGTGAAATGATCGGTCCTCCTCAAGATGGACAATGTGGCAGCAGTGCGCTGTGTCAATCACCTATGAGGGACACGGTTGAAGACCTTGTCGGACCTCGCCCGGATCCTTTGGGAGTACTGTTTGTCAAACCAAATTTCCTTGTCAGCGGAACATCTCCTGGGGAGTTCCAATGAGGTGGCCAATTGGCACTCTCGCCACTGGAGAGATGCCAGCCTATGGAAACTGAACCCCCAAATCTTCCATCAGATTCAGGACAGATGGGGTCCTTTTTCCATGGATCTCTTCGCACCCCGGTTACATTTCCAGCTCGACAGGTACTGCAGTTGGAGGCCGGATCCACATGCGACAGCCATGGACGCCTTCCTCCAATACTGGAGCAAGGAGCAACCTTATGCCTTTCCCCCATTCACCATGATCACAAGGTTGACGGCTCACGTGCGCAGGCAAAGAGAGGAGGTGGTGGTGATCACCCCGATTTGGAGATCACAAGCCTGGTTTCCAGCGATGATGGAACTTTCCTGGGATTTTCCAATCCCTCTACCCCTATTTCCCGATCTCCTCAGGGATCCCAAGAACAATCCTCACCCACTGGTCCTAGCGGGATCTCCTCGCCTCATGGCCTGGAGGGATATAGGCGACGTTGGAAAGTCCCAGGCCTTTCAGCAGAAGCTTCCTCCTTGCTTGCTAAGGCCTGGGAAGACAATACGAATAAACGATATGGATCAGCCTGGTCAAGATGGTTGGGTTGGTGTTTCCAACTCCAAATTGATCCCTTGGGGGCGGACATTGTCCATGTGGTAAATTTTCTGGCGAGCCTGGCTTCTCAAAGTTTCGGGTACCGGTCTATTAATACCTACAGATCGGCGATTTCGGCCGGGCACCTTCCGGTGGATGGTCACCAGGTTGGAGAACACCCGCTAGTCAGGAAGTTAATGCGGGATATCAGACTCTCAGTTCCTTCTGAACCCCAGTACACGTCTCTATGGGACGTTAAAGTCCTCTCATTGTTTCAAACTTGGCCTTCCAACAAATACCTATCCAGGAAACAATTATTGGCGAAGTTAGCGATGCAACTTTGCTTGTTATCATGCGGCCGAGTCTCGGATGTCCAGACCCTGGACCTAACAGGTAGAGACTTCACCCCAGAAGGGGTGACATTTCACATTTCTCGCAGAACAAAAAGTAATTCTAGGCTGGTATCTTACCCGTCTTTACGACAGGCCCCTAAGTTGTGTGTAGTTCGCACCATTAAAGCATATGAAACTATGATCGACGAACTCCGTCCAAATGGGGAGAGACAATTGTTAATTGCCCTCACAAAACCTCACAAAGCGGTTTCGTCCCCTACGACTGCCAGATGGGTCAGGTGGGTCATGCAAGAAGCAGGAATTGACACCTTCAGATTTGGAGCCCACTCGGTGAGAGGAGCTATGGCTTCTAAAGCCTTTTGTCTGGGAGTTCGCCTCGAGGATATCCTCAACGCAGCAGACTGGTTGAATGACTCCACCTTTAAGACTTTCTATTTTAAACCGGTTCCCTCTCTGGCAAGCGCGGTGGAGGATAAGCTTTGAACTAGCCTAATCCTCGCCTCCGGGTCCTGACATAGAATGAAAAATGTCGTAGCTACCGTAAAGGAAAGTTTCAATTCTATTAAGAACACCGAGGCGAGGATTAGCACCCCCTATGAAATTTTTCTACAAATTTCCCCTTCCCATTACAGAATACACTATTTTAATGATGTTAAGAGTCGACAGGTATGAACAATCAAATCATTTATGCTGTGATAGATACTGGAATGTTGACTTGTATTTTGTTTATGCTGATATGCAATTCTTGTCTCTAGGAGCGGAGTTTAATAAACAGGAATAACGAAAGTAGCAGATTACAGCCATCGCAGGAAGAAAGAGGAGGCTAGAAGGGCTACACAGGACGTTATACAGCAGACTGAGACATGATTGAATGGACTTACTTTGTGGTGATTTCCCTACTGTTCATGGGAAATGTAGTTTTTTATTAACTTGTCTTTAATAAAATGGCTGCTGGAGTTTTACATTATAATGAAAGCGAAGGAAGTAAAAGCCTAATCCTCGCCTCTGTGTCCTTAATAGAGTTGAAACTTTCCTTTACTGTAGCTAGGAAATTTTTCATTCTTATTTTCAAAAAATGTAACGACCTCGTGAGACTCTGATGGCATCATGAAAAGTGGGAAGGAGTAGGTGATGTTTCAATATACATTGCTTTGCACACTTGTTACTGTAGGAAGGAGTCTTATTACAGATGGTATTTATCAAAGTCTATTATTTATGCTCATTTGCTTGGGAAGAGTTGTGAGTTGAGTTAAGGCTCATCCACACACCATACTATGCACCCCGTCATCTGCGAGCGAGGTATTAAAGCATAGACCAGTCCGTCTCCACACCCTACTATGCACACCCATCATTCTCTAATAGAAGTTTGACATACTATAAGAACATACAAAAAAAAAAAAGGTTGAGGATCTGGCGTAACGACTACAGCTGCTGACTTTGAAGCTGGGGAACTGGGTTCGAGTCTCAGCGGGAAGCTCAGCATCCTGTGATTCTGGGCAAATCACAATATCTCCCTGCTTAAAAATGAATGTGTATCGAGTGGGACTCGGACCGACCATGATCGCGCGCATCATGGCGCCGTATGCGGCGCCCTCGGCGCGGATCCGAGTAAATGGTCTTCTCACCCCTGCAGGGGTACGCACCAGGGGTGCCCGCTCTCACCCCTGCTGTTTGCTCTAGTGGTGGAGCCCCTGGCGATTGCTGTCAGGCAGTCGGCATAATTTCGGGGACTGCACATAGGAGGCGTGGTACACAAAATTGGCCTTTTTGCAGATGACCTTCTCCTGACACTTACGGAACCAGCAAGCTCACTACCCGCATTACTGGACATTCTCTCTCAATTTGAGTTGATATCGGGCCTTAAAATTAATCTCTCCAAATCGCAGGCACTCAATCTCACTCTCCCCCAGCCACAGCTGGATAACCTGGGTTCAGTTAACCCTTTTCAATGGGCCCCACATTCCATACGCTATCTAGGGATTAACGTTACTACTACCCTAGACACCTGGACTGGGGCTAATTGGCCGGCATGCAGGACAGCTGTCCGGGCTGAGCTTCGCCGCTGGAAATCACTCCCAATTTCATGGCTGGGCCGCCTGAACGCAGTTAAAATGGCAATCTTGCCAAAGGTACTGTACCTTTTCCAGGCTCTTCCCACGCCGACCCCCCAGCGAGAGAGGGACCACTGCCTGCCCTTATAAAAATGAAACTGAAAAGTTTCATTTTTATTTTTTAAATGCATTCCGTTGGAAAACAGGCTACATTTTTTTTAAAAGCTGCTTTATTTAAAAGCAGTCCCAGTCATGGTGGTATGCTGACACCAGCAGGCCACCATCCCTGGGAGTGCCAGCCATTGCCAATGGGGTCGCAAATTGCGGCAGCCTCATTAATATGCATAAGGCATGCAATTTGCGACCCCATTGGGAATCGCAAACAGTGTCTCAGACACGGTTGTGCATACCAATTTGCGAGTCGCAAATTGCGAGTCGCAAATGTGATGCAATTTGCGATTCGCAAATTGGTGGGTCGTACATCTGGCCCAAGGTGATTAATTTTTTCAGAAATCACATCATCACAGTAGGTGATTTGGACAAGGATGAAAGATAGGGTGAATACAAAAAGACAGAAGGTTCTGTTAGGTAATCTTTAACCATGCCCACAGCAAGTTTTTGCTGGGACAAAGATAAAATGAATAAGACATCCGACAGTTTAGCCAAAAACTGATCCGTATTACGGGTACCACACAAGGCCACAAACTTGTGCCAGTGACCAGCATACACAGACTTTGTAGAAGGACGCCTAGCCGAAAGGAGGCCCATCTACTACTTCGGAAGGGAGATTGAATGTAGACAACTGCTACCGCTTAATCTCCAAATATGGAGGTGTATATCAAGTAGGTCGGGTCCAATATCCTGCGCCCTGCTTCTGTGTCAGAAGGTTCACCCAAAGCAGCAGCCTGTTCGCAGGACAGATACAGATGCCTATGCTTAGAAATTCCAGGTAAGACACACTCCCGGCCTAATCCAGAGACACTACAATAACTTGGGCCCGCTCATTCCTGATTTTGTTCAGAACAGTGGGCAGGAGCGATACCAGCAGGAACGCACACAATAGTTCTGTGCTCCACTCTAGGTGGGATAGATCTCATAGAGGGAGCGTTTTCGTGAACTCTACCACCCTGAAGTGTGGAGGCTGCACATTCTCTGCGGTGGCTAAGAGGTTGAGCCAGGGTTCTCCCCGTTGCTGGAAGACACCCTGCACCACCTCCAGACGGAACTACGATTTGTAATACTCTCGTTGTAGCCAGCGGAGATTGTATGCCCTGGCATTTAAAGATCTAGCCAGGTGGTGCAAAATCATAGAAATGTCCTGACATTTCAGCCAGTTTTAGAAGTTCAGGGCCCCCTGCCACAGGTCCTAGGAGCCAACTCCCTTTTTTCTTGCAATACCACATAGCGGTGATGTTGTCCATGAGGACCTGAACTAGCCTCCCCTTGATGGATGGCAGGAAGACTTCCAACGTCAATCAGATGGTCAGCAACTCCAATAGGCTGATGTGGAGATAGGTCTTTGCCAGAGACCAGAGTTGTCAGATCTTCACCGCTTCCAAATGACCTCCCTAGCCTAGTAGCGATGCAACCACCACTATTGTCAGCTCTGGGTGGGGTAGAGAGTGGGGTCTGCCACTGGTCCAATTGAGGTTAAGCAGCCACCATTGCAGTTCTTTCGCAGTCTCCTTCAACACCTTAATGGAATCTTAGAATCTAACAGGTTCCCTTGATGGGGAGGTGAACACAGGTTCACAACACAAAGTATGTTCAGCAGAAGCAATAAATGATTGTCCGGTCAAAAACTTGCTTTTATGAAAAAATGTGTGTTTATATACGACCACAAAGTAAAATACAACATTCACAGACAAAACACACAGTCCTCGAAGGTCAGGGTTCTAGTGTCCACCACTCCCCTCACCTAGCAGTAGTTGTTATTCCCCATTATAGGCGACATTCGGGTTACGTCTTACTAGTAGTCCGAGTCGCAGGAGTCCCACTCTGACTCTTTATTAAAGTCAAAAGTGTTCCAGCGCTGATAAGCTATCTAGCGGGTTAGTTCCTTCTGGGCCGTCTAGCCCATTAATCAACTTCAGCCCACAGCAGCAGGAGCCTAGTGACCGGAGTCTCTGAGCATTCCCCCTTCACAGGCGTTGAATCTGCAGCTGGCTGCCTCCAGTAAATTTTTCACATGTGACCCAGGTGGAGCTGAGGTCAGCTGTCCTTGAGTTCCTCACGTGCAGTCCTGCAGCAGCAGCCACCGGGAAGGGGGGAGCAGGGCTTTGCTGGCCGTGGGAGGGGGTTCTTGATTCTCCTCCAATGCTCGTAAGTTTCTTGAGATCACCCCCACAGGTAGGGAGGGGTACGAGGCTCTTAGTGCTGGTCCTTAGTCCCGGGTGCCCTCTTCCTCTGGTCTTGGTCTCGATCAAGCCGCGCTCTGTGCCAAAGCTTCCTCTCACATCCCCCTGGCACACGGGGTCACCGTTCCTCCTCTGCCCATAGACTACGGCCCAATCGGCAAAGCAGCCCCACCTGGCATATGGGGTCACCGGCTTGGTTCCGCACACAGGCTATTGTCCAATCTGCACAGTAGCAGTCTTCATGGCAGCCCCACCTTGATACCTGCACACAGGCAAGGACCAAATCAGTGCAGCAATGGTCACAGCTTAATTCACGGCTGCCCTCCTCTGGCATACAGGCATTGCAAACCTTTCCCTAACCACAGGCAATGACTGAATTGTTGCAGCAGCTGTTTCCTCACACCTCGCTAAGGGGATCCATTTGCCAGGATCTCCCACTGAAACTCACTCCCTCCAACACTCTCCTCTCCCTCACAGGGCAAATTGGCCTTGGCAAGCAGGCAGACAGGTGCTTGTGATCCAAGCTCCAAAGGCAGGTGGTCTTGGATTTCCTGGGTGATGTCTCCCTCATCCAGCTGGGAGACTAGCAGGCATTGGTCTCCAGTCCTGGTCGCAGGTAGAAGTCTTGCAGAGCATCTCCTCCTTGCACAGTCCACCTAGCTGCTTGACAGTTGACAATTTTGGGGGTCTTCATATCACCTTCCTATTGTTTACATTTCACAACAACAAATGTGATTTGAGTCTGAGTCTTTGAAGTTTATGTTGGGGGTCTGCTTTCTTTTAATGTGCCCTTTCCTTTGCCATGCCCTTTCGTTTGCCATGCCCTTACTCCAGAAAGCAGTCCGTCACAGAGGGAGCGACTACAAATCTGATAGCCTCACAACACAGACCAAGGGAGTGACTAGAGGTTCATACCTGGAAGTTAGCCACAAAGGTGTGTACCTAAAGGTTATCCCAGGGCCTCAGAACTACTCTTTACGATTCTCTTATCAGCCCCATCTCCTTCCTGAGATATAGCCAGGCCTCTTCCCAGTGACCTCTGTCTGAATCAAAGAGCACCCTTTGAAGTGTATTGGAGAGCCTGGCTCTCCCTTCCTACAGTGTGTCCCACCAAGCTTACAGGAATGCAGCAATACACAAAGCTGTCTATGGGGGATTCCTCTACCTCCTCTACTCATGTTTCTCCAGTCAGCCCTGGGTCTCCCAAAATGGAACCCAGAGTCTTCCATATATTGTGCCCTTCAAAGGCACACATACACCCTGCAAATGCATATAGCTTACATGCACTGCACAGCACTACATCGTTCATGCACTGTACCATTCACAGGGACATAAACACCAAGCGCATGCATAGAATATACACACACTACCCAGCACTGCATTTTCCCTGTATTGTACCATTCACAACATACACCCAGCACATGCGTAACACACAAGCACTGCGTAGCACTCCACAACAAACCAATGTAGGCCTATGGGTAGTTAAGCACACAGCAGTGGAACTTTAAATCAGTGAGCCTATAGGCCTCTCTCCAGTGACCAGTCTCTAAAATGACCTGTTCACTCCTACTGTTCCCTATACAGTATGCTGCCACCAGTGCTTAATTCCTGATAAAGGCCGTAGCCTTTCACCACTAAGGCGGTAGCGCTTTGGGCACTCCTCCCGGTCCAAAAAAGACCGTAATCCATGAGACAGCCCTATGTCACAGCACACATACATGACCCGTGTTTGCTTATCACAACAAAAATCAGCATTAGGGATCCAAACATCATTACAGTTGGGACACTCAGGGCAGGGGTGCATGTACATCACCATACGAAGGACTCTTCTGTCCCAACAGAGAGTAACAACCAGGCCCAGTCTCTCTCTATGGCTCCTTTGGCAAAAAGAGCCTGAACATCTACTGCAAAATTATCTAATGCTTGTCTGACAGCTGCTCTGAAGTAGGCGGAAGAGGCAGTGGGACAGAAAGGAATGGCAAGGCACAGCCCCATTGGATGACCCCCAAGACCCATCTGTTAGAAGTTATGGCCTGCCACCTGAGGAGAACAAGCATTGGAAATGCAATAGGTCTCACAATTGCTTAATTTAGAGCTATTGGCGTTGTAAATGGCGTTGTAAATGACAATGCAAGACCTAAAAAAGGTGCAAGACATTGGAGTGAATCCCCGCTCGCCCGGCAAAAGGCGGCAGCCAAATTAGAATGGAGCAGATACGCATCACCACTTCGAGAACAAACGAGGTTCTGGTGGAAAAAGTTAAATATTATTTTCACGTACAAAAGGAAGCGAATTTTCCTGCGAAGCACTGGTAACAGCTATGTTTTACAATTTAAAAATGACATAAAAAGATGGCTCATATAAGCATGAAAAATGATGCTAGACGATAAGCTTGAATAAATGCACAAGCCTTCTGAATTTACTTTTATTGAAACAAATAGCGTCTGCTATAAATTGTTCGAGAGGCTTCTGTAGAGAGCCGTTCGCACCTGAGTGAAAAAACGTCATTCGCCGATGGCCGGAAATACTCCGGGAGACCTTCGTCTGCCGGGAACGAGAGGTTTTCTACAGCCTCGATTTGGGTTCAGCGGCACAAAGGGCCATGATTGTAAAGTCATCATCCTTGTGTGATGAAATGAATAAGAAGCTTGCAGGACTAAACCACCAAATGAAAGATTCTGAGACAACTTAATATGCATGTTTCGGGGAACACAAAAATAGCATATGTTAACTAATACTATGTTGTTGCGAAATTTTAATTTCTGAAATTAGTATGGGTAAACAATATTACCTGGGAAATTGCCAACCTTCAGTTTGTAATTAAATAAAAGATTTTTGTACTTTCCTTTAGTATTTATTTCAAGTGCCATACATTAGTTATCTATCTTCCTAAAATGTCCGCCGCTGATGTAAGGGCCAGGGAACGTCTGGTCAGTCGACTTCCAGCATAAGGCGGAACGAGTCCCAGCCGGTGAGTGTTGTGCTCCTGCCGTAACGTGACCCAGCTGTGTCTGCCTACTCGCCGTGGCATGTCCTGCGAGGCTTGCCGTAGACCGAAAGTGAGTGAGTGCGGGAAGCAGAGCGGGGAGGTGAGCGCAGGAAGACCCTGGCCCCGCCTGACATGTATGGCTCGCAGCGCTGCCTCGCTCTAGACACTGGCAGTTCCGGGGATTCTTGGCCTCCAGAAGTGCCCGAGGCGCGGCTCCGCGGGCTGGAGATGAAGCCCGCGTTAAACTTTGAAGGTAACGCGCAGGGGGAGGTGGGGTACTAAGGCCCGAGCCCGGTAGAGAACGTCCATAGAGTCCAGTACGTTGACCGGGTAGATACCCTCTGACTACTCTCCTTTCATCTGGTGACTCATTTGTACAATAGCGCCCTTTCCCCCCACCTCCTAAGTTCCCCCATCAATACCGATATTTTAACTTCGTTAAGCGGGCAGGGAGAAATGTGTGTGGTTTTAAGTCCCAGCAGTGCAGAGAGCCATTGTAGGACAAGCTGTCGCCATTGCGCGAATGAGGGTAAAAAAGTGCTCACAGAGTAATTGAAGGAGACTGTATAATGCCGCAAGTAAAAGATCCAGTCCGGGTGGGCGGGGCCAAAAGGAGACAGGGCGGTAACAAAAAAGCCTCATTTTCAATCGGAGGCCAGCGTTTTGCATAAATGATGACGCCAGCCAATGGCAATGATGGGCGCGTCTTCAAGTCCCCTTCTCAAACTGTATTGATGATAATAAGCCTCGCAGAGCGAGGAGCGCATGCGCGCTCCAGCGCTAGGTCTGCGAGACCTAAAAAAGACACATACTGTCTCCCACAAGGTGGTCATGTGCCACTAAGGGCAAACTAAAGTGGATTGGAGACTTTTTCCAATGGGGCTTGGCACTAGGAGGTTTGCTGTCCCTGTGGGCCTGGACACTGTCTGCTGGATTCCCAGCCTCAACCCCAAAAGGACTGGGGTGCCTGACGTTAGGGTGGTGGGCCATGATGCTGCCTTTAAGTAAAACCTCAAATGATGACTCATGGGGGGTGAAATTGTTAGGCATACTGCCTTGTAGGTGTGGAAAGACAGAGGAAGTGTGCAGTAGCTCTACTTTCCTTAAAGCGCTCAAGGGTTGAGTCGGCCTTCCCTCCAAAGAGGCGAGACATATCCAAGAGCGACACCTGGACATCACCCAAATAAGGCTGTGGATCTTATCCATGTGTGGCGCAGAGCACCACACTAGTTATAAATGCTCTGCCTTAACAGTCCGTTACATCTAGGCCTGAATAGTCTGTGCCAAGTTGGCATGGAATTCCTCTGGGACTGTTGGCAAGATCTTTGAGACCATGCCCCATAATGCATGGGATTACCTACACAGTAGGTAGCTGGCACTAACTCATTTAAGGATGATGCTAGCTGATTAGAACATCCCCTTTCCAAATGCCTCAGTTCTTTTCAACTCTCCGTCTGGAGGGTCATATGGAAAGAAATGGGATTAACCGTGCTAGTTGATGCGAGAACTTCCAGGTTCTCAGGAGTAGGGTGCTGCGTTAGGAAGGGAGGGTCACCCTGAGCGGCTCTGTGGTATTGTGCCACCTATCTGTTCACAGGTGGGCAGGGCAGGGTTTAGCCCAAGTACCCATAAGGGTGTCAGTCAGGGCTTCATTGAACTGCAGGAAAGAATGAGGCCTGCCCAGGTTGTAAGACCAACAACAGATGGTAATTGCAAATCCAGGACTTCAGCTGCTTATATGATGACTACAGCGAAGGGGGATGAGTCTCCCGTGGAAGGGCCAGGAGTATAACCTAGCCTTGTGCCAAGGCAAGAGTCCAATCTATGCATCTCTTGCAGATAAAAATATAAATTGTCATCATCATATTATGAGGCAAATTCATGCCCATCATCACCAAAAGCTGGCAGACTCCGGTCAGAATATGATCCAAAAGGTTGTTGGAGCACTGAAGAGCAGCTTCTAGTCAAACGCACTGTTTTATCAGTGTCAGAATATACTGTGGTAGGGTGCATCAGAACTGTTCTGGGGCACGACGTTGGCCGGGATCAAGAGGGATTCAGTTTGGAGTTGGACAAAACAATTGTATCTGCATCCTCCTCTGGAGTTGGCACTGTCGACATGGCAGAAACCACCATGGATGAAAGTGCCGGATGTGGAGTCTGCTTCGGAGACGGAACTGAACCAGAAACGTGTTTGAGAGGCATAGATGGTGCTGGGGGCGGACCCACCCTCGGTAACCAAACTGGAAGCGAGACCTAGGGGCACCTTCAGGTCCCTGCAACGTCTGAGTAGGATAGTGGCGAAGGTTGGATGATGCCCACTTGGACTTCTTATGTTTCTTTTTAGAATAAAACTTACACAAAGATTTGACCGCGATGACGAACAGGTCAGTGTCTTTGACTTCGAGTGCGTCTTGGGCGACTACTTGCAGTGTTCGTTGACGTACAGCTTGGCATCGCGCAACTGGGTCACCTTTAGGTGCATCAAGCCACACACCTCATGACTTGGAGTTGTGGCCTGAACACAAACACCAGAGACACACCTTTTGGCGATATCTGTCACAGATATCAGCTTGTAATAGTCCCTACATGGTTTTAACCATGTAGTTTTAGGAGGGACATGTTCGCTTGCACACTGGAGAGAAATTGTCAGTGAGAAAAACAAAATAACAGCTGACGATAAAAATTTGGAGCTAACTATGGATCAGCTTATGAAGACGTGGAAAGAAAAGAAATAAAGTCAGAGCACTTCTATATGCTACTCCAGTCGTTAAATTTGGGGTAGGAGGGGTTGACATGGAGCTGCATGATGCCTATGGTGACAAATCATCTGGATCCAGCCTGGCGCATAGGAATATTTTATAGGTGACGAATCAGGTTAGATCTGCTGTTAATCTGAAGTAACATCAATCTCAATGTGTAACACTTTATGCAAATTTGCAGTAGAAGGAGAGGAAGATAAAGCCTTGGAAAAACCAGATATTGATCTTTTTAGAGCTAGACAGAAAAAGGAGATTTCTCGTATTCTTTTAACTGCAAATTGCGTTTGAGTAATACATGGGAGAACTGTTTCAGGTTCTCTGGTATGTAGTGCATTTAGATCTGAGGCAAGGAACAGCATCATTATTACAGTATAATAAATACTGCGACATTGTTTAAGATGCACAATTTTTAATTCAACCAATAGTTGAAAGTGAACCTACTGCTTTTGTGGTTGAATGAAGGGTCTAGTGAATGCTCCACTAACATAGGGTATTGAACAATTCGAGAACTGAGCTGTGGGGTATTTTGCATTTTGACAATAGTCTTCCACCTCTAGAGATTAAATTATCTGCGCTATTTGATCATCACTAGCGCACAATCATTTACCATGTGACTAATAATTTAGCTGAAAAGCCTAGGTGTCTGAAATAGAAAATCGTGGTTGGACAAATACTACATAAATGCCAAACTAGAATGGAAAGTGATGATGAAGGGCCAGTAGAACTAGCATCCCAACTAATTTTCTAGCAGCCACAATGATTTAATCGGAACACAAAACAGGAAATGCTAATAGGAGCTGGTGGCATTTGTTAGGCTTAGCTAAGAGTAATAATAGTAGAGTGTTTTAAAAGCTTGTCATGTTAATTTACATCAGAGATGCTCCATTTGGGGAATTACCATAAGCACAGACAAACGGGTCCAACACTTACAGAAAATATACTACGAAAATACAGCAAGTGAACTCTGCATCATCCTAGATGAGCAGCAAATCACCTTATCCACTGAGGTCTGAGAAAATGTGTGCACTGTATTCTGGAACTCTCTGAAGATTGCAAATGTACCTTCAAATCACCATATGCCCTGCCCCCATTTATTGATTGCTAAGAAATAATCGATCCCTATAAAGTGTTGGTAACAAACATGTGTCCTTTTAACAGTACCAAGTTAGATGTAAAGCTTATGTGCCCAGAAAAAGCTTTGGTTTGATAAAGATTGCTCAGCTGTCAAACTAGAATTGAGTTAAGTAGAACTAACATTCCAAAAATGATTTTGTAGCAGGCTCAAAACCTTCTCATAAAGAAAACAAAAAAACAAGTCGCACAAAGAACACTAAGACTCTAAGGGCAAGAACGGCATCTAGCCACATACCAAATAAAGGCCTTTTCAAAAGGCACTTTCAAAGCTTTACTTTTCCCGCATGTTGGGCCTTTTTATAAGACCATACACACAAGTGGAATAAAAAATTTGATCGGGAGAATGCTGGGTGTTAAAACCTCTTTGCCATGCGCCACAAACTCTGAAACTTTCCTTCGCATGAATATGAGAAAATCCATTATAATTGTGAGGCTTGCAGTACATTCTGGATAAAAAATGTGCTGTATTCCAACAAGTCGCCAGTCCCTGAACTCCCTGGAGTCTTTACTTTTCAGAAATGTCTGAGGCGTGCAGGTTTCATTGGGAGACAGCCAACACTGAACCCAAATAATGCAGCATTCCTAAATCTGAAAAATCTCTCTTTCAAGCTTTGTATCTTCCATCCACGTAATCACTTTTTTGGGTCTTTACTGTCCTATGCAAAAGGCTGCCTCACACATGCTGGGTTCCTTTTTATTGGGAGCAGCACACAACGCAGGATGGTAGGACATTTGCTATTATCCACCGAATTTCTATTGTCTACTGAATTTCTCTGTATTATTAGCTTCCTATTTTAAGTCATTGTAGATAAAAAAAATGTTTTTATAAAAACTCTTAAAATAATCTAAAATTTACATAGCTCCCATCTCTAAACTTAGATTCTCAGATACATTTAAAAAACGCATTGCATCGCTTCTTATCCAAACCTCAAAAATAGAAAATGTTGGCCAAAACTAAGAAAGTTGCAAAAAAATGATGAAAAATGTTTTCTTTTTCCTCTTTGGCCATTTGTGAAAACTGGGAAGAGTGTGATCTTAGCATAATAACCTGTTGATGGTATTTTAAGAAAAACAATGCACACACTTTCTTGATCAGTACATTGTCCCTATTTAAACGCCTGCCTGCGACTAGGCTTTCCCAATGTTTTAAAAATATATCAATAACAGAAAAACTCTAAGAAAAAAATTGATAATATAGGATCCTGCTTCAAATCTGAAAATATGCTGTTATTTAATTGTCCTAGGAACACCCAGAAAATGGATTTTAATGATAATACATTTCTCAGCAGACAACTATAGCATATCAAGTCCATGAAAAGGGGTTCACAAATATCTAGCCCATTGCGGAGAGCTCACAAACCTTAAGGGGTAAGGAAACAACATAGTTAAATTAGGTTAGAGCCCAAAGATCCTGCAATGTGGTCAGATGGGAAAGCCAAGTTGAGATTACCTAGTTCTTTTTCGTCAACTTCACCACTAGACATCATTGTCTTAGTCTGGCTGTGCAATAATAGCCCCAAAAGATATGGCATACGATTAGAATAAAGTTCTAGAGCTGACAGAGAGAGTGTGTGATGATAGTTATTTTTAAGCCCCCGCAGAGATAGTACATGATTTTATTGATGCCCAGGTCCCCACACAAATAGTGTTAAATTATAGTCACTTTCAAGTCTCCATAGACATAATGTGTGATTATAATAATGTTTAAGCCCTCGCAGAGATGGTGTGTGATGATAGTAATGTCAAAATCACATGAGACAGTGTGTCATTAGAATGAGGCCCAGGTTGCCACACAGATAGTGTGTGATTATAGCCATGTTCAACTCCCCCAAAAGACAGTGTCTGATTATAGTCAAGCCCAGGTGCCCACAGGCATAGTGTTTGGTTATAGACATGTTCAAAGCCCTCTAGAGATAGTATACAATGATAGTCATGCTGCAGTTCATGCAGAAATAGTGGGTTATTACAATATTTCCCAGGTCCCCACAGAGATATTGTGTGATAATAGGCATGTTCAAGTCCCCACAGAGCTAGTGTGGGATTATAATCATAACCAAGTCCCTACACAGAGAGTGTTATGATAGCCATGTTCCAGCACCCCCAGTGTACGATCATAGTCATGCTGGCTTTCATGCATAAATAGTATGTCATTACTGTAATGCCCAGTTCCACACAGCTATAGCATTTAATTATAGTCACTATCAAGTCCCCATAGAGACAGTGTGTGATAATATTCATATTCAAGTCCCCTGAGAGAAAGTGTAAGATTATAGTTAAGAACAAGTACCCACACAAACATCTTGTGATTACAATCATAATCAAGTCCCCATAAAACAGTGTTATGATAGTCATTTTCAAGTCTCCATAAAGAGAGTGTTATGCTAGAAATGTTCAGGTTCCTGGAGCGATGGTGTACTATGCTAATCATGCTCATGTCCCTGCAGGGATAATATGCCCAGGTTCCTGCACAGATAGTGTGTGATTATAGTGACACCCAGGTGCCTGCACAAATAGTGTGTGATTATAGTCATGCTCAAGTCCTGTAGAGACATTGTGGGATTATAGTGAATCACTGATTCGCAAAGCGATAGTGTGTGATCATGTTCAATTTCCCGCAAAGGTAGTGTGCAATTGATTATATTAGTGTCCAGGTCCCCACAGAGATAGTGTGCGATTACAGACATGCTCAGGTCCCCACAGAGATAGTGTGTGATGATACTCATGTTCAGTACCCGCCAAAGGTAGTGTATGATTGATTATATTAATGTCCAGGTGTGATTATATTAATGTCCCCACAGAGATAATGTGTGATTATAGACATGCTCGGGTCCCCACAGAGATAGTGTGTGATTATATACATGCTCAGGTCCCCACAGAAATAGTGTGTGATTACAGACCTGCTTAGGTTCCCACAGAGATAGTGTACATGGATACTCATGTTCAATTCTATGCAAAGATAGTGTGTGATTGATTATATTGTTGCCCATGTCCCCAAAGAGATAATGTGTGATTATAGACATGCCCGGGTCCCCACAGAGATAGTGTGTGATTATAGACATGCTCAGGTCCCAACGGAGATAGTATGTGATTACAGACATGCCCAGGTCCCCACAGAGATAGTGTATTATGCTAATCATGCTCATGTCCCTGCAGGGAAAATATGCCCAGGTTCCTGCACAGATAGTGTGTGATTATAGTGATACCCAGGTGCCTGCACAAATAGTGTGTGATTATAGTCATGCTCAAGTCCTGCAGAGACTTTATGGGATTATAGTGAATCTCTGATCCGCAAAGCGATAGTGTGTGATCATGTTCAATTGCCCGCAAAGGTAGTGTGCGATTGATTATATTAGTGTCCAGGTCCCCACAGAGATAGTGTGTGATTCCAGACATGCTCAGGTCCCCACAGATAGTGTGTGATTATAGCGATGCTAAAGTCCCCACAGAGATAGTGTGCGAGTATAGCCATGCCCAGGTTCCCACAGAGATAGTGTGTTATGATACTCATGTTCAGTACCCGCCAAAGGTAGTGTGTGATTGATTATATTAAAGTCCAGGTGTGATTATAAGCATCCCCAGGTCCCCACAGAGATAATGTGTAATTATAGACATGCTCGTGTCCCCACAGAGATAGTGTGTGATTACAGACCTGCTCAGGTCCCCACAGAGATAGTGTGTGATCATAGCAATGTTAAAGTCCCCACAGAGATAGTGTGTGATGATACTCATGTTCAATTCTATGCAAAGATAGTGTGTGCTTTATTATATTGTTGCCCAGGTCCCCACAGAGAGAGTGTGTGATTATAGTTTTACCACTATCCCCACAGTGGTAGTGTGTGCTGATAGTCATGTTCAATTTCCTGCAAAGATAGCGTGTGATTGGTTATATTTATGCCCAGGTCTTTACAGAGATAGTGTGTGATTATATCAATGCCCAGGTCCCCACAGAGATAGTTTGTGGAAACAGTAATGTTTAAGTCCCCACAGTGATGATGTGTGATAATTAGGGCTCCTGGTTTTATGGTATATTTTTTTTTTTTTTTTTTTTAACATTTCCATCTGATTTTATCCATATTAATTTTTTCGCCAGCTTATTGGTATTTATCCATATTTATTTTGTGTTTTGAGAATAAAAGGAGCCGTAGAATGGTATATTTTCACGTTTATTTAACTCTTGGACGTGCACTCATACATTGATGCCTGCCACATTTTAGCAAATTAAGGAGCCACGTATAACAAAACACTACACTCACAGGTACATATTAGCGCTATACTACAAATATATGTTAACTAACATATGCCTGTATTTAAGGAAATCTCATTCTGTTTTTTAACTCTCTATGCTGTCTATCTGCTCAGCTGTTGCCTGGAATTTATGAAAGACAGCATGGAGAGTCTCACACAAGAAGCACCATTTTCAGTATTTTTTTCGCTTTTAGGTTTAAATCTTTTTATTGGTATAAAACATGAATGCAACAAAACAATACAAGGCCATCAGCAAATAGCCAAGCAAGTCATGCAAGAACATAAGGCAAAAGACAAAAGCAAAACCCCAACTCCCCCCTCTCCCATCTCCTCCCACCCCTCTCCCGAGACACCCCCAGAATATATATTTTTTGTAGTATAATTAGTCATTTACAAATAGGGAAGGAAGTTATTTAAATTAAAATAGTTTTTTTGTTAATTGTTTATATTTAAATATTTAGTTGATAAACTATATAATTTTCATTTGCTTATTTATTATGCAAATTGCATTCTTTATTTGAACTATGTATTAAATAATTAATAAAGTTTATAAACAAAAGTATTTTATATTTATTGTTGTTTTTAATTTTATTTGTTTCATTTATTTAGGACCTTATTATGACTACGGCGGTCCATCGGACCACCGTAGCCACGGTGGTGGTGCAGGCAAATGCGCACCGGCGGTCCGACCGTCCCCTTACTACTTGGGCGGTCGTACCACATTGGCGCCACAACAACCGCCAGGGATCTGAGATCCCTGGCGGTGTTGCTGCGGTCTTGAGGCCGCAATATGCTTGGCGGGCTGCTGCAGCCACGCCAAGCATATTACGAGGATCCTCTCTGTCACGGTTTTCAAGGCGGTGGGCCCACCATGAAAAGTGTGGTGGAGAGGAAACAAAGGGGACCCTACAGGGCCCCCTGTTGCCTCTGCGCCAGGAGATGCATGCAGGGGGCACTTGGTGTGCCCCCGTCTGCATGCACCCCAAGTTCCTGCTGGGCATGGACTTGAAAGTCCATGCCCTGCAGGAACCTGCAATGGCGTTCCCATTGCGGTGCCTGTTACGACTCTCCTATGAGCCTTTAAACAGGCACTGCTTTGGGACCACTACAGCATGACCGCCTGACCTGGATTCCAGTCGGAATCCAGCGGGTGGTCTAATTATGGCTTTGGCGGTGGGGGAGCGGGCCGCCCCGCTCCCTCACCGCCAAAGTCATAATAAGACCCTTAGTTATTTAATTTTATTAAAGTTTTGTTTATATTTTAATTTATCTTTTTGGTGTTTGTGATTTTTTGAGGTATTAGGGAGATTAGGGAAAGAAGTGAATTATATTTATGTTTATTTAAATATTTCATTTATTTGTTATTTTTATAATAACATTTACATTTTCTTTAAATTTATATGGGAAATATGTTTTAGTTTGAATATGTTTAATCATTTTATGTTGTTAGGTATTTAAGTATGCGGGTCCCCCTTGTGCAGGGGCATGGGAATTGTGCAATTGGGGGGCACCTACAGTTCCCTGCACCAGGTGGCAGGCACCGCGTGGTGCCTGCCACGTAGTGCAGGGGAATGCACAACATGCATTTTTGCCATTGCGGCGAATGCTGCAGCCAGCAGCACCCGCCGCAATGGTAAACATGCACGATGCGACCGCCACATTGGCGGTCGCATTATAATTGCATGTGCGGGACCACCACCATATGGGTGGGCGGTTCCGATTCCCGGGATGATGGCGGACGAACTAAAGTCCATCCGCCATAATTATCACCCCCCTATGTTTTTATTTACTGTGTTAGAATGGTATATGTAGACCCTTTCTGATGTCCTACTGATGCTTTGGCTGAAGTGGAAAGGAAATAGTATGTCTAACCCCTCCGAAGTCCAAAACTTTCCCTATTGTTGCTTAGATTAGAGAAGGAATGGTAAATCTAACCCTTCCACGTTCAATGCTTTCCTCATTGTTAATCAAATTGGAATTGGAATAGTTATTTTTACCCCTTTCAATGTCCTGCGATTTTTCTTCTGTTGCTTAGATTGGAGTGGGAATAGTAAATGAAAACCCTCTGAAGTCCAACAGTTTCCCTACTGTTGCTTATATTGCAGTGGAATTAGTAAACCTGACTTCTTTGAAATTCAACATTTTCCCTGCTTTTTATTTAGGGTGGAATGGGAATAGTAAATCTGACCCATTTCTCCAATTTTGTTTACATAGGAGTCGGAATAGTAAAACTAACCCATCCGAAGTGTAACAACTACATTACCCTTGCTTACATTGGAGAAGAAATAGTAAATCTAACCCCTTTGAAGTCCAACACTTAACTATTGTTGCCTAAATTTGAGTGTGAGTAGCAAATCTAATACCTCTGAAGTCATATTTCTTCCCTACTGCTGACTAGATTGGAGTGGGAATAGCAAATCTCATCCATCTGAAGTCTAACACTTTCTCTATTGTTGCTACGATTGGAGTGGGAATGGTAAATGTAACCCCTCTAACATCCAACACTTTTCGTAGTGTTGCTTAGATAAAAGTAGGAACAGCAAATCTAAAGTCCAATACTTTCTCTACTGTTGCTTAGATTGGAGTGGGAATAGTAAATCTAACTCCTCTGAAGACCAACACTTTCCTTAATTTTGTTTACTTTTGGAGTGGGAACAGTAAACCCTTTCAAGTGTAACACTTTTCCTACTTTTATTCAAATAGGAGTTAAATAATTATTTGTGCTGATTTTTACTTACCGTTATATTTATTTTAATGATATATCTTATTTATATTATTATTTTAAAAAAATCTATTTTTATTTCAAATGTATATGTTTATATCATTTCTATTTATTTAATTAATTATGTTATATATTTTTACGTTTTAAAAAAAGATTCTCTCATGTTATTATTAATGTAATTTTGTTTACATGTTTTAATATTGTTTTTATATTTCTTTACATATATATTTTTATTTACATATTTATATTATTTTTAAAAATGTATATATTATTTCAAATATTTACATTATGTTACACATATTTGTAGGGTAAGCGTTTGCAAATTTTAAATTTAATGTACTATATATATATATTATATATATATACACACACACACATATATACACACATATATATATATATATCGCCACAATATCCTTTGAACAGGATTTCCATCGCACTCGCAACTCTTTTCAAGTTAGATACAAGTATGAATCGTCACATCATACCATCGCTGGTTCCAGGGTGTTTTATTTTCAAAAAACGCTGCCAACACACAAACCAACGCGTTCGGTCTCAGCCGAGACCTTGCTCACGGGGAACAATCGATGTGTTGATCGATTGTTCCCCGTGAGCAAGGTCTCGGCTGAGACCGAAACGCGTTGGGTTTGTGTGTTGGCAGCGTTTTTTGGGAAAATAAAAACACCCTGGAACCAGCGATGGTATGATGTGATGATTCATACTTGTATCTAACTTGAAAAGAGTTGCGAGTGCGGTGAGGAAATCCCTGTTCAAAGGGATATTGTGGCGATATTTGTAACGGCTTGGTCCTGCCGTACTCGACACGCACCACCACAGAGCGCCCAGCAGTCAGTAAAGGTGGACTTTGCGGAAAGGATATATATATATATATATATATATATATATATATATATTTATTTATTTGCTGGTCCGTGTGCGGCAAGTGAGGCTGCACCACCTCTGTGTCAGTGCGGGCAGGCAGGTGCCGTACCCGTCAAATATTTCAATTATTTCTTCCAATAAAGAAGTAAGTCCACACTCCAAGATGCAGGATAAACGTTGATTTATCAAGTATCTCATTTATCCAGTACATTTACTCAGTATCTCGGAGTGCGGGCTTACATATATAGTGAGAGAGAGTTTATTATTATTAAATTATTATGATTTTCTACATTGATATTGTAAGCAAGTTTCCTATACAGCACTATTTATTTGAAAACAATATTCTTATCTTTTTTGGCAATAGTGTGTTACCTGATATTTTTGACACCATTTTTTTGTTGTTTGCATAATAGGTATGTATAACTTTATATTTTTGTAGATTACGTTTTTAACACAATATTTATGTAGTACGATATTGTTCTTGATATTCTGTCATACAGCCGTTATATGTAAGCAGTCTTTCTGGCTGTGTTTAGGAGCACATATTTTGTACATGGGACTTGCAAGCACATTTCCTGAATGGTGCTGGGGTTCTCTTAATGTGGGTGGTGGCAATTTTTTTTTTGAAGCAGGTTGCCCGGTGAACTTCCAGGCATCCACCACCCCCAAAATTGTTGGGGACCGCAGGGGAACCCTGTGGCCCCTGCCAACTCCCTAGCCTGCACCCGTTGTGGAGCTGGTGGGAGACGGCTGTTACTTTCTGTCTGCCTGGATGGGAGCAGCATTTTTCTGTGCTCCCACCCGGCGGGAGCAATGTTGTGTTCCCTGCCCAGGAGAGTTTGGGCAAGGAATGCTCGCACTCTCCGTGACAGAAAACAGCGGTGTCCCCAGGGATGATGTTCCTGAGACACTGCTCCCATAGGGCCCCATGTGATAGAGTTCCCGGGGCTAATGACCAGCTCAGGGAGTGGGGCCACATGCTTCCTCTTCAAAATGTCAACATCGGCCCCTGGGTATGAGATTCCAAAAAGCATACTTTCTGGACGAGGGTCTAACTATCTGACAAATTTGGTGTGATTCGGTTCAGCCATTTTGGCTGTAACTGTGTCAAATTTTCCTATGGAAAAATGCATGGGGACAATGCATGGGGAAGACACAGGTTTGGGATCCTCACTTTTCTCGGCCACCACTTAACAGATCACCCCGAAACTTTTGAAAGAGCTGAGGTGATTTAACCTTTTTTTGGGAAAGTTTCATGAACAAATATCAAATGGCACCAAAGTTATTAGGAAACCAATAAATCCATTTGCTATGGAAACATGGTCCCAACTAGAACTACATAGTGTTTATATAATTATAGATATACATATTTATAATGCAGTCCAGCTCCTTCGTTCAGTTCAAACAGAAGAAAGAACGCACTCACGGAGTATGCAGTGCAACACTAATTATTCCTTAGATCAAAGTATACAGCATCTGGTCTAAACACATTTGAACTGACTCATTGTTCATGGGTAGAGATTGACCTGTTGCTATATTATTTACAGTGCTCGATGCTTAGGTCAAACAAACATATAAGATGCACAATTAATGTGAAACAATGTACAAGCTACCATGGGTGCCATCTTTTAGTGCATAGCAAATGGATAAATGTTTCTTTTAAAGTAATGTACACAAATGACATAGTAATATATTCATATATACGAACTGCTGCATGTGTCCTGGGGTTTTCACAAAATGGATTATGCTAATTAGGTATTTCCTATCATAAAAGTGTCTATATCATGATCACAAAAAGCCATGCGATACCAATATTGAACCCATTGCTAAGTACAAACAAGCATTTACAATGCAATAGGTCTCGCACTGACATTATTTTGAGCTATTGACATTGTAAATGACATTGTTTTTTTTTGTTTTTCTTTTGTAAAACATAAATAAAAGGCATTGTAATTTAAAATGCCAATAGCTAAATGTTTACTTTAAGCTATTGGTATTGTTAATACCAATGCGTTTTATTTGTTTCAAAAAGAAAACACAAATAAAAGGCATTGTCATTTGCAATGTCAATAGCAAATGCCTTTATTTATGTTTTACAAAAGAAAAACAAAAAAAAAAACAATGTCATTTACAATATCAATAGCTCAAAATAATGTCAGTGCGAGACCTATTGCATTGTAAATGCTTGTTGTATGTCTTGCCAGTGGACGATGAGCAGGACTGCTAGGTAAGAAGCAGATCTTTGGTTAATTGTGTAACTTGGGAGAGTAATCTTTCGGTCCTACATCTCCCATGGAAGACATTCCATGATGAAGAACCACAAACATTTAAGGGTCTTAAGGATGCAAGACTTAGTTGTGCATCAAGATTAGAATACGAGTACATAAAATCAGTTTGATAATTCTTTAAAAGTTAACGACCATAGCATGTAAAATCATTTTTGTGCAGTAGGTATCACTGACACATTTTTTGTTCAGTGGGAGATGATGAAGTGCACCAACAAGGATAGAAAAATGACAAGCGTGCCTCTGTGAATCAGCAAGAACAGATGTGCAGTCTAACACAGGTACACAGGCCAGGTAGGATATGGTTCAGGCCCGCAGATATGATTATATACCCTACCGAAACTAGACAGCACAGTTAGTCCCATATTTAGGGAAAGATCAAGCATCGCTAATCTACAAATTTTGAGACCAGGTTAAGGAAAATGTTTAATAGCAACTTCTACCACCCTCAGTCATGGCCACATCGACCACAAACGTACAGGAAAGGCTGTCAGCAGCCTGTGCAGTGCAGGGTCCAAAGGGAGTTCAAGCAACAGACTTCACCTCCACATCTGCCTCAGATTTGGTGCGAGGAGATAAGACATACCCCACACACTGACAACCCACAAACATACTTATCTCACAAGTTTGAATGACATGCCACAAGGTGCACTCACACAAAAATACACATTCACAGGAAATACCTTACAATCATTCCATTCCACGATTACTCAAGCTAGGACCAATCGATGGACAACGTGCACAAATTTACTCGGAATTTTGGGGAAAATATATAAATAAATTCGCTTTATGTACAGATCGGAGTTTCTAAATATTTATACATACATGTACATACGGGACTTTATATAATACAACTTAATATCTCTATTTTTTGTTATGTGTATATATCATTACTATCAACTGTAGAAAAAAACATTCAACTCACTACTCTATATCTCTATATATCATTTACCTCCAAGCTGACTCCTCCCCAACCTCATTTTACTATGATCTCCCAAATAACCCTTTCTAGACTCTTCCTTCCTCTATCCCTCCTTTGACTCATCACAAACCTCATTGTACTACTATGATCTCCCAAATAACACACTCTTGACTCTTCCCTCCTTTAGCCCTCCTTTATCCTACTCAATCCAACTAACAGACTCACATGTCCACAGCTCCAATTAACAACATATTTTTCACTAAACTAATCCACAGCTAATCCACTTTGGGTTTTGGAGTAGCATGCTACTTGTCGAAATTCGCTCAAAGCCTCATCAGGGTTAGTAAGTGCTATATCAATACTATTACAATAAACTGTGTACCAAAGCACTAACTGGCGAAATAATCGATAGACATGTGATTTATAAAAACAGAGTAACATAAATATAATTTTAAAGGGATAGGGAAAAGAGGTAGTTTTATTTCTGAGAGAATGCACATGAAAGAATGATTTTGCCATTCCTTCTTGGTCTACAGTTACACAAGTAATGAGGGCATTACGAATTCTAGGATTCTGGACAGAGCATCTGTCATCTCTTCTAGTAATCATTAGCAGTCCATTTGAAACTCACACCAATGAGCTGAAAGAGTGAAAATAAAAATAGTTTCAACATGTCAGAAGTAACACAATGAATTTCAGAGTACACATGGCCATAAAGTTATCACCTCCACACAAATCCTTATTTGGTTCAAATGATCATAGAGACCACAGTTTACAGCACACATTACGCTGAACAGAAGAAATGGAAAGTGGTAATCTACAGTGCAACTACTGAAAGTGGTGCAAGATCTCAAATAATCTATGAAGGGAAGCAGACGATGTTTAATGACGTACACAGAAGCAAAATTCCTACAAAATGTTTCAGGGGGGAGGGTGTATACCTTTGTGTCAGATGTACTCTTCCTGGTCCCTTCTACTTTTCTGTCTTGTTTGCCGCTGTGAGTTATGTTTTTAAGCAGATAATGCTTTTATGCTGTACTTCTTCACGGAATGGCTGCAAGACCATTACTACTACTCGTCTACAAAAGTCCTGCACATCTCGTAATTAGCTAATAATAAGGTACTGAAGAGCAAGTAGTGTCATGTTTTATTACCTCGCCCAGTTCAAACAAAGGGGTGCTGAACAAGCTGGCAATAATTATTGCTGAGGACGGCACAACATCGCTCTCTTTTTGTCCATTTTAGATTTCTCACGGAGTGTACAATATACCTTTAAATAAAGCACGGCACAGGTGCCACAAAATGGAATGCATAATAAGATCGATTGAACTGTGTGTGTACGCAAATATCAAAGACAGAATGGTGGTTATGTAATGAGGACTTTAAAACAGGCAGTGTGTAAGCATCAACGACAACGAACGCAAGGACAGTGGCCTTCTGGCCAACAGTTAAGTGCTTAAGCGACAGCTAACAGTACTCCAACCTCATATGTGAGCGTATGCCATCTACTCATTGAGCAGCAAAAAATGTAATAATACAAAAACAGTTCCCGCTCCACAAACACAAAGTATAATACAAAGATTCTAGAGCAGAAAGCGAACTGGCTTTCAATCGCTGAACAAGAATTACATTTTATAAAATGCTATTCCTTCTAGAAAAATACTGTTAGATGGTTAACATCAACAAGAGCATTACAGTGACTGATTACCTCTTCCGTGGGAAGCTCCATATTTAACGAACGCTTCATTTGTAAGAGCGTGGTTTTAGTTAAAGAGAAGTAAGAATAAAAAGTTGGCAATTGACGGTAAAGATGCTATTTTTAAATCGCCTTATATTGACAAATAAAGGAATGAATTGCAAGATCTGAACTGTGTAAAAGCAAAGATGGTCTGAACTGCTGCGGGGGCTGTCCTCTTAAAAGACAGGCTTCCATAACCCAGGGGGTGCCCAGACATTCTTCCGCAGCGGCTGTCATTCAGGTCTCAGAGGCATCCACGGTGCAACTTTTCGCTCCTCCCTATAATGTCAGATCTGGTCTGCTGCTCAAGTTGACAGTTCGATCTACACCGTGGTGCTGAACACAAATCTCGCCACCCCTCAAATTAATCGCTAACTAAAAGTTAAGTGTAACAGCGAAGAAGGGAAAACAAGAAATCTGATAGGATGTCACCAAGAGTGCAGAGTGCGGACCTGACAAACCCTGCTCAAAGGTCACTGCGGTTTAAATCCAAGCTTGGTGAGGAAAACAATGAGCTTTGATATATTTCAGCAATCAGCAGACACTATTTATAAATCTAGTTTAAAATGCAGAGATAAGGTAAAGATAATGGCGCCCTGAAGGCTGCGCTTGATGCCCAACCTTCCAACGAGGAAACGACTGGAAGTTGTGGAAGTAGATAAAAACATGCGCGTCCTAGACACGGACGGGAATGGGCAGAGCAAAGGCGGGACATGCGCCCGCCTTTGCCCAATTGCGTGCCGTATTTTTTTTTTAAAAAGCACGCTACAGCCAATGCCAGCCTGCGAAAGCAAAACCACACGCACGAGCGTGTGGTTAGCTTTCTGAAGCCCATACAAGAGGTCTCGCGCTGTGCGAGCAGTGCTACGCACTGCAACGCTAGGCGCGAGACCTAAAAATGTTAGACTATATGGAGCTCACACATAGGGAAAATAACTGATGTACCAAGAATTACACAACATGGTCAAATGAAAGCTAGAGTTAGAATAGTTGTTCTCATTTTCAATAATGTAGCTACTACACCCCATTAGGTCCCAGAGAAGAATGTGAAATGTTAATGTCTGCATTAAGATAGCGTGTAATGATAGTAAGGGTAAAACACCCTTAGAGACTCAAGTGATGGTCAGGTCCCTATTGAAATAGTGTGCAGGGACAATATTATGGAGCTCCTCATAGAAAAGGTGCATAATAAAGATGCTGAAATTGGCACAAAAATGGTTTATGATAATAGTGGTATTGCAATATCTATGGAGATGGTTTCTACAATGGGGTTATTGAAGCCCCAACAAGATAGTGTGTGGTGGTAGCAGTGATCAGGTCCCCATTGAGATATTGTGCGAAGATAAAGAGAAAGTGTCCATAGTGACGGTATAAAAAAGAGAGATTGAATCCCCATGCAGATCGCATGTGGTAATAATGATGGTCCAGTCATAAGATATATGGAGAGTGATAATAGTGATCTGAACGTCATAAAAGAGAGAGGGCTTAGTGAGAGTGATGTGAAAGTCCCCATCAGCAGGCCCCTCTTCATCTCAAGCTAGCCCATAACGTACATCAAAATCAGTTTAGCTCAATTTTAATTCATCAGAAGGTGTCATAAGCTTGTCCACGACCTTTGTTAGGACTGCATTTTTTTGAGAAATTAAACATTCTCTGCCATGAAGGATCATAGGGATGGGTGGGTGGGAAATTGCAGCTTTGTGTAGGCGCAGATGAGAGCAGAAACAAAGAGGGCTCAATGGGGGTTGACTGAGCTTATGAATCCCCTGTCCCTTCCTGTGTGCCCATGTGGCAGAGACCTCTCTTCCCTGCTTCCAGAGAGTTCCTTTACTTTGAACCCTCATGAGACAACCAGAGAAAGGTACCCATGGGGGAGGGGCAACAAGTCCCTTCAGGGGAAACCTGACAGTCTGTCTCCTTCTTGAGTGCGAGAAATAAAATGGGCCTGTGTGTTCAAACCCTTGGCTAATCGCAGGTACAGGCTACATAGTACACAGTCAGGTACTTTTCACACACATAAGACATGACCACTGCATGGTATCAAGCATCCGTATATTATTTTATTACATCAGACTTAAACCTCTCAAGTGTTGGGTGAAACAATTTACAACTTTAACTTGCTCACAGTACCTTGGGTAAACACTTTGGAAATGCGAGGATTAAGGCATGATACACATTAGAACCATGTGCAAGTGATAACACATCTTGCAGAATAGACTTCATGACAACATTGCTAGTCTTTTTATGTATCAATTATTTTATTTTAAAAATTAAGAATTAATTAAAAACAGTAAATACAGTGACATGTAGGTTCGGGGTATACCCATATAGAGATACAAATGTTGATTGTGATACACGCACCAGCAGCAAACAATACTTATATATCATTTTGAAGAGAGGTAGAAAAAGGAAGAGGGGGATGAGAGAATAATCTATGGAAGAAAGAAAAAAGAGGAAGGGAAGAAGGACAGAGAAAAAGAAGATAAGAAGGATGGAAACTACAAAGTAGGGAAGAAAGAGAGGGGTGGGGAAGGAAGGGGTAATGACTACAATGATGCTAATGAGGAAGAAGCAAAAGTCTAAGTGAACTATGAGGGAAGGACGGGGGCATCTTGCGAAAAGGGGAATCAAATAAGAAAAATATCTGCTTTGTCCAATAATTTGTAAATGATCTTTTCATATGATGTGGTCTTGTGCATCTCTGCAAGCCATTCCTCATGTGACAGTAATTGTGGAGAGCACTAATGTCACAAAATACAGATTTGGCAGCTGGTAGGCAGTGACGAGTAATCGACGAGCATGGCAGGTCAAATTGGAAATGTCCAATAAGTCATGGAGGAGAAATAGGGGGCCTGGAAGTGGAGAGGGCAAATCCATAGATTCCAAGAGCGTAGACTCTACTGCCTTTCAGATGGGTTGTATGGTGGGACAGTCCAGCGAAATATGGGCAATATCACATGGCGCATAATCACATCACCAACAGCAGAATGAGGGAGCAACCCTGCAGCTTGGAGCTGCGCCGGGGTCCAGTGCTAGCCCAGAAGGATCTTAAAAAGACTGAGTTTCATCCATGCCTCATGGACACCTCGTTCTAAGGCCTCCAAAGATTTTGCCCATTCTTCCTCGTCATATTCCACTTGCAGACGAGCCTGCCAGGTCATTGTGAGGCTAGCCAATTGCGGCTGAAAATTAAGATGACGCATCAAAAGGTTATATAATCCGGACATCACGCCTTTCAACTGAACCCAAGTGTTGAGATAAGAGAGCACCGGGGACCAGGGAATGGTCCAGGGTTGGGGACCCAATTTGCTCAGGAGACAATGACATAATTGCATATATTGCCATTGTTGAGTATGCAACAAGACAAATTCGCACTGTAGCATCTCGAAGGACTTGAGTTCACCACCAGAGATCAAGTGTGTAAGACTCAGAATCCCAGCTCTCCGCCAAGGGCCCCAGTCAAGCATGGTCCCTCCTTTGCGAATGCCTGCATTGTCCCAGATGGGAGCTTTGTGATGGAGATGTGAATCCACCGAAAAGAGCTTGTGGGCCCTCATCCAGGCAGCATACATGGCTTTAGCATGGGATTGGTGAAGTCGGCGGCAGCAGGGCCTGGAAGATAGTGGGCCTGTAATCCCAACAATGCCTCCTGGAGTCTGTGTTTGATCATAATCCACAATGGAGGGTCTTGGACCCAAGGGTTCATGTATGCCATTGTGCCAAATGTAGGGCTAAACAGTAATGTTCCACAGAGGGTAGGCCTAGTTCCCCTGCTGATCTGTGAGCAATAAGCTTCCTAATTACCAGACAAGGTCTCTCTGAGCCCCAGATGAAGGCCTTAATGGCCTTATCTATCCGACGGAGGGTCGAGAGGGCTATTAATTGGGGAAGAATGCTTAACACATTCGTGATTCGGTGAAGGGTAACCATTGTCACCGCCAGTGTTCATCCCCAGAGAGAGAGCGATTTAGATGGGACCACTTTGCAAAGTCCAGTTGCATTTGCTCCATTAATGTGTCCAGATTATCTGCCATCATGTGTTCCAGGCCCCTATTTACTAGAATGCCCAGATACCTAGGATGGGAATTCTTCTACTGAAATGGGTAATCGGCTGTGGTGGTGCAGGTGGGGATCTGCGACAACGGCAAGGCTTTGCTCTTTTCCCAGTTCACTTTGTAGTCAGATACTACAGCCAACACCACAGGAATGGTGGAGGACAAGGGCTGATAAGGTAAGTAAAATGTCATCTGCGTATAGATTAATTTTCGAGGGACGTTCAGGCTTTGGAATACTTATTATCTGATCCAATTGGCGCATGGACGCCGCTATAGGTTCCATTGCAAGGAGAAACACTGCTAGTCTTAACATCTTGAGCACCTTGACGTAACTTCCTTTTTCTAACACCGTTGTCAAAAATATAATCATCATGTGCATATATTATTGCTTTACATTGTGGCATATCAGGAATTTACAAGACTGACACCAAATAATCAGGGAGAGCAACCCATGATAAAGGCACATCACAGATCTCCCAGCAAGATGTGAGCAATCGCGGGTAGAGCTAGAAGGCAAAGGATACCAGTAGGGCCCTATTCACCTCAAGCCAGCCCGTAACCCAGATCAAAGTCAGTTTAGCCCAATTCTATTTTGACAGCAGTGGTCATAAGCTTGTCCGCAATCTTTGTTTTCATCACATGTTTTGCCCACTGTGCGTGTAGGTTACTGGTGTGCACACACTCCCCTGACCTAAATGCTGCTATTTCACCTGGAGTACACCTCTGTTGTAACAAAACAATACACTTCCAGCAGAAGCCAGACAACTGGACTCTATCCAAGGAAAGGACAACAGCGTATGTACAGCACCCTCAAACTGGTTCCTAATGGACACCATAGCTTAGTAAACCCAGCGCATTCTCCCTTAGTATGGCTATATACTGTACCCCCACCCTCCCCTGTGTCCATAGCAGCAGCTCCAAGCAGCACTGGATCATTTGTTGGACCAACATTCTCCAGGCAAAAGCCAGAAAGAGGCACAGCCTCCCGATACACAGGGAAAGTCACCAGTGTGCACATTGCATACCAAACCAACCACTTGATAAATAAAACGGATCTCATTATGATCCTTTTTGGACCAACACGCTCCTGGAAAAAGTAATAACGATGCCTAGCCTCCTGATACACAAGGAAATACACCAGTGTGCACACAGCACAACTAAAATATTGAGGAACAAAATATTGAGGCAACAACTGCATATAGCTAAGTATTGATTACTCTTCTTCACTCCACATCTGCATGCCTTGAAGATGTATCATCAAGGTACATATGTGTGGATTTAAGTATAGTAAACCTATATTTACCTATATATACTTGACTATCGATATTTTGATTCTCCATATGTTGGTTACAATATTCTGATAACATGATATTCCCTGTTTGAGATTCCGAAGCACCACCCTTCCTGTGTAACCCATATTCCTCCAGAAAAAGAATCTGAGAAAGGGAAGTAAAAACTGCAGGGATGTGGAACCCAGCGCTGGAATGAGATCTAAAATGCTATTCTGGTAATTAAATATTTCCTCCTAAATATTCCAGATGACAACACACGAGTGCGTAGATGAAGATGGGGGGGTGAGCATTTATTTATTTATTTTCTGATTTCTATAGTGCAGACATGCCTCAAGGGCATTTGAGTGCTTTACAATAGAGAAATACATCTGTTCAAGATACACAAACATCAGGGAACAGTCAACTGCAGAAACAAAAGGACTAGGCAGTTCATATTCACAAATGAACAGTACTGGAAAACAATTCCTTTGAAACTTCATCAGGCAAGGAGTTATGCAAAGGGCTGATAGGAGGGAGTTCCATAGCCTTATTGTACTACAAGAGAAAGATTGTTTCATATAGCCTTCTTGCCAGAATGTCAGAGGTTCAAGCAAGAGTGATTCCGCATTGCTTGATTCACTGGACGCCCAAGACTCAATATTCCACCAAGGTAGACAGGTGTGAAAAACCATAGCCCATTGTTGTTAAACAGTAGGTGGTTTAATCAGTTATCATGGAGATTCTGACTCTGTAATAGGTTTCTAAGAATACACAACTTCAACCTCTTTATTCTGCATATTCTTGCATGTCGTGGTTACTGCTCCTATGCACTTCTTTACAATGTTTGGGGGTAGTCTGAATTGCTTTTGTAGTTTGAATCAGTTATTGCATTTTCGCACGCTGTACTACGTTGTCTGGAAGTGTTACATAGACTCTCAACTGCCATTAACTTGAGGTGCACCTGAGTAGGGCACTAGGAATCAGTCTAAATTGCAAATTAAATGGGAATGGTAGTGCTCCAGACACACCATTGGCCCTTACAGGGGTGCTATTGTATCAGCCTGGACCGCTATGTTGTTTGATGCTTTAGATTTGACTAAGACTCCTAATATGGTGGATAATCATGAAGAAATATAGTCCTAGATTGCCAGTGATTTCTCAAGTCGAGACAGAATAGATCCCAGTATTCATTGAGTGCTTGAATCTCCTTTGAAATGACATCAAATCGGGGGATGAATCTCCATTTCTTGTAGGAGTACCCAGGAAGTCAGATCCTGTGACCTTAGCCACCTACCCATCATCTTTAATATGCCCATGAATCTTGGCATATGTGTTTACTCTAGTAGACCCAGGTGAAATTTCTGTTACGCTGGCATGAAATTCCTAAAATTATGCTATAACACCACGTTGTGTACTTGCACACCGTTCACACCACAGTCCTATTGCGGGAGTATCGGAACAACTCAAACAACCTGACCTCAATAAGCTGTTTGCGCTAATTTTTTAGCACAAAATGTGTCCAAAATGAATGCGAGGAAGTATTTTGCACTAAAATATAGTGTTAAATGCTTGATTTGCATTTTGTGTAATAACATAATTTCTTATAATTGTTCTTAAATTTTGTATATTTACACAAAAGCAAATGACGCAAATTTCACACACCTGGTTTAATTGGCACATCTATGAGAGCCCAATCAGTTACAAGGAGAAGCTTGCTAGCAGAGTCACCCCAGGATCTGCAATACGTATCCAATGAGGATGTGTATGGCGACTGAGGCAAAGGCAATACCCAAATTACCACTTTTCTTAAAATGTGATCTTTTAAGAAGAAGTACTGGGAAGCATTAGAGATAGGAATTGAGCAGGTGCAGTGGCACTGGGGCACAGATGTTTGAGGAGATCTCTGCAGCATGCTCCAGGTACGGGGATACGGACAGCTTGTATTAGTGCAGCAGGTGTAGTCACACAGGGGCATATGGATGAGTAGATCCCAGAACAACCTGAAGGAGGTAAAGAGCCCACTCCAAATCGATTTGCAGACATTTCACAAAGGGACAAACACCGACACACTCTGAACGTCGGTGTTTGCCCAGCGGTGAGTGCCTTTTTATTCTTTTTTATGGGGTGTGCTCCCCCCTGTGCCCCTGCTGCCCACCCCACTGTGCCCACAGGCATTTTACCATCTACAACTGCAGCACTGTTTAATTAAGTGCTGCCGTGCAGGCAGTAAAATGTCTGTTGGCACAATTTGTTTTTATTTTTTTTATTGTTGCATTGTACAGGTTACATACATCAAGGGATATATTAATACATAGCAAACACAAGGAGATGATGGACGGAGCGCTGAAACTTTTCAGACACTCACCCCCAGTCACAGATCTGGGTTGAATCCATCATCGTTCTTTAGCTCACTTCGGCAGCCCAGTTCAGACACAGCTATATGCAAATCAGTCTTGACCCTGCGCCTCATGGGAACAGTCCAGCCACCAAAGTGAGCTAAAGAACGATGATGGATTCAACCCAGATCTGTGACTGGGGGTGAGTGTCTGAAAAGTTTCAGCGCTCCGTCCATCATCTCCTTGTGTTTGCTATATATTAATACATTACATGGATGCGCAACGATTTCAACATATCCATGTGTGTCTGTATGTTATGCAGACGATTAATGTTAACATCAGGGTACAGCCACTTACTTGCGCTTGGCAGTCAGAAAGTCACAAACTCCCAGTGGATACAAGCATTACATGAGAAAGCCAGCCTCAGTGCTACCTCATTAGTGTAGGGAACATTGTTAACGTATCGGATATATATGTCCCCGTGTGCTGTTCCACCCCGTGGGCCCCCTCTCCAGCTATCTACCTCAAACGCCTCGGCCAGAGAGTCAGGTTTTAATTTGAGTGTTCCCTCAGATACTCCAGCAGCGGTTCCCAGATTTCTCTGGGACGGGATGAGGCAGGCAATAGCTCCCCATAGGTCAAAAAATTGGTATTTGCAGTAGATAAAGTCTGAGATCCAATCCTTAAATTTAGGGGCGCGCCCTCTACCCCACCTACACGCCACTCTGCGTTTGGCTAGCAGAAGGGATAGTGCAAGGAGTTTTTTGTGTGGCGTCTGCATGTCTGCTACATAGCCCAAAAGCGCAAGCACAGGAGACATGGGGAGTGGAACACCAATCATCGCCGACAGCGTGGCACCCACTTCTCGCCAGTAACCATTGACCTCGCCGCATTGCCATGCAAGGTGTATGAAATCTGCACCTTCCACACGGCATCTCTCACATCGGTCGTCATTCCTTAGCTTGTATCTGCACAGTCGTGTAGGTGTGTGGTAAGTTCTATGTAAGAATTTAAAGTGTATGATCAGTAATCGGCTACTCGTCGTAATGGCCTCAGTCTGTGTGCAGCAGTATGTCCACTGTTTAACTGTCAGTGGTGTCGTTAAGTCCCGGTCCCATGCCCCCCTGGCTCCCTGCTCCAGCTGTGGTTGCCCTAGTAGCGCTGTGCGGTATATGCTGGACACCACGTGTGCAGGTCCTGTAATTTTGAGTACTGTATGTAGTGTCTCCAGCGTAACAGGCTCTTGTGGGAAGTCCGGGATATTGGCCTTAAACTCATGTCTCAAGCGCAGGTATATAAATACTTCCAGTGGAGTAACGTTATCTCCCGTCAGAAGCTCCTGCCGGTCTTTGAAGGAGCCCTCCTGGTATAGATCTTCCCAAGTATGAAGGTTTCTTTGTGGAGTATTTCACGGCATACGTCCTCTTGCGTGACCGGGAGTGCCGGGAGGTACAGCAGGGGCCTCAACGGAGAGTAAGGCACAGGCTTATGCACTAGTCTAGCTATGCGCTTCCACGCCCTGTTGGTGCAGGTGACCGTGTGGTGGGCAATGCTCTCTCCTGGGACGCGTGTTCCCGAGAATGAGGCTAAAGGTGTGGGCGCCATGTATCCCTGTTCTATAGCCAAGTGTGGCATGAATGGTGGTGGGTTGCTCCAGTATATAGCATAATGTGCTTGGGCGCTGAGATAGTATAGCTCCATATCTGGGGCCTCGAACCCCCCAACAGAGAATGGTAGTGTCATGGTTCGCCAGCCTACTCGAGGCTGCTCCCCGCCCCAAGCTAGTCTAATAAGCAGTGATCGGAGGGTGTGGAAAAACGGGCACCCTGGATAATAGGGTATGTTTATAAATAAGTATAGTAATTTGGGTAATATGATCAGCTTCATCAGTGCCGCCCTGCCGGCAAGTGAAAGGGGTAGTGTTATCCAACGTGCCACCCATCTAGTAATTTTTTCGACGGCTGTGCCATAATTTGCGCGCAGTGTTTCCTCTTTATTTCTAGTGATCACTTCGACTACGTATTTTATCTCCGATTCACACCATTTCAGTGGGAACTCCAGGGGATATTGTGCAGTGTTGGGCATGATGGGGAAGATTTGTGATTTGCCCCAGTTAATACTTATCCCAGAAAGGTCCCCGAATCTAATGAACTCTCGCAATATGGAGAGGTGTGGTGCAGCGGCCAGGGCAGCTGACTTCGGAGCACAGGGTTCACGGTTCGATCCCCGGCTCCGGCTCAGCACCATGTGACTCTGGGCAATAGCTCACTTAATTTCCACGACGGCCCCCAGCGCCTTGAGACCCGTAAGGGTGAGTAGCTGCGCTATATAAAAACGGACTTACTTACATATGGGATTTAGACTGATGTGTGGGTCACGTAAATAGAGGGTGATGTCATCTGCATATAGTGACACTAGTATCTGTCGTGAGGGGTATTGTATGGCAAATTGTCTATGGTGTTGCCGTAGTTTGGTCGCTAGGGGTTCAATGGCGAGGGTGAAAAGTAACGGGGAGAGAGGGCATCCCTGTCTGGTGCCTCTCGTGATGGGGATGGGGGGAGAATATAGCCCATTGATCTGTATAGTGGCCTCTGGCTGGGAGTACAATAACTTTATCCATGCCAGGAATGGTGAGGGAGACCCATTATACCCAGTATTGTGAACATATAGTCCCATTCAAGGGAATCAAAGGCCTTTGTGGCATCTAAGAATTTCTCAGCAGCGGAGATCTCAGGGTGTATATCGTGTAGTAGCGCGAACGTGGTGCGCAAATTATGGGAAGTGGCTCTGCCAGGTATGAAGCCTGACTGGTCCGGGAGGACCAGCCTTTCCATCAACAGCGACAATCTATTTGCAATGACTTTCGCTAATATTTTGGTGTCACAGTTTAGCAATGATAGGGGTATGCATGCCTCACATTTATTGGCATCTTTGCCCGGCTTGAGTAGGGATAAAACCAAGGCTTGTCGCATGGTTTTGGGCAGGGTTCTGCATTCCCTGGCTTCCTCAAAGACTAGTTTCAGGAATGGGACTATTTGGTCAATATAGCATTTGTAAAAATCGACCGGTAGCCCGTCTAACCCAGGGGCCCTACCAGAGCGCAAGCCCATTATTGCAGCTCGAATTTCATCCTCTTAAATGTCCACAGAGAGGAATTCTCTGTGGGAGTCATTGATTCATCCAAGAGCGGTATCTTCCCAATAGGAGGCAGCGTTGGCGGGGGGACGCCTATGTGTGTGGTATAGTTGCGCATAGTATTCCATGAATACATTGAGAATCTCCTGTGAATCAATGTGTCTGTCGCTCTCTTCGTCTAATATTTCCAGGATCTGATTGGAAAATCTGGGGGTTCTTGTTGCTTCAGCCAGGGCGTTACCGGGGCGTTCACCCTCCCCATAGGATCTCGCCGTGTGGTGCTTTGAGCGGAACTTAGATTCACGTTCTGCTTCAGCAGAGTTTTCTATCAACAGCTCTTTAAGGTGTGCCTTCAATTGCGGGGTGGGGGCATTAGCTAAACGTTCTTCCGCTTCTTTAATGTCTTTTTCTAATGAGTGTAGAGTCGCCCTAATGGCGCGCAAGATCCCAGCGCCTTTAGGTATACATAACCCTCGTATTGTGACTTTAAAGCTTTCCCACACACACGCCAGTTACGGGGAAAGAACTCCATTATTTCCTGCCGTACTTCACAGAAGGCGCTGTCTAGTAATGTTGTGGGCTGTAATCTCCAGGACCTAAATGGGGAGTCACTACCCGAAGGAGATAATGTCAATAGTACGGGGGAATGGTCCGAGAATGTACGCGAAAGGTGCGTTGCTGTGCGAAGCCATGTATTCAAGCCTTTGGATAGTAACCAGAAGTCAACGCGGGACCAGCTAGAGTGAACACTAGAGTGGAAGGTACCTCCTGTTAGGTGTAGGGAACTCCAAGCATCGAACAGTTGGTAATCTGTAACAATTTCTGATAGATGTTTGGTCGCTTGTGGGTGTGAGATCGAGGGAGCGTTTGAGCAGTCAGTGATCGGATCAGGTGCCAAATTGAAGTCCCCCCCCCACATGGTATAGGTGGACCCTATCTCTAAAATGCGGCCCCACAGCCTGTCAAAATACGCAGTGTCATCAATATTTGGGCTGTAGCAACTCATCAGCGTTACCAAATGATCCGCCAGCCTGCCCCACATCAAACTATATCTGCATTGCGGGTCCTGGAAGTCCCCTTTTGGAGAATACCTCACGCCAGTCTTGACCAGCATAGCCGTGCCCCTAGCATATGTCGAGTATGCAGAAAAACTGTGTGCTGCCCATCTTCTGCCAACGGGAGGTGTCTTCTTGGGGTCAAAGTGTGTTTCCTGAAGCACTGCTATTTGTATCTGGTGTCTGTCTAGATAACCCAAGATCTGTCTGCGTTTGCGGGGGTCACGGAGCCCTCGCACGTTCCATGTCAGGAAGTTGTATGTGAGTGGCGTGGTCGGGTTTGTTGTGGTTGGGGCTGTCATGTCATCCCTAGCCATGGTGTCCCTGTGGGAGCTGTCATGCTGAATGTGTACAGTGTGGCTTGGGTATGTTCGTTGCTGCATAAACCTCTGTTTTAGGTGTACATTGCTCTTGTGCATGCATGTAACCTGTTTGTCCCTCCCCCCCACACCTACGGCCCAAACCCGCAGGCGAATGGCATCCCACCCACCAGTACCCACTAACAATCCCGCCCTTCATGCATTTTTTTAGACCATTGCAAACCCATGGGGGGATATGTGGTCAGTTGTGATCTTGTGTATTCAAGAAATAATACATTCAGACAGCATTTCAGGGCGGTACCCATCGTAATAAGGAAAAAAGAACAAACAAATAACTTTGAACCAACTAAGTTCATTATTCAGGGGGAATTCCCGATGGGGGAATGCGCCAGAGAGGGCGTTTACCCTTCCCGCTGGAAGCAGGTGTGCCCGGGAAATCATTGTTATATGGCTGGCTCACCATTTCAAGCAGTGTCATTTGTATTTGTTCAGGTCCGAGGTATGAGTGCCCATCTCGGTGCCAACATAGTCACACGCCCCAGAGGGCTACATGAGTTATGTATATAGACACATTATGTGTACGGGTGGCCGTTACCTCTTTATTTTCAAGTCTTTGGTCTTCTTCCGAAGTCGGGGATGGCCATTGTGCGTCTGGGTCTCCATCTCGCGCAGGAGGTGAGCGTCTCTTCATGCTGTTTAGGAAGTCCTGAACTTTTTGCGGGGTGCTGAAAATGTGCGTTTTTCCACGGTGCGGGACTCTTAACTTAGCGGGGTATAGCATTGAGTACTGTGTGTCAGCTTGTTGGAGTTTCCGCTTGACCTGTGCGAATTTCCTCCGTGCTTCCTGCACCGCCATGGTGAAATCCGGGTACATGGACACCTTGTCCCCATCATATGTTAGCTCTGGCTTTTCTCTAGCTAATCTCAGCACTGTCGCGATCCTTGTAATTAAGCAGGCGTCCCAAGATGGGACGTGGGGGGGGGCCCCGGCGGCGGCCTGGCCGCAAGCTATTAGTGGGCTCTCTCCAACACCAGGATTTTGGAGAATGCCTCTGCTCCAAAGAGCCCCAGTAACATTTTCTCCACGTAGTCCTGCATGCGGCCCGTGGCAGTGGATTCGGGGACACCCAGTATGCGCACTTTGTTCTTGCGCGCGCTTCGAGGACTTCATTCTTGGCAGCTATGATTTTTAATACCTTTTCCATATCCTGTAGGTGTTCCTGGCCTGCTGAGGAGGTGTGTTCTAAAGAGGATATGTGCTGTTCCGTTTCAGCTATGCGGCCATCATGTTTTTGGAGCTTCTGCGTGATAAAGTCCATTCGCATGTTCATTGAGTCCATCTTGGACTCAATAGATGTACGACTGTGTCGCATCGTGAGGAGCAATGCTTTGATTTCGACATCCTGTGGGTCGCCCGACGAGGGGCTGTCGTCTTCTCGCTGTGGATCTGTGTCATCTGGGGCTGTGGAAGTTGTTTTGCGCGCTGTAAATGGCAGCTTGGCCTGTTTTCCCTCTGCGTAGCCCATTTTGCTCGCCTCTTCAGACCAAGCGGCGGGTGCTTCTTACTTAGCTGGCCTTTCAGGGCATGCCTGATCGTGCTCCATCTCCTCGCTGGGTGTGGGGGCCCCTCCAAGACCTCCGGGCTGGTGGGTGTTGGCACACGTCCCCTGGTAATTGCAGAAGGGCTCCCTGCGGGATGTGTTGCCTCGGGGCTGCCGGTGATTACTAGTGCTGTGGTCTGTTTGAATTGGGCCTCGTCTTGCCAGGCGCACTCTGGGGTCGATTAGGTCTATTTATTTACCCCCCCCCCGGCGGGGGCCACAGCGCGGTATAGTCGGCAGCGCCCCTCTAGTGTGACGGCCCCAAGTTCAAGGCTGTTCGCCTGAGGCCCGCCTCCTCACCTTTGTGCCCTAGCAGGCCGCAGGCCGGTTGTTTTGCCTGTCACCGTTGGACGCTTTCCTCCAGGCCTCAGCGTCTTCTGCAGCTCAGGCAGCGCTCCACAGCAGGGGTGGGGAGGCAATTCGCCCCCGCGTCTCCGCCGCCGCGGGGGGGGGGTAGCCCGCTCTTCTGGCCGCAGCCCCTTGGTGCCCGTGGTCTCGCGGGAGACGCGTGAAAGCCTTGGCCTCGTGCTCTGGCCAGGCCAGCCCACAGCCAGCCCCCTCGTCTGGCGGCAGCACCCAGCATCGGCTCGCGGGCCTCTTCCCGCAGTCGGGACACTCACCGGGCAGCTCCTCGCGCACAGCAGCACCGCAGGTATCGTTCTTTGGCTACCACTGCATTTGGCCCCGATTGGGTCCCTGGTTCACTCAGTGTTTCATCGCCTCCGCCATCTTGTCACCGGCTGCAGGCCGTCCCCGGGAGCCCTTGGCAGCGAGTCCACCGCTCGCGCGTTCATCGGCTCTTGGACCTCACATTAGCCGCATCGCAGTTTGCTACGAACATGCTGGGGTGATTTCGCCACCTCTGGTTAGTGGATTCTGGCTGATAATATTCCCGGGCTGCAAGAGCCTCACTAGAGCGCGGCCATCTTGTGCGCCAGCTCTCTAGCGCCCCCCGTCTGTTGGCACAATTAACATACGCTAAAATCCACATGCCCTCCTAAGCCAAGCATGGCCCATAAATGTACAGTTATCATTAGTGCAGTAGGTGCAGTGATACTGGGCACCTGCAGGGTGAAGAGCCAACAGCAGCCTGTTCCAGGCATGGATGGGATGCTGCTATCATTGTATTGGATTGTACTGTAGCACTTACACAGTGCTGCTTACCCCTATGTGGTGTGCCGAAGCACAATTGTGGAGGGTAGCATGCTGCACAATGAGAAAGTGTGTCTTTGCCAGAATGTTGCATTTATTGTGATCGTAGACATGCTCCTATCTTGTCTTGGGTCATAGCGCCTATGGATGGACAGGATCTGTGAGAGATAGGTAAATTAGAATATAGTTCGGACTGAAACATATAGGTAGCCTTAGCCTACTCAGAGGCACGGCATGCTGCTGAATGCATGTATCTCAAAAAAGTGCTGTAATTAGAGGTGCAGTAATACAGTTAGCAACATGCACAAGGCAAAGATCCTGCAAAATATGTAAAATTATGCCAAACTGGCAAGAATGGGAGTTGGTGATATGAGCAGTAGCCATGCACCTTTTTAAAGTGCTTTGTTTTTTACTATACAATTATGTCATTGACTTTGGGGCAGAACACCATGAGATGTGTAAAGACTAGTCCACCGACACATTTTGGACTAAAAGAAATGCTGCTCATGCATGTTCTTGTCAAGGGTTTATTATATTTAAAAGAGTACCATTAGCTCAATTAAACTTGATTAGATTGCAAAGGACTTGCGTAAAAAATACACAAACATTGGCACGCAGTCAACATTTGTGTATAGATGCATATTTAAGTCAGAGCTATTGGCTTTGCTTCTACTTCCGGAAAAAAGTCAGCATGTCAAATTACAATATAAATTTGTTTTGTTGAGCAATTACCTTTATGAGGCCCAGCCTTTCAACTTAAGTTAAAGAACTTTAAATTGTTGCAGCTTTTAACTATTTTATTTTTCACTGCTGAGTATACTTTAAACGTGTGCTGTCTAATGTGAGTCGACTCTTGAGTTGTCACTGCAGTTTATAGTAATCTAATGACACTGGTGTGGGGTGGGCGGGGCGGTGAAAGCGACTGGGCTGCCTCGGCAGGAGCTGGGAGTGTCATGGTCTAGGCCCTTTGTCATTCAGAGGTACCTGGGACAGCGCGCATTCGCACCTCTTCCTCCTCGGCCACTCGAATTTCAAAGAAAGCCTGCACCTTGCACATCACCAGGAGGGGGAAGGGTCTGTCACAGAGGACAGAGTTGGGATCGTGCTCTTCCCTTTAGAAATGTATTGTTCTCTGATTTCAGCATATTGAAAGGCTGGCATGGAAAATGCTTTTAAAAATCGGCTGTAAGTCATTTTGGAGAAGAATAATTAAGAGTGCATCCCAAGAAAAACAAAAGATGCCTTATTTCAAATATGTAAATATATATATATATATATTTATATATGTATATATATATATTTAAAAAAGCTCTGCTACTGCATTATTGTAGGAGTTTTTTTCTGAAAACACACTTTGAACTGCTCTGGATGTAGTTGCGCTTTTTCCCTGATCTGAATTTGATCTGTAAAATGTATGGCCTTCTTTAAAGAGTGCGGCATGTAGAATTTCTCCACACTTCCAAACTAGGTTGTAGCTAGGGATGTGCGCAAATAGTGACATGTGCTTTTGGATCATTGGGAACATTTTTAGCAAACTTAAATGAAATTAGGTGTAATTGTGCTAAATGCAAATCTGTCAGTTTTCGTTACATTTTAGTGCAAAATGCATCCTCACATAAAATAATATGGCAAGAGGATGCATTTAAACAAAAGCACTGCAAACAACAGCCGCTTACATTCTGTTGTTCCTGTGCATTGGCTGTAAATTTTTACTGAAAACTGCGCGCTCGCTTTAAATATTTACTGCAAATTGCATGTAATTAGACAAAGTGGCATAATGGCATAATTTTAGGAATTTTGCATACCAAGCATAATGTAACATTCCAGAAATTACACAAATTACCCAGGCGAAATTTTAATTTCACCCAGGCCTGGTTACCCTTCCTAAAAAGGAAGTTTAGTGCATAAGCGCTGGGCTCCCAAAGAGTAGCCTATGAAATGCTGGTTATATTCTTTAAGGAACTAGTAGTTTAGATTATCAAATTGCAAATAAAGGACTACAAGCCTTAGAAAGCAAAAATGGCAGCATGAGTGCCTGGTAGTGGATAACTTTATCTTTAGTAAAGGAACAAGCCTCTTATCTTAGAATTCCAGTAAAAATAGCACATTTAATGCTTCATTTGGGTAAACAGGACCATTGTAACTGGGACTGAGCCAGGTTTTGCCCAAACCCAAAATCAAGGTCACAATTAAGGTGTCTGTTTATCAATTGTCATGTTCAAGTCCCCAGAGAAATAGTGTGCACAGTGATGTTGAGGTCCTTACAGGGTTGGTGTATGACAGTCATCTTCAAATCCTCACAAATATGTTTTAGTTTTGTTCCTGTCCCCACAGAGATGGCTTGTTGTAACATGCAAATCTTTGCAATAAAAGTGCGTAGTCGTGGTATTCAAGTCCCCAAAGAGATGTTGTGTGGTAGAGTTCAAGGGACCACAGATATGATGGGTAACAGTTATGTTCAGGTTTTATAGAGATTGTGTATGATAGTCACCTGTAGGTCCCCACGTTGTTGGTGTGCTATTGTAATGTTCAAGTCGCCACAGAACTTGCGTGTGATAGTGCTGTTCAAGTACCCACAGAGATGGTGTGTGGTAGTGTTGTCCAAGTCTAGGGTTGTGCAAAATTCATATAATTTGCTTTTGCATAATTACATGCATTTTCGGGGACATTATGCAAAATTATTTTAGCATGACATGCGTCCACATATAAATTTATGACGCAATGACTGATTTCGTGGTTAAAACAAATAGCACAAAAACAGAAGTGGTGTGAGCAACAGCTGCTTGTGTCTTTCCGTTACCGTTACGTCTGAATTCTCACCTAAAGTTTTGATTCGTACAGTGCATAATTATGCGTTGTGGCTGAATGTCGTAATTTTGGGAATTTCAGAAAGTAAGCGTAATGCAAAATTAAAAAAATTATGCACATTTAAATTTCGCCCAAGTCTATTAAAGTCCCAAAAGAGGTGGTGTGTGGTAGAAGTGTTCAAGGCCCCACAAAGATTGTGTATAATAATTATGTTCAAGACCCCACAAAGTTAGTGTGTCTCAATGCTACTCAACTCCTTCTCCACTCCACACCTCTCCACTCCACACCTCTCTATTCCACTCCACACCTCTCTATTCCACTCCACACCTCTCTATTCCACTCCACTCCTCTCTATTCCACTCCACACCTCTCCAATCCACCTCTCTATTCCACTCCAGTCTACACCTCTCCACTCCACACCTCTCTATTCCACTCCAGTCTACACCTCTCCACTCCACACCTCTCTATTACACTCCATTCTACACCTCTCCACTCTACACCTCTCTATTCCACTCCATTCTACTCCGCACCTCTCTATTCTACTCCATTCTACTCCGCACCTCTCTATTCTACTCCGCTCCTCTCTATTCTACTCCGCTCCTCTCTATTCTACTCCGCTCCTCTCTATTCTACTCCGCTCCTCTCTATTCTACTCCACTCCACTCCACACCTCTCTATTCCACTCCACTTCACACCTCTATTCCACTCCACACCTCTCTATTCCACTCCACTCCACACCTCTCCACTCTATTCCACTCCACTCCACTTTTCCGCACCCTACTCTACAACACTTCACTCCACTCCACTCTACTCCACTGTACGACTCTCCACTCTATGATACTCCACTCTATGCCACTCCACAACACTCCTTGCCACTCTACTCCACACCTTCGCTACTCTACATCACTCCACGCCACTCTGCGCCACTCCATTCTACCACACTACTCCACTGTACGCCACTCCACTCTATGACATTCCACTCCACGCCACTCTCCTCTATGCCATTAACTTTTAACCATGCTGAACAGCAGCCACGGTGGTGTACAAAATGGCTAAATCACATTGGCAAAGCCAACAAACAACTCATGCATAGGCAAGCCCTAATGGCTTTGTCAATGCTTGTTATGATTGCTCTTCATCCACTCTTGGGAATGTCAAAAAAACGTTTTAATTTGGAAAGCTTTAGGAATCGTTTTTACACTAAGCAGTTTAAATATTTTAAATATACTTACATATTATGGCGATATTTGAATATATCTTCTTAGAAGTTCACTATTTTATAAGAACTTGCCTTTTCTGTTAAAAATAAACTTTCACATGCTGTGGGCATAACATTGCTTCAGTTCGCGGCCTGTGAGAATCTAGCCCTTACTGCAAAATAATGCTAGTCTCTCACTCATCTAGCCATAACCTAAAACAACATATTCCATGGGGCATATTAATATTTAAACAAAGGCACAGCAATAAAAAAGACTCTGGATTTCTGTTGCAAGCATTACAATGAAACAATAGACATTGATGCATCTAGGTTACTTGCCAAAAACAATGAAATTAGTTTATTTGTATCGCATTCTATTTCACCATCATGCTTTCATTGCAAATAAGGACAAAATGGCAATAGTGAAGTATTGTGGGGTTCAAAACGGACCCTAATTGCCTTTAGCAATGTTATAAAGACAGTAACAATTTTTAGACCCAAAAGTCTAAATTCAATAGCTTCAGGTCAATAAAGTTGTATTTTAATAAATATTTTAATAAATAGAGAAAAGGTTAAATGAATGAAAAATATTTGGATAAACAGTGCTATCCAGCTTTACTTTGAAATGTCTCGTTTCTGCTGCAAAAGTGTGCTTCTGGTGAGCAAAGTGTGTTTAAATGGTGTGTTTAACACTGCAGTACCGCCTCTTGTCTACAGGGGCAGAGCTGAGCAAAAATATAAACACACTTAATGAAACATAGGTCCCCACATGGCAATTTTTTCAAAAGTTGTAAAAATTGACACAGATGTTCCTGAAGTCATTTTTTATCATTTAGAAGACATTACCTTGTGGGGACCTGGGTTCAGGTCACCACAGCGTGAGTGTGTTATGACACCCAAGTCCCCACAAGGAGACAGACAGGCAGGCAGGCAGGCAGACAGACAGACAGACAGACAGACAGACAGACAGACAGACAGACAGACAGACAGACAGACAGACAGACAGACAGACACATGTTGGTTACTTTCTCAGGCGCCTGCAAGGTAAATCACAAACACTGGGAGGAAAAAATGGAGCGAACTGGATAATTTTTCTGTAACAAAAATATTAAGACTTAAGCACGAGCAGCCTTGAATAAAAAACAAGCATTTGCAATGCAATAGGTCTCGCATTTACGCTGAGTTTGAGCTATTGACATTGCAAATAACAATGCCTTTTATTTTTGTTTTTAAAACATAAATAAAAGGCATTGTTATTTACAATGCCAATAGCTTAAACTCGCATAAATGCGAGACCTATTGCATTGCAAATGCTTTTTTTTCAAAATGTCCCTCTTTCAAAATGTTGCATCTACCCTTGGTGCATTTCTAAAAACTCCTTAAATCAGATCAGATCTATTGCACGGAGGACCAACCCCGATCATTAAAGTACTTCTACCCTGCTTGTGGCGCTGAACGGAATGCTGACTTGAGCTGTGGACCCAGAACACTCTAGTTCCAATCTCGGCGTTCCCACCTAAAGAGAATTATCCTGGGCAAAACCTCCTGTCTTCCTTCTCCCCCGTTCTCTTCGCTGCCAAAAGGCAATCAATGTGTGTGTCCAAACACCACATGAGGGGGCGGTGGAGGGGGGTGTTGGGTGCTGGCGGGCGCATGGCGTTCTATAGCACTTTGTACATGTTCCGGTACGAGGCGGGAGGGGGCTTTCGGCCCAGGGTGCGTAAACCTAGCTACAGAGGCACAGACCCTGTAAAATAGCGATCTGCTGTAAAAACGTCTCTCATGCTTATGCCTTCATTTTATGTGCACCGATAATAGCATTTTTTGTTGCTTGTCATTATATCACCCGACACTGTAGAAAAAGAGAAAGTAAAGTGGTTTCTTGCCGCTATTATTCCCCATGCGAGGTACTAGATTTTATGTAAAGGTATCGGGCCTGTTTGTTAACACAGCACGTTAGAGAGTAAACCCATTCCAATCATTAAAACATAGCTCGGCGACCCCCCACCCAAAAGAGTAGGACGTGCTACTGTGTAAATAAACGCGAACAGTAGCAAACTGGATGGGTTCCACTAGAATAGGAACAGGTTTTACATTAAAAATATCTAGGCAGACCAGACCACGCGCCCACCCCCAGCGTGCCGACAGTGACGCGGTGATAATCTAAGTAGTGTCTAAGTAGTGTGGTAGCCACCGTTTGTTTTCATTTCATTAGTGCATGCACACTTGGCTCACGCACACCCAGTGTCCACATCGGTCGCGCGAATGACAAGAAAAAGTGCTTACCCAGTAATTAAAGGAGACCGTGTAATGCCGCAAGTAAACGATCCAGTCCGGATGGGCCGTCGGAGAAGGAGACAGGGCGGTAACAAAGAAGCCTCATTTTGAATCACAAGCCAGCGTTTAGCATAAACGATGACGCCAGCCAATCAAAATGATGGGCGGGGCTTCAACTCCACTTCTGAAATCTCCTCGATTACAATATGCCTCGCAGAGCGAGCAGCGCATGCAACGCAGGTCTGCGAGACCGAAAAAAGGGCTCAACATTCTAGAGGAGAAAGGACTTAGCAGAAAAGCAGTCAATGTATTTGAAAATAGTCAAGTGTATATGATGTTTGTAGAAGATGGGTTTGTGACCACGTTGGTTAATTAACTGGCACTCGTAAATATCCTCAGCCCATTTTATTATTATTGAAGGGCGAAGTGGCTTAGTTCTCTGTTTTAGAACTTTAAATGCAATGGTCAGAGACTTTGCCAGCATATTATTAACATGCACTGGATTAATACACTTAGGAACGTTGGAAGAAGAGAATGAAACATAACGATTAATGGCTTGTGTATGGGATACACTCTTCCTAGCAGAAAATGCTCGGGGTGGTGAGTGTGTCCTGCAATAAAATAAATCCAGCGTGCACAGCACTCTCCTCATTTATATAGTGGGTCCAATTCACAGATAGATGGAAAGACTTGCTTACTGTTCTTCCTGGTGTAAAACGTTTCCTCAATGTTGGTGCAGTGTTTGATGCTAACTTTCCAGACTTTCACGTTAACATGCTGGTTCCTTCGATGTCAACTGTCAGCATGACGGTGAACTAGCCCTCGAAGGTGAGAATTTGGTGACTGAACTTATCATTGACGTCATGGATCTAAAAGTGAAGAGGGTGTGGTCGTGTTTTTCCTTACGAGTCGTTTCCTTGCATCTCACTCTCTCTACAGGCCCCTGTAAATGGTGGAAAGAGCTGTGTGAGCATCCTCTCCACATCCCTGAGATATTTGAGATGCCAATTCTTCACGCCTACCCTGGTCCTTCTGCAGGCCATTTAATCACTTTCTCCATGCCCTTCACTGTCCTCCTGGGCATTTATTGGCAACATTGAGAGGTGTCTGGATGATGGGAGCTAGAAAAGCACACCATACAGACATTGTTTGGGCCATTTTTCTCCCTTGAGTAGCACACCACAAAAAGGAAAGGCGTTTTGTGAAGAGAGAACATGCTTTTTCCCCTAAAGATATCAAGTGAAGTTGTTTTTAGAAGGTGTCAAAACGTTTCCAAAGCCTAAAAAGCCTAAGCCCAATGCTCTATGATCCTGTCAACAAGAGCAGAAAAAAACTTCTCAGTTGCTAGTGACTGGACATGATGAGATACTATTATGGAATTTCTTAAAGCAGTAGCACCAGTTTTCCCAGACTATATAGGCTACAGCATATTAGGATACATTTTCTCTGACCCTTCCTTTAAGAAAGGTTTGTGAAAGAATTTTCTTGGCATCCTACTAATAGCAGTGACTTTTTCTACCTTTTTAAGTCAGCATTTTCTTAAAGAAAATAAGAATTTGTTTTTTAGAGTAGCCTTTTGAAAGCAAGCATGTGTGAGTGGATCAATTCAGTGTTTATGACTATGAATAAACATTCTCTGGAACAGAAAGTAATTTTCTCCTTAGTGGCCCTCAGTGAATTAAATCTGACAGACATATAATCTGTTAAAAAGTTAAATTGAACAATTTCATCCAGAATCAATGGTAGGAAGGTCAGATGTTTCCTCATCTGGAACAACATCAACCTCCCATGCATCATCTTCTCTTAAATTGTCTTCACCTGCATCTGATTCCTCATCCACCTTTCTACCTCTTCCCTTACATCCTCAATTCCTACCAATGAAGCCTTGACATTAATGGGTTCTGACACTATTACTGGAAGTGGAAAAGAGTGGAACATTGCCAAACATACACCTGAGCAGAAACACTGGTTGTCAGTGGTAGTACTGTTGGTGGCAAGGCTGACAAGGTTAGAAGTATTCCTCCTACACTTCACGATCTAGAGAAAACTTTTCATCTTCTGCAGAGGGCACGAAATTAATGCCTAAGGGCCTAATTACGACTACGGTAGCCATGGTGATGGGGCAGGCACCGCAAAAGGACCGCCCTCCAGACCACGAGATTACTCGTAATCTGGCAGGTGTCAAGTTTGGCGGTCCTGGACCGGGGCGCTGGCGTGGTGGCACGCTCCAAGACCGCAAAACTCTTAATCAGGTGGCCACCTCCAAAAAGCTGGAGGCTCTAGAGGAAATGTCATAGGAGAAACATGTCACCACATGAATGATCACTAGAACAGGAATGGAGGTCTAAACTACTGCCAGAACCGTTTAGAGAAGGTTATTTTTCTACTCCACAATTTGGGCTGTTTCATTGATATCATATTGTTAGACCTGTCAGCCTGTCTTCCACCAAGCTTTTAGCTTTACTTCTCTTGTTTTTGCTGAACTCGTTTTTGTTGGCTTCAGGACTTTACCATTGCTAACCAGTGCTACAGCACTTGTGCTCCTCTAAACAAACATGGTGAAATTGGCTTATACCCATTGGCACAATTAATTTACTTTTAAGTCCCTAGTAAAGGGGGACTATATGTAGCCATGGCCTGTACATTAAATGCTACTAGTGGGCCTGCAGCACGAATTGTACCTCTCAATTCAGTTGCTACAAGAACAACTCCTACTCTGCTGCCCTGTTTCCCTGCTGCTTGAGTGAGAGGGGCAAAACCTGCATCTTGAATCCAGGACCACCAGAGTGACTCCAAGTGCTAGTTGGCGCCTTCTTATCAGACCCTCACGGACAGAAAAGGCACCATCCACCTTGAACCCAGGACCTGGACTGTGCCTATTGTGCGTCTTGCCCTCAAGTGATGCCACCCCACACCTAGACCTTTGGAAGTCAGCCTGAAGGTGCTCTGCCAGCCCAGTTGTGATCTAAACTGATTTGACATATTGGAACTGTCGCTGCGTGACACATCACAGATGAAGGCCCCAGCATCTCTTTGGAACCGCACCTGCCCAACGCATCCCCGACACAGGTCCTCGCATTGCTCCGCAACCAGGATTTAAGGTATTTGTTCAGCGGGCCTAACTTGGTCCCTGTACCCGGTCCCCGCTCCATCGCAGTTGACCTGAATTGATGACTTTGCTCCAGTCCAGCCCGGCCAGATAACCACAGTTGGCACTTTGTGATTTTAAGCTCTATTTTTACATAAATCTTTAAAATTGCACATTTACGGTTCGACCGATTGGAGTTTTGCTTTTTAATTAATGTTTGTGTGATGCATAAATACTTTACACTCTGCCAAGTTTAGCTTGACTGCTTTTGTGCCAAGCTACCAGAGGGTTAAGCACAAGTTAATCTGGGTTTGCTTGTTTTTCATCCCGACAAGAATTGTGGTTGCTGCTTGAGTAGTGTTTTAACTCCCTCTACCAGTGACCTAATTTCCTACAGATACTGATGCAGCACCAGAAGCTTCAGACGCAGAGGTGGGGATGGACTCAGCAACTGCAGCATCTCTTCATTCATGGTTTGCAGAATATCCAACACTTATTGTTGATTAAAATGTCCACCATTTTCTCTAGACTCACCCTCTTGGCTTCAGCATGTTGCTGCAGAACAGCTGTTAGTTTTCAAGGAGGGGTTTCTTTCCCATTAACGAGGCTGCCACTGTTAGCATTGGAAGCATGGGTGATGCGGGGTTGAAGCGAAGCTCTTCAATGATGTAGTCATCAACAAGGGAAAACTAACGCAGCTGACAAGGGACTTATGACCAGAGCAATAGTCAATTATCCTACCAGTGGCCCTAGATCATTTGTCTCTATGATAAAAAGATCATCGACAGACGTTTTGAAGGAAGAGGAATTGTTTTTCAACTATAGTCAGATCCTGTGGTGCTGATGGTTGCAGCTGACAGTACCTTCAATGAGGAGATCCTGGTAAGCTTAGTTTCCTTCCCTTTTCCATCCGACTTCTTAGAAAAGCACTCCTAACAGAATCTTCACCAAGGGATTAAGCATCACAGAGCACACTCCCTGTTTTTCAGGGCCTTAGCGGAAACAATGTGCATGTGTCATAAATCTTTGGCAGATGTCTAGGGTGTTAGCGCTAAATGCTCAGCAGATTTGGATCATGTGCAAAAAGGTTTTGCACCTCTGGTATGGAAGTGCCTAAATCATAAAGAAATAGCCACCTTCACTTTTAAGACTATAATAACTGGGAATGGTAAACCTCCTAGGCGAAATATAAACAAGCAGTAAAATGTCCTAACATAAAATATAGTTGTGAAGTTGAATCCATATTAGTAGACTTGCTTTCTAAAAGCGTTAAGTTTAACGCAGAAATTCAGAGACAAAAAGAGAATAAGAACAGTCCCTTTCACTTGACATGTGATAGAAAATGTAGATGGAGTGAGATTCAAAATCCTTTCCACCTCTTGGGCAGCTTGATGGCGCCTAAGAGAAAGGCAAGAGTTTTACACAAATTGCTATAATTAATTCATGCTTTCTAATGGTGCAAAACATTTGTACCACAAGAGATTCTCAGCCTCATAATAGGGAATTCTTCAAGAGAGTGAAAATAAGAAAGATCAAATACTGATAAAAGGTGAAGTTTAAGTCTTTATTGATTTAATGCTGACCTGGATAGTTTGAAGATGAGCTACCATCAACTGGAACATAAATGGAGGATGTTCCAATAACACAAAAATGTACATGCTTTAAAGAACAAGTAACTTACCTTCAGTAGCGCCTTATCTGGTAGAGACTCTATTTAGCCACAGATTTCTTACCTTTGAATTATCCCCAGGCGTCAGACTTGACCCGAATTTGTTTTATGAGTAGTACCCCTGCGCGCCGGTAGATGGCGTCGTTCAGCATCACATGGCGTCATCCATGCTAGAAGTGATGTGCGTGTTGCCAATATAGGCACCACCCCATCGCGCTGACGACAGTTACTTTTTGAAACTTTCCATGCCAGAAGCACAGAGCCATGAAGTATATTGACTACTGGTGTGGAATACTAGGACCCTGAAAGGTGAAAGCCCTGTCCTAGAAATTCGTTCGCATAGCAGGAACAATGATTATGTCGGTAAGGAATCTGCGGCTTGAGTCTCTATCCGATAGGGCGTTATCGAAGGTAAGTAACTTGTTCATCTGATACAGACTTCTAGCCACAGATTCCTTACCTTTGAAAAGATACTCAAGCAATACCTGCCCTAAGTGGGTCTGCGGACCAATTTCACATGAGGAAGTCCTGCAGGGCCAAATGGGCAAAATGCCCATCCCTACGGACCTCACTGTCCAGGCAGTAGTGCTTGGTAAACGTGTGCAGGGAAGCCCACATTGCTGCCTGGCAGATGTCCAGGAAAGGAACACCGCGTGCTAACAGTGGCTGCAGCTTTAGCTCTGGTGGAATGAGCACGCAAACCCTCAGGCGTAGCAGATTTTGATACAGAACACAATATATTGTGAGATGGTCCGCTTCTATAAAGCCCGTCTTTTTTTCGCTCCGACATACCCCAGGAAAAGTCGGTCGGCAACCTGGATCTCTCATGTGCAGTCGATGTAGAATGACAATGCTCTTTTAGAGTCTGGACGGTGAAGTCGCTCCTCTTCCTTGGAGGGATGAAGTGGAGCTCCTCTTCCTTGGAGGGATGAAGTGGAGCTCCTCTTCCTTGGAGGGATGAAGTGGAGCGTAAAAAGTAGGCTGTGAAGGATTGGCCTACGTGAAAAGGGAGAGACCATTAACGGGAGAAAGGAAGCCCTCGTACGAAGCACCAGTTTGTCTGGGTAGATGTTCAGATAAGGAGGCAGATCTTATAGCCACAAGAAAGGCCGTCTTGATAGTAAGGAGCCTGAGTAGACAATTGTGCAGGGTCTCAAAGGAAGTGCACATAAGGAAAGTGAGGATAAGACTGAGGTCCTACTGGGGTATAATAAAGGGAGAAGGTTGAAACAAATGTTGAACCTTTCAGAAACCTATTTACAATAGGGGATTTGAAGAGGGATGGCTGGGCAGGCAACAACAGAAAAGTTGAAATAGCAGAGAGATAGCTCTTTAGAGTGGTCAGAGCAGAGCTCTGCTGGGCAAGAGAAAGGATGAAAAGGAGTACCTGAGAAAGAGGAGCAGAAAGGGGATCGATTTGGTTTTCTGTACACCATCCCACAAATTTTCCCCAATGGCAGGCATATACCTTCTTGGTGGAGGGAAGCCTGGCGGCCAGAATAATGTGACGGACTTCGCGAGGACGGTCGAAAGCTGTCAACTGCTGCAGCTCAATCACCATGCAAGTTGGCGGAGCGTTGAGAGGTTCAGGTGGAGAACCCTCCCCTGCTTCTGTGACAGAACCTCCTGAAGGGGCAGCCTGATCAGAGGACCGAAGGCCATGCTCAACAGCTCTGGATACAAGACTCGCAGCACCCAGTCCGGAGCGACAAGGATGACTTGGGCCCAGTCGTTCCTGATCTTCCTGAAAACTCTGGGCAGGAGTGGTATGGGCGGAATGGCGAACAGGAGGCGAAATCTCTACTCAAGACGAAAAGCGTCTTCGAGCGAGAACCGCCTTGTGATTTCCAGCACACAGACCTGCTGACATTGCGCACTCTTGGCGATGGCTAACAGATCTAACCAAGGCTCTCCCCACTGCTGAAAGAGACCTTGCACCACCTCCGGACAGAGACACCATTTGTGATCCGCTAGCCATCTTTGGCTGAGTTTGTCCGCTCAGGGGTTCAAAGAGCCCACCAGCTGTTGAACCACTAAGGATAGGCCGTGCTGTTCCAGCCATGCTCTGAGGCACAGAGCCTCTTGAAAAAGGGTCCATCACCTCACTCCGCTGTTGTCCGTGATCACCTGCACTAGCCTTCCCTTGATGGAAGGTAGAAAGGCTATCAATGTCAGTCGTATTGCACAGAGCTCCAGCATGTTTATGTGGAGCCCGGATTACGCCGGAGACCAGTTCCTCTGATCTCCACCTCTCCCAGATGGCCACACTATCCCAGGAGTGACGCATCTGTCACTACTGTCAGATCTGGTTCGGGAAGGGAGAGGCGTCTGACTTGGACCCAATCGTGGTTTGTTAACCGCCATTGCAGATCGTTAGCAGTTTCCTAAGAAATCTGGACCACGTCAGGGAGATTACCCTGATGCTGCCTGCGCTCACTGGAACTTCAGGTCCCACTGCAGAGCCCGCATAGGCCAATGGGCATGTGTCACAAGCATGATGCAGGAGGCCATGAGGCCCAGTCAGCCTCACCGAAATACAGGATAGACGCTGAAACATCGGTATCATAGCCTGAATATCCTAGACTTGCTGCTCGGAAGGATAAGCCCGAACCTGCACCAAGTCCAGAACAGCTCAGATGAAAGGGAGAGTCTGAGAGGGAGTCAGGTGTGACTTCGGCACATTGATAGCGAACCCCAGTGAATGCAGGAGGTGTGCCATAGTCTGGAGGAGGGAGACAGCTTAGGGCAAGCACACCTTCAACAGCCAGTCATCGAGACAGGGGAAGACTGGCATCCCTGATCTCCACAGAGGAGCTGTAACCACCGCCATTACCATGGTGAACACCCGAGGGATGCTGGTATGACCAACTGAAAGTGCTTGTGACCTACAGTGAATTGCAGGTAACGTCTGTGGGCAGGCAGGACAGTGATGTGAAAATATGTGTCCAACGCTAGCATTCAGTCTTCGGGGTCCAGAGCAGAAAGCACCTGCGCAAGAGTGAGCATTTAGAATTTCTCATTCTTGAGGAAAAAATTGAGGGCTCGGAGATCTAGAATAGGACGAAGGTCTTTGTCCTTTTTGGGGACCAGAAAGTAGAAGTAATAGCAACTACAGCCTACTTCTGTGCCGATGCTCTCTATGGCTCCCTTGGCCAAGAGAGCCATAACTTCCTCACTGAGAAGGGACAGATAATCCTCCGTCAGCCGGTCGTGAGATGTTGGAATGGAGGGAAGGGTAGTCTTGAAGGGGAGGGAGTAGCCCCTTCCGACAATCTGCAAAACCCACCTGTTTGATGTTATGGACTGTCAGTGGGGCAGGTGATGGCAAATCCTGTAGCCAACTGAATGCCCATGGTGGTAAAAGGGTAGATTAGGAAGATTTGGAGGCTGCAGCTGCCAGGGGGATGGTGGACTGACCAGACTGCTGGCTACCTGACCCACGAGGTCTCTGGTTACCGCGCTCTTGGCCACGCAGAGCTTGAGGAGCATGCGCAGCTCAGTGGCTAGGAGAGAACTGGCGCAGCTAGAAACCCCTCCCATAGCCACGAAAAGAACGAAAGGCAGATTGGGGGTGACGTGGGGCAGCAGAGAGGCCCAAGAACTTGGCCGTAGCACGAGAGTCCATAAAGCGCTCAAGCGCCGAATCTGCCTCGTCTATGAAGAACTGGGTGCCATCGAAGGGCATGTCCACAAGGGAAGCCTGGACATCCCCAAAAAAACAGTCATCCTCAACCAGGCATGGTGCCTCAGGGCCACCGCCGATGAAACCACTCTGCCCAGTGAGTTGGTTGTGTTAAGTCCACATCGTATTGTGAACTTTTCTGCATCTCTCCCATCGGCAACAGCCTGAGAGAGTACGGCCCTAGGTCTTCTTCATAGGGCTGGTATTCTGCAGGGTCCAATGACCTCTCCCATTCTTCCCCGAGGCCTAGCCCAAGGGAATAGGGCTCAGACTCTGATCTAGCAGGCAAGGTTTCTGCCGATGTCGGGCGATGCCCATCCGGCTCCATGTAAGAGTCAGGGATGACAATGGGGATGGTGCTGCCAGTGGGTGACGGTAGCACTGGAAGCGTTGGCATCGGGCCGGCACCGGGGAAAGACGAGATGGTAGATCAATGCCAGTCCGGATCCAGGAATAGATCCCTGGGGGTCCACTGGAGCCGGAGCCGCTGACGTGGAACCAGATGGAGCCCCCCTCTGACCCCGCGGGCCTGAAGGCGCACCAGAGGGGTCAGGCCATCCAAAGATGAGGTGCATGGCCTCATAGAACTCTTTCAGTGGGGTGGGGTCACTCTAGCTCCCAGAAAGTCAGGAAGGCGTGGAGTCGGCCCAGGCACAGGCTCCAAGGAACCAGGCCTCGAATGGCGATGCTCCCTCATCACGTCGGCCGACCATAAGTCGAAGACACCTTTGACTTCTTGTTCTTCAACTGGTGGCTCGACTTACCCAAGTGTTACAAGGACTTGGAGTGGGATGATGATTTCGGACTCCGCAAACCAGTCCCGGGACCTTCTTCTCGACCGGGACCTCGATTTGCGGGAGTCGCATGCTGGCCCGCCATGAGTTTTAGAGACCGCTCCTCAAAGTTTTCTTATTTATGGTATGGCTATCGGAGCATGACTTCGGATCGCCGTTGCGCTCCAAACACCACAGGCAGACAAGATGCGGGTCCATCACCAACATCGGCCCATAACAGGCCCTGTAGGGCTTAAATCTTGTTTTTCTAGATGACATACCTAACATACCAGCCAGGAAATAAAAGAACGGACGTCAGCGTGCCTGGGTGTTGCCTATGTAGGTACCATGACATCAATTCTGTTGCGGACGATGCACGTGGAGCTGTTAGACGCCACCTACCGACGCGCAAAGGTTCTGCTCAAGAAAGATCTAACACATCAGTCTGCCTAAGAGGCTTTGTTACGAAAAGGCAAATATGTACAACCACAAAAAGAAAAGAGAACTCACACAGCAAACTAACCCTTTAACTGCTTTGGTTTTTCCATCCCCAAGTGCGGAGCCTTTTTTAGGTCTGGTGTTAGCCAAGACCTTTTGATTTTACTAAAATATGTAGAATAGCCACCTCTCTTTATCCATTTGTCTCTTGTTGTGTCATTCACATTTTGCGTCTGCCCACTACAGAATATAGCATCCGGCAGTGGGTCAGTCTACTTAAAATACTGGTTAACTTCACTTTGAGTTACTGCATTTTGCTCTCTCACACAGAGCACATCCGCAAACAAGCTAGTTTCTTTCAGTACCATGTTTTTGTTTTTACTTATAATTACTTTAGTGTTGCCTTTATGTTTAGAACCTGATGTGATAGCAGAACGCTTCTGATGCGCATCCCGTCTTTATCAGATCCCATCTGCTGCCAATGCTGTTGTAAATTCCTTTGAGTGTTTTGCTTTTCCGACTGCTGCTTTTTTACAGCATATCAGATGCGCCCATTTGAAACTGTTCTGTATTAAGTTATGATCTGTTTACTTTTTTCTTTCCCTCTTTTCCTCCCAATTTATTTTTTCTTCCTAATGCATTTCTTCCCTTCTTTCCAAATTTTTCTTTCCTTTTTTCCTAACTGCTTTCTTTCCTTCTTTACTAATTTCTCCTTCCTAATTGCTTTCCTTCTTTCATTCTTTCTCAATTACCTTCTTTACCTCTTTCCTAATGTCCTTTTCTCTTTCCTTCCTGCTTTCTTTGTTTCATGCTTTCTTTCATTCTTGCCTTCTTTCTTTCCTAACTTTCTTTGACTTTTTTCTTGGCTTCTTTCTTGACTTCTTTGTTTCTGTCTCTCTTTCTCTTCTTGCTTTCCCTTCTTTCTTTTTCTCTCTTAATTTCTCAGCCTTCTTTCTTGTCTTCTTTCTATCTTTCCCTTCCTATCTTTCTTTCTTCTTGCATACTTTCTTCCTTTCTTTCTCCATCGTGCCTTTTTTCTTGCCTTTCTTTCTCAACTCTTCTTTCTTATCTTCTTTTTCGCCATATTTTCTTTTTCTGACATTCTTTTTCTGCCTTCTTTCTTTCTTCATGCCTTCTTTCTTGCTTTTTTTGCTTTTTCTTGACTACTTTTCTTTCCTGCCTTCTTTCTTTTTTCTTAAAGGCAAGAGGCGTGTAGCCAGTGCCAGACTGGCTGACTTTTTTTGGTCTGTGTTAGCCAAGACCGTTTGATTTTACTAATATTAGGTGTATAACACTTACTTATAGGGGTTTCAACCAGACGTAATCATTAGTCTGTGGTTGGTCGTGTATTAATGGGCAATGCATCAGTCCACTGCAGCCATTGGATGACTGCACTACGAGTTACTGTATGCCGCCATTTCACCAAGGACACATGCACAAAAAAATAGTTCCTTTCAATGTTACGAAGTACTATGGTAATGTGTCGGTTTTTTTTTATACCCCAAAAAGTTTTGCCTGTAGCAAATAATATATATATATATATTTTTTTTTTAAGATTGATGAGGGCCGGCATATTTCTAAACAATAAAGTTTTGCAAAAACAATGACAAAACAAAACAAGATTTACCAGAAGGCTGGCGTGCAACTACAGACCTATTGCTTGTTTGATTTCTAGGGTCCTTTGCACTTAGGCCTTCATAACTTTTTTACACAGGAAATATTTGGGTCATTATTTATTACATTTTTGGGGATTCGGCTGAGACTTTGTTGATTCACCAACTGCTGGGAGTTTCTGGTGTAAAAAGAAGTGAAATCCATTGGTGAACTCAGAATGCTATATTGTTCTGAAAACTAGACAGACTTCTGAAATCATCAAGGGATTATTTGTGTAGATTGATAAAATAAAATAATAATGGAAATAAGTAGGAAATAATAGCAATTGGTGACAGTAATTTTATCTGTAATTGTTTTGCCCAGATTGCGGATTTACAAAAGCAACATATCATTACTTCTCCCTGAAGAAAACATATAAAGTGATAGTGTTAAAAAAAATTAGAGTAGCTTGAAAGCACATCCAGAAACCACCGATTCCTTTCAGATAAGAATTCGGTTTATGGTGAGAGTAAAGAAATGGGCCACAGTGTTTCAAAAGAGAAGAACTATACTTGATAAATTGTAGTAACATATACATTACAATAAAATGTGGTTTGTACTTAGTCAGCCTTCATGCAATAAACTTGTGCATTCTTAAGTGAACTAAATACGTCTTTAATGGTTAGCCAATAGTGGGACGCAGTCATAAATTAAACAAAAACATCTTATCACAAACACAAACAAAATAGTCTACCTTAATAATTATTTTAGATTGAAGCACATTACACCTTTTTTTAACTCAAATCTCCAAATTTAAAACAAATGTTTAATTTAGAATTAGGCGCAGCACTTCTTGTTACAGGAGTGGTGTAACAGAGCACGGGATGGGGTTAGTTTTATGATTAACATTAGTTTTAGGCTTCAACCTGTGTTACCACCTTTAAGGTTAGAACAAAGCTTAAGGGTTTGCACAAGTATGGGGGCTAGGACACTGGGTTTGGCGTAGTTATCAGTGGGCACTAGGCTTAAGCTCAGGACTAGGGTTGGAGCGGAGCTTAGACTCAGGGTTAATGTCCCATTACGCTCAAGTTCAAGGCTCAGGTTAGTTTACTCTTAGGTTCAGGACAAGGGAATACATTTAGTGTCCGCATTAAACATTAGTCTTACAGTTAATCAAAGGGATACCGTTAAGCTTAAACTCAGAGCTCGAATTAGACTTCCGGTTAACTATATGCTTAGATATACGACGGTATGGATTGTAGCAATAACCATAAAATTGTTTTTGCACTGGTAAACGAATTGTTCTAAAGTAGGTGATTATTTTGGTATGATTATAATTTAAAAAAACATAGTTTGTGATTTAACTGGTCAATTAACCACTTGCTTCACATATACCGTGCAGCATACCAGCAGTATTTTGTGCTGATGGAGGAAGAGCTAAAAGAGAACCGAACTATACTGGTGAGAACATAATGTAGAATCAGCAAAGCAAGTGTACTTCAGTTTTACATCCACCCATATTCACATACAGCTGGTTAAATAGCAGTAGTATTAAAATTAGCCTTAAGATAGAAGAGATTTCCAAATTACCACATTAGGTATTTTCACATTAAGTATCATAATAGCGTGTGAAAGCAAGAGTCTGGTGATCGAAATTGTTCACCTGTTAAGTGCTGACAAAAGTCTAAATCCTGGGCGTTTTTCTTCATTCCAGGGAAGCTGCTGCCTTCAAAAACAGAAAAGTAACAAAAAACGAATATGTATGTCATCGAATATAAATTCAGTAAATGCATTGCAAATCTTGACTGTCTCAGTAGGTTAGTGTTGTGGCAGAAGAGATGATTGAAGAAACCGAGTTCGAGAGTTAGTCATGAGCCAGGAAAAAGAAATGGGAAATGAAAGATACAAAAAGACTAAGAGTGAAAGTCAAAAGCAATTAATAATGATGGTTAAGAACATCAGAAAAGAAAAAAAAGCGTCACAAGCACTGATGAAGCTGTTTGATGATTTTCGTGAAATTATTGCTTAAAAGAATATGGTTGCATTGTTTTAAATGGCAAAGATCTTGAATTTGCAGTAACAATAAATACTCCGGGCACGATATAGAGTTTGGCAGATGACGTAGAGTCAATCAGGATGGTGAAGGCATTATCTCAGCCATACCGAGGGTACTGTGTCTGACAAATTTAGAGAAGATCACTATGTTCTAAAAGTTTGGTGGCTGGCCACCGTTGGTTTTGACTAGGGGTGGGTGTAACTCGCAGAGTTTCACTCGACAGAATTCCGTGGAGTTAGATAAAAACTCTGCGAGATTCCGCGGAGTACAGCGAGCAGCGGAATTTGGCACATCGCGCTGCTCATGCTTATTTTTAGTGCCGGGTGTTTGTTCCACACTGTAAAATCAGCTTCAATGGCACCACGTGGCGCACCAGAGGGCGCTGCTTTTTTTGCCGCTCGAGTAGACTTTCTACTCAAGCGGCAGCTTTCTCAACGCGAACGGTTGTGACCGTCCGCGATGAGAAATCACGCCGGGAGGCATTCTAGTGCCTGAAAATCGTGCTAAGGGATGCAAATTGTCGCTTGCACTCACCAGCTTAACATTGGTGAGCAGCACGCGAGAAAAAACTCTGCCAAGCGACGGTTGACGGAGTTTTGCCGGAATTCCACGGAGAAGGCAAGACCCTGCGAACTCCGCCGGCAGAGCTGAATTTATCACCCACCCCTAGCTTTGACAGCCATACACTAAACTTTTACAACATTTTTGTTTATCAGAAACAAACTCCCAAAGCAGGAGTTTGTTTCAGAAAAAGAAGAAAAAACTAGTGACCCCACGCCCCCAGTGTCAGGCTCTTTATTGTTTTTTTCTGTCCCTCACCGCCAGGTTTTTCCTGGCGGTAACTGAAAAATAATAAGACATTGCACCGTCCACCATCAACAAGGTGGACTGTGTAATGTACTTTTTACGACGGCCTCTACTTCCTCACATGGCCCCTACTCAGGGCCAGAGAGGAAGTATACCGTCGACAAACCCTATTGGGACTTTGTCGACAGGTGTCCCATTTCTAAATGACATGGGCAGACGGAGGGTTGGCGGGCAGGGAACTCCATCATGTTTACAATGGAGCACCCTGTCTGCCAAAATCTAAATCAGGCCCTAAATGACAAAACAGATTAAAGATTATGATAACCACTGCCAAAATCTGTATGGTCACAGGCAGAGCAAAACATATTTATATCCTCTTGTCCCTCTGGCAAAGAGGCAAATATCTGCTGCCTGATGTCTGGCACTCCTGTTTTACTTTACAGTGGACCTGGTGACCACATACCTTACTGTATACATGTTTCAGGTGTCTGAAAAACAGATGCTGCAGTTACAGGTTTGTAAATCTTTCGGTACAAAGTAGTTTGATCAACTGCAGACATGTTTATGGAGATCTAAGTACAAAGCTTCTAAACATGTTCAAACAATACATGAATGGTGTACTGGCGACACAAACAAGTACTGGCAAACCCATTATGTCTCAACTCTAGGAGTTAATTGGTTTTGCCAATGTTTTTGTGCTGCTGAAAAGCATCAGTAAAAAGTAATGCTTTTTTGTTGATGCTGTTTTGTGTCTATAAAATTTTAAAAAAAGTATTTTGAAGTTGCCACTGGTTGTGGTGGTTGTGTCATTTTGTACACATGTGCATGCATCACCAAGCACACGCACACAAACAGAATGACACAGGAGGCATTTCCTTAATTTTTTTTATTGAACGTTCTAAGATGACAAGAGGAGTCAATAAAAAAATGCAAGTGTGCCAGCCCAAAACTCTTTTGTGAAGGGCCAGCAGCAGTTGCTGCTTGGCTCTCCAAAAATATATATATTTAATCCCTAAATGTAAGCAGTGGAGGAACACAAGTCGGTCAGTCAAGAGCATGGTAAAAAGGCTATGCTCCAGGAAAGAAGCAAACAAATTGAACAAAAAAAGCCAACAAATATGAAGCAGGCAAATGAGACTGACAACAAACAACACCACAGGTAAGGAATGGGCAGAGTATAGGCCCCTGCAAGTTCTTGTTAAATCCACCATAGGTCTTTTGCAACAAGACAGCATGCGCTGTCTGGTAGGCTCGGCCGAAAAATGAAACTTTCAATGTGATAAGCTAATGAAGGGTCACGAGGGTAAAGAAAATGCCTTTTACAGATATTTGATAGTACTCGGTTTCAGAATAGCAGTTCGTCTGGAGGTAGTTGCCAATGAGAACAAGTGACATAAGCATCCGGAGTGTGGGACACAGACTTCTGAACTCTCCCAGTGGTTATAAATGTACTGAAATAAATACATGAATTTCTAGAGAAGGCAACATCGCTTCTTCCACAAGCCAAAGGATACATTGTATTCTAAACTGAGCCCATGTCTGCGCACAGCAATAGATTCATTGAAAGGAAGAGCAGGGCAAACTTGTTTCATCGCATAACCGTTGCGGACAAAAACCTTTATTCTCCAAGGACATCAAGATTAAAATTTAAATAACTTAATTATCTTTCAAAGAAGAGGGCATAAATAAACATGAAGCACCCTTTTCACTCGTATGCTAGAAATAGAAGACTGATAAAGTAAACGGTAAGAAGAACAATCTCTTAATATTTTAATATGCCCTACTTCCTGCATGTTTGGTAGTCGCCACGTTCTACAAATATAAATGTGACTAAACCCCAAATGTCAACGTTGTACACCTTAAGCACCATCTCTAATCCCGCCTACTTTTTTCTCTATTATGGTTCATAATGTTCTCTGTGCAGTGATGTGCCGCCATTGGGTAGGTAGGTTTTACAAACACATGCATAGATTACAAACATAGCTGCTAAAAATCGCAAGTATTACAATTAGCAAATGTATTAGTAATCATTTTAAAAACTTCGGATTGACGGACGATGGACCTGGCCTTTCTGGACTGGAATTATATGCTTGACCTGCAGAACCTAGCAGTCCAAACATTTATTTTGCTAATAACTTTGGTACCGTTTGAGGAATCTTCACAAAAGGTTCCTCAAAAAAGTGTTATCCACCTCAGCTCCTTCCTGGAAAGTTTCGCGGTAATCCGTCAAGCGGGGGGCAGAGAAAAAAAGGGGGGTCCTAAATCGTATTTCCCCATGCAATTTTTCATAGGAAAATTAACCTGTGATACCACAAAAACGGTTAAACCAAATTACACCAAATTTGTCAGAAAGCTAGATCATGGTCCAAAAAGGGTGCTTTTTTAGGTCGAGCCTAGAGTCAGCGAGCATGCGCTGCTCTGCGAGACTTGTTGTAGTGGAGTAGGGAATAGAAGCCCCGCCCACTCTCCGCCCATATTTGCCATTGGCTTGTGTCATTGTCCTTCGTTAATGCTGGCTTCTGATTCATAAATAGTCTTGTTAGTCCCTCCTTAGTACCACCTTGTCTTCATTTGTAACCTCCCATGGTGACTGGTCCCCTTACTTCGGTTGTTACATGGTCATTTAGACTGTGAGCACTATTTTCTTTATCGAGTTTCTCTTACTGCAGGCACGACGTGCTTTGCTTACGTTCAGTCTGTGGTGCCTTCATTACAACCCCGTCCTCCCTCCCGCTGTCTGTGCCTTCTTTACCCCCCCACGCCCTCCCTCTCGCTGTCCGAACCTTATTTACCCCCCGCCCTCCCTCCCGTTGTCCATGCCTCTTTACCCCCCCACCCTTCCTCCGGTTGTCCGTGATGCCTACCTTACCCCCACCCTCCCTCCCGTTGTCCGTGCCTTTCGTCCCCCCCACCCCGCGCCCTCCCTCCCGTTGTCCGTGGTGCCTACCTATTGGCTATGCCAATGCTTTTAAAAAAAATGTATATGCTAAATAATGGCTACCGCGCGGCTCACACAACTCGTTTTTACATTTTTTTATTTACATGCTAAATAATGATGGCCGCGCGCAACGAGACGCGCGGCTCACCCAACCCGAAACAAGCATTTGCAATGCAATAGGTCTTGCATTTACGCGAGTTTGAGCTATTGGCATTGTAAATGACAATGCCTTTTATTTATGTTTTGGTTTTTAAAACATAAATTAAAGGGTTTGTCATTTACAATAGCAATAGCTTAAACTCGCGTAAATGCGAGACCTATTGCATTGCAAATGCTTGTCTTATTTGGTATAAATCTGTTTAGTAGTTTTGTGTGCATATTTTACACCGCAGTCCCAGAGTTCTAGAAAATAAAATGAAATTGGATACAAGGGGCAAGGTAGGGGTACCCTCATCCCCTGGGCATTGTTAGGCTGGGGTCAAAGCTAACAATATTTGTTTACACTGTTTTGGGGACCCACAGATTCATTACGATGCTCAGCATGGCCCCCCCAGCAGATCCACAGTACTACAAAAAATACATTAATAAAGAAAGTTGGATGCCCGCGGGGTTTGTGCGCAGTACCTGGCTATAGGTCAGGTAGTGTGCCTAGCTTCATGCCCCGCACAGTCGAAGGTTATGTGTAGCCGAGGGTTTGAGTTCCCAAGCCCCCAACCCCCATGCCATGCATTGCAGAAAGCCCTGCATTAAGATGGTTGAGCGCTCATTGGGGGTTGGGTGCAGGACCTGGCTGCAGGCCTTGCCCTGCCCCTCACCCCACGCCGTGCACAGACAATGTCAATGCATGACGGGGTTGGGCACAAGCAGGGGGTTGTACACCAGAGGGTGTTAGGGTACCACAGAGGTTGGGTTTAGGTCCTGCTAGCAGGTCAGCCCTGCACCATGCACGGCCTTAGACATCTTACTTTACGTTAAAAATAAAAAGGAGAATTGCACTAAAAAAAATATTAAAGTGACGTTATAATTAGTAACAGTAAAAATAACTTACTTTAGATTAAAAGAAATAACTTAGAAATTCCAGAATACTCTGTTTTTGTGAAATTGCAACACAATAACATCAGAAATTGAAACAAAATAACATCTACTACTTCTAGTGGTAACTCGATTGCAGCTAATTGTCCCTGCTCAATCTCCAGGTATGGAGGTGTAGGCTCTGCAGTTTGGGGTGGAGAACCTGGCCCTCTGGCTGGAAAAAGGAGATCCACACCCTTCTTGGCCAATATAGGGTGATAAAGATTACTTGGCCCGGTCCTGGCAAATCTTACTCAGAATCTGAGGGCTCAAGCATATGGGAGAAAAGGGTTAGTGAAGTTGAAAATTCAAATTCAGCTGGAACACATCCCCCAAAGACTTTTTGCAACAGATACCAGACAGCAGATAACAGCGGGTAATGGGCATTATTGCGACTGGCAAAAGGGTCCACCAGAAGCTTCCCCCACAGAGAAAAGGTATGAATGACCACTTCTGATGGAAGATGCCATTCGTGGTTGGCAAGGTAACGTCTATTCAAACTGTTGGGATTGAGGTTTAACGAGCCGGCCAGGTGGTTGGCTATTTTACGTACCCCATTTTTGCACACCCAGGTCCAGAGACTCAATACTCAATATTGAAGGGGGCTGTGGGAGAAGGAATGGCAGAGAGGTAGGAAAAAAAATACATGATTTAAACACAGTTTGAAAGCAATGACCTGAACTGGTGGTCTGGAATAAAGGATTTATTCAGGGCAACTCAGGAGGTCAGTTCGCCCATTCCAATAGCTGGCCCTGAGCATGGGTTTAGAATCAGTGCTCTGGCCCAACGGTTTGAATGTGGCTGCAGGAAATAAGGGACAGAACGACAACTGAGAGATTTCTACTGCAATGAGTACAAATGATGGCTTCCAGACAACATTCCACCCAGGTTTGCGGTACATAGAGAGGAACAATGAGAAATATCATGCCTTCCCATACTTTGGGAACTACACTCGTTTGACTAGATTGCACCTTCTTAGTAGAGTCAAGCCAGGAGAAATAAAAATGTACTCCTCTCTGCTCATTGATAATGTGGGGCAAAGGGTTAGGTTTTTATTATTTAGGGGCTGATTACAATGGCGTACGGACTCCAGTCCATCCGTCACCGTCTCGGGGTGTGGGACCGCCCGCCTACAAGGCAGCGGTCCCAGAATGCGACCGCCCCTGTGGCGGTCGCACTCACCATACTTTGCATTGCGGCGGGTGCTGCTGGCCGCAGTACGATGGCGGTACAGTGGCAGTACGATGGCGGTAAACCCGCCACCGGCAGCCTGCCGGTGGCGGAGTCACCGCCATCGTAATCAGCTCGTTAGTTGTGAAAAAAAGATATGTGATTGGTAGATTATTTGCAGGTTTATGGTTACCCTGCCATTTTTCTATGCTGTTTTTGATAGATACTTCTACCTGCAGATTCCTCACCTTGTGAGCATTATCTGATGCCAATCTGGAAGCAGAAACCTTTCTGCTGTAGCTCATATACACCGACAGAGGGTGCTGACTCCATGTAAACATCACCAACTGTACTCCTGGTGATGTCACTAGAGATAAAAGGTGCCCAACCGGCATTCCAACGGTAGTTTCCTTTTTCTGTGCCACCAATGCGGATCTGGAGCTCGCTCATCTTATTTTTGACAAGAATTTTAAATGATGTAAGTATGTAAAGTATGAGTCCTCTTTAATTGGGCTTTTAGCCCTACAGAGACTGTGAGGGTGACATGTTCATCACTGACCCTCATGATAGCCACCTATCGTATTTAAGCTCAGACCACGACACACATTTCTGTGACTTAGGTCACCTACAACTTGTGTGCCCATGGTAAGGAAAATGCTACTTACCAGTATGCATCTGTTCTTGGCATGTAGAGCTGTAGAGTTGTATACTTTAGCATAGATCGCCATCTGGTGTTGGGCTCGGATGTTTGCACTTTGTTTTTGTCGAAGAAGTCTTTGTAGTCACGGGATAGGTGACTCCTCCTTATGGTGATAGTGCGCATGGGCATCGACTCCACCTTCAGATTGTTTTTCGCCATAAAGGGTGATGATGGAGTTAGTAAGAGAATAGAAAGGGATGTCCATGTGATGTATCTAAATAAGATAATACTGCAACAGATAAAGGTATCCGGGGAGGTGGGTGGGCGTATACAACTCTACAGCTCTACATGCCAAGAACAGATGCATACTGGTAAGTAGCATTTTCCGTTCGAGGCATATGAGCTGTAGATTGTATACTTTAGCATAGACTATAAAGCAGTTTTTTCTCCCTAGCGGTGGCAACCTGTATCTGTTGCAGTAGTTTGAAAGAGTGTTCTTAACACAGCCTGGCCCACAGTAGCTTGTTGCTTTGCTTGCACATCTACACAATAGTGTTTAGTGAAAGTATGCGGTGTAGACCAAGTTGCTGCTTTGCAGATGTCATCTAGGGGAATGTTCCCTAAGAATGCCATAGAAGCCCCTAGTTTGCATGTGGAATGAGCTCTAGGGGGATAAGTTAATGTGCGTTTAGCTTTGAGATAGCATATTTGGATGCATTTAACAATCCACCTTGCAATTCCTGTTTTTGAAATGGGATTGCCTTTGTGAGGTGGGGAGAAAGCTACAAAAAGTTGTTTTGTTTTTCTAAAACTTTTAGTTCTTTCGATGTAGTAGAGTATCGCTCTCTTAATATCTAGCGTGTGGAGAGCGCGTTCTGCCACTGAGTCTGGTTGAGGGAAAAATACTGGAAGTTCAACCAACTGATTAAGGTGAAAGGCAGATACCACTTTGGGCAGAAATTTTGGATTAGGCCTAAGAACCACTTTACTATGGTGTATTTGTAGAAATGGTTCTTGTATGGTCAATGCCTGGAGTTCACTAACTCTCCTAAGTGATGTGATAGCTACCAGGAAGGCTACTTTCCAAGTAAGGAACTGTAACTCGCATTTGTGCAGAGGTTCAAATGGGGGGCCCATGAGTCTGGTGAGGACTATATTGAGATTCCATACAGGAGAAGGTGGAACTCTAGGTGGAATTATTCTTTTAAGCCCTTCCATAAACGCTTTGATAGCGGTACTAGAAACAACGACAAATGTCTGTTTTAGAGGTAAGCAGCAATTGCAGCAAGATGTAGCCGTATAGATGTATATGCTAGGTTACATTGTTGTAGATGCAAAAGATAACAGATACTATTTTGGATGGAAGCATCCAGCGGATCGATTTTATTTGTACAATAAATGACAAATCGCTTCCACTTTGCTGCATAGCATGCTCTAGTAGTAGGACGTCTAGCCTCTTTAATGATGTTCATGCAGTCTGGCGGGAGATTAAGGTAGCCAAACTCTAGGACTTCAGGAGCCAGATCGCAAGATTGAGTTGATTGGGATCTGGGTGCCTTATCTCACCATGGTTCTGAGTGAGGAACTTGGGGGAGAGATGGAGCTTTTGATGAGGCACTACTGAAAGTTCCAACAGGGTCGTGAACCATGCTTGGCGTGCCCATGTTGGAGCAACTAGGATCATTGTGAGGGAGTGTTGTGTGAGCTTCCGAACCAGTAACCGAATGAGCGGGAGAGGCGGAAAAGCGTATGCAAATCTGCCTGACCAGTTCATCCATAGCGCATTGCCTTTGGACAATGGGTGTGGATACCTGGAGGCGATGCTTGGGCATTTTGCGTTTTGGTGTGTGGCAAACAGATCTATGTCTGGATGACACCACATGTGAAAGAATGGAACAAGAACTTGAGGATGAAGTTCCCATTCGTGGATCTGCTGTGTTTGACGACTGAGCAGATCCGCAATCTGATTGTGTACTCCTGGTAGATGTTCTGCGAGGAGGTAAATGTTTTGAGGGATGGCCCATCTCCATATGCTTTGCGCTAGTTGTGAAAGCTGAAGAGTGTCCTCCCCCCCCTGTTTTTGTATGTAATACATTGCTGTCATGTTGTCTGTATGGATCAAGACAGCTTTGCCTACTAGCAAGAGTTGAAAAGACTTTAGTGCTAGAAAGATTGCCAGTAACTCCAGATGATTTATGTGGAGTTGTTTTTGGTGATGGGTCCATATACCCTGAATGTTTCGGTTTTGGAGATGAGCTCCCCAGCCGGTGAGCGATGCATCTGTGGTTAGCAATATCTGTGGGACCGGGTCGAGGAACGGCCGCCCTTTGGATAGGTTTTGTGTGTTCCACCACTGCAGAGAGCGATGCGTGCGGCTGTCCACCAACACCAGATCTGTTAACTGACCTTGAGCTTGGTTCCACTGATGTGCTAAACATTCTTGTAAGGGACGCATCTGAAGTCTTGCATAAGGAACGATGAGGATGCAAGATGCCATCATCCCTATTAGCTGCATAAACATTCGAGCTGGAAGGGAGTGTTGGGGTTGAAATCTTGATATGAGAGCTTGCATGCTGGCTATCCTGAGTGGATTGGGGTATGCAAGGGCATTTGCGGTATCTATTGTGGCACCTAGATACTGAAGTAGGTGAGATGGTTGAAGGTGTGACTTCGGTAGGTTTATTGTGAATCCTAAGTCGTAGAACAGCTGGATTGTTTTGTGTGTATTGTGTACACAGTGTGTGTGTGACTTGGCTTTTATGAGCCAGTCGTCGAGATAAGGAAACACGTGAATGTGTTGTCTCCGCAAATGAGCTGCGACTACCGCGAGACATTTTGTGAAGACTCGGGGTGCTGTAGTTACTCTGAATGGGAGGACTTTGAATTGATAGTGCTGACCGTCCACTACAAACCGTAGATACTTTCTGTGAGCGGGGTGAATGGGAATATGAAAGTAGGCGTCCTTGAGATCTAAAGTGGCAAGGAAATCGCCCTGTTGGAGCAGTGGGAGGACTTATTGGAGAGTGACCATGTGGAAGTGGTCCGACTGTATGTAGAGATTTAACGGTCGGAGGTCTAGTATTGGCCTGAGAGTACCGTCCTTCTTTGGGATTAGAAAGTAAAGGGAGTAAACCCCTGTTCCTTGATGAGGTAAGGGAACCGGTTCTATGGCGTGTTTTTGTAATAAAGAGAGAACCTCTTGTTTTAACAGTGTCAGATGTTCTGTGGACATTGGACGTTGTTTGGGGGGTATGAATGGGGGAGTTGAAATGAGTTCCAGGCAGTAACCATACTGGATAATTTGTCTTACCCACTTGTCTGTGGTGATGGAATTCCAGACAGGTAGGAACTGTGATAGTCTTCCCCGACTGGAGTGGAATGGTCGGGGGAAGTGGAGGAAGTCACTGTTTTGTAGTAGGAGAGGTGCGGGTGTTATTACCGCGGCCTCTACCTTTGTTGTTGTTCCCACTATAACCCCTCTGAAATATCCTCTGTTAGGGGATGTTTGAGTAGTGTTTTTGTAGGAGGATGAGGTGTTGTCCGTCCCACTAGTTTTAGAGGCGCCCTATAAAAGGAGCGATGAAAAGAACCTCTAGTGGTTGTTGCCTGTAGGGCTCCCATGGACTTAGCAGTTTGAGTCCTTTTTCATTTTTTCCAAAGATGTGTCTACAGTGGGTCCAAATAAGTGTTCTTGATCAAAGGGTTGATTAAGAATTGTAGACTGCACGTCCTGTTTAAACCCAGATATGCGTAGCCATGCGTGTCTGCGTAGTAGAACGCTTGTGTTAACCGCAAGAGACACCGTGTCGGCTGCATCAAGAGCACACTTTATAGAAGTGTTTGTAATTAACTTTCCCTCTTGTATGAGGTCGTTAGCCTTAGACTTATACTGATCGGGAAGATGTTGTATGAGCTTTTCAAGCTCATCGTAATGAGCCCTATCATACCTGGCCAGTAAAGCTTGGGTATTGGCAATGCGCCAGTGATTCGCTGCTTGTGACGCAATTCGTTTACCAGACGCATCTAGTAATTCGAGAGGGAGCTGTGCTTTAATATAAGCTGGATCGTTGGGAGCTGGTTTATATTTTTTCGAAATCCTGGGATTGAGAACTCTAGCCCCGACAGGATCTTTAAAAACATCAGGTGCATGCTTGATCACGCCTTTTAACATAGGTAGAATGCTTGTTGATTTTTGTGACTGTGTGAAAGTCTCTAATAAAAAATCTTCCTCCAGTGGGTCTGGGTGTAATTCTACCCCATGATGTTGTGCAGCCCTATTTATGAGCTGTGCAAAACCTATGTTGTCATCTGGGGAGGATGGCCTAGATGGGTAGGAGTCTGGATCGTGGACATCTGGAGGATTATCATAATCCTCCCAAGGATCAGGTGGTGGGAGAGTAGAGTGATCGTCATTATCCTCCTGTGGGTTTTCATCCCCACCCCCACGGTGATCATTATCATCATCTTGTGGTGTAGGTGAATATGGAAGTATTAGAGAGTGTGCTGGAGAAAGTGGTGTAGTGGGAATATTTGTAGGAGAGAAGCGTCTGGCTGGAGAAGTTCCCACGTCTCTCTTTTTTAAGGGCACGTTAGGCTCCTCTGGGGAGTCCAAAGGTCTTTTTTTTTATAGAGTTGTCTTGATATGACGAGTTTTAGGGTCAATATGAAGCGTTTTTTGTTTAGGATCCACTGGATCTGGTTGAAATAGGTCTTTTAATCCAGTATCCTTCTTCGGCACCGAGGATTTTGGTTGTTTTGGTTTAGACTCCGAAGCTTTAGGAGGGGTCTTGGTGTCCTTGTTCTTTGGAGTAGCTGTGGAGTCCGAGGACTTGTTCGGCTCCTAAGATTTATTGTCTTTTTTCGTTTCCGAAGATTTATGGTCCTTCTTCGGCTCTGAAGATTTATGGTGTGATTTCAGCTCCGAGGGTTAATCCTGATGGTGTTTCGGTGCCGAATGTTTAGATTTTGGTACCGGGGATGATATTTCGGTACCGATGCGTGGCTGGCTCAGTCCCGAGTCGCCTAAAGGCTTGTTTTTGGGCTTCGGAGCCGGGCCCGAGGGCAGGGCGTCTGAAGGATTATCACGTGTCGACCTGAGCCGGAAGGCGAAGGTGTTACCGGAGCCTTATGTTTTTGAGAAGTGGTAGGGTTTCGATGTCGGTACTCGCAATCCGTTGACCTGGAGTAACCGGCTGATCTTCGGTGTCTGATTCGTCGGCCTCGGAGACGCTGTCTTCATTGTCCGGTTCTTGTTCCTCGAGAGCATCGGGCCTGCATCGAAGATGTCGTCCGTCACCGAGGTAGGGGATCGAGATATTACGTGACGTCGAGCCCGGCGATCACGTATGGTTTTCTTCGATCGGAAGCAAGCGCAGGCCGGGCAATCTTTGTCCTCGTGTTCTGGAGTGAGGCAAAGGTTACAGACCTCGTGGAGATCAGTGTGTGGGAATTTAGCACCACACAAGGGGCATTTTTTGAATGGAGTTCTTTCCATTAGCTGTAGGGCCTGATGGCGCAGATAGGCCCAACGGCCCGCGTCGACGACCGGAATCGAAGGTGTTGAGGGATTTGTTGGATGCGCGTTGAGGAGCGCGATCGAAACAACAATACCGTCGAGCGGTGAAGGATTGCGCGACGAAGGGGAATCGAAAACGACACCGACCCAGAGCGCAACAGTTTACATCCGAACCCAATGGCGGAAAAAAACAATCTGAAGATGGAGTCGATGCCCATGCGCACTATCACCATAAGGAGGAGTCACCTAACCCGTGACTACAAAGACTTCTTCGCCAAAAACAAAGTGCAAACATCCGAGCCCAACACCAGATGGCGATCTATGCTAAAGTATACAATCCACAGCTCATATAGCCTCGAACATGCAAGAACTTAGTCTACAGCTTGCAGCACGGAAACTCAACTAATCAATTAGGTAGGATTGACATTTGATTAGAACTTCAGAAAGGTGATACACTCTTATTCTCTGATAATTTCATTCTCAGCTTTCTGCATACAGTTATATAATGTAAGTTTGGCAAAGCGGCAGCAAAACGGTTAAAAGGAGTCCACAGAAAACCAGATAAAGGCTAAGTAGTGTTGGGTAAAGCTTGCTGTTTTACAAAGCACGCCACCTTTAACACTTGTACAGAGTATGAAGGCACATAAAACTGAGATTCAATCGAAGGTGAACGACGCAGCTGATTTAGCGGCAAAAACAGTTGTGCACACCTTTCAGGTTGAAGCTGGCACAAAGTCAAATCATTGGTGATACAGGCAATTTTAACAGTACAAAACCCCCCAAAAACATTTCAAGGAAATTGCTATGGTAGGGTACCACCTCTTACATAATGAAGCAATAAGGAAGGACTGTTAATACTCCACCGCTGGGACCACACTTGCTTTTGGGTTAACACCGAAATCAGGCAAGTTGGTTCAAGGGAAAATTCCTGACAGACTTTTGAACTAGCTTTTCTTCCACCTTTTCCTATAACTCGGCTAATAAGAACATACAGTGTAGGGCCATTGCCAAGATCCAAGTTTCAACTGACTGGGTAAAGCCTCACCATGTGGCCACTTCCCTTCAGCTGGCTACCACCACACCACAATGCCTTCCGTTCTCTCTATCTAGCCTCTCTCTGCACTGTTTTGCTTAGAAGATAGTAGATTGCCAAACAAATGTGACTGACAATGGAGAAGACTTTCTGAAGAAGTGATACTACATTTAATAGAAGCAGTCGAGAAGGCACCATTAACCATTTGACCATATGGGACTTACAGCCTATTAGGAGCCCCTGTGGTGACACAAACTGTGACCTATTGGCACACACTCAGCAAGTATCTGTGCCCACATAGCTCATATGTTGTTGGTGGCCATGTCAGAGATTACAATGCTGATCATCATTACAAAAATCTTGCAGGGACTATCTCATGCAGAACCAATCTCTATTTCCTATAACCATTGAACGCCCTACACATTTGTTTTTTCATTCTCTGTGGAGGAGTATATTTCCGCTTACTCTCATGGCTCTCCTACTCACAGATTGCATCTACTTCTTAGAAGTCAACTACCAGATCGTGGGTTCCACAGAAGCAATCTAGGTACCTCATGATTTTAGTCTCAACTTGGATGGATAGAGTATCACCAGGACCAAATGCCAGTGCTTTTGATATAAATGAAATTCAGGAATTTTTCCTGGAATCGAAATCCTATGAATCTTTTGAAGACAAAAATCCATATAAAGATACTGACAACTGCAAATACATGTATTGCTTTCCTCACTACGGACACCAATTCCACAACTACCGTGAGAATCACAATTTCATGCAATGAGGGGCACTGCACAGCACACTACTGAACCATCATTCAAAGTGAAGTTTCTCCATTTTAGTGATGCAGCTAGACACATTTGGAGTATGTATTTTGATTTGCAGATACCAGAGACTTTATCGGATGATTAAGGTATAAATGACATATAGCTACTTTCTTGTCTGTTTATAGATTTCCAAGTTATGTCTGGTTTTTTATATTATAGCTAATTCCTGATCAATGCAAGCATAAGAAGGAACACATCTTGGCAAAATCAGTGATATGATGCTCTTTTTCCTCATGCATACCACCCCCGTAACTTTATTTTTCTTGCTGATACAAGGCAGCTAACTACCTGCTTAGAGTTCACTTCGCTCAGTGACACATGCATTGACACCTCTGAAAAAGTATTTGTGCTTTACAAACCAGCATTGGGAAAGGAACCTTCTAGACAAAGAAGTACAAAGACAAAACAACACAAGAAAAACTGTACATACTATATAATCTAAAAGGACTCATTAACATTGCAGATTGTTTATCTTGAAATCTAGCAGATCTCATGCTGCCTGGGCCCATAGTGGACATCCCTGAACAAATGGGGGTTACAATGTTTACCGACGTTTGCCACAGAATGCAGAAACAGAGTGCCTCCGGTAAAAAGCACACCCTAGGTCAAACAAAGTGCAAAGACATTACAAAGACGGTGCATTTTTATTAACTGACTGGATACCTTGTGCTGCAGTAGGATGGTTTGCCCAGGAACGGACATTTAACTCCGGTACAAAACTGACAGGTTTGATAACTTCATTAAGATACATTGTTATGTTTCATATAGGTACCCTAATATAGGCCCGGGTAATACCATACACCTTCACCTACATTATCTCCCTTACACTACACAGTAACGAGCCTTTAGGATTGAACCTTTACCTTGTTCTAGTCCTGGGCGCAGAAGGAGGGTTTTCCCTTAACAATAGCGTCCTATAAACTCCATCAATGGACTCATACAGTATGAATGAATATTCATGACGGTTCTTGGAAACCAGGCAGGGGCTACACCACCAGCATAATATCTACGTACAAGGTTCATCCCATACGTCATCCTCAAATCCAACAATGGCTAATACAAGAAACAAGGGACAAAGAAACCCCAGATACTTTTTGTATAAATACAGCACATCTTGCTAGGGTTAGGTAGAGGAAACCGAGACTTCCAGGCCGACACACTGACCAGAGACGCTGAGGCTCCTGCATGCAGACGCTCCAGCTGACAGTGGTTTAACACATCCCTCACGGGGTGTCCAACTCGAGACCAGGACGGGGTCCTATACTCTCTCACTTCAGGTAATGGAGTTAGACTAAATCCTAGAGGGATTCTTGGCTTCACACCTACTCACATGCTAGGTACACTTAGGTACATCTAGATAGGCATCGTAGGAGTATGCACATTTTATCAGGCATTTTATATTCATGTATGTATTCATGATTATTGCAAGATGGTAGAACTATACTATCCTTTTATTTTCACTGTACTGCTAATCATATATATCTGCTACTGTCTAACGGTTGTTGCAGCACATCTATTTTACACTAGAAGAACAACTGTGCAATAAATTCTTATTGTAACACGCCCGACTGTTTCTTCTATGTAACTCTCTGAGGCCGAATAAGTGAGCACAAGTGACTGAGCGAAAAGTAGTCTATTGTTTCCACGATCCTGGGGGGATCAGGGTTGTCATGTTATGAGGTTGCCAGAAACTATTCTCTCCCCAATACGAGGAGACTCTAGTGGCACTGTGAGCTAGCTAAAACAGAAAGGCTAACATTCTCGGTGGGGGTGCTCAGAGCCAGTCTGCCACCAAACCCACAGTTTATGTTATCCGGAACGCGCAGATCCTGTATGGGTAATATAGGAACTACACGAAATGGCGCCGCCAACGTGGGTTGGGTACTTATTTAACAGTAGAATCGGAGTAGTTCAGTCGTGCTATTCTCAGAGACCCTACTCAAAAAACACCAGAGACATCTGGAGTGGGTGGGCACAAACTCAGTAGGCGAAAACATCCTATTTATTAGCTGTTGGTTAATCAAGCTTGAAGGACACAGTGTTCCTAAAATTGTGCAAAACACCTTATCTTAGTTCCCTTGGAAAACGTCTTTGTTACAAAAATGACTGAGAGCGAAACTAACCCAGTAGGGGAACTACACCTCTCAGCCGGAGAAGAAGATTTAAACGCAATACAAATTGCACCAAAATTCAGACGTACGATCACCCTGAAACTATTAGAAAATGGTTTATCAGCTAGGGTGGCATACTAGCTTTCAGTGATTGAGGCACACGAATCAAACAAAACAGAGGTATTTTATTCGTGGGTTACATTCCCGGAAGCAGATGCGAGAACACAGACATTTCACTACTATACAGAAGGAGATGCACCAGTGGAATATGGTCCGTTTGAGGACATAGAGGTTCCACTCACATACCAGGAACACTTATACTGGTTTAAAGGCGCCCTACCCCACACAAGAAGAAGAGTAAGATTAGGCCCGCTCGGAGGAGAGGGGGCAACATGGCCGATATTAGCGGCTTACACACCACATCCTGACATTGACACAATGCCACAAGGATTTAATTAAAATCTATAGAAACTTGACGCAATTCGTCATGAGGACTTTCACAGTCTAACCTGCAACAGTTGCAACAAATGGTACTCAATCTCAAGGTACAGCAACTAAAATCACACCACAAACATTACACGCGGTAATGGGCAAAATGCCCACGAAACGTGAACAAATGCCATTCTGGGTAGCTCAGAAAATAACTCAGCTCGAGGCAGTATTCCCGAATACTACCCCGTATGAAAAACACAGAATGCTAACAATCTGCTTGCCCATGGGGATCACACCACTAATAGAAGATTGTACCACTTGGGGTACAGTCTTTGCTGCCATTTATACCAGAACACATGGTATACCATCATTAGCTGTAGTACCAGATGTATTAAGACAAATACAAAATGAGTACGGAGCAGAGCCTGCCCTGAACTTAGGGATGAAGTTACTAGGTAACTATGACCAAGTATCGGCCATAATACTAGCAAATATTAAAGGGGAAGCAGCTTCGGTGGCAATCCGGCAACGCCTACGGGAGTTCAGTCCTATAGATCAACAACACGAACTACCCAAAATAATTAAAACTGCATATGCAGAATTAGGCAGAGACAGTTTAGGTGGGAAAGCTTTAAAACCACAACTGATGGGCAGTCCTGAAAAGGACACTTCCAAGCAGACAACCAGCTTCTTCTAAAAAGAAGTGGGATAATAAAAAACAACAAAACTTTAAAGTAAACAGATCTCAATCCCGAGGTAGATCTCCTCCACAGGAGCCCTCCGAAAAGAGGTATAATCTCAGAAATAGGGATAACATTAGGAAACCTGACAGGTATCAGGATACTGATACACGTTCCTCTCGTTCCTTTCAGGGTTCATCTAAAAACTCCGAGAGGGAAGGACGGTCAGAAAGACAAGAAGAGCGTACAAAGTCCAGAGACAAACAGCACGCTCAAGACTATACTTCCAAAAAAGAAGAAAAGCCAAAATCAAAACCTCAGTTTAAGAAGAAGAAAGTTGCAGGCCTGAAGATCAGACATGCCCAGAATTCTGAGGACACAACTTCTGAACGGGGAATGGGCTCAGACGATGCTAGACAGTGCGGCAGAAGTAACAATAGCTCGCCAGAACCTGATGGAATTTCTGGTGACAGCGGACGTGAATGATTACATCACAGTGGAAACACCAGATACGAGGGTAAGCGTCCCACATAAGTTATACGAAATAACACTCCGGATGGAGGGGGACAAGCCCAGGAAAGTTAAAGGTCTCTTTTGGAAGAATCTGTCATCTTGTTATGACATCCTATTAGCTGAACAAGATTGGCCGCCAGCATTCGTTATGGAGTGCCCTAGGGGAGAAACTGTAATTTTTCCAGCCTTCTTTGACCTCGTTCCCATTCATTTAAAACACACATATGCACGGGAGTGGGCAGTTGCCCTAGCTCCAGCATTGTAAAAATATCATGCCGGATGGGATGAGGATTCAACCCACCACGTGATCTCGTTAAAAGTTTCACATAAATGCACAGAGACAATATCCAATAAAGCAAGAAGCTAAAAAACAGATCAGGGAGATCTTAGATCAACTCGAATATCAAGGGGTCATTGAAACATGTACCTCACCAATGAACAATCCTTTGTTTCCTGTCATGAAACCTGACAATACGTATCGTCTAGTTTTAGATTACAGACATTTAAACACTTGCACTAAGACATTTGCAGTCCAAAATGCACACAGTGCCGCATTAATGAATAACATGTGCGGAAAAACTATAAAACAACACTTGATATTTCAAATGGATTTTTCTGCCAAAATATAGCGCCTGAAAGCAGGTATCTAACAGCCTTCTCAGCGCTAGGGACCCAGCGTCAATTTTGTCGGCTCCCCTAGGGGTATAAGAACAGCCCAGGGTTATTTTCGGCTAGGGTAACAGAGTTGCTTCAAAAATTGGACGAAGAGGCATTGTCCTATGTGGATGATATTTATCTGACGGACGATGACCTGGAGGAACATAGGCCTGGGCGGAAAACTACGCTACTCTCGCGTAGTTTGCGCAACTACGCGCTACGCGAATTGCACGTAGCACAGTGCAAAAACGCGTAGCGGGCATTTTTTGCTTGCTCGCGGTCCTCAACGTCAAGTTGGCGACCGCGAGCGAGCAAAATGACATCCCGGCGAAACTTTTTCCTCGTTCGCGATCAGCAACATCAAGTTGCCGATCGTGAGCGTGGAAAATAAACCTCCCGGCGAGATTCTCAACGCGGGAGGTCAGGTTTCTCATTGCGAGTGGTCGCCTTTGCTCGCGACCGCTCGCGATGAGAAACTACCAGTCCGCGTTGAGAAAACTGCAGCTCGAGTACAAATCTACTTGAGTGGCAGAAAACGACCGCTTGCACTGTGCAAGATGCCGTTTGCAATGATTGCACAGTGCGGACAAGCATCCAGCACTGTGCAATCATTGCGAACAGCATTTCCTACCGCACTACGCAGTTCGCGTAGTGCTACGCGTAGCTCGCGTAGTGCGAAGTGCACTTCACGTAGCTACGCGTAGCGCTACTACACGAACTACGCCCAGGGTTAGAGGAACACTTGAACAGAGTAAATACCATAATTATGGGATTCGCCTCTGAGGGCTACAAATGTAATATAAAAAAATGTAAAATCGCCCACCTCAATGTCCTGTTTTTAGGATATGAGCTTTCAAGTGAAGGGAAAAGTCTGGCAGCCAACTTTTTAGAAAAGTGTGCGCTGCTCCAACCTCCAAAATCATTAAAAAATTTACAATAAATACTGGGATTCCTAAATTTTGGCAGAACATACATTTTGGATTACGCAGAAAGAGTAAAACCTTTCTACAACTTAATAAAACCTGACTTTTCAGTTAGACGGTGGACACAGGAACACACAAACATCCTACGTTCACTACAAGAAAACATGATAGCTTCAAAACACTTACAGACGTGAGTAAACGTACGCAATTTAGTGATCCGTGTAATAGCGGGTCAATGCGGGTACACCTACTTAACCTTCAATGAAGGCGAACAGTACCAATCGCTTCCAAATCACACCTGTACACAAATGCAGAAATGCGTTTCACTTCAACAGAAAAAATCCTGACAGCAGCTCAGACCGCTGTAGCAAGAGAAAGAGGACTGGCTCAGGGAAATCGCATAATTGTCGTAACACAGGTACCGGCTTTAGAAGCTGTTACAAAGGCCAGCATTCCAAATGCAAAAGCCTTACATCCGAGAAGGATACAATGGGCTAATTCTCTTACTGCAACGGATGTTGAATACAGATTTGATCCAAGTCTAAAAACACAAGCATTTCTGCAATACGAACAAGAATTTCCTCTGCCGAATGAAATCTTGCCTCTAGATCAGTATGAATATATTATTTACACTGACGGATCTGCTCAACCGGCCATAGGGAGTAAGCAACAATACAGCGCAGCATGTGCTATCGTTAAAGGTCGCATGCGGGATGGAAAGTTCCATCCAAGTTGCACCAAAACACAATCTCTAGGAGACTGCACGGCTCAGTTGGCAGAGTTAAAAGCACTGATACTGGCACTGGTGAATACGGATCACGAACTCCCCACACTAATAGTGTCTGATTCTTTTTACTGTGTGCAATCATACAATGAATATTCACATCATTGGGAACTAAACTGGTCCAAAGACGCAAAAGGTGGCACAATTAAGCATAAAATGCTATGGGAACAGGTAGTTGAGTTGAGAAACGAACTACAAAGGGCTCACGTGATACATACACGGAGTCATCAGCGTGATGGCGTTCACGTTGAAGGGAATTCATTGGCTGATGAAGCCGCGAAGGGGGCTGTACGCACAGCTTCCGTAGCTGCAATCACTCGTTCAAAAACGAGGATAGACGGTGAGATTATGGTTGCTGTCATTGCTTCACGCAAAGGCAGCTCAGCAGTACCAAAGAAATTTCCACTCAAGTACTCCTACAAGTTAGATGCAAACAACATTCCATATGCTCAGATTCCTGGAGTGGGGGACAGGGTAATACCAAATATGGATCGTAGGCAAGGTTTGATTATGGCAGCACACGAGGGTTTGGGCTCTGCGCATACAGGCGTTACAGCGACTATTTCATTGTTGAAACAGCGCTATTGGTGGCCAGGCCTGACAAAACAAACTAAAGACTACGTCTTGAAATGTGACATCTGCCAGCAGATGAAAGGCTCCACCATAGCACGCCCGGCACAGACACCGTTATTAAAATCAGACAGACCTCTCGCTTGTGTATATCTGGACCACTGCGGCCCCTTACAATCAGATGGGGCTTACAAGTATATCATGGTTGCAGTGGATTCATGCTCAAGATTCCTATGGGTTTGGCCTCAGCGCTCGGCTGGCGCTCGAACCGTTATCAAAGATTTGCAAGTCTTTATCGGGACATACGCAGTTGGCACGTTACATTCTGACCATGGCCCGGCGTTTAGCTCTCGGGCTTACAAAGAGGCCATGGAAAGTATGGGCGTAGCATTGCGGTACTCCTCTCCGTACCATCCTGAGGGAAATTCGGTTGTGGAAAGGAAAAACAGGGACCTAAAACAGCTAGGGTATTAGGCAAGGGCGGTAGTTGGGTCAATCATATATATGGGGTACAACGAGCTCTCAATAACCAGCCAAGAAGCTCTCATGGGGGTGTCACTCCTTACGAGGTCCTATTTGGGAAAACAATGTGGGTACCTGATCTTGAATGTGAAGGCGCAGGGGCGGATGAGAAACCATTTGATATCCATGATCGTTTGGCTGTTTTACAGGATCTAAATGAATCCAGGACACAACAAAGTAACGTCCACCTGAAACAGACAGCCACTGGGGAAGTCAAGGCAGTCACGGCGAGACCTGTCTGGATCCCAAAAGTCGGGGATCTGGTCAGAGAGAAAATAGCGGATAAAAAAGAATTTGGGCCATCCTACAGAAAACCTGTACCGGTCCTAGCAATTCAAGGAACAAGAACTGTACTTCTACCGCCTCTTGCCGGGAAAAAGGAGAAAAGATTTGTCTCAATTGACCTAATCAAACCACACTATGTGGCTGATACTAAGCAGTAGGCCACGTGGACTCCACAGTAGCAGGCGCCCTCCTCTCGCTACAATCCAAGAAGTTCACACGGAAAGAATCATCACGTTCGAAGAGCCTCCAACACGGAATGAAGGACTAAGCAACAATGCTATGGAACTCGTTCCCCTTGAACCTGAAGTTCAACTTCAAAATCAAACTCAAAATAACACACAAGTTGCAATAAGACCTAATACAGATGTCTACGTCAACATGCCTCGACAAGAGCAAACCACGATTTCAACAAATCCTGATGCAATTCCAACAATTGATCGAACCGCTTCTGGCTACTTCATGAACTTTGATAAGTTTTCCTTGGATCCAAGTGAACCGGAAACGACGCCAACCCAACAAACACGCAAGCAGCAGATTACGGACTTTCTTAACTTTCTCAAAAAGACTTACCTGGTATCACCTTGGGTACAACTCTGGGTAAATACTGGGATACTGTTCTTTCTTTTCTGGCTAGGCTTAGTTATAACTTTTAGCATGCTTATTAATGGACGATACCTTCAACAAAGACCTGAAGCCGAAAAAGTAAATTTGATTCTGAAACCACATTAATCTCCTCATCGTGAACAAAGAGACTTGTCATCAGTGAACATTACAGTAGTTCCTATACCGGACGGTATAATCTGGGACAAGGTTAATTTCGATATATTCGGTCCTACTGAACTTTTAAAAATTTCTCATGTATTTAAAATTTCATTGAGTGATATCATTACCTCCAGTACATTTTCTGATGATTGGGGCTCTGAAACTGTTAATGGTATGTTGTCAGATTTAGAGAGAACTGCCGCATTTCGGAACACTGAAATGTTAGAAGGTACTTCAGACTATGACACTTTGTACTGTTACTAACATTATGGTCATCATTTCTTGCACAAATCTATATCACCTAAAAATGTTTTTGTGTACCACCAGTGGGAACATTGCCCTACACCGTCAAAAGGTAGTTCGCATACATTTGCGCAGAAGTTTTCATATTTTTCAGGGTTTAACACCACTGACCTGACCTCGTATTATTACAAGGTTGCACCGACATCAGCACTGAAAATTATGTTGACAAACCCCAAACAAATATACTCTGCTTCCTTTATCACCCAATTGCCTGAACAGGGTTTTGACCTATGGAAGGACACAATAGACTTAAAATCAGTCTGGGGTTCTAGAGACTGGCAAGACCAGGGAACAGAGGCGCTATTTAGAGTGTGCCTCATTCCACAGCAGATGATATTCCTAAATGACACTGTGCAACAGACATCCTGTCTTGGACTAGCCAAGAACAAGGACCTGAACACACCTCGGTTTCCAACACCATCACAGATGGAGGGGTGGCAAAATTCATCTTCACAAGAAGGGGCAACAGTGGATGACATTTTACAGTACAATAGATCAGACCCTAATTGGAAGAAATGGGTGGTTTGGCCCTTAGACACGAACACATGTCAGAAAAGATTCTGGGGTATAACAGAAGGGTTCAGTATCCATAGGCCAGACCCACGCTATGTACAAAGAGAACACCCAGGGGTAGTGACATCCTAAAGCGTTGGGAAGTTGTGCCTTGATTGGCTAGAGACCTCAACACTCACAGAAGTGAAACAACATTTATCCTTACTCACACATGACATGGACCTTAGGGATTTTTTGCTAGGTCCCAGGAATTCACGTCAGAAACGTTTCATATATGCTGGCATTTATGCTGTCTACAATGAAAATTGGAAAATATCCCAACAAGAGGCCGCAGAGAGAATATGGGAAATAGACCGTATTAACTTAGAGAAGGCATTAGCAGTAGTGGATAATGGGTTAACAACTTTGACCTCCAGGATCTATTCCTTAGGCAACATTGTATCTTCTGCAATAGACATACTGGAACAAGATTTGGCCATATTACAACACGGGCAATCTCAGTTACGTTCTATTATGTCGTTAAGCTGGACACTGCAATCTTTGCGTGAAGGCTTTGTGCCTTGGCGTTTTATCAACAGTACTTCTCTGTTTTCTGAATATAATCTAACAGATAAACAGGTAGAAATGGCACAAAGGGGAGCAAAATATACAATGCTGCGTAATGAGAAACCGGATAGATTACCATTTACGGTAGCGGAATCACCATCCACAGAATGGCTAATCCATGGCCACATAACTCTACCGGTCACGACTTTTCAGTTTCAGTATTGCCTTGAACAAAAACAGGCAGGCAAATATGAAAAATTGGATAAGGAATACATTAAGGAATCTTGGGAATTACCGTACAGATTTCGATGCCGGAGTGGGGAATCGAGAAGTGTTTCTAAGCGGTACAAACTGCAAGAACGCTTTAAGTGGTTCTCTCATGTGCCAGGATATTTCCCTGCACAGAGCTTGTAATGGTTCATTAGTGAACTTGTCCTGCCACATGAAAGGGACTCCAGCGGCCGTGATTACTCCGGTATTCAGGCTACTCTCGAATGGGAGTTACTTGATGCTGAACGATCAAGGTTGCTGTGGGATGCTTCCGGGCATTGCCTATCTGGTCACTGTGAACTCCAGGGTTACTTGATGTATGCAAGTATTGTTTCTCCCAGTAAATACAGTCAGGGAGGCGCCGTTATGGCCTTCGTTGAATGTTTCCTTTATACAGTTTGAAACTTTGAGCTGACTGAAAGCCATGTTTTTACAGCAAACCATACCCTTAACCTCCGCTCGAGAGACCTTTGATCTTCAAATCGCAAGGACCTCGACTGAGATACAGGCACTTATACGTACAAACTGCCCCTTTCATTTCGCAGAAATGGTGGGTCGTATCTTTAATATGTCTGATACGAGTGGTATTGTACACCTATTTAAGACCATAGGGTCAGGATTTCTAAGCACCTTTCAGACAATCCTCAGAGTTATTCCAAATGTTATACACTCCGTATTGGGAAGCGTTTTTGGAGGTCTTCCGCTGATCCTGCTCTCAATAGCAGGTATCCTGATTGTCATATTTTTTTCTACTCAATGGACGGCCCCATCACCAACGAGATGGCAAAAGCACTCCTGGAGCGCAAATATCGTGATCGCATGGTACAACATCTGGGCACACCTCGCCTACGGGAACTGAGCGCCTCTTGGTTCCTATCGTTTAGACCAGTCTGGATGGACTGCATCTTACCTGTTCTTCGATGGCTGTTCTGCGGAGAAGAATGCGTGTTGGATCTCTGTCTGACACTTGCAACGGACACGCCTACGGACTTGAATACCAGGCTGGAACCTGTGTGGTCCCATGCACGGCAATGTCCTCAGCGTATTCCTATACTGATGGCTGCATTCCTCGAGAACCCGCAGGTACCTTTTACTACAACTGGGTTAAGCATCCGCTCTTCCACTAGCACTCGGGTATCGACTGCAGCAGCAGCAGCCGCCTCTGCACCAGCTATTGGCAGCTCTGAATATCATCTGTGCTCCATTGACGTACTCTGCGAGGTGTTACAGGGACCGTGCTCTGCAGCGGCAAGCAACAACAATGTTGCGTCTCCTGGCCAGGACACAATCTAATTGGCTCATCGTGTGCTGGGAAAGGATTCGGAATTTTTCTTTTTAAATTTCAAACTCAACTAAATTTGGAACACTTCCTAAAATTGACACTTTCGCTGGAAAAGCATGGCCTTCTGACGCTTGTAGTGGTTCGGCTTATATAAACGAACTCAACTAGGACTTTGGCTTAAAAGTGACATTTCCAATACTAGCTTTCGAAGAAAAAAAAAAATTCTCTTCCCCTCCCGATTAGACTGTTTTTAATGACAATATTTTATGAAGCTCACTGATAGTTTTTTAAGCTGGTACCTAGTAAACACAGTAGTTGGCTAGCATTTTTAACATTGTTGACTATTCGGAAGAGGAGTGGGTGTTATGTTTCATATAGGTACCCTAATATAGGCCCGGGTAATACCATATACCTTCACCTACATTATCTCCCTTACACTACACAGTAACAAGCCTTTAGGATTGAATCTTTACCTCGTTCTAGTCCTGGGCGCAGAAGGAGGGTTTTCCCTGAACAATAGCATCCTATAAACTCCATCAATGGACTCATACAGTATGAATGAATATTCATGAGGGTTCTTGGAAACCAGGCAGGGGCTACACCACCTGTATAATATCTACGTACAAGGTTCATCCCATACGTCATCCTCAAATCCAACAATGGCTAATACAAGAAACAAGGGACAAAGAAACCCTAGATACTTTTTGTATAAATACAGCACATCTTGCTAGGGTTAGGTAGAGGAGACCGAGACTTCCAGGCCGACACACTGACCAGAGACGCTGAGGCTCCTGCATGCAGACGCTCCAGCTGACAGTGGTCTAACACATCCCTCGCGGGGTGTCCAACTCGAGACCAGGACGGGGTCCCACACTCTCTCACTTCAGGTAATGGGGTTAGACTAAATCCTAGAGGGATTCTTGGCTTCACACCTACTCACATGCTAGGTACACTTGGGTACATCTAGATAGGCATCGTAGGAGTACGCGCATTTTATGAGGCATTTTATATTCATGTATGTATTCATGATTATTGCAAGATGATAGAACTATACTATCCTTTTATTTTCACTGTACTGCTAATCATATATATCTGCTACTGTCTAACGGTTGTTGCAGCACATCTATTTTACACTAGAAGAACAACTGTGCAATAAATTCTTATTGTAACACGCCCAACTGTTTCTTCTGTGTAACTCTCTGAGGCCGAATAAGTGAGCACGAGTGACTGAGCGAAAAGTAGTATAATGTTTACACGATCCTGGGGGATCAGGGTTGTCATGTTCTGAGGTTGCCAGAAACTATTCTCTCCCCAATAAGAGGAGACTCTAGTGGCACTGTGAGCTAGCTAAAACAGAAAGGCTAACATTCTCGGTGGGGGTGCTCAGAGCCAGTCTACCACCAAACCCACAGTTTATGTTATCCGGAACGCGCAGATCCTGTATGGGTAATATAGGAACTACATGACAACATACCTGTGAGTCATTTGTCATGTTTCAAGCTTTGTATACTGTTGAGACTTGGTCGTTGCCGTACACCCTTTCCTTAGTTACACCTTCCCTGCTGTTCAGCCACGATGAGTGCTGGAGTGCTTGGTGATGTAGTTAAATGCTGAATGCTTGATGTCATGGAATGCCTGTCATGGAATGCCTGGGTGTCTGGTGAGTGTCAGTTGGAGCGTGCAGGCTGAGCAGAAAGGAGGCTGCTCCTGGTGCGGCTATCGTCTATATACTTACCTACTTACCATCTTGATAGTCTGCAGCTAAGTCTTAATAAACCATCTTCTACAGTCTACTCTACGGCTACCATGCACTTATTTTACCGTTACAACACTGGCAACAATTTGAAGAAAGAACCTACGTGTTGTGGAAGATGAAGTGTATCTGAAACCTAGTGAAGGAACTGAAGCGAATAAACCTGCAACTTGTAAGGAAGAGAAAAGCCCTGGTAGCCCCACCAGTGTCCAACATTATCTGGACAGCCTGCAGTCTGGGGCATTTGACCTTCTTGACATCAATGGACTTGATGAACTGATGCCTGTGTGCCTCGATGTGCTGAAACAGATTTCAATAAGTTGTGGAAGCATTACGAGTACCTGCAAGTGTACATGGATCCTTCTTACGGACTCCTTTGAAGTTGGGTGAGTCAGCAAGAGCAACTGGCAGTATTTATTTTTAAAGGAATAGCCAGTATTTCTTTGTCATTATCTGACAGCCTGGGAGTTTGGTCTGCTTTGTACTTACTACATAGAAATTGACAAGGCATCTGCGTGTAGTTGGAAGCAGTCGGCTGCGTTTATTTTGGACCATTCATGTGATCTAACGGCTTTGGATTTGGTGTGAATTTGCATTGTATTTTGATTTGAACAGTCAGTTTGCAAAGGGATACTGCCAGAATACTTTGTGGTAAATTGACAGGACTGAGCCACAGAGAGACGTCACAGTATTGGAACTTTCTGATATCTACAAAGCCTTCGACTTTATTCGAAGCGGGTGTTTAAAAAAAAAAAAGTCTACGCTCGAGCTTTGAAGCCCAGCCAACTGACACCATTTGTTCACGGCTCGAGCGAGTAACCGCGATTGGAAGTTTCACAGCGGTAAGGCTCGGGTTTCCACGTCACAACGGATCTGTCACCTCACAGAGGAGGCAGTCAAACACTTGGACTCATGCTGACGAGTGACTTGGAGCATGCGCAGTGAAACATCACAGCCATCCATCTTGCGGCGTATGGCTGAAGACTTCAACGCTGACCTAAGCAATGCACAGCAAGCCTTTTTTATCGCTCCGAGTTGTAGGAGATTTCGGTAGTGCACGCAGCAACTTTATTTGATTTCCCCACCTTCTGATATTCTGTCAGCTGTGTGCGGCACCGCTGAAATCATGTAATTCTGACAATCCAAGCCTTGAGGAAGGTGAGGCTGGTGTGCACTACAAGGGAAGGTTGGAAATAATTACCAAAGTGTTTGCTGTGCAGTGCAAGTCTGTATGTAGTACTGAGGGAAAAGTAGATTTATGTGCATTTTTATTGTCATACTATATTGTCTCTCCTGCTGCCGGGGATTTTAGAGGAATGTTGGGATGAGGGATCGCTCACCAGGGGAACTTGGAAGGTTGTTGTGACTGTTAATACTTGCCATCCCAAGTTTGCAGATGATGTTCTCTTACGTTTATTTTATTTGTTTGGTCATTTGGCTGCCATGTTTGTTTCATGCCATATGCAATTTCTGCATATGTTGATTGGTGCAAGTCTGATTTTTTGGTTTGTGGATGTTTTAGGTTTACTCTGTATGGTGGTGTATGCCATTCTGATTTTCCCGCTTAAGTGGATACTACATGCGGGTCTGAATTTACTGATATGCTGCATGCTGAATGAATGTTTCTGGATGCTATCATGGATTTCCTGCCTACGTGTATTATGCCATGCTTGTGTGTTTCCCGCCCGTGTCTTGTAAGGCGGTGGGCATGTGTTTTTCTGAATGATTGTAGTGTCATGTACTCTGGCATGGGGTGGTATACCCCACTATGCTTTGCCTGAGACGTATGGTCCTCTCAGGTGTGCATAATAGTTGTGTGTGTGGTAGGGTTGTGTACCCTGGTACTAAGTTGTAGGGTAATGCACCCTAGTGCCGTGTTGTAGAGTTGCGTGTACCCTAGTGCCGTGTTGTAGGGTTGTGTTTACCCTAGTGCTGTGCTGTAGGGTTGGGGTACCCTAGTGCTGAGTTGCAAGGTTGTGTACCTTAGTGTTATGTTGTAGGGTTGTCTACCCCAGTGCAGCGTTGCAGGGTCGTGTGTCCTGGTACAGAATGAAGTGCGTGTTGTTGGGTTGTGTACCCTAGTGCTGAGTTGTAGGGTCTTGTACCCTAGTGCTGTGTTGTAGGGTTGGGTACCCTAGAGCTGCGTTGTAGGGTCATGTACCCTAGTGCTGTGCTGTAGGTTTGTCTACCTTAGTGCTGCGTTGCAGGGTAGTGTATCCTGGTACAGTATGAAGTGCGTTGCCGGAGATTCTTGTTCTTGTCAGGCAAACAGTGTGTGTTGCCTGAGACTCCACGTCTTTTCAGGTTACGGCGTGCTCATGTCAATAAGTTCCCTAAGGAAAGGGGATGGGTGTGACTTTAATTTAATGCTTTGGAATGTTCTATCAATTTTTGGTGACTTTAATGTATTTAATGTATTAGGAATGTTCATTTTTGGTGGCTTTAATGTATTCAATGAATTAGGAATATTTTATCAATTATTAGGTAACTTTAATGTATTTAATGTTTTAGGAATGTTCTATCAATTTCTCATCTTTAGCCTGTTGAATTAATATTTCAATAGTTCAACTTGTAATTTCATCTCTTATTTTCATCATTTAGGTTTATATATATTCTTTTTGCCGTTCCTATTATTTCTGACAAAAGTTTCCCTATGAAAAGGAGATATGTTGTGACTTGGTTGTCACCATACACCCTTTCCTAAGTTACACCTTCCCTGCTGTTCAGCCAGGATGAGTGCTGAAGTGCTTGGTGAAGTAATAGAATGCTGAATGCTTGGTGATGTCATGGAATGCTGGGTGTCTGGTGAGGTGCTGAGTGTCTGTTGGAGCGTGCAGGCTGAGCAGCAAGGAGGCTGCTCCTGGTGGGGCTAACTTCTATATACTTAACTGAAACTTTCCATCATTTGATGAATTTAAGAAAAAACTCAAACTTAAGACTTCTGGAGAGTAGGTAGAGGGCAAAGAGTTTTCTTTGTCATGCAAAATCCTGAGATACAGGGTAGTCTTTCTAAAGGGACTAATGAAATTTACATGTGTGTATTGTCTTCCCCTCCCTTTTGCTCCACCCCAGACATTGGTCTGCGCGGGGGTGTTTGGTAGCAAAGACCAATGATGAAGCATGTCACAACACATGTAAAATGTACACACATATAATACCAAATTATAATGGGATCACCGAAAGTAAAGTGCAGTGGAAGTTAAAACTAGCTCGGAGGTGTCACTGTTTAAAAATGTAAAGGATGGTGACAATCGTTCCCAAGGTGAGGGTACCGGCAGAATCGGGGAATCCTTGGGCAGAGCACCTACCTTGAAGAATGTGTGACTACAGGGGGGCTCTCCCTCGATCTCGCCAGTTTTGGCTTATTTGTTTATAAAACTCGTACAACGAGAGCAAGTTACGTAGGGGTACCTTCACCTTGGGAACGATTTGTTCCAAGAAATACCACATCTGGGTATTGAGGGACACAACTCCAGTGGGATCAAGAAAGGTCCTGACGAATGCCGGTGTGACCTATAACTGTGGGCACGATCACGGCAGAAACATGTTGACGATTTGGCAGTAAGGAGGGGTGTAGGATTTCCTTACTCTTTCCTGTCACCACCATCCTTTATGTTTTTAATCCTGGCCGGAGGGTCCAGGAATAAAAGTTTGAACAGTGACACCTTCGAGCTAATTTTAACTTCCACTGCACTTTACTTTCGGTGATCCCATTATAATTTGGCATTATATGTGTGTACATTTTACATGTGTGTATTGTCTTCCCCTCCCTTTTGCTCCAACCCAGGCGTTGGTCTGCGCGGGGGTGTTTGGTAGCAAAGCCCGATGAAGCATAACACAACTTTGTGAGTGAGGGCAGTATTTTCACACTGTGCATGTGCCTCCACCAAGATTTTTCCTCGTTTTCACACTCTCTACTCCTCTTTGTGTGAATAGGCTTGCGTTTAGGGGGGTCGGAGTAGAGTTTTCAGCCCCTCTCCCCTTCTTTATGTGTATTAAACAATTAGTGTAAAGCCATTATGGTCAATATGAAAATAAGTTAGGGGCCCAATTATGAAAGAAAGACACAAAAGTGATTGATTTCCTCGCATTCACACAGACTTACGAGTTTCAAAAATGTCCAAAGTTTTACCTTAGTATGCCTGGAATTCATACTCCTAGTACACTTTTATGGAATGCATCATCACATGAGCAAATAGACATGGCCACAGCAGTGCTTAATTTGTAAAATATTAAGTGCCACGACTCTGACCAGGAGGCCACTGCAGCTTGCACACCCATCGCCCTTGTCATCGCTGCCAAAACAACTACTAACCATCTCTCTCGAATGTAAATGCAACAGTTTAGAGTATTCCAGGTCCCCAAAGCTAAAGGAATGGCTGAGGAGGCAGGTATTAGCAATTTTAATGTATATTTTAGTCCTAAACTACCGTTCTTCTGCTCATCTCTAAATTAGATGAGCAGCGCCACCATGTGGTGGAATGTTCTAAGTATGGTGTTGAAATTTAAGTGCTGGTGCTGAGCACCGGAAAGCCCCTGCTCAAATTAAGCACTGGGCCACAGCCTTTCTTTCATCCAAGATCTAAAACATGGGTACCATTACGTTAGACTATAAGCAACATCTGTTATTTCAGCACCAAGAGACCCTGGAGTGAAAGTGCGCTTTACATATAAACAGGTTGTGTTATGTTATATATGCTCTTGCGAAAATTTGCTGAGCGATTGTAAAATCAACTTTCTCCACCCCCTTTTTTTCTCCACCGCTGAAAAATCTGTACTCTTGCCCACGTCAGGAGTAAACTCCCAACATTTTCTAGTTTAGGCGGAGATAAAAGGGGAGTTGTCGATTACACTTAAAAATTCAAGTTAGTGGATGGGCACAGATTCCCAGGGAATTCCAACTCTGGATCTACCGCATAGTCAGAGAGTAGGTTATCAAAGCACTGATATAATGAGAATGCTGCTATAATTTGTCACCTCACTGCTTGGCACTAAAATGGACAAGTAGATTTTTGATTCATTGCAGTTCTAGGGCAAGCAGTAATGTTATAAAATTCAACACACCTGTACAAAATAATGATCATGGTGCTCTTTGTCCAAATGGTAGGAAAAGGTGAATTCTCAACCAGGAGGAGATATATAAATATAAAAAACTAAGCACGACAGTGGAACCCTTACCAGAGATCGCACCTATCCTGATAACATCAAAAGCAATAGCCATGTATCTTGCAATATGCACACAGATCAAGCACCCACTGCTAAGAAGTGGTCCTTCACAGGACTATCCAAATCTAAACAAAGTCCAACCGGTGCACCACACGGTGATTGTACATGAAGTATGATTCAGCTTCCAGAAAATGTGTTTCAAATCTCTTTATTCAAATAAGTTCAGATGTATATACAGCAGACAACAGCCAACGCGTTCCATCCAAAACATTGGACTTCTTCAGGGCAAGCGTTTAACTAAATAAATGATGATGATGCCACCAAATCGCCCATCCAATTATGGGGGTTACTCATAAATCTATTTGCGTGTGACTAACCGCAGACTATATAAAAGAGCTAATTTCAAGATGTGATCAAGCCGATAGTATTGTGTGGGTAACAGAGAAGTGCAGGCATGGTACTGGTGCATATTGTGGTGCCAGTTTGAGGGTGAATGTACCCTTGGTCTCCTTAATTGGACAAATCAAGAACTGATTTTACCTTATACTCTATCGATTAGGATTACATCTTGAAATGGGCCCTGCGTGTTGTCCACTAACCAACAAAAGGAGGAGAAATTAGCCTAGAGGAAAACACATGTAAAACTGAATGGTTTTGATGTAGCGGAAGACAGGAAAAAAAATTATCTCAATCTTGATGGAACTAAACATTACATAGCACCAACAAGAACTGGTAGATGGCTAGGCAGTCCTTCATATGAACCCGCAACAAGACAGTATACAAGTTCAGGAGGATGAAAAACGACAACATATACGTGGATATACTTATTTTTTGTTAATTCGCTGATTAGTATACCAAATGTACACTAAAGCAATGTGGATGGAATTGTATTGTTTCTCAAAAATAAATATTTTGTAAATCTCAAACGATTTAAAAAAAAAATATCCATCTTAAACGTTTTATTTTATTTCCACTTAGGGCATCACTTTGAGAACCCTGGACCTGAACCTCATACCTTGAGTTAATGCTACGAGGTGTCCCCTGAACTCCGGGACTGCAGAGTTAGCTGGCATTCTGAGTGGAACCCTGAGGTTTTAATGAGAAATGCAGATGTATTTCGTGAAACAGAAATTCGAGAACCAAGTTATCTGGTAATTGCCCATTCCTCAATGCAGTTTTCCTTAGAGGTTTTTGTTGTTTTGAACATCTGGAGAAACAATAATGGCCACCTGTGCATCCGCATACCTCATAATTCCAATCGGACTGGTAACTCCCATTATCGGGAACACCAGAATTAATGGGCCACTCGCAATGAGGGACATAGATGACAGTTTGTGCTGTCATCCACTCACCTTAGCCACTAATCCTAACTTTTGAAACAAGTAAACATAGTTTAAGGTATGCACAACCACAGGCAAACAGTTTTTATCCCAGCTTCCATTTAAACACGGCCAGAAGGGGCCAGACTTGTCCAAATTTCTTAAATCAACAGAATAGTTTGTCTCGTTGATCATCTTCCTATTTATCAAAACATTTTCCCCAAAAACCACAATGTCCACCAAATGTCAGAATAATAAAATGTGCCTTGTGAAACAAAGATGTTACCCTTCAAGAATGCATGCATGTTAGAAGGTGTTAGTAGAGCATTTGGCAAACAAGCAAAAATAAGGATTTAGTAATTAATAGAAAATGTTCTGCCAAGAAGGTACAACGATAAACGTTCCTTTCGAATTATTTATCATATTGGATGCATTCATATACATTGCCTGGTTCTAGTTTACTTTAAAGACAATTAATATCCGTACAAACGTCACTGCATTTATTTGTTTCAATACTGTACATTCAATACAGCAGAAAAAAAGATAGTGCTGTAAATGCTAAAACATTTAAAATATTCTACATTTCTTATCAATTTATCCAATGATCCTGCACAAATTTGGCACTAAACGAATTCATGTTTGATTATCATTAAGATATAGAGAAATAAAGAGTGGAGGATACAAGAACAACATTATTTCACAATTAAACATCATATTTCTGCTTAACCACATTTGTCAAAGTAGAACGTCATTTACGTTGTTAATTATACATCAAAGCAATCATAACAAGGAAAATGTACTTACTTCTAAAGTGGGTTTTGTATAATTGTCATTTTCCATTTCAGATTATCAGCAAATCTATGTCGTGTAGATAATACAAATACTATTTGGAAAAATCAGTCCTGCGACACACAAGAACCCTTCAAAAATGTCAAGAACAAAATGTAGGTGAAGTAAAGCTAATAAAAGCAAAGCCTAACTTGATCCTCCGCTTCCCATCTGGCTACACTTATAATTGAATCACCAATTGTGAATGCTGTCACAGAGGCACCTTAAATAAGTAAATGTAACATGAAATGGACACTGTTACAGATTTTGTGGACATACAGATGTATAATTAATGTACTCGATCAATAAGGGTTAAATAGATGAAGAATGAGTGGTGTGCATGTTCGAAAGCATTAAGACAGACACATTGGATATGAGATTTAATCTTGCTTTCATAACATAGGTAGAATGTAAGTTTCTCAAACTGAAACATATATAGATATATATATATATATATATATATGTATATATATATATATATATATATATATATATTCACTGAAAAAAACAAAGGCTAAAGTAACGTTAAAGTTAGGTGAATACGTCAGTGACAACATTAACGTTTTGAATTGAAAAAAAAAAAAAACTAACGCACCAATTATAATTAGCAGAGCTAACTATAACTTGCGCCGCCGCTCTACCCAATTAAATTAAATGAATATGGGGAGGGAGAGTGTGGCATTTATGCCCTGGGGTGGGCTTCCTAGGTCCTGTGATGGCTCGGGAGGTGGGCCACTTGCCCCCCCATCTCTTTTTCTTGTTAATTTTGCCCCCAGTGGTGGACGCTCCCAGGGCCTATGATGCGTGCCCCACCTCCCCTTTTTTGGTGATTTTGGACCAGGGGCCTATAATGGCTTGGGCGGGGGCCACAAAAAAAGTGGGGCCGCCAGCATTTTTTTTTTATCCAGCGGGATCGGTGCAAACATTGCAGATTTGTTTTCTGTTTTGGGTCCAGGGGTGGGGGGTCCCTTTTGGGAGGCAGCTGTTGCTAACCCAGGCATCCATGTAGCAAAAAAAAGCAGCAGCACATCTACCAGTATAGCCTCTGGGTTCCTCCACTAGTTGTATTGCATTTATCATTTTATTTTACTTTTTATTGTAACGCAGCATCTCAATAAGGTATAGCACAATATGAGGGTCTACAATGGACATATATTACATCATCTAACAAACATCTTGCAATTTAGTACACGCAAAATCTCCCGATATTTGCTATATTCTCTGAAAGATGTTTGTAAAGATAAAAAACAAAAACAAAACAAGAATCGATCTATGGTGTGAAAATAAATAAGTCTAATACAGGCACTTCTTTCGCAACATAGTTTATTTAACCGTATCCCCTCCTTGTTCTTGTTTTCCATTATATAATTGCGTGCCCTATTCTCATTTGGTTGTTATCCAACAATTGAGCATCTAAGGGAACCTTTCTATTCGATTCATTAGTATGTTCGCCTTTTCAACGTCTGCCACACTTCTCTCGCCTCCTATAGATATTGTTTGCAATTTTTATATATCGTGCACCTGGCCCAAGGGCATTAAATCGGTTTACATGAGCACCAGATTACATCTCCCAAGGTCAGATTTTTTTTGAGGCACAGGGTGATGATTTGTCTAGAATCACAGGAAATTGAATCGGCGCCAGGACTCAAACCTGGCTCCTCAGTTAAAAAGTCGGCAGCTCTATATAATTAGTATACGTTCTCAGTCCTCTTCTTTGTGCCTCACTGCGACTGCAGTATGACTGCAGAAACTGTCTGTAGAAAAACGGTTGAAATTCATATTTAATCACTCTTTGTGGATAATTTGATTTAGGTTCTGCCATCATCGTTATTGTTTTTCTTACCCTGAGCAAAAAATTCTTCTTCCATTCTGCATGACATCATCTGTGTTTAACCTTGCTAAATCTCGAATTCCTTGATCGTATGCAATATCCAAACATTTAACTTGTTAAGATACCTATTGGAACCAGTCCTTTCCCAGGCAGATCAAAGTGGCCATTCTTTTTAGGGGATGAATACAACTCCTGCAGGAATTCTTATTTGGAAGTACACAGGAGATTGTGACCGAATCAGAATTCTGAGTATTGTGGTAATTACCACAGCTGCAAGTTTTTCCCCCCACGGATTTTTGCCAGGTAAAGACAGCCGTCATCCGTGCATGGAAAACAAAAATATGCAATCCTTTAAATGAGGCGGAACGTACAGTACTGATATGTCATCCCCCATTCCAAAGCCTAGAAGTTGGGATGATGATTTATTACTGCACACTGTAAAAACCAAGGCCCAGATCAGTCGCGGCTGACATGACTCGCGGGTGGGGTGGGGGTCACGCGGGACAGGAGGGGGGTTAATTTTAAATAAATAAAAAATAAAAAAAACTTACCTTTGGCGGTCGTCCTCGCAGGAAGCAGTCGCAGGCAGCCTCCCTCCCCTAAGCCAATCACAACGCTGCAATGGCAGCGTTGTGATTGGCTGGGATGCCGACCTCACAGGCGTCTATGGGGAGGCAGTTTTCTCCATTTAGCTGCATGCAGCCTACGTGGAGAAAAAAGAGAGTGTGCATGACTGGTTTGGTCGGCCCTGGGGCCGACCAAACAGTCAGCGCCCACAACATTGGGCTAGCCACTCCTCCCCTGGACTCCAGCAGACCCGCCCGCCCCCAACCAAACCCTTCTGCTTTCTCGCAGTGTGAGAACCAGAAACATAAAATGGTATTTATACCATTTTATGTTTCTGCTTCTCACACTGCGAGAAAGCAGTGGGGTGACGCTCCTCCACCCACATGGAGGAGCTGCCCCTGGCCCAGATTTACTAAGACTTTGTGCCTGGATTGTGTCTATTTTGTAGCGCAGCCCCGACACAAAATCCACTTTGCATGACTTTGTGTGGTTTAGTAAATATAAAGTAAAGCAGCGCATAGCACTGCCTTTCTTCACTTTGCTGCGGATAGGCATTACATTGGTGAAGCATTGGGCGTTCCAGTGCATCCACCCATGTATTTTGATGCAAACCTAGTATTTCAAAGGCTTAAAAACCTGGTTTTGCAACAAAATTGTGCACCTACCAATAAACGCACAACTAGAATTATCTTTATTTCACCTCATTACTTCCTCTTTCCATATTTGCTGCATTCTGCAGCACACATAAAGAGGAATAAGCTTCTGAATATTGTTTTTGTGCAGGAAGGTATCCCTTGCTGCAAAAAAACAAGTCTGTACACTTAAGCTACGGCGCAAGTGTGCTTAATTTGTGCGTAGGCAGCCACAAGTTTGCCAGTGCTAGGAGAGAGCTGAACTGAGCCATATCTTTGTAAATATGCCACAGTTCAGCTCTCTCACTTTCATGCAACACACAGCAGCAACTTCCCTTGCTGAGCTGTATTAAGTGATATGTTAGTAAATATGCACCAGTATCTCATGGCATTGATAATACAAGGTGCAATATTGTGGTAATATTACAGTTTAGACCTGGCTTTAAATTCACCCCTTAAAGCGTACATCTGTCTTTTCTCCAGGTTTTTTGTGTACACTGGAGACTGAAAGGCAACTTTAATTGTGTTCAGCAGCTTCTCTCATGACTGTACATTTAACTTTAGTATCAATATAGCTAAGTCTCTTTAGAAAGGGACTCTAATGATCTTTCCTACTTGTGTCTTTATGTTGTGCACTCTTCCACATGGACCATGACAAAGGTTCAAAGTCAAAGGAATTTCATCAGGGACAATGGACCGTCATGTCTGGTTCTGTTCCTTGTGACAAAAGGATCAGAAATGTAAAGTACTGCAGTTAATCTTGACCATAGGTTTTGAATACATTCACTAAATCTTGAAAAGTAATCCAAAACTCAACTAGGGATTCTCTCTAATTTCTTGAGGCGTTAACCCCGATTCACTGAATCAAAAAACTTCAGTGTTGAAAGATTTTGACACTTTCCGTTACATTTGTCTCTCACCTGCCACAACATATGTATTAGGAGTGAAAGGTTGTGACAAATGAATCTAATAAATACAAAATCCAACGTGCTTATTTACCAAAAAAGAAACTAATCAGATTAAGCCTGATGTGCAGTAAGGAAAGCAATCAAAGCAGAATAATCTCTAAAAAAATCTTGACATACTGGTCCAGACTTTGGACAAAGATAGGACCAACATCATCAATCACACTTCATAAGGCAGCTTCTGTAAGAAATTAGTTAAAAGAAAAGAACATAAAAATAAAAATTG